>CM034621.1:36553315-37173940 GCA_020080225.1 Gynochthodes officinalis
GGGACAAGAAACTTTGCTTTGGCCCTCATCAAGATTTTCAACCTTTTTCTGAACCTGAGGCTTGATGATGCTCCCATTACTAGAACTTTCATTCTTAATTTCAGATTCAGGTAGAATATTAAGACCTTTGGAAGCTGTGTCCGACATGATATAGGCTGAGGCACCTCACAAAATCACGTAAAACATCAATATGCAAGAAGCTAAACAAATACACCAATGAGAGAGTGCATAGAGAAGTTGAAATATGCACACAGATAGAATCTACGGAGAAATTTTCATGTTTCTTGCTTTGTACAAAGAAAACACTTTTGGTCTAACGATCTTCTTTTTCACTACTTGCAGTTTAGTACCTAAAAAATATGACATAAAACTGCCTACATTTGTAATGACCAAGTGTAACAAGTGAAGAACAGGACATTATCACACATCTGGAGTGGATAATTTTCTAGAGGAAACGCAATTTGACTTGTTCCCTGTACTCAATGTGGAAACACAATTCAACAATATCATCAGGGATCTCATATCTTAATCAGAAAGTATTAAACGATAAGACATCAGAGGCTTAAGCGATTCCAACTTTGAGAATGAATAAGAAAGACGAATCGCATCATTACATAGACAAATTCCGAGCAACGATCGTGTCCATTCAGGAAAAAATTTCAAAATAGCAACAAAGTAATCATCACACATCACAAGAGATCTATTAGTAAATACCAAACAAAATACCTTAACAAAAATCTAGTAAATCAAACAATGCCAGAAAAAAAAGTAAAGAAAAGGACAGCCAGAGAACAAGATCTCATTCCAAAGTCTTTTTTTTTTTTTTGGTTATTATTATTATTCAATTAATACAATAGTGCATTTCGGAAAATATCGCCGACCATCACTAATTTGTAGTACGAAATTTGAGCGGATAAAGAGAGATTACCAGGAATGAGGAAGCGAAGTGATCGGGATTCTGTAGTAGCGAATGAGGTCTACCGTATGAGGACTGACCGACTGACTGACTGCTACCAGTGTGTGACTGTGTGTTAGGGTGGGTGGGGGGAGATGGGGATTTGGATAGGAAAATAAGAAGACGAATGAAAATGAAGAAGAATGAGGAGGGGCTTTTAAGTTTTGAGAGTGGATAACCGGCGAAAGGCGGTGTCATATGAAACGGCGAAATTAGAGCTGGGCCGGCAAGCACGCCTAATTTACATGTGACCGCCCCACAGTCCTCCCGAGTCCCCCCCAACCCCCTTGGAAGAGTCAAGGACCAAAAGATTTTAAAAAATAATAAAAAAGAGCATTCCTTTCCAATTTTGCCCTTTTAGTTTTTATCTTATCTCGGATCAACAAGATTCTTTCTATCCTGGGCATATATTCATATATAACCAACGTAATAACAGCCGGAGGGAAATTAAAATGACAAGTTGACTACTGCTGTGTACAAAATTTGAACCTAGTACGGATGAGTTAGGTGCTGGTCCAATCCAATTTTTGAACTCTGAGGCTCCCATTGCAACATCTGGAAAAGGAAAGCCAAATTTTTTGACCATGACCTTTGCTCTTGTTCCTCTCCCGCGCTCCTCCTACTACTTCTTTCTAATCAATTAATTGATTTACGTTTATTATTTACATCTCTACTGTCCGTGATTTTATTCAAACTCATTCATTTGAAAATTTATTAGCGGCTTCCTCGAAAAACACAATTAATTCTACACAAGGAGATGATGTCCTGTGAAATTTTTTATTTTTCCAGATTTATTAGTTTTTAAAAAATGTTTACTGCCAATGTATAAATTTATTGAAAAACACACACCCACACCAACACCAACACCAACACCATATCCATACTAATGATTCATGGATAGGTTGTGAACAGGTTGGACCAGACTTGACCACCTCATGAAACATCTCGTTTGCTCATAATTTAGACAGTACGTATTGCTCTCAGACACTGGCACATGGGCCAGTCTGTGTTCACATTTCGTGCCTGTGGCCTTCTTCTACAGGTTCTCTCTTGTTCTTAGTCCCCTCTTATCTTTTATGTTTTTTACTCTCCAAACTCTACTGTTTGTCCGCTGGTACAGCTCTGACTTTGACTGCCATCATAAATGATGGAAATAAAAGAATTACATATATAACTGCACTTTGCCATCACGGACGCCCTGCCGGCAATGGCGAACCAACGGAACAGCACTTGCCGGCTCGTGTACTTGGATAATAAGTCACAATACATAAAAACACACCAACAATAAGTTACGAGTCTAGAGTAATTTTTTTTGTCTTAACCATCTGCCTCATTAATTGACGTTAATTTTTTTAAAAAAGTTTTTTTCCAAAGGAATGTGTGCCTTTTAAAAATAACTATGCTGCCGTCGTTAATGGTCCAATTTCAACATGGTAAATAAATGTCACGGCACCGAACTGGAAATGATTAGGGCCTCCGGTTATAGCCGAAAAGATCCCCCAAATGATATATATTATGGGCCTAAGGGATCCTGACTCAGGACATTTACCGTTAATTATTCACGGGCCTTTAGTTATAACGAAGTCCAAAGAATTGTCTTGAAGGGAAGAATTAAAGATGGTACAACGACCCCGGATGAGGAGGATTAGGTCGCAATTAATGGAGTTAATTGGAATAGTGAGTCAGTAAAGGAAGCTACATTACTATAAGAAGGAAGAGGTTATGCTATGTTTAGCTCAGGCTTGATGTAGTTAATGATGCTTCAGAAGCTTCTCTCAACTTCATTCTTTGTCTTTTTCTTCCTTTCCCAACTCACTGATCTTCATTCTGTTTCTTTCACAACTTCTGTACCTTCTTCATTCTAATGAACTAGAATTGCCAAATATCAATTGTGATAAGAATCCACATTAAGGAAATACTATGGGCCTAGTGGATATGAACTAGTATTAGGAATCCACTCGCAGTTTTTTTTTTTTTTGGGAGGGGGGAATGGGTGGTAGGGGGTACGGAGTGGGCGAGAGGAGCGAGCCGCTGGGAGTGGCAGGGACTATGCTTATTTGCTTAAGGTCCAATATGAAGCAGAAGCATGCATGCTCACAACAACCTCGCCCACGTACAAGTTGAGCCACCATCTGCGAAACAGCTGTATTTCAATCACTCCAGATCCAACCAATGCATCGTTAATATTATTGTAAACAATATTAAAAGGATAATTTAAGCTGTCTCTCGATCGGTGGCGTCCCAGCTCCCGTTCAATAATGCAAATTTGACCAAACCAATGCCTCCAGCATGATTTTTTACGTTTTCTCCAAAATTAATCCGCCTGTCACTGCCTTTATAATATTCCAAGACACCTGCGTATATGCGTGTGATTTAACAAAGTGTGCCAAATTAAATCACCAGTTCAGTGTGTCCTGTGCTTGAGTATTCAAGTTAGAACACCAAGGTCTTGAAATCGAAAAGAATGCATCAACTTTTTTTAATCTCGCCAAAGACTGTCCTTTACAATAAAGCTTTGATGTCCATGTCACTGTCATTATACTTATCTGTGGGCGTCAATTTCATCCACCATTAGCTTGAGTGTATGCAGTATGCATCACAGAAAAACACAATAATGTACTAAAAAGTAGAAGACGACTAGACGAGGACCCAAAATCTCACATATGCCACTGCTGCTGCATTATATTGTCACCCCATTCATCAGCCGCCTTAATTCATATATTTATATTTTACCGGGTTTGTGGTTGTGGTTAAAACTTAAAGGAAAAAACCGTTATGCTCAATTTAGTTGCCAAAGCCGTAGTAGGATTTTCCGACTACACATACCCGTAGAGGGTTATAACAATTACTGGTTGGTATACATGTTCTGTTGGACCAAATCACGATTTTAAAATAGCCAGTTACAAATCTAAAATTAACCGATTCCCAATTTCTTTAAAGGTAAAATCGAAATCAAATCTTAGAAGTGTAAGTTCTTGTCTAATTTTAGAATGGTTGGTTCATAGTTTGATTCAAATTTTGTTTCGATTTGATTTCAATTTCAATTATGGTTTCACCCTAATTATTAAAAAAAATTAAAAATTATGAACAAAATATAATTTAGACTTAAAATATATATATATATATATATATATATATATATATCACTTACAATTATATATAAAAATGAAAATGAGAAAATATTATATTTATTTATATTTTTTTAAGTTGTAAATTTTATTGTAAAAATAATATAAATTAGATTTAAAAGTTATAAATAAAATATAAGTTAGATTTGGTAAAAAATATAACTTACACTTACACTTACACTTAAAAATTAGAGTGAAAAAGAGTACATTTTACTTATATTTTGAAAATTATAATTTGTTTTTTAAAGAATATAATTTAAATTTAAAAGTCGTAAAAGGAATATAATTTAGATTTTAAAAAATAAAACTCGTATTTAAAATTGAAAATGAAAGTGAGAAAAAATATAATTTATTTATATATATTTAATTTAAAAAAAAAATTACACATTTTTGAACCGGTTTCGATTTTGATTTTACATTTTAAGAAAACGAAACTGAATGGTCATATTCGATTCCAATTACAATTATTAACAATTTATAAACCGAAATTTCCAGTTCAATTTCGCTTTAATTCCGGTTCGAGCCTGAACCTTGGTCAAAGGTTCAGCTCTATGTTCAGTGTCAAAATAAACGATCAGTAATATATTGTCCTGTGAAGGTACTAGTGCGGTAGCGTTGGAAACGATTATGTGAAAAAGTTTTGGTACTAGTGTGTTAGCGTTGGAAACGATTATGCGAAAAAGTTTTGGCGATCTACCGCCATACAAGGTCATTGCAAACCAGAAAGGCACCAACATAAGACAAAAGCACTTGGTATTATTCATTTAAACATGTACATCTGCGGACCACGTATCAGTCCTACAGATCGGATTGGTTTTATTTCTCATTTTAATTTGTTTACGTAATACTTGCTCTGATTCTTTTATCCTCGTCATCTTCAAACCAGCTACTCGAAAATTCGAAATACAAAGCTCAGCTTACATAACAGAACAGGAACACAACACAGAACACACCGCCCTTTTTTGGAATATTACCAGACCCACCAGCCCAGTGACTCTCCTTCTTCACGATTTTGCTCTTCCGCTGCCACAAACACACTGGAGAAGTAATTTTGGCCATTGTCACTACCATCATCTTCTTCTGTTTGTACACCATCCCCTGCTCTGGCAACACCTCCAGCTCCGTAATCGTCATCGTTAGGGAAGTAGGAATCACCGCTGTCCATGAGCTGCCGACCATCCTCATCTACCACCGCACTACCCCCACTACCAGTACTCAGGCGGTCCTCCACCTTCACATTGAACGAAGTGGCCGAAGCCCGGACCTCATTGACAGCAGGTGCAACAGATTTCAGAGGCTCTCCAGCGACCCCTTTGGTCTGCAACTTCCCAGTCAAAGAAAGAACCTGTTACAGTGCAACAACTAGATCAATTCCGATCGATAGATACACAGCCAAACACTACAAATTATTATTAATAATGATACTTTTAGAATTTTACTTAAAAATGAACTATTTTTTTCAAGACAACAAATGAAGGTTTTAAAAGTGATTTCTTTATTGGTGAGAAGGAGTATTTTATTTGGTTTCATTGAAAACGGTACCACTGAAATTAACAAGTATAAATTTTTTTGGTGCCACCAGAAAAGAATCTTTGGGTAAGACACCAACACTGGACTCCCAATCATTACGCAGATTGACCAGGTGGCCTTGTGCGAGTACGAATCAATACACCCCCTTTCCCATTTAATCTTTTCTTTTGACCAGAATCATGAAATAAGAGATGATAATAATACTCTTATGTAGACCACTCTAGTCAATCATCTGCATCTGAAGAGACAATCAATATAATCCACCGCATCATTCGTGAAAAAAACCCATATACATGCCTACGAGGTTTTACTAATTCTTTACTCCATCCCTCAATTATCAGTTCAACTTATAATACTAATTGTAAAATCTTATGTTCGTAGCAGAAACAATTCTGACCTCCATAGCCATCTCAAACTTGTGGAGAGTAAGATAGATACAACTTTCAAGGAACATGCAAAATGATTCAAAAAGACACAAAGGTTCAATTCAAATTAAGGAAAAATTCCGCATTTACTTATTGTACCTCAGCCCTGAGCTTCTCATTCTCTTTGACTACAGAGTCATAATCAGACCGAAGGGAATCATAGGAAGATTTAAGTTGATCATAATCCCTCTCAAGCTGTTTGGTCTTCCAGCGAGCACGACGGTTCTGGAACCACACAGCCACCTGCCTGGGCTGCAGTCCCAGCTGCTTGGCTAGCTGGGTTTTTCGCTCTGGCTCCAGCTTGTTTTCAGCCTCAAAGCTCTTCTCCAGCAAGTGTACCTTGACCAACCAACAGCGTCACATCATGTTAGTAACCAAACATCTCCCATGAACAGAGCTTTATCTTTTCAAATCAAACGTCAAATTCCACTAGCACTTAGCATCAATTTTTGAATTAAAACCCGATTTTTTTTTCTTCTCTGAGAAACGGTGTTAGTTTTGGGTCAAAGGAATCTAGACCAATTTGATGCTGATTGGGTATAAAAGATAGGACGTGAATATGCCAAGCATACTCTTATCTCGGAGGAATATATCTGGGATACACACATAAGGAATCCAGAGTATCAGGTGCTAGTTTATAAAGTAACTAAAACCCAAATTAAGGTAAAAAATAAATAAATAAATTTTCCTCGAAAAGTAACTTTACTGACCTGCTCAGCTGTGAGGCGGCGTTTCTTCTCCGGCAGCTGCTCGTCGTAATATTCTTCGTCAAACAGTTCTTCCGGGGAGCTGAAAAAAGGTCGCCTCTTCGAGGTTTCCTCCATGTTCAGCACCGATCTCGCACCTATGTAATACGAATTTATGACGGCCCAACATACTTTTAGTACTAGTTCTACACAGCAAATGCACGATGTACCATGAAAATAAACCTCTCTTCACTAGTTCACTTTTTCCAATGCAATACTACCGAACGAAAGAAACAAATTATAAAATAACCCTTTCAGGGACAGGGTAATCATGATAAAATGATTAAAGATCTGAAGAACATAAAATCAACAAATCTGGCAGAGTACTAATGATTGCTAAAGAGGAAAGTCAACTACTGATAAAGAGATAAATAACGGGAGGTGGCTGTAAACTTCACCTCTAAAGGCGGGATCGACACTTCCGAGGAATAACATGTTCCCGTGGCACGACGGGTCGAAGAAAAAACGACCGGAATCCATCCCACTATTAATACTATACTTAATAAACTTTGGTTAAGACCTCCGGCGTATGACGTCAGCGGTGATTATATATGGTGATAGGAGACGGAAGTATCGGAACGACGTGGTTTTTAGCTGTGAGTAGAGTTGTTTTTTCCAGGGAAAAAAAAAAGAAAAGAAAAATTAGAATATCATTAACTTGTGGCGGAAGAAACTGGTGCTCCACAGTAACCTCGCCGGAGTCTCCAACGGACAAATGCAAAACCCCATCACGCCAATTTTCACCTTACCCAGCTCCGCCGATTTTCCCGCAGGCGTCTTTGCAACTGCAGCAGCTTACTATACTACTGCGTCGCCCCCTCAACTTAACTTATAATTAAGCCAAAGGTCACTCAGTAGGAAGCAGATATAGATTCAGGCGGGGTTAATTTGGTGATTTTGCTCAATAACTCTTTTTTTTTTTTCCTTTTTTTGAGAGAAAAACGAAGTGAACTACAATGGCGTTTGCGTAGGTAATTTTTGCAGCTAAAGTCGGGGGAGGCATAGCGATCGCCTTTTATATCCGTAACTTGAAAATGGAATTACGGAATTAACCCTTTGGATATTGGGTTACAGGTTATGTTTGGGATAGAGATTGAGGGGTTTGTTGGGTATTTTGGAATAGCGCTTGATCGATACAATCATCACACAACAACGGGGAAGCGCTAAGTTGCGCCGCTGGTGACGGGGAACGCAGGTGGGACCTGCTGGGTACATGGGGAATCGGATTGGATAATTATTAATTATTAATTAGTGGGAGATGAGATGGAAGAAAGAAGCATAAATAGTATCCATTCTCTGCGGTCGGGAGGTTGTCGGGTGCGGTTGACCCATCTTCTTCGGTTCTTTCTTCCCCACTTTCACTTCCACTGCAGTGCCCTGCCATTTCTTCCACTAGATATCCAGTTATACACATCCACAGGGAAACAAAATTTCATTTTTGACCCTTCTTTCTCTTGTTTTAATTAGTTGCCATTAAGTCAATTCGGATCAACTTTGGAGATGATCGATCCCCAAGTTTCTGCAATGGCCATCAATACTATACACTTTCACATTGATTTACTGCTAGCTACCAAAGTAGCTCAGTGAAATTGATACATGTTTAATTAATTCTTCATTAAGTAGGCCAATTAAAGAAAGACTATTAGTTTTATTACCGTTTCGTAGGTACCAAGTCGAGTTAGATAAGAAAAAGTATATATGTTTGGGAGATACGGATGTGATTGGGAATTGAGATTTACTTTGAGATGGATCCTGCGTGTCTGCGCGCGGTACCAAGAAGAAGTGACGTTTTAAGTATTGTTTGTGTTAATTCAGAGAGTTCATTCCCTTAGGGAGTGCACGCATATGCATATGCGGTAGTATGGGTATTTTTAGGTATCTAATTCTCAAAGTTTACAAGAGCATTTAACGAAAGGAATGACAGAACCAGCAAGACTGGGTTTCCGGGCCCAACGCAAATTAAGAATCAAAACTTTTGTTTCTGTGGTGGCGGAAGAATGAAACTGAAAACACATGGTGAGTGCACTAAATTTGACCTTTGATGTATCCCCACAGAAAGTTTTTTTGTACTGTTAGTAGTTAAATCCATGAATGATGCCCGATATCACCAATAATGATCCCGACTTTAATTTCTCCTTCCTGTTTCTCAATTTTACTCGATCGTACCAACGACCAATAATATTTTCTTGTTGGCTAGGGGATTAATGGATGCATCGATCATTTCGTGGAGAAACTCATATGCATTCACAATCACGAAGGGAAACAGCGATTGAATCTGTTTATAAGTGTATGATATGCGGGTTTGTCTATCGCAAACTGGAAAAGCAGATCCATGATTACTTATGTGGAGAAAATTTGACTCCTGTGTAAGCCATATGGCTTTGCACAGGAAACAACATATCATAGTGGGAATTTTTAGCAACATAATGATTAATATTGTTACTTCACCTCAGAAAAATACAAAGTATTTTCGCTTTAAAATTAGAAGACGGTGGTGATGATCAGCTAAAAATAAAGAGTAAACATATGTGTATAGTGGTAATATCTAGATTGATGGATGGATGGATGAATCTGCCCTGTATATAGAGATATATTGCTGTCCACTTTCCATGTGTTGGCCAGTTGGGTGGTATAGCAAATGGGGCCCGAATTGCACTTGGAGTTAATGTTGTCCAACTGTTTATAAATTACGACAATTAATGTACCCATAAAATGAAATACTGATTTATAGTTTTATACTTTTAACATTTCTGTTGTTTTTGCCGCGATACGAATGAGACTTACTAGCTAGCCACAGTTGTCAACTTAAACAAATTTATGTCATTTCTCATGTTTGTAATATTCGTTTCTATTTATTTATTTATTTTTATTATTTTTTTTTGGGGGTTGCCAAAATATATATAAAAGAAAAGAGGTATTATTTATGAAGTGGTGTGAAGCTTTTGGAAAAGGAGGTGAGTTTTAGAGTGCAGGGTCGAGTGGTGGAGTGATGAGGACAGGCAAAAGAAAGAAAGAAAGAAAGAAAGGCAAGAGGGACAGTGGACTTTCTTTTGGTTTTTCAATTCCTTATATGCTAAGGTAAGAGACCATATCAAAGTGGAGGTATCTTTCGATTCAAAGTGGATTGATTAGAGAAATTTTTAACTTTGTTTTGATCCCGGAACAAGGATTTGGAACTAAAACTAAACACCAAATGTAATCCAATAAAGCTATCTGGGCTACCTTAATTGGCGGTTTCCAAACACGGACACATACGCGTAGTGAGGGAGCCAGGGAAGTGGGAGGAGATGCCAAAAAAAAAAAAAACCATAGAAAGGGAGCGGAAGCACCTGAGGAGGAGGAAGGGAGCCATATGCCTTTTTTGTGCGGGATATGTAATGTTGGTGTGGTATTAGACTATACATAATATGACAAGGATACTAAAAGTAGGAGCAGGCTAATTGGGAGAGTTAGTGCGGCTTTCTTTCACGTGAACCGCCCCAACTGGCATATTCGATTACTTATCTACGTAATATGTTCCTTCCTCACCCCAAAACACGGAACTGAAATGAGCCACCGCTAAATGCTGGGCTGTTAACTATTTCCATATCCACCCATCATCGTCGGCTCATCCGTATGGAATAATATCAAACACCTTTGTTTTTTTCGAGAAAAAAACAAAAAAAAAAATCTAATTCGCATGGTATAAATGGGAAATGAATCGTTGATCGGTTACATGCATATTGGATCTTTTCTTTTGCCTTGATATTTTACATACACTTTCTTAATCCATATCTGATTAACTACCCACCCTTATCTTAGTCGTTTTTAACGGTGACAACAAATTCGGTTTTCAGTTTCATCTTTTACATGTTTTAGGTAAACAAAAACTTTCCTGATTGTTTTTGATGTTTTAGATTTTT
Source organism: Gynochthodes officinalis (assembly GCA_020080225.1). NCBI lineage: Eukaryota > Viridiplantae > Streptophyta > Magnoliopsida > Gentianales > Rubiaceae > Gynochthodes > Gynochthodes officinalis. The sequence goes on from CM034621.1 coordinate 36,564,002, forward strand.
GCGGCATCTCCTCCCCAGTCTGCATTGATAGTTTGTTCGTTGGGGGAAAGCACATATTGCATGTTTGTGAATGTTTACGCATTTACGTATTTACGACTTAATTAGTGCTAACCTCGTATAAGTCATGTGCAGTAATATCATAATTCATAAGTAGAGGAGGTCTCTGCTAAATGCTAATTATTCCCGCATCCATCTATCATAAGTAGAGGAGTAATATCAATCTTTTTTTTAAACCAAAAAAAAAATCTAATAAGTCATGCGGTATAGTTGAGGAAAATGAACTGTTCGTCGGTTACATGGTGGATATTTTGGCCTTACATGTCTTCTTATACATATCTAATTTAATTGCCCACTCTTATTTTAAGGCTCGTTTGGTTAGCGATAAAGTAAAGTTAAATGGGAAAATAATTTTTTAAAATTTAATTCTTAAGAAAATGAATATTTTTCTAAATAATTTGAATTTTAGAAATTTAATTTTGAGAATTATAAATACTTATCTATATTTGGATAAAGAAAAAACACCCAACAATATCATTCACATTATAGCGAATGATCTTTTTTATCTTCTACTTTTAAAACGGGAACAAATAGTCCTTCACAATTCATAAACTGGAACTTTTGGTACTATTTGTGAAATAAACGGGAACTTTTAGTCCTTCAAATTTCATAAACGGGAACGTTTAGTCCTTCAATTTTCCTTCAAATTTTGGTCTTTGAAATTAAAGGACTATTTGTTCCCGTTTTAAAAGTGAATGATAAAAAAGATCATTCGCTCTAATGTGAATGATACTTTTTGGTGTTCTTTCTTGGATAAAATAAGAATATTTATTGAAAAGTTAATATAATAATGAATCACAAATATATTTTAAATATAATTTATTTGGCATGTATATCTATCATATTATTCTTTTTATTTTATATTAATGATAGAGACAACTCTTTTTGGTCTTTTAATCAAAATATAATTTGAGATTTATTAGTTTTGTCAATTGTAATATATAACAATATTTAAACCAAAAAAAAAAACTTTTGTAATAATGTTTTTTGGTGCAAACATATCTTTATAGTTTATAAAGAGTTTATGTATTAGTACTATCACAATTAGTGTCTATACTAATAAATAATGAAAATTAAAGAAATAAAAATATGAAGAAAATATATAAAAAAATATTAGTATAATAAAAATTAAAAAATATAAAGAAATATAAATACAAATGAAAATGTGAAAAAGGTGATTCTAACAACCAATGTATAGATAAACTTATATTTTCATAAAAAAGAATAATAATGATAATGTTAGTAATTTAGTAGCAAAATTGAAACCCAAGAAAAAAAAAATCCTAATTTAGGATGAAATCAAACCACAAGTCAAAAAATTTAGTGAGAAATAATAGAAAATTAGATATATATTTTTTAATTTTAATAAATTATGAATTGAATAGAAAAAAGTTTTGAAGTAAACTTTTTTAAAAAAGGTAAAACTAGTAATAATTAAAATAGAAATCACATAACTAATACTTAAAAAATAAAAGATATATGAGAGTTAAAAGAGAAAAAAATAGATGAAATAAGATTGAAAGTAAAAAGTATATTTATTGAACTAAAATTTTAAGAAAAGTAATCAAAATAACAACTTTTAGTAAGAAATCAAAATTTTAAAATGTTACATTTATTTTTCCTATTTTTAGAAAACTTGGTAAGTTGAGAAGTGTAGGTCATATATCATGAGTTTGTCTAAGCAAATAAATAATGAAAATATATATTACCATCAGTTAAATTAATTACAATTTTAATAGATACATATATAATAGAATAATTATTTGATCTAAGAAGTCATATTCCAAAAATTTGTAAAATTTTATTATAAAATATAACTAGATAAGGTTTCACGTATAAGAACAATCCCTGAATCCCTACTAACTAACTAAATTCATTCAACCAACTAATTGCTGCAATCTTGCGTTTTCAGTTTGTGGGATGGCCTCTCTATTCTTAAACCTTCCTTGTGTTATTATTCATCATTTCTTATATAAATACTTGCATGCGGTCACTTATATAAATACTTAAACCTCTATCATAGCTGAGCTGAGCTTTATATACATTGAGTTAGACACATCACATTGCCAAAATGAATCATAAAATAGAAATAATCCGGACGATTCTCGGCATTGTAGGTATGTATGTTGTCAATTTTCTCTGTTTATTTGTATTATTTTTGAAATAGATATTTATGTAAATAAAAATATCCTAATGATTTTTAATGTATGTTTGGTTTGTTATTAACTTTAGTTTACATCATTCTTCGCAGGACAATTCACCTCCGGAGCTTTGTTCATCTCTCCGGTGTAATCTTTTTTATCTCCTGTTTCCTTGTTTGATTTTCATTTTGTCTACGAATGGAGCAAGACACAAATTTTTTTTTTTTTTTTTTATCTCTTCTGTATTTTCCAGGCTCAAATTCAATTGCAGCGAAATCCCAGATGATTAAAAAAAAAAAAAAAGTTGTATGAGCAAGTAAGCTCTTTATAAGTATGTAATTTGATTTGATTGCACAACCGCCCATGCAGGCCTACTCTTATCAGGATTTGGAAGAGTAAATCAACGTTGGAGTTCCACCCATACACCTTCCTTGCTGGAGTTTTGAACTGCTTTTTCTGGGTGTTTTATTCAATGCCATTCGTTCATCCCCACAGCACGCTCATCACCACCATCAACAGCTTTGGCCTTGCATTGTATTTGATATATCTTGCCATATTCTACTATTACAGTGACACTAAAGACCCTGAAAAGGCAAAGGATAGGGTGCGTACCTTATTCTCTGGGTTATGTTATGTTATTTATTTTTTACCAAATTAACTTCAGGGATAATTCAGTTGTCTGAATCCCTAGCAATAACATATTTTGGTTCGATGTCCTTGTGTTGATTGAATGAAAATTTTGAGCGAATTCTGAAATATATGTGTATGCATTTTGTTTTGTTTCAGTTGAAGGTTGTTTGGGGTCTGATCGTGGAGGCCATTTTTGCATCAGGGATAGCTGCTGTCACTCTTCTGGCCTTCCACAGCACCCAGGCAAGGTCCAATTTTGCTGGAGCTGTCTGCGTGGTTTTTGGTATCATTCTCTACGGCTCTCCATTATCCATCATGGTCCAAGTGGTGAGGACAAAAAGCGTGGAATTCTTGCCATTTTGGATATGTTTGGCTGGCTTCTGCAATGGTATTGTCTGGGCTGCCTATGCATTTCTTCCTCTTGACTTCTACGTCCTGGTAAATAATTAATTCATTTCATTTCTCTGTTTGTCAATTTTTACGTAACATTAATATATGTAAATATATATTGTGTTGTAGACTGGGAATGGAATTGGAGCAATATTAGCAAGCATTCAATTAGGCCTTCACTGCATCTATGGCAAGCGTACCCCTGCTCCAAAATCTGAGGTGGAGCTGAAAACCACCGTGGAAGCAGATACAGGCACAGCCGTTGTTTGAGAGAATTTTTTTAACATATGATGTTATAATATTTTGTGTAGTTTTCTGATTAAAAATACTATTATAATGATTAATTCATTGTTTGTTTTCTTATTTATGATGCTCACTCATAATAATTACTTCACTATTATCATATTCTGTATTTATATGGGTAGCTTTTATTTTTACTACCCCATCTTCAAATGGATGCTAATTTAATTTGCAGAGGAAATTTTTTTTTTGGTTATAATTGACCACATTTTTAATCCATTTCTAACATTAATTATGACTTTCTAAATCCAAAATTTTGATAGCTGTACAGGAAGCGTTTATTTTTCCATTACTGAGGAGCTCATTCCCCAAACTCAATCTAGACTAGCCAAGCTCCTGAACAAGCGAAGGAATTGCCCTTCAAATATGAATACTACGGTAGTTTATGAAAAAACCAGAGCCCCTTATCGGATTTGAACCGATGACTTACGTCTTACCATGGCGTTACTCTACCACTGAGTTAAAAGGGCTTATTTGGTGTTTGATGAATTCCTGAATGGGTTGCTAGTTTTTAATGGTAACGGTTTAAAATTAAGTCAAGCATAAAAGGGAACCCAACCCTCTGTTGTTGGAACAAGTTAGCTTTTGATGTTGGTTCTTCAAGGTCATAACATCTGTTTAGTTGGCAAGGGCCCAAGTTTATTTCACTTTATTTTGGGCCTAAATTGAAGAGTGGTTCTAAAACAAACCATTAGAAGCCCAATCTCCCTCATGCTACAGCTCTTATTCTCAGGGAGTGTGGCCCAGAATAGCAGCAATCCCTAGGATTCAATCATCTTCTTCATCTTATCCAGAGTGTACGGTTCACCTTATCTGCATATCTCGGTGCCATATTTTTTACCTGAGTTGTTTGCCTTATGTACCATTGGCAAAATCCCAAATGTCACAACATCTTGTCTGTTAACTTAGTCACGCCATAGCTGACTGAGTCCGTGATTAATTCCTTCCCAATGGCAGCTGCTATCCTTTCCTGCCACCACTATTTTTCCCTTTGTACATTTCCCCTCAAACCGATCAACAAGCATGAGTTTCAGTTAAATCGTTCCCGCAGCAATACTCCCATTCAGCTGACCAGACCCTTGTGCTGTTCGCGAAGCCCACCTCCATTTCAGTCCCCAAATAGTCAGGCAAGCTCTATTCTTTACTCTTTGGTTACTATCGTTTTCACACATATACACGCACTACCACGGTTGAATTTGTTATGTGCAATTATCGAAATCTAGCTAGCTCAGAATTCAAGTTTACTACTTTGAACAGGGAAATGGATTCTTGTCTCTAAAGCGATGTGCAATTTCTATAGCACTCGCTGCTGGATTGTTAACTGGAGTGCCGACATTGGGATGGCCGAGTCATGTCAATGCCAATGCCGCCACTCCAGCATTGCCCGATGTCTCAGTTCTGATTTCTGGGCCACCAATTAAGGATCCAGGAGCCCTTTTGAGGTACGCGCTGCCCATTGATAACAAGGCAATTAGGGAAGTTCAGAAGCCCCTTGAAGATATTACTGACAGTCTTAAGATTGCTGGTGTCAAGGCGCTGGATTCTGTCGAAAGAGTAGGCATTTTAATCCTTTCACTTTTGCTTTTTGGCTTCCATTCACACAGCAACTTGTGGAGGGGATGAATTGCTATTTCTTGTAAAAACAGAATGGGAGGCAAGCATCCCGCGCTCTGAAGCAAGGGAGGACCATGATTGTGTCAGGATTAGCAAAATCCAAGGTTGACCATGGGATTGAATTGCTCAACAAACTAGAAGATGGAATGAATGTACTTCAGCAAATTGTTGAGGACAGGAATCGAGATGCAGTTGCACCTTTACAGAAGGAACTGCTCGACTATGTTGGAGGGTGAGCTTGATATAAGCTTTGAATTTGTTGCTCGCTCATTGCTTGTTCATTAACTGTACTTAGTACTGACTTTTGGGCACTAATTTGGATTTGAAAGTTCACTATAGTTAATCTGAAAGAAGAGTTTCGTCACGACTTCAAGAGACCGAAGCAAACAACTAAAGCATTATAATATGTATTTGTTTTTGTTTAACAACTAAAATTTGGTGGACACAATAGCTTCTTCTATCCTGCTTTGGATAAGTATGATAGATGTAGTTCTTGTAAAAGGTTTTTGGTAGTCTATTTGTTGCCTGTTTTGGGCTGTGATGAGATATCTCTGGTTAGAGTTTGACATTTTAATTCTTTTCATGCAGAATTGTGTTCAGTTGTTTGTTAAAATTATTTACCGTAGGTTCAAACAGCCAACGCACTTTAAGAGTAAAATTTGTGAGAGAACTGGAAAAGTCAATCATCCTAAAATGCCCTATTCTCATTTAAACCCTTGTCATTGACTGCAGCTGAGATCTTCCTGCGGCATTGGATTTCTGCAGTGTTGAAGAAGATATGGTAGATGGCTTCCCCTATGAAGTGCCTGAAGATTATCAAAATTTGCCATTACTCAAAGGTAGAGCAGCTGTGGATATGAAGGTCAGGGTGAAAGACAATCCCAACTTGGGTGAATGCGTATTCCGTATTGTCCTGGATGGTTATAACGCCCCAGTAACTGCTGGGAACTTTGTCGATTTGGTGGAAAGGCATTTTTATGACGGCATGGGGATTCAAAGAGGTATAGTAATTGTAGGGAGCCAATGTTCAATGCTTTCTTGAAAATAGAATGGATGAGTCCTAGTACATATTCTGATTCATTCTTTCTGCAGCGGATGGCTTTGTAGTTCAAACGGGAGATCCAGAAGGACCTGCTGAGGGTTTTATTGATCCAAGTACAGAGAAGACGCGCACAATACCTCTGGAAATTATGGTGAACGGAGAAAAAGCTCCTGTATACGGGGCTACTCTTGAAGTAAGTTTATCCTAATGACCTCTCATGATCACATTTCCAGAGTAAAACATTTTATTGATCTCTTAACTTAAATATGAGATGAGCCTTAGACAAAAGCAAAATGCCGAATAAACAGAAGGTGGCTTCTTATAGTTAGATTTCCAATCTCTTGTTGCTGCAACCGGTAGTCTTCATCAGTCATGTGCATCATTCTGCAAAATTTCTGTACATTGGTTATTTTGTTATGCATGCTTATCTCAGCTGGATCTTCTGCATTTTTTTGTTGGAGTATTTGTAACTGATTGGCATTAAAAGAAACTGATAATTAAGTTTTGTGACTAACCAGGAGCTGGGACTGTATAAAGCTCAAACAAAGCTTCCGTTTAACGCATTTGGAACGATGGCCATGGCTAGAGATGTAAGGATTCTAGACTAAAATAATCCAAGCCATCAATCGTCTTATTCTATGTTAGTTGCCACGTGGCTAAAAATCTTATTCTGGGTCGCATATTCTTCGCTGATCACAGGAGTTTGAGAACAATTCTGGTTCAAGCCAAGTATTTTGGTTACTGAAAGAAAGTGAACTAACTCCCAGCAATGCCAATATATTGGACGGACGCTATGCAGTGTTTGGCTACGTAACGGAGAATCAGGATTATTTGGCAGATCTCAAGGTTGGAGACGTCATAGAGTCGGTTCAGGTGGTGTCTGGTCTGGAAAATCTCGTCAATCCAAGCTACAAGATTGCTGGCTAGAGGCCCTGTTTGTTTTTGAGGCACAAATAAATTCACATTGGACCAGTTGAGAGTCACTAGAGAATCTGTTGTCCTAAGCATCCCTCCTCTTTTTCTTTTTGTCATTATTATTTTTTTGGCATTGGTTACCATTGTTGTATTCTTTTCATCGATTAACGTTTCTTGAAGTATTGTGGACAATTATTTATGGTATCGTGAGGTACATCAGTACTACTTTTGATGTCCTATATCAGTCAAGTTAGCATGCAGAAACTCCGTTCTTCCATGCCTAATTAATAGTGTACTCACAACAAAAGGGGAAAAAAATTACAAAACAAAGCCAGTCTGTACATATTGTACTGAAAATCAACATGTAGCATAATTATCTTCTATTTAATTTGCTTAAGGCCACTATTCACTAATATATATTTTTATTTTTTTTCACTGTAGGCTAAGGGGAAGCTCTGCATTCGATTACACAAAACAAACTAACTACTTCCAATTGAATGGACACGCAAGTGGATAATTTCATCTTTGCAGTAGCAGGAAACTTGGTTTCCCTCGAATAATACTAGCTTCAAAAATCTATCGCAGATAGAGCATAGCTGAGCCACAACTAGTAATTCACAGCATCTGTCAACCATTACCTTAGCATTTAACCACACTTTTAAACAAAACAGCAGCAGCTCTACTCAACATAACTACTGAATTAAGAATCTCCCGGAGGTAAATAGGTGGTAAGGATCGACCACCCGTATGAATAAAATCAGTGAACTTGATCCAGCAAATGGGTAGAGTGCTCCACAACATCCATCCTCAACATAGAACGGAACCACTTGTTGCAGGGTTGCTTCATAATTAAAGGAAAGGACTTGAGGCCAAACTTCTCATCAAATTTTTTCTTCAATATAATTTTTCTTGAGTCTTAATTACTTACAGCCTAAAACTCAGGACTATATTTTTTAGATTTGAAACCATCTAGAGTAAAATGATGTCTCATGGCCCTCGAGATTTGCGGAAGCAAAAACAACCTTGCTGTTGATCAAGTGGAATCATTCCGCCACCCCTTGATGTGTCAATGGCCTCTAACATAGAGACTGCTTCATCCATCTCAGGACGCTTGTCAGGGTTTGCATCCCAGCATCGTTTCATCACATTTGCAAGAGAGCTTGGACAGCAACGGGGTATCTCGGGCCTTAGATTCTGTAGTTACATAAAGGAAATTTGAGTATCTAACCCTAACAAATTTCAGTGATATCTGGCAGCCACCACTATGGATACCGATATATTATACTTGAGAATATATACATCGTTGAGATAATAAAGAAAAATGAAGTTAATACCCATCTAGGTCACAGAATTTTCCAAAAGAAAGTCTAAACTGCACGCAATTTATTTATTGATACGGATGTTAGAATCACAAGGAATGATAGAGAATTCTATATCCGGAGTTAAACAGCTCATCTCAGCAAAACACATATTTCAGGAAACAACAATCACATTCAAAGGTTTAGACATCTAAGAAGAGACAGCTATATACCTGACGGACAACAGCTGAAGTTACTTCTGAGAAGCTAAGATCTGGATATGGCATATCACAGCAGTATATCTCCCAGAGGCAAATGCCAAAACTATATACATCACATTTTCGATTATATGGGTTGCCATTGAGAACCTGGGTTGAAGAATTGAATAGACATGAGTGGTGAGAAAAACTAATGGTTCAGGGTTGACAGAAAGCAACAACATTTGCTATAAAATGTAAGTAAAAGCAACCAGTGGTTCCCTTCTGATTGGACAATTAAGGGGATACCTCAGGTGCCATGTAGCCAAGCGTTCCTGTCTCTCCAGTCATGTCATTAGGATTTGAAGCCTCAACGCGAGCAACCCCAAAGTCAGCTATTTTCACAGTACGAGTTTTGTCAAGAAGCATATTTTCTGTTTTCACATCTCTGTGGACAATTTTTTCGGAGTGAAGATAATTCAACCTGTAAAGAGTACAAAAAGGTTTAGTTTTGACTTTTGATCCGACAGCAACTTTAAGGAACTACATACCAGAGACCATTTCAAAAATCCAGTACCAAGAACTGCAATTAGCACATATTATATTCAAAAATAACATAACAGGAAATCTAAAACTTCACCCTCGTGCAAGATCCAATGCCAGTTGGATGACAACTTTGAAAGCCAACTTCCTTCTGCGATTCTTAATGAGATATGATTTGAGAGTTCCCCCAGGAAGATACTCAACAACAACGCAACACATGTTACGTGGCATTCCAATGTGGCCATTATCTGTTTGTATGTTTAGCTCTGATGTGCCCATGGTAGCTCCTATAAACTACAAGAAGACTCTTGCTTTCAGAAAACAAGCATTTCATTGCAAAAACAGCACATGTTGATGAGTATCATGGGGTCGTATAATCAAGATTTTCAGAAATTAAGAAGCAAACAAACAGCAGAGATAAGGGTTGGATTAGTGGGAAGGGTGGTTATAGGGGGGAAAGAACCTGAATGAATGCTGTTACATCAGGAAACAAAAAACAAGAGGACGAGGAAACAAAAAATGTATAAACACAAATAGTTGTTTACCTTTGTTACATTAGGATGATCAAGCTTGTGCCAAACAGAAACTTCTTGAGTGAATGCTGACCTGAGGGAAGCTATTTCAGCTTCATTTCTTTGACCCTCTTCTCCCCAGTCAAGAAGTTTTACTGATAAAAAAAATGGAAAAAAAGAAGAAGAGAAGAACTTCATCTAAGTACAGCACAAGGGAAAAAAATCTAAAGGGTTCTATGTGAGAGAGACTGTTGATGCTAAACCCCAAAAAGTTGTCAATTTGTTAACAACGAATTCCCCCCACAGATCAGTGGGTCCTCACTATTGCATCCAAATGGCGAATACTAGATTTCTACTATCCATCTCATCACTGTAAGGTTTTTTTCTTCTTCTTTTTTCTGGTTACCAAGACTGGGGCTTTATGGTGGTTACTGGTTAGTTCAGCTTAGAAGCAAAATAAACAGTCTTCATGCAGAATTGACATTACCAAAACAATGAGAATAACCGACAATGAAAGACAAAATATAAAGATAAAAACAGGTAACGTGCGCAACAATTAAGCAGATATTACACTTAACAACACTAATCTCGTGAGAGTATGGCCCTTTGTTGTACGCAATTGGGTATGCAATGATGCACATAGTCATAAAGGACCACCACTTGACACCAAAAAAAAAAGTAGGCCTCATTAGAACTGAGTGCCCCAAAGAGTTCAGGATCAGATCAACGCATTATACGCTTAAAAATCACAAATTTCCACCTTTAAGGTTTGAAAAGCACGACAAGAGGCCCCCAACGCCAAACTGGAGAAACCAATGACAAAATCGTTGACTGATTTCCAGAACAAAAATAAAATTTCGAGATGGGTATTTATACAATAAAGAAAAAATAGCAGACCTGCGACGTCGAGGCCATCGTAGACGCCCCGATGAACGGTGCCGAAGGTGCCGCGCGCAATGACAGACTTGATTATGAGCTTTGAGGGATCAATTTCCCAATCGAACCTGATTGGTATCTCGCTGTCGCCGCCACCACCAGCAACATCATCATTATCTTGTTCTCCAGTGTTCTTATTAAAATTATTATGATGGTGAAGATTTTGAGTATTCTTCTTCTGCTTCTCCATAGTCCAAGCCCTGCTGAGATGCCTCTGAAGCTGCTCATCTATGCTCTTCAGATCTATTTGGTCAGCCCTCACAAACCCCGCCCCTTCGTTCCCATTTCCCCCCTCATTCATCGTTCACTCTGTACTGTGTGGTAGTAGTAGGATGATACAGAGTGAGAAGTCGAGCGAGTCTGTAATCTGGAGGCCCTCTTCACCAGCTAGCTCGCTCACAATCACTCACAAACTCGGTCGGTTGGTCGTTCGTTTAGTATCTATAATTGAAGTGAGAGAACTGGAGATAAAAGAATAGACTTGTACTGCTATCGCGACTGAGACGGTAATACAAGGAAGGAAAGCTGACTGCAACCATTAAAAGTCCTTTCTATGTTTGTCACCCGTGTTTGCGCTTTCTAGAAAAACCACAGTTGAGTCCGCCACACACAGTCACACAGCGAGAGGCGAGAGGCTATACTCCACTCCACGGTTACTTTTATACTTTTAGTGAGACCGGACCAAAGACCACGGTTAATCAACACACGAGGACAGGGAGTAATGTACCACGGTACTAGTAGAAAACAAATGCAAGCCCCAATCACCATGTGGGCACATGGGATCACGACGTCTGTTCCCCACATTCCATTCCTCCATCGTCAGATTCATTTCTTGGATATTCCGATTCTCTTCCCCAGTTTTTTCATGATTCTACCTTCATCCATCATTTGCGGTAATTAATTTCATACAAAGGTTGATGTTAGTGCCCAATCTGCATGTTGAAAATTCATCATACTATTATTTCTCCATCATTATCGACTTCGTTTTTTCAATTTCGTAGTACCAGCTTCGTTGCCATGTTTGAATTTTGTCCCGAACGACTTTATCTGATTGTTTTTTATCCTACAGTTACAGAATCCTGAATGACTTATCTGATGCAGAGAAAGTACCTTTTTGTCACATTCAAAGAATTAAAAAAACTCATAACGTGACAGATTTTACTGTACATTAGTTTGCGGCATTTTTCTTTATTTCTTCTGAATCTGTGGAACAAAATTGCTGCAATAGCTACCAATTAATAATTGGATAACATTTTTCAACACCTCCATCCAAAACAATTATGGCTAGAATCCAGAGTTTGCGGTATCCTTGGATCTCATGTTAATGGTCTTGAAGAGCTCCAAACTCAATTATCTCCACAAACATACAGCATTCCAAATCTTTGATATGCTGTTTCCCCGTTTTCTCCTAAAACGTATTTTGTCACGTGGGAAGGGGGACCTCGAATACATTGTGCAAAGCGTTGAAATGTGGTCCTGATTCTCTTGTTAAATTGGGTGCTTTCCACTTGGACGGAAGCCAAGTAGTTGCTTTACAGTTTACACGGTACAGATGGATAGAGTCCGGTGTTACCATCAGTGTCACTAATATGGCTGGGGAACAAAATAATGCCAGGAAACATACAGAGAACTTTCAATCTAGAAGCAACCAATGCTAAGGAAGGAAGGAAATGCATGTACATCCGTCGACTTCTAGTACTTCATCCAGCGTGACAATCATTCTAATCATGCAAAAATAAAACTATTAGGCCCCAATAGTAATAAAAACCACATGGGTCTTACTCCCCCTGACAAGCTTATAACCAGATAATGAGAACATCTTTCAAAAGGCGTTTATATTAGTGAAAAGAATCCACAGGTCCAGCATGCTATCACTACATGAATATTTCATGCAACTTTTTACATACTATTGCTGTGGGGACACGCAACGCCGTCCAGTCTCCGTCACACAGAATCCATGTCCAAGACAAGAACTAGCGAATGATGACAAAATAGACTTGGATAGAAACATTCTAGCTGTTGTTCGTTCTTTCCGGTGAGGGGGAAGGGTTGACTAAGGAAAACCAACAAAATTGATTTAATGCATCCAAAAATCAGAGTTTAAAGAGTTAGAAATGCAATTTAACACACAATGGAAAGAGGCAAGAACTAGCAGGTATGCAATATGCAAGCGTACACCATCAACCTCTTCTAAATCCAGCCAATGAAGAAGTATCAAACCAATTCACAACACGGGATGCACTGATTCTGACGTATCAAATGAGAGTTGTATGAATGCCAGCGGTAAATGTACACTGCACATTCTCGATGCTGTATTACCCTCAGAGCCACAAGTATCACTAATAAACTAAGAAAGTGTACCAGGCAACTTTCATAAGAAAACTAGAACTCCAAAACACACAATCTATCAGTCCTCGTATAACTCAGAATTTTAAACTCTAGACGGTAAGTTGTTTAGAAAATGATTCCACAGTTTAGACCATTTTCACAAATGGGACTATTCAAGCAGTCCTGGGAACTATGATATCTTTACCACGTGGCTATACATGCATGAAGTAACCATTCAGAGCTTCAACCTGAGAATTTCTTCCACAAATGCAAAAGAAGCACGCACAAATAATTTCATAAATGTGTTGCCGTCCAAGGTCTTGAAACCAAAATTTTCTTACTGACCAAGAAAAAGAGAGGTAACCATACAGGAAAGGTCATATTCTTTGTTTTTTCTTCTCTGGTGTTGCATGCACCTGTGTTTTAATTCCATAAGTCTTTAACTGAAAGTTTTCAAATGCCTCAGAGACCACTCCAACCTACATAGTTAATCAGGAGCAAATCTTCAATTAAGAAAACGTAAATAAGCAACCAAAGTCAACTTAATAATGCATTATGTACCAGTTCTGGCTTTTTGGAGTACACTGTCACTATCATATCCTGATAAGATGTAGGCAACAAATGGCTGATGCGATCATCAGGTATGGAAAACTTCTCATCACTCTCATAATCCTGAGTAAGTTAGGAACTGTTAATATTGGCAGAACTGGAAAATAGGAGAGGTAAGAGAGGTATAAAATTGTGAAGGCAAAAAGATCAAATATTTCATACCTTGAAAAAGCTTACACTGAAAAGGAACCCCTCATGGGAGAAAAAAGAAAAAGGAAAAATCATCAGAGAGAGAAAAAGAAATATCAAAAACTAAGCTTAAGAGCCTCATCTATTTTAAATTACCTCTCAAGGGGATTATGCTTCCCACGAGTCAAATCTATTCGAGCATTGCTAACAACAATGTCATCCTCGCTAAGTTTTACCCCACCATTTTTCTGTACAATAAAGATTGCATAATAAGAATATCAGCTAAAGTAACCACTATGCTAGTAATGAACTGATATAAATATATCATCTGTATTGTAGGATTAGTCTTTAGGACCTGGGAAGAGACAATGTCATTTGCAGTGACATCCTTAAAATGTTCCAAGTTGTCCTTAGGGACTGCATACTCATTGCAGAACTGCCATGCCAAAAACACTAAAACAAGTTTGAACTGCAATTTTTTTAAAGAAATACAGACTTCTAAAGATGCCAAAGAAAAAGAAAAGAAGAAAATGAAGATGCCAAACAAGTTTGAACTGCAATGAATTACACTAATTCAAGTTATACTAATTCTTCCATGATATTCAAACACTTCAATACCTGATACAAATTTCTTCTTCGTATACGGAGGATTAAATCCCTAGATTTTTGTAATTCTTGGTCTGGAGCTGTCTCGATTGTTTTGATTATCGTGTCATCTAGCTGCATCCATGCAGTGAAGAATATCTCAAGTATCCATAAATAGGGAGAACAAAGGAAGCAGGAAATCAACATAAATGGCTTCACAAACCTTCCAAAACTCACGAGGGTCCTGAATGTGAGATGCTATATCCAGGTAATCATTTGCTTGCACTAAAGCATCCACAACCATCAGTTCAATTGCCTACAAGTAGCACAAGGAAAAAAAATTTTGATATCCTAAACTGTACAGCAAAGGTGTGAAATGTACATAATCTCTTTACTTGCATTCATTAAATCTGTAAGAATAAATTTAGGCACTTGGCAAAAGTTAATGCGGACCTTCACTTTTGCATGACAATAAACTGTTCTATGCAGATCAGCCCGAGTAGCAAATAATTTGTGGATGGTCAGATCTGAAAAGGTATACTTTTTGAAATGTTGAGTGAAATTACAAATCCTATGAATACCAAATCTATAAACACAATACTTACAATCCTTGGCGCGGTAACATATTTCATCACCCAAAACTCTCATTGTTTCCATCAACCTGCAAAAGAAAAATTATGATTGACAAGCTTCAATGACATTCATACTCTGCTTTGCATTGTTATCTGCAACCTTAAAAGGGATGAAGAAGAATAAAGAAAACCTCTCAAACTGAAAGCTGCATCCTAGACCACATGCTCTGGAGTCTCGGACTATGTAATCAAACCTGCCAGCCAATTCAGTCTCATAAATATATCAGCAAGTAGGTGACAACCATCTGTAACATTCCAAAAATAGACCAGGAAACCTAACAAAATGACATCCATGTAGAAAAAGTCAGTTCCCAAAATATACTAACTTGTCAACGTCAATTGAAGTTCGACCATTTGCCACAATGTCATACAAAAACTGCTTTTCCTTTGTGCTCTACACATTAGAAGAAAATGGAGATTGAATGAATAAGTGCAACCCAAAATTATGGAACTGCAAATCTAAGCCACAAGAATTCAGAATCTAACATGATTCGGATATTCTATGGTTATTCAATGAACTGTGAACTGAAATAAAAAGAACAGGAAGAAAAAGATACAACCTTTGGCAATGCAAACTTGGAACTCGCAAGTATCATCTCCTGAGAAGGAATAACCAAAACAAATAAAGCATACATTAAATGATACCTTGCACATTAAACAGACAACAAATCAGCAGGGACGAGGAAAAAGAAGTATCAGAAACTATAAACATAAATATTTTGTGGCACATGAAAACCTAAAAACAGCTAACTTACTAATTTCATAGAAAACCTAAACAGAATCTATAGGTGAGTTTATTTTATTTTGAAGATTATAGTTGCCCATGAGAATCCTCAAAATATCTTATATGCAACAGCAGTCAAAAATCAAAAACGCCATAAAAGCCCAGATGCTTACAAAAGCAAGCTAAATGAAAAGCTTAGGGTGCGTTTGGACAAGGGATTTTTATTTGCAAATGGAAAAAGTTGTATTAGAATGTGTGAAAATTTTGGTGGGTATTTGTTAATAGAAAAAGTATTTTGGAGGGAAAAAATAAGAGGGAAAATTTTTTAAAATTATGTGAGAGGAATTTGAGTGGGAAAATTTGAATTTTAAATTTTGAAATAAAAATGTATTTGGATAGTTTGTTTTTGTTTGAGAATTTTCTTATTTGCAAATAGGAAGGGGTTGTCTTAGATATTCATCAAGTACTATTCTATTGCACTGCCCATATATAGAGTCAATCAAAATAACTTTAACCAAGCTCCTGACAGAAACATTCATCAAGAAAAGGCACTTGTGAGCAATAGCATAAAAATTACCCTACACAAATAAGCTAAACGATTCTCACGACCCAAGCCTTTAATCAAGTCAAGTGTGTGAAAAACCAGTAAGAAAACATCTTCCCAGGCATAAAAAGGACAATTTTCCAGTACATATTCAGCCTACCTTAACTCTTTTAACACTTTCAGAGTCGATTTCAATATGATGCTCATCAATAATGTAATCAACCATCTCCACTGACATTTGCTCATGAGACCTGTCATGAATAATGTAACAGAGGTTTTTGTCAATAAAACATGAAACTATAGCATAAAACATTGTTCATCATACAATAAACATCAGATGATGTTGAAAAAAAGGTGAGCAATGATAAGATGCAAAAGGAAGACAAAAGAGAGGCAAGTTTTGCAAAGACTACTTCAACAATGTTTTAATGTAAAGTTTGAAAAGAAATTTCAGCCCAGAAAAGAAAAACAATGGTCTCTAAGCCATAAAAAGAAATTAACAAATGCGATTACCAATGCGATCCCTTGAGAACCTTTGGAAGAAACTCTCGTTCAAACAAGTGACTAAAAGGCCCATGGCCAATGTCATGTAAGAGCCCTACCAATTCAAGTCAAACGTCATTAGGTAGCTACAAACAGCCATAACAAAAAAAATGAGCACACACAAAATACTTGAATGACTTTCTTCTTTACCATAATAGATAATAACCAAGTTAATATACTTACCTGCCAGTTTCACTGTTTGCACATCAAAATTATCAATTCCAAGCTCCAAGCCCTACAATGGCATATTAGTTGAGTTAACAGTGCACAATGTAAGGTTTTGTTATTAGATTACCATATTATACAAGTACTATACTTGGTTGTTCTTGAGTTTGAGAACAGCTTCACCAGCAAGACGATAAACTCCAAGGGAGTGTTCAAATCTAGAATGCACTGCTCCAGGATAAACCATGTGCACCATACCTAGAACAGAACAAAGACTTTGGTTGCAAAGCATTTCAAAGCATTGTTTACTCACAACAAAAGGTGATGGTCACAATCCAGATAAATATCTGTACTATAATTTTGGAGGTCTACAGTTAATTATGACAATCAAGAGCATAGTCAGTGTGTCCTCTAAGAAAGTTTCCAAATATAATATAGGGTAACAAGCAAATGATATTAGCAGGAATATCGGGCTTTTATTGTCCCCAAAGCTAAATATTAAAAGCTAAGCACATGAAACAAAATTGATCACAAAAACTAGATAGACGTAAGCAAACTGAAAACCTTGCAGAGGAAGTAATATACTGCTCGTCACCTTGTATAGAACTGCCACTATGGCATTTGAAAAAAATCAATTATGACAAGCTCATGAGAAAGCTAGGGCACAAATAAGGCAAATTCACAGAATGAGTAAGAGATGTTGAGGAAATCAATTAGGATCACAAGATTGAAATAGGAATAAGTAAAACATTCTTCAAAAAAATTAAATGTTCAAAACACCTTGAAGCACTCACCCACATCCCCACATATAAACATACATACACAGACAAATTCATAGATATTTGCATGAGGACTCACCAAGCTGTTTAAGATCACGAAGCCTGCAAATAGAAGAGAAAATCAAAGTCAGTGTCTCTGATTTTTGTAACAGATCACCTTGTTAGATGACTATAATCTAAAAAAAAAAAACACCATGTAAACATGGAAGAGTCAATCAAATGCAAATTCAGGAGCAGGATATTTAGAAAAATAATAAAATGATAAATAGTACACCAAGAATATGACACAAATGTGATCCAAACTTGCCTTTGAAACTGTTCAGTATCAACAAACTTCAAGAAAATCTGCAATTAAATAGAGAGAAGTCAAAATTACAGAATTTGAAACACAATTAGAACGTTACAACTGCGAGATGCAGAATAATAGTTGAAACATTCTAACACCAAAAATGGAAAGAAAAAAAAAATTGCAAAAGGAAGATGAATTAAGGTTTTTCTTTTTGATGCTTGAGAAATACGCTAACAATTAGTTAAACTAGCACATATAAAACTTAATATCCAATTGACGAAACTTAACATAATCTGGGAGAATACAGTTTATTCGGTTAAAAACTTCATCTAACTACTATCAATAATTCCAACTGATACGTCACTCACAATCTTCCATTCCTTTTAAATGCGTATAAGAATAGCGCATGATTACTACAAAACTAAGCAGTAGGAGAACATGCACAACATTACATTGCATTACACACGGAGCCACACCAAAGCTTAAGCACGTGTCTCAGTGACAGAAAGAAGAGTGAACAGGAAAAAAAAATGAAGTGAATAGAAGAAAGGAAGTCACCGGATCAAGATAAATGTTGCCGTGGACATTGTCGCGAACGTGCTTGGAGAATCTCATATCTTGAGAGGAAACGAAGTTGTAACTCGGCGACGAGATGACGTCTTCGTCACGATACGCCCCCATGGCAGGCTCCCACGCCAAGTCTGCAAACAAATACAAAAGGAAACACGGAGAAATCGCCTTATGTTACGTACAGCGCCACAAAGACGGAAGCAAAATTAGGTTTAGGAATGAATTGATTTCGGACGATCGGAGAAAGAGGGGAAAACTCACAGGACGAGTTATACTTCTTCGGGAATGAGTGAGTAGTACCAGTAAGTACAGTAGTAGTACTCGGTGCAGTTGACGCAGTACAATCAATAATGTTGATTTGATTTTGCAGCTTTGCAGGGCGGACTTTGGGTATGGGATGGAGTCTTGATGTGATATATATGTTGGGAGGGAAAGGGGAGTCGTAAAGGGAGCAGTGCCGCCAAAAGCTTCTTTCGTTCGAGCGTTTCTGAGCACTACTGCGGGAAGCGATGGGGCCACTAAAGCAACACCCACCAAATGAGAAATGGTACAAGCCGATTAATTTATTTCCCTGAGCGTTATTTGTTGTTGTCCAGTTGTAGGGTGGCGGACGCCCGATTTGATGCGTGCTCCCAAATAGGAATGCAATCTTCTGGATTTTGTTCTGGTGTTTTAGAAGCTATTAAATACCACAGTTGTTGATAGCGCTTTATAAGAAATCATGTATTTTAATGTGTCAATAACTGAACTGATAAGAGCAACATATTGTAGGTTTTTTTTTCAACACTATATATATTAGGAAAAAGTTAATTAAAAAACCATTTGAAATCTAATGATTTGCTCCCCTCAAATTTTAAAAGGAAAAAAAAATCTCAAATTAAGCTATTAAGTTAATCCTTCCAACAATTAAGTTTTTGGTCTATCCATGTCCACTAAATGCAAATATTGCAGCGGGGAAAGATAGAAGTTTAAACATTCAAAAATCAAATTGAAGAGATTTCGTTGACGTTACTTCAACGCGTTTTAACACTCTCTAGTACCGTTATAATTCATTTGTTTTTAAAAATTAATTTTGAAAAGATCCACAATGGTTTTGCTTCATGAAAATTCTACGTCAAAGTTTTGATTGAAAGAACACATTGGCGAGTGTTTCCACACGTAAAGATAAAAGCATTCTATTTCTAAAACTCGGCCCAACATATACTTTTTTTTCTCCGTCAAAAAAAACATCAGCCCAGTAAGACCGCACTCCCTGCTCAATCTTATACCATCCCTTTAATATGGGTTGGGAAAGTTCAGTCATAAAATAGCAAAAAAAGAGTATATTTATCACAACCGAGCTGGTGGTAATTGAGAGGCCAGTATTAAACGAGAGAAGACCAGCGTCAGTGCTATCAACCATGGTAGGGGTGTCCTCTCTCCAAACTAATCTAAACTCCTACGCTTGCACCCACCATTCCTGCAAGGGATCTTCATCATCTCTGCTTTACTTGCGCCATCTCTACGGTATCCCCATCAGACCCAGAGCTGCAAACTTCAATGGGGTCTTACACGTTAGAGCTTACATGGAAGAGAGCAACACTCTATCCGGTTTCGCTAATAGAGTCCTAGGTTCACTCCCTGTCGTGGGCCTCGTGGCCAGAATCCTCAGTGATGAAGGAGGCGTAGGCGATGATATAATCGATTTTGCTGAGTTTAGAAGGAGGGTTGGAAAGAGGTGTTCTATAAATGATTCCAGAGCTTTCTACGAATTTCAAGACCGACATGGCCGGGTATTTTTCACTTATCATATCAACACCAGGGCTTCTTGTAGCTTCTAATATTGCAAGTATTTGATTATCGCACTGTACTGAATATTGCTTACAATCTTTCGGAGAAATATTTGCTCATTGATTTGGATATTTTGTTTGTTTGTGTGCAGTCAGGGGACCCTTTATATGTGTTGCTTTGCTGTTGGTTAGCTGCTTTGGGTGCAGGCCTGCTCAAATCAGAGGAGATTTTGGAAGGGGTAGCTAGGCTTCGGTTAGCCAATGATATTGAATTTGAAGAGGAAACTTTTCTTGCGATGATGAACGAAGCAAGAGAGGTTAGTTGACCTTTCACATACGTGCCTTTGAAAGTAGTAGTAAATAACAGTAATTGCTATTGGTGAGTCTTGCTATTATCAAAATTCAATAACCCTGTGATCAGTAGCTCTACAACTACAAACAGCATCCCATAGTACCTAATGCAAGGTTGTGTGGTTCTGGGGCCTACTTGCTGTCGACTCTTAAGTTGTAAGATTCTGATAGAATGTTGATCTTAACCAACAGAAGCGTGCAAAATTAAGAGCTTCTGCCCCTGTGATCCCAATGGAAAGCCGAGTGGAGAAAGCTCTTGAAGCCATTTGTGTCCTCTGTTTTGGAAAAAACCCCATAGAAGAAGAAGATGAAAGACTGCTGTCAGTCATGCTTAATTCCGTCTTTCCCTCCGTTGGGCAATCAGAAATTGAAAGAATTGTAAAAGAGAAGGTAAAAAGGTTGGCAGAAGGAACTGAACTGATTAAGTATGCAGAGTCTAAAGCCTTGTCCAAGGAAGCAGTACAACTGCAGTTGAAGGACTTGCAGTTCCTCAAACAGATGGACGAGACACAATAATCATGTTGTGTTGTCATAGAAGGATTTTGAATGGCGGGTGGTGTATGACTACTGAAAACCATGTTGTATGCAAGTGAAGAACAACTATCCTCTGCTTGGCACGATGTTCAAGTGCAATAGAGCTTTTACTTTTGGAAAAAAAAAAACAGAAAGAGAGAAGAAAAAGAAAAAAAGAAGCTATTTTCTGTTCCATAAATAACATCCCTGTCCAGTTATAGTCATCAATGTTCTCCACTGTGCAACAAGGAGAGAAACATCAACTGAAACTTTGATCATGCAGAACATTAAAACCATATAGGTCACCCATCTTCAACATCAGGACCCATGATTCTAACCAGGAATTGTAACTACAGAAGTTAACTTGTGCCTTGCCAGCTGAACAACCAGCTATGGTAAACACGTCAATACTAAAATTTCTCAAAATTCAAAGCAGCACGTATAGATCACAACAGAAAACCTCCTCACAAATTGAAATTGAATTCAATTCTCCATCTAACATATGAGAATCTTATTTTTGAGGGATAGAAAAGAAAAAGATAGAAAGCAATTTTCGTTTGGTATGGTTTGATGAGTGTATAAGCTGAATGATGCAAAGACCTGCTATAGTGGAGTGGCAAATCCTGTCATGAAAAGAAAAGAAAAGAAAAAAGTAACAACAATCATCAAGCATAACTTGTCAACATCGAAATCTCTTGTGAGATTCAACACATTCTCTCTAGCCTAAGACGTGAACACGATACACAATCAACCAGATTCATTTCATTCACAGAAAACAATTACAAATCAGCAATGATAATTCAGAATGTGACACAATTTTGCAGAACAATGCTAAAACTCTATGTAGCCAACAATTTTATTTCACACACACAAAAAATACACTCATTGTCTACTATAAATCCAGTTAAAAACTGCAAGCCCAAAAAAATCCAAGAGGGCAATTTAGCCCTTCTTGTATAATCTACTTACATTCACTGAGGCCAAGTTACCTAAATTGCTGCTAGCAGTTCATAGTCAATGAATTATCAATATCAATTAGCTATTAGACACCAAAACTTATATGCTCCTACTATCATATATAACACTATATTGAACTATAATTAACCGATCTGTTCATCTGTTGAATCATACTTCATGCAGTCTTCAAAGAGAATAGTGCATACCAACAGTTACACAACAATGAACTAATTGACCGAGAAACCAAATACTTCTGCGAGATTATTAGGGCGGAATTGAAAGTAAGAGCAAAGTTTTTTTGCAGTTGTTGGCCTATTCATACTCTGCTGAGTTTCCTAGCATTGCTGCTGAAACATAACACCGGGAATGAGTCCCTAGATTGGCAACAGTAACTAACCTAATCAGTTTGTAATCTGACAATTGAGATAAATAACAAAGAAATTACTACTATTACTCTATGAACACAGCTTTAGAACAGTACATAGACACCCAAAAATAGGGGGAAGACAAACAGGTGGTGGTGCATATCCAACACAAAGTTCAATAGGATGTTTGGAAAAAGCAAGTACCTTCCGAGAGACAACCCCACTGGCCAACTTCTGAAGAAAGCAAGGATTTTAGCAAAGCAGAAGCAGTGGCGGAATGCAGAGGCATTAATGACTCGCCGCAACCCAGTTCCAAGGGTAGCCTGAACCCAATTAAAAGTTTAAAGCCCCAACTTTATATAGCCATAAAATTTAACTGGAGAAAAAAAAACGGAAATTAAGGAAATGGTTACGGAATGCGAGAGCAAATAAGAATCAGAAGAGTGATGAGGCTTTCAAAGTCTATAGTGGTTTAGGAATAATGGTTCACCTGGACTTCGGGAAGAGGTGGTGGCGCCGGGTGAGGCGAGAAGAAGGGGAAGGCGAAGAGGGTGTAAATCCGCCCAGCTTAGATGGACCAGAGGCGACGCAAGGTGGAGATAGTCGAGGGGCAGGACTCAATAAGGCCTTGGCGGAATTCGAAGTTCTCTGAAGTAATCTTTTTGCGCAATTCGACGCCATTTTCGTTTCTGCGTCAATTTTCCAACTCCTCCTTCTTAAACCCCTATGCAAAACCCTAACACATTCGGTCCGGAAGCGGTGGAACAACTCCACTCGCTCTCGCTTCTGAAAATATCCATGATACGATGATTGTTATAGAAACTTATGGGCTTTGTTGATCAATATTTCTGGACTTTGGCCCAAGAAAACATTGTTCTTCCCCCGTTGGTCCATGAAAAGGAATTATTGTTAATATTTTCATAGGTATATCGTATTTCGAATTATTGTTAACTCCCTAACATTTAAACCCGATAATGCAATGTGTCAATGACCAAAACCCACACAATAGTTTTTTTTATAACACAACTTCTGTTGTTATGTTTCCTCATTCTTAGCGAGCCGTTCAGGGTCATTACACATATACATACTCTTTTGTTAGGAGCTGAGTTAGAGGAAACCAGTTGAACGAATGGCAAGTTTAACATACCGAATGGGAATATTATGGGATCATTCGCTACATTGACCAACGATGAATAAAGCTGGATCGTGAATTCAGGTACACAAAGAAGGAAATCAACAGGAGTGACTAACGTAGCACAACACAAATTTGCAAAACTTGTATTCATATATGGCACAAATTCCAGGCATACGTTATGCAAAAAAGAAATAAACAAAGATTCTTTACCACAACCCACACGAAACACAGAAAAAGCTGACTATTCCATCCGACCAGCTGCCTTGAGAGCCATCATGCTACAATCGCATTTCCTCTCACACGATTAATTTCACGATAACCTTCTTCCTAACCAGAAATTTTATGCGCATCACTCAAACAAGAGCATTTGGAGATATATTATAGTACCACATTTCCAACCTCCTAAAAAGCATAAACTCTGCATCTTTCCAGGCTCACTGATTTGATTCCAGAAGGCAAATGGAATCATATCCAAGCAATCATTCCATTCATTCCTCCACCACATTGACAAGTTCATATTCAACCAAAGAAAGGTTGTTGTCTTCCTTCACGATGAAACTGGCCGGCTCGGTAACTTCCACTCGACCCCACTTATCCACAGCAAGCCTCATTGACCCTTTGAACATGTCAATTTTTGCATTTCGCAAAATTATAGTAGCATCAGGCTTCATCATATCCACTGCAAATGAGAAATGGAACCAAAAGACAAAATCAGACTTCACTAAAGATATACCACAGAGGAAGTAAAAATCAATCAATTACCAAATTCTAGAAAAGTATGTATCAAAAATAAGCTTCAATCATCATCATGCTTCCTCAACCCAAAGAATGATAGAAAAAACTAAGTTCGTTCTTCCATTTTCCATTCTTAATCCCAAACAACCCACAGCACACACAAAATTCTCAACCCGGGCTACTGGGGAGCTTCATCCACATCCCACTAAAGCCTCCACTTCAGAAAATGCCGAGTAATATTGTCATGCATGTTACCATGAACAAAAAGTAAAATGCATTTACCATCATAAGGACAAATTGATCAAGTCTATCAGTAGTCACCATCATACCAACAAATTGATTACGTATATTTGTAGTCACCATCAGTTAGTAAGGATCAAAATACATGTTTCACCACCCTGAGCTCTCTGGAGAGAAACAAAAGAATCTAATCATTCAGACAATTTCCAAATGATTCTAATCTAACTTACTACGTCAACCACAATACTCCACATGAACCAATTATCGATTACCAGAAAGATACCTTGCTCATTCCTAGCAGTGAAGACAATTGTCCCAGTTTCATCTCCAATCAAACATTCAGCAATTCGCATTTGACGCACCTGGGGTCCATCTGGGCGACCCTTTTGCAACACCATTTTTGAACTAACCACCTTTGCGACAAGATTATGTCCGTTTGTACCAGGCCGGAGCTGATCTACCTTGGTAAAAACTGGTTTCCTCATAGTTTTGGTTTCCGCCATTAAAACAAAACCTAAAACAATAGTATGAAGAAATAAAATCATCACTCCCACTAAGAAGGACGAGTACAATCACCTTATTAAAATGAAAAACCAATGATAGATAATTTTTCTCCGCAAGAGGTGCCATTGGAGAATTTGTAATGAAATATTCAAAAAAAGATACTGAAAATTACTGCTTATGATGTTAGTAAATTTCTACTTATGATGTAAACAACACTAATTGGTAGTGATAGAGAGCCTTGTAGCTAAGATAATCAGTCCATTTTTCTATAAAAAAAAAATGACAGGATATGCTTAAAACTAGATTAAAATGATCCTTCCAAGAAATTCCAATCACCGCCACACAGAGATTCCATTAGCTACGATATTTCACACGCAGTCAGAAGCATCCCGGAAAAGAAAAGGGTGCTTTGTGGATTAAATGGAATGAAACTCGACAAAAGCTGAAACTAAACATAAAATTCGACTTCAAATATTAGCAAACTACATAAGGATGAAGTGCTTAGTTCTGTGCATAGGATCATCACCAATTAAATGGAAGAATCATACCGAGTCCCAATGGATTAAATGAGAAATGAAATTTAGTTTCAGAGATTAAAATCAAACTAACTATGGAAAATTAGACAGATAAATTAGTCCGTACAAGCATACAAATGAAGCACAGCCCTAATCTTCAGATCGAAACGATCGGAACATTGATAACCAGAGCTGTCTCATCAGTTATAAGAAAGAAATAGAAGAGTTTATGTACGGAAAATCACCTTGAGATAGCCGCGTAGAGAGTAAGGAAGCCGGAAAACAGAGCAACTGCGATCTGCTTCCACTGTTTCTACACCGTTGCGTAAAAAAAAAAAGTATGGAGCGACCTTGTAGATCGCTTTTCGAGCGAAAGGTGGTTGGATCTTCGACCGTTGATCTGCCACATATTCTCAGAGAATCGTGGCCGTCCACGTTTCTATACTCTGGACCGTTTATCCAGCTTGGAATTTCTCATAACTTTTTCTGGAAAAAAAAATTCAAAGACATTTTCTCATAACGAACGATTCCGTAGGCGAATCCGATTATTAAAGTTAGCAAGAGTCGTGATATTATTATTTAATGATTAAATCACAAATTCCGTCCTTAACTTTTGCACTAAAGTTCTTTTTAATTCACAATATTTTAAATAATTCTTTTTAATTTTTAATATTCATAAATTTGATCTTTCAAACCGTTATTTTTAGTCTTTAACATTCATAATATTTACAATTTTGAACTCTTTTTTGTATACTAAAAGATAGTAATAAACTAAAAAGAACCTTTTTGAAATGTTGTGAACTAAAAAAACTTTAGCGCAAATATTGATAACGAATTTTGTGATTTAATCTTATTTAAAATACATAAATACACGCACATAGCAAAACAAAACAAGTCATTGTCGTAGCTCATTTGGAGTTAGTCGAGTTAGTATGGCAAAACAAAACAAGTCATTGTATTAGCTTATTTAGAGTTAACTGAGTTAATGTGACAATGAGCGCGAAACGATAGAATCACAAGTTTAAATTCCTTATCAACATATTCTCAAATTGAACTCGTCGCATAAGAATCTCTTATCAACACCTTTTCGGTTAAACCCATCACACAGAATTTATTCAGTGCGATTTACATCTTCTCTGTGATTTACGGACTATTACATAAGGATGGAATTTACCTAGTGCACACCGGTTCCTTCATAAGAAAAAACCAGTCATTGTGGTATCTTGCATTTCGGAAATTCATATGTAACGGAAAGAAATTCATGCAGACAAAATCCAAACAAAAATCTTGGAAGCAGAATTATCTTTCACAATCGCATTATTCTCAAACAGAGTACCATCCTTAAAATGTTCACTCAAAACGATAGTTACAACCACCAACACAACGAAAGAAGCATTACATGAATCTCATAAAGGAACGAGATTATTGATGCTATTTATTCTGGAACAGTTCCTAATTTATAATTAGCTACAGACTCAAAGCTCATCAGGCAAAGTAACCCTTTAACGATACTGGCTTGCAAGTTCTCCATCCTTGACAATGTAATTCTGAGGAGGAAATTCTTCTCCCTTGAAATACCCCTCCAGCATGTCTTTGGTTCCAGCAGCATATCGTATCTGCATTGTTTTAAAATAAGTTATAGGTATTAGAATTTTTAGAATTACAACCAGATTTGAGCATGAATTAGTTAGAGCTATATATGTTAACATAAATTTAACTCTGAACAATTTCAGTGAGTATTTCACAAGGTTGGAATCTCACAAAACATCAGAAGAACGAATTGAAATCCTCATTACAGTTTCAATAAACTCGGCTATCACCCTTTAACTTTGAAAGAAGAGAAAATTATACGTTACCTGTGCATCAATGGTAGTGCCTGAAATATGCGGGGTCATTGCCTGGTTTGGCATGAAACGCCAAGGATGATCCTTTGGAGCTGGCTGTGGAAACCAAACATCTCCGCTGTAACCTAATTGTGGCCAGAACAAGCATGAAAGAACTGGTCAAAAGAAGGGAGGGCTGATAGCATTCTAACTTTTTCTCCCTGACACTAGTGGACAACTTGGCACAAACCAATATATCCTCAATTTTTTGTCCCAAATTTGTTTCTTGATTGTCCTCGTAGTTGCAGCATCGGGTATGAGTTTTGAAAACTTAAAAACATCAAACAAAAACTATTTCTCTCTTTTGTGATAACAAAACCTTTACAAAATCCATACAGTTGCAAACAATTGAAATTGTTACAGAAGAAGTGATGTTAATGTCACCTCCAATTTGTCCACTGGAACAACCATCAACAACTGCTTGTGTGTCCATGATTGCACCTCGAGCATTGTTTACAATCAAAACTCCCTTCTTTAGCTTAGCGATCCTATCTTTGTTGAACATCCCTCTGAACCAGACAAAAGCACTCATGATAAGCACAGAAAATAAGATGATGAAACCATTGAAACTAGCAATATCCGCGGTTTACAATTGTTATTTATCCAGAAAAAACAAGTATAAACACAAGTTCAGGCAACAATTCAATAGAGGCATTAGAATTTAGGCATCCAAACTGCAGAATCAATTGAAAATGACCAGAGTTATAGAATTCTCATGCCAAAGAAAGAAGCACCATCTCATCTTACTTTGTTTTCTCAGTGAGGGGCATATTGATGACAATGATATCGCATTTAGGCAGCATTGCATCTAGATCTTCCTCAAATTTAGCACCAATCTGACTTTCCAACTCGGGGTCCATCTTGAGCCGATCATGGTAGAGGAGATTGCAATTGAAAGGTTTCAACCTCTGCAGCAAAAGCTTGCCTATACGTCCAGCACCAACAGTTCCAACAGTCTTGTCTTCAAGATCATAAGCTCTGTAAGCTATACCTGCAACATTCCAGTCGCCACTGATAACTTGGTGGTGTCCAGGCAGGAAATTGCGAACAAGAATGAGGATCCTCATCAGTTCATCTTCTGCAACTGAGACCACATTACTCCCAGTGACCTCAGCAACTGTCAACCCAGCGTCTGCTGCAGCTTTCAAATCAATATGATCAGAGCCAATTCCAGCTGTGAGCACCAATTGAAGGTTTTTGGCCTTCTTGATCCTTTCCGCCGTAACATAGGCCGGATGAAATGGGGTGGTTATCAAGACGTGGAGGTCGGGAATATGCTTCTCAAGTACTGCATATAATGCACCATAAAAGCCAAATAAATGGTATCAATGCTCTGAAAAATGGAAGAAATCACCAGTCAAAATGATGCAACTTGAGGATAAGCTACACCAGCTATAACAAATTCTCTGTGTATTTCTGGGAATAGTTGTAGGACTTCTACTTCACTTAGGAATAGCACACAACCATTATCTATTGAGTTGGGGTATCTATCTGAAGGGGGGGAAAATTGAATTGAGATGAACGTATGTATGTATAATACAAGGATACAGAATGACTTGCCAGAATGCGGTCCTTCTTTGTCAGAAGTGACAATGTATTGATGGCCTTGTGATTCCAGCCACTGACGGATGCCCAATGCATTTTCTGTGCATCCCAGAAAATTGGGATTCTTTGCAGCATATTCCTTCGCGTCGTAGAAAACGCCCACAATCTTCTTGCTACCAGGAGAAGCCTAAGCGTTTTCAAAGTTTTTTTCCCCCCAAAAGAACCCAAAAAAAGAAAAAAGGAAAAAAACACACACCATGATTAATCACATTAAGGCCCAGAATAAACTGGAATATAGGTAACGCCTGGTACGGATACGTACTCTCATACAGGTAAAAGTCCCAAGATATGAATCCATAACAACAAAGTAAAAGCTACGTTTGGATTGTGTTTCACTTACCAAAAATTACTTTTTTTTCAAATAAAAATAAAACATTCATTTATTCTTTTATTTTAAAATTTAAAATTTCTCCTAACACAATTCCAAAAAAACTTTCCTTCTACTTTTTTTAAAAATACTTTTTCTATAAAAATATTTTTTACCTAATTTTTACACAGTTCAATACTAAATTTTTAAAATAAATCAAGGCTTGTGCATGTAGCTACACCGGCCCAAATAAGTATATCCGAAACATAAATTAAAAATAATACTAAAATAAACCAATGGTGCCACGTCACCATCGCACTCTGCTTAGAAAGAGAAATATAAGATAAGGGTCATAAAATAATGAAATTATTAATCAATGCTCGCTGCGTTAAATAATAAATAAATAAATACGCTGCTACCAGAAGATAAAAACTTCCATAGCTGATGGTCACCGCCGATGATCCTGACAAGCAGTCGCACCAGCGAACCACAGTGAGAGGACCATCTCACAAGAGGGCCAGAAAAAAAAAAAAAAACATAATTCAAATTTCAAAGTGATAAATTATCTTGATCTCGATCTTGTTGAAGTAGTGGGTGAGCAGTGGGAAATAGATCAAGGAATCACAAATGAAGAGGTTAGTAGTTTAGTATTATTAGCACTGAAAATTGAGAATCTGATAGAAAAAAACAGTACTCAAACAAGACGGCTCACATGAAGGTGTCTGGTGGCAGCCGGGGTGGAATTTGCACTCCCAGAAGCAGTAAATGCACGAATTGCAGAGGCAACTACACGCTTCATTGCCATATCTGTGGATCACACCAAAACGATAAGTCGATAATTGAGTAGTGCAGTACTCGTCGGAAAGATCGAGGCAAACAGCGAAAGGAAAGGGGAAGTTACCGGGAGCAGGATGATTCTTTCTACCAAGTTTGGGTACTGACTTGTGAATAAAACTGAGAGCTTTTTCTCCCCCTTTATAGTGCCCACTCTTCACCGGGCATGAATTGTATTATGGGTCACATCGTATCAGCTAATAACCGTATGTATGCCCCAGATTGGACTCTATCCGGAGTAAGCAGTGGGACGTAATAATGTGTTATTAATTTACCCTTGGAGATCACATCGAGCCGGAAGGCTGACAGTGACACTTCAGAAAAACCAAAAGTTAAATTAATTTTATCAAATTTCGAAGCTCATGATGTTAATATTCTAATTTTTATTCTAAAAATGCTTTTTTCATTTTGTCCTTTAAATTATAAAATTGTATTTTTAATCTTTTTAAAAGTATATTACTCAATTTCAAATCAAGGAACTAATACTCCAATTTCAGAAAACAAGTGGCAATATAGGGTTTTGTTGCGTAGATGAAATGGGCAAAGGCTAATGCTTAATAGGCAATATGAGGTCTTATTTTATCACATCATTACCCTAATTAGGTTAATTTGTGCATTTTATTTGTCCAATCTACTAGATCAATAACCTAGTTAATATAAGTTATAGATGAACGAGTATTTTACATTTTATCCAATCTTTAACAAGCCTAGTCATAAGTATATAATATAATAAAATAAAGAAAAAGTATATAATAGATAAAGCAAAAAAACACTATATATAATAGGAAAATTAGAAGAAAAATTCTTATTTTTATTTTTCTTCATATCTCCTGATGATCAAACTATACTCATATTTATAGTAAAACAATGATGCGCCCATTAATGTATTTAAATAAATACATATATTAGTTAAGAATAAATATTTACATTAAATAGAGATAAATATATTTATTAGATAAGGTAAATAAAGAATATAAATAAATATTAGATAAGAATAAATATAATTAATAATCATTCATATATTTGATAACATATATAAATATATATATATATATATATTACATATGCAAAGTTGACTCACAAAAGGCATTCTAGGCAGTTTTCCTGCCCATCCCTTAACACAAAGACCATTTCAGGGTCATTTCAGAACGAGCAGGGGGGCCGGGGGGCTGCTCATTGCCTGCCCTGTCCCGATACGAACTCAAATGGAAATGGGCTGCCAAATCCAAATTGTGCTTCCCTTCTACCTCTCGCAAATTGTGGGTCCTTGGTTTTGGTGGTTTTCCCCCATTATCTTTCATTTCGCATTCACGGGGCTACCACTACCAGTGTTCAACCGACAGCGTTCATTTTTAGTCGTCGTTGGGATTAAAATTTTTTGTTTTCATTTATAAAAAAATTATTTTTTTAAAATAAAAATAAAATATTTAAATATATATATTTTTTAAATTTTAAATTTTCTTACTTAAAATTTTCTTACATAATTTAAAAAAAAAAATCATATTACTTTTCCCTCAAAAATACTTTTTTCCTCTCAAAAATATTTGTTTCTATTAAAAATATCTATTAGAAACAAATAGGAGAAATATTATTAAGATAAAAATTTATTGAATAGGTTATGAGATGTTTATGGGTTCTAATATTAAGTAAATAATTATTAAATAATATTAAATAATTAATTATTAGTAATAATTTAATAAAAACATTAACTTAATATGATTTAATTGAGAATATTTAATATTTTTTTATTGAAAATTTATTGAGTAACTAATGAAATTCAATAATAGCATATAATTAAAATCCCAATAACTAATGAAATTATCAATTTTCATTATTTTCTAATTCCACCAATATTTAAATTTAATGAGTATTTAATTACTCTTTCCTATTAATTTATCATCCATTAAATTTCCACCCTTTCCCACCCAATTGCCAGCCATGGATACATTTAAGATTTAAGTGAAAAGTGAAAAAAATAAAATCACATTAATTCACCAAGTCATTAAAAACTTCCACAGATTCTCTTAATATAAATGTCGGGAAGAAACTGACATTTCATTTCATGGTTCGGGAACCATAAACTAATTGAAATAAACACTCAATTGAGGTTAAAAAAAAGAAAAGAAAAAGAAACAAATAAAATACAAAATTTTTTAACTATATTATATATTACTTATTCTAATTGTATTTGAGAATAATTTATTTACCCAATATGACGTGAATTCTTTGAAATTTCATATAATTTCAAAGTATATAAAAGTATTGATAATTGTTTGTTATTTATTTGTAAATTTCGTAAATAACCCAAGAACCGCAAGCATGTTCCCGATTACTTCGATAGAAAACGTTCCGTACAGAGATTATTCCATTTCAATTCCTTTCTTTCGACACCTTCCAAAGAAAATCCCGATTTGAATTCCAAAACGAGGAGATAAGAATCAGCTTTACTTTCGTACTTTGGCGATTCTATGCTTGGTTGGAAGCATTGTTACATAGGTGATAGGACTTAACAGAAACTCAGAAAGAGAAAGAGAACGGCGCAGTAATAGAATCAGTAGCGATCGATCGGTGAGATGGAGCAGAGTAGAGCTACGGGGACCGAGACTCAAGAAGAACAATGGATGGTCGAGGAGAAGGTGGGCCGTATCTATTCCTACTTCAGCAGTCTGCCTCCCAATGCCCAAGCCGTCCTGTTAGTTCCCGTTGCTTCCTCCATTGCAGACTCGCACTCTAGGGTTATTTTTATTTTTATTTTTTCTCCCATACATTACTTAATTGGGTTCAGAGATTAATTCACAGTTAGTTAGCAGCACCGCCATATACTGTTCTCTGTTTTTGCTTAATCTCATTGGGTTTTTCTTAATTCTTGTTGTTTGATAACAGCTTGGATTTACGACGAGACAACCACATTCAGTATCTCACCCACGGTCTTCTCAAACTTGGTCCATCGTTTTCTATCTTGGATGCCAAGTATGCCCAGTATTCCTCCTCTGTTCATTTTCTCTCTTTGGCTTTGCTGTTTTTTTCCATTCCATCGCACATTTATAATTTGATATCATCAAGATGAGGTAAAAATTGAGGGAGTTTTGGAACTCATAATTATTGTTTTTTGTCTGTCCGCAGCCGACCTTGGATTTGTTATTGGATCCTTCACTCAATTGCTATATTGGGTGATTCCGTCGATGCACAACTAGAAGCTAATACTATCGACTTTCTTAGCCATTGTCAGGTTTTGTCCCACTCGCTGCTACATTGTTGTCTCCCTTAATAAAAAGTAAATAAAAAAAAATTATACTTATAAACAAGTGAGCTCATCTTGGTATTAAATTGTAATAGCAAATGTTCCCTGTTTGCAACTGCAAGTTATTGTATGACTTGTTGGATTTTTGGAATATTGGTTGATTTTTGAAGTTTACACATTGTTGAACTTAGTAGTAGCTTTCTAGCTCTGCTGCAACCTTCTTTCTCGTACTGCTTGTTGGCCAATTTCATTTTACTATTGCATTGCAGGATCCAGATGGCGGTTATGGTGGTGGACCTGGTCAGGTGAGTTTAGTACTTTTTTTCTGGATACTTGTTTACCTTCTTCATAGCATCTATTTAGCATTATACCCAACTTGATCTCTGTCGATATGGTGTACTCTTGTTGGATACTCCTAGGACTCCCTTGTCTTCTTTCACCTGAGTCCCAGATTTTAACCTCTGTGGAAGTACTGTTTTTCAATTAGACTTATATTCCACGCAAACTCTATGAATTATTGAAGGCTATCTTGTGACCTACAATGAAGGAGCAATTTTCTATCCTCATTTGAGGTTTTTGAAAGTAATACGCATTGCTATTTCAGCAACAATTCATTTCTTTGTGGCATATTAATCTGTTTTGCTACTTTTTTGCCAGATGCCTCATCTTGCAACAACATATGCAGCAGTTAACTCACTTATAACTTTGGGTGGTGTCAGGGCCTTGTCATCAATTAATAGGTCTGGTTGAACGTATAATTTCTCATTCAATTTACCTAGTTGTCAATCCATTGGAAGATTTTATTTTGATTTTTGCTACGGTACAGGGGAAATTTACACAAATTTTTATGGCGAATGAAAGATACAAGTGGAGGATTCAGGTTTGTTTTCAAGTAGCATGTTACAAATTTCAAAATTCCAAATAGTTAAATATTTTTGTGAATAAATGCTTGGTGTTTTGTTTGGTTGTAATCATCTTAAGCACGTGGTGAAAAAAATCTCACACTTGTGTACTCCCCTGTCTCTTTGAACTCTTGTTCTAACATGAAAACGGAGAAGGAAATTCCCTTTAGTTTTTTCTGTTATCCTTTGTGCACACATGATAAGTGATTCTGCAGGTAGTGAAGCAAAGACTCCAAAAAGGTGGGATATATGTAATGTCTGACATTTTAAAAAGGCAAAAAAGAAACTTGTTCTGCTTTGCCGTATATATGTCTTTGATTCCATCCTTCATTATTACCTTCCCTTATTGTCTGATAATTTATTACGGAGTTTTTTCTACTTAGGATGCATGATGGAGGAGAAATAGATGTTCGTGCTTGCTACACTGCCATTTCTGTAAGTTTAATTGCTTCTTCAGTCAGAGACATGTCTGCATGCTTGCAGATGCATCTGCTGTGAGGTTAAACTCCAGTTTGAAGAGATATGTGCATAAAAGCATTGCAGGAGAAAATGATAGATTGCAAAATTCTTCTATTGCCAACATTTGTTTTGACAGTTAAATTCTGCTTAAACCCTTTGTAAATGGCAAAACTATAAAGGAATTTCTGGTGATCTTGAAGATTACACGTGGTCTCTACTATCTCCTTGAACTTGTAGTTTAGTTGACTTGAGCATTTCCACTATTAGTAAGTCATATTTGTGCATTCCTTCAACATGCATGGAATGTTCTCTTAATTATCATCAGAGCTGAATGTCTTGGTTTCATTCAGGTTGCAAGTATCCTGAATGTCTTGGATGATGAGCTGATTCAAAATGTTGGAGATTACATTTTAAGGTTGGTTTGAAACATGCATAATTGTAAAATTACCTAAGGTTTCGCTCATTCTGCGCCTGCATATCTGTTATTGATTTGATTCTCTGTCTACATAGTTGTCTTTCTTCTACTCATTGTATATTTTCAACTTTTTAGATGTGTGCCTGAGACACATGATCTCTGGAAATGCATGAACATTATGTAGATTGTAAAAACATATATGAAGTTCCTGTAGACCTGCAGGATACCAATGTAATAGCATGGTATATTACAAAAAGACTCGAATCTCTTGGGAATAGCATTAAGTTCTGATATCAGTGCTTAATCGATACATGAACTCATTGTGAACATTATTGCTCTATATTGTCCGTATGATGTAATTCACACTCACAATCATAATTGTTTCTGCTTTTTTAGTAGGGTGATTTGGATGACCAGTTCCCCTGCCCCTCTCCTTGGAGCATGTGTAACCATCTCAAACTTTCAAGATTTTTGTTTTAATTAATGGAAACATGATTTTATGTGCTGCAACTAAGCTCCGATAAGTTCTATACTTGCAATGTGTCAATTATTTGGTCAAGTTCACTTGCTTGTCGTGTTTTATGCATAGACAACTTGAAGAGAGAAACTTGGATGGTGTCACCTTATAGTTTAGGATATGGCCCTTCTGGAGTCGCATGAAATTTGCTTGCTTGATTTCACTATTTTTTTATGCTAAACCATGACTCTCTGTGTGCAGCTGCCAGACTTATGAAGGTGGAATTGCTGGGGAACCTGGTTCTGAGGCTCATGGTGGGTAAGTTAAATGCCATTTCTCTGCTATTGACTTTGGATGAACTACCAGCAATTGATTCTCTAATGCTGAAAATATTGGACATCAAACATGATGCAATACAATGCAAACTATTCAATTTGGTGTTATCTTTTTCTTTTGGAATGTGGATTAGGATGTTTGAGATATAGAAAAGGTATTTGTCAGTTTGACATGTGCACATTTGAAATAAGAATATGATTTCCCCCCCTTCTCTCTCTTTCCCAATATAAATCAAGTCAATAAGGGAAAAAAAAAAGGTATTGTTGCATAATGCAAAATAGCTTCATTGTGCTAATAGGTTTTACTGGTATTTGATGCTGTGGGTGATCTTCAAGTAGGCTTTGTTTTTCCCTCTGTATTGCACCTGTTTCATGGGTAACCTGTTCTTTAGGCGCACACATTATCAGTGAAGCCTTCCAGGGCCTCATTGCCTTTTTCTTTTTTTTTTTTGAATTCTGGGTACAGGTATACATTTTGTGGTTTGGCTGCAATGGTTTTGATCAATGAGGTTCATCGTTTGGACTTGCCTTGCTTGATTGTAAGGCTCTTCCCACTTCACATTTAAGTTAGTTCTGAAATGCTCCTACCTATATAGATGTTCAGTATTTGGCTAGATAATTGTCTGGTTTGTGAAGACTATTTGGAGATCATCCATCTTAACTATTGAACTGTGATTTTCTATATTTCTTCCTGGAGCTTAGTTTCTGCTGGGGCAACTGATTATTTATTTTTGTTATGGTTGGTATGTGTCAATATGCCAGAACTGGGTTGTCTTTAAACAAGGTGTGGAAGGTGGATTTCAGGGGAGGACAAATAAATTGGTTGATGGCTGCTACTCCTTTTGGCAGGTGAGTTTCAGATTTACATCTTCTTGGGAAATGCCAAATTTCAATTTTCAAAGTTTTAAATGGTTGGCTGACCAGGGAGGAGTAGCTGCAATACTTCAAACCTTGCATTCAGTTATTTGTGAACAACTAGGGTTGCCCAAAGAGTTTGACTATCATTATACCTCTGAATGTGAGCATGATTCAGAGACATCTGATACATCTGATGTAGAAGCTTGTACAGGATCTTATCATCTTGGAAAAAAAGGTAAACCATAATCTTGTATCTATTTCGTAGGTATGTATAGTTGTTGCTTTTAATTTATCTCACCTTGTCACTTATGCTAAATTTATTTCACCATAGAATAAACGTGTGGGCTTCATTTTGACGAAGATATACATTTATGTATATTCTTGTCTTATTGTGTTAGCTGCAGGGCGAGGTAATTTTTACCCTCCTGTGAGTTTAGCTGCTGTTGGCTTTGATTTTATTAGCAGCAAGAGAGCAATGAGGCCTATTTTCAGCAGCATGCATTTGCAGCGATATATTCTTTTATGTTCACAAGTAATTATCAACTACCCTATTACTTGGAACTTTTATTTATCTGTTGCTCACTTTTGGCTGTGCCCATGCCCAAGTAGTAATTACATCTATGAGAAAGCATTCGTCTGATTTGTTTGTTCTGAAGCCATTTTTGCTTGAAACAGTTCAGCTCCATATATAGTGTATTTGTTGCAGGAGGAAACTGGCTTCAGAGATAAACCAGGGAAGGGTAGAGATCATTATCATACTTGTTACTGTCTGAGTGGTTTATCAATTTGCCAATATTGCTCATCAGTGGATACTGAATCTCCACCATTGCCTGGGGATGTGTTAGGCCCTTATTCCAATCTATTGGAACAAATACACCCACTTTACAACATTGTCGTAGATCGCTACCATGGAGCGCATGAATTCTTCTTGAATCTTTAGGATTTCTGATGGAAATACATGTAGCTGTAGTTCGCTGTTTGATTACTTTACAACATCCTCATCCCCTACTCAAGTTATTCAATGTTTATCAATTGAAGGCAAGCTGAGAATCTGACTTTTGTAACATCACAGATTAATGCAATTTTACAGTGGTTAATCAGATTATCGTGTATCATTGGTGGTGAAACGATATTGGTTAAATGCGACATGAGTAGTAGACAACACTACGATTGGTCTTTTCCTTTTCCTAGGTGCCTTAGGCGTGAAGCCAATGGCACTTTACCTCTAGATCATGGGATTTGGGATTTTAGTCGGAATAAATACCATAGAGCTTCACTTTACACATTGGCTTTCGTTCTATTTTAATGAAACGATAAAGTAGCACTGTCTTCATTCGGAGTCTTTAGTTCTTTGTATTGGTTGACACCAGTCCTATTCACAAAGTCCAATTTTTTTTAATTCTATAAATGCAGGGGCCAGAAAATTCACGCGTGGCCTTCAATTTGCTCTTCGGTGTCCAGGAAATAAACTGCCAAAACCGCTGTTGTCATTTGCGTTTCAATTGTTTAATGTTGGTCATTTTTCACCATCACTGTTTCCCATTCCACTTGCTACTCAAAGATTCAAAACGCCGATTGTTC
Organism: Gynochthodes officinalis; assembly: GCA_020080225.1. Taxonomy (NCBI): domain Eukaryota; kingdom Viridiplantae; phylum Streptophyta; class Magnoliopsida; order Gentianales; family Rubiaceae; genus Gynochthodes; species Gynochthodes officinalis. The sequence continues at coordinate 36,602,435 of CM034621.1, forward strand.
TGTCTATGATCTCTTGATTCCCAAATATGGAGACACCAAAAAAACAGTCCACATCCTCAGAAAAAGAAAAAGAAGATTTGAGTGTGAGCTCTTACGACAATAGCGGAGAGTTTAAGCTACATCCACTATCGGAAAAGTCTCTGGGTTACTCGCCTGAGGGATCCCCGATTTCCTCCGATCGTACCTCTCTTAGTCATGGGTCCTCCCCAGCACGGCCGAAAGAAGAGCAGACCACTCCATCGTTCCCATCTCAGAACCCACCAGGGAAATTGGCGCCGAATCCTCAGGCACCGAAGCCATCGATCAATCGGCACGTGGTGGAAGAGCCGGCGTCACTAAAGAAGAAGGCAGATGCCCGTGGCCACGTCGGAAGTGTGGAAGAAGGTGGACAGGTTGGAGGAAGTGGGCGGAGGTTTAGGCCGTCGCTGTCGATTCTGAGGGCGGCAAAAAAAGAGCAACTGGTAAAGAGGACGGCCTTAGGGTTTAGGGTTTTTGGATTTATGTTTTGTTTGGTTTCGTTGTCTGTGATGGCTGCTGATAAACATCAAGGTTGGGCACTTGATTCATTCGACCGCTACAAGGAATTCAGGTTCAGTTCATCTCTGGCTCATGTTTGTTGGTTAAATTAATAAATTACTCTCTCTCTCTACTAGTTCAGGTTTGGTTTCATTCTCTCCCTCATTCTTGTGCCCAGGTACTGCTTGTTTGTGAATATTATAGGATTCGTGTACTCCGCAGTGCAGGCGTTGGATCTGGGTTACCAATTATTTGCGGGCAGCTCAATTCTCCGGCACCGTTACAGATGCCTTTTCGATTTCGCCACTGATCAGGCAAGTCTTCCGTCCCACATTCAATATTTATATTTATTTGGAGAGCAAGATGAATTTTGGTTGTAAACTTTGAATGGACTACTCAATTTGCTATGGTCTGTAATCCTTTTGGATGGGCTTCTTTGGTTGGGCCTTTTGTCGAACCCACCTCCGATTAATGATTATTCGGGACCATACAACAGGGCAATGTATTCTTGTGTTTCTTAATGGTTTAATTTGCGGTCCAGAACACAATAATTGTAGTCCATCAAAGGGAAGAAAATAATATGCCGCTTATAATCATTGTTTGGTTATATTGGTCTTCACTCTCTCAGGTGTTATCTGTCTCCGGTGTGTTGCATCATTTTCTGTGGGCCTGATTGCGACCCAATGTTAATGATGGTAAATTGAATTTTAAATTTGTGAGGATTGACTTGGTAATCATGTGCGTCCTACCACATGGTGGTAGTGCCTAGGATTGGGATTGGATTCTGCAAATGTGTCCATCTCCATGCTAATTTTCCCCTTCTCAGATGGAACAGATTTTTAGTTATCTTCAGCTCTGATTCCATTACATGTAGGCCTTCATTGGAGTTGAACTTAATGAGAAGACCTTTGATTATCTATTTTACTCTTATGGGCTTAAACTCATTGGTTCCATGGTTTGTAACAACAGATGATTTCCTATCTTCTAATATCTGCATCATCATCCGCTGCCACTCGTGTTGAGGACTGGGAATTAAACTGGGGCGAGGATAAATTCCCACAGATGGCAGCCATAGCCGTGTCAATGTCCTTCCTGGCTTTTGCTGCCCTGGCATCCAATTCTCTCATTTCCGGTTATGTCCTCTGCATTTCCAGATCATCATAGCTTTATGTTCGACGTCTGCATACTTCCCTGCACCTCCGGGTTTGATTTGAAGTGTAAAACTGTAAACTGTTATTTGCTTTGTGTGGGATATCTGTAACGTGCACGAACAGCATTTCTCATTTCTTTTATATGTTCATGCTTTTAAAAAAGAATAGGACTTCAATACTTATGATTAAAAAGCACTTCACAAACCCCGAGCTCACCGTCTAGCTCGTCGTTTTATATGTACAGGGAACATTTTATTTTTTATTTTTGTCGGGGTATAGTTGACTAACTATTCACCGGCCAGGATGCATGCGTCTATTTTGCGGGGAAGGCAGAATTGAGAGTTCCAGTTGTCCGCTCACGATGGACTTTTTTATTGTAGGTATTCTCTTGGACTATCGAATACCATCGAGGATACGGTCAACTTTAGGTTTAATAATACCAATATGTTCAGACTTGTTTACTACCCACCATGCGTATACTATCATTGGGTTGAGGTCCTCCAGCCTCCAGGATCGCTTAAAATTGAGGAGTTTGGGTGGAGCTCATCAGTCATCGGCAAATAGTATTTAAAAACACAACAGCAAATGAAACATTGAAATCCGGCATTTCTACATCTCCAATAATGATCGGAAATAACACCTTTTTATTTATACTCAGTAATTAGCACAAACCGGAAAGGACTAAGCGCACACTAATGTAATTTTGCTCTGCATTTTGGAGTGGTTCAAACATTCCACCTCTAAAGTAAGCACTTGAAATCTTTATCGCTGGGCGATGAGCACCTATAATTTATATCACTAGCCACTGCCGTGTTTGATGTCGTATCAGGCATATTTTATGGGCACTTCCTTCCCGGAAACTGCATTCTGCCTGCAGATATGGATAAGTATAATGATATTTTAACGGATTTCCACCAGTGGGAGGTGTATTAATTGGTCACTATTTTTCCGATCGCAATTAACCTGGGCAATTTCAAAAGTCTCCGAGTCTTCCGATTAATTAATAAATGGATGCAGTCTCAGCTGGATAAACGGACCGAGAGAATCCCATCTCAGTTTCCTCGTAAATGCATCGGGCGTCGGTCGGGCATGCGTCAGCCATGACCCAAGAGCCAATCGGTCACTAGAAAAAATCTTTAAAAAGATAAAAAAGAAAAAAAGCACTAGAAACTTCCACTACCCTGATTATATATACAAGTGGCGTTATCGGACTCCATTTGCGATGCGCATTCTGGTATCTCTTAGAACCTCAGTGAGCTCAGCTAATTAAGGAAGCATTTCAGCCATGGCCACTCCTGCTAATATTCCTACCAAGATGAAGGCTTGGGTCTATAGCCAATACGGGAAGCCCGAAGATGTCCTCAAGTTCGAATCCCAAGTTGACGTTCCTGACGTTAAAGATGACCAGGTTCTGATCAAAGTTGTTGCCGCCGCCCTAAATCCAGTCGACTCGCTGCGAATGCTTGGTTTTTTCAAGGACACTGATTGTCCTCTGCCAGTAAATCCATGCCCTAAACTTCTTAGTAATTTTTGTCATTTTTTTAAATTTATAAAATTAAATGCTTAATATTGTTGTTTGGTTAATTTTGACAACCCTGTAGATTGTTCCGGGATATGATGTGGCTGGTGTGGTAGTTAAGGTGGGAAGCAATGTGAAGGAATTCAAGGTGGGGGATGAAGTTTATGGGGACATAAACGAGAATGCTTTGGTGAATCCAAGCCGATCTGGGTCACTGGGAGAGTATTCTGCTGTGGATGAGAAGGTACTTGCTTTGAAGCCCAAGAATTTGAGTTTTCCTGAAGCAGCCGGTCTTCCCCTCGCCGTTGAAACAGCATACGAAGGCCTTGAAGCCGCCGGGTTTTCTGCTGGCAAGTCACTTCTTGTTCTGGGAGGTGCTGGAGGTGTTGGAACCCTAATCATTCAGGTAAACCCACACACTTAAAGATGAATTACTACACTGATTCGGATATACCTATTTCTTTTTTTTCAGTTTCCTCCTCCCCCAACTCCGATTTCTGCTGTCTATATACAGCCAGGCCTTCAATTTTTTGATGAATATATAGATCCCTGCTCCCAATTGCATGATGATTAATCAAAAAAGTAGTAGCAGCGTCGATCTGTGTGAAAACTGTAATTAAGTCCATCATTTTGTTTTGGGTGTACTTGCCCGCAATTTTGACTGGAAATGTTAGACTTGGGTGTTGAGTTTAGATTTTAAAAAGAATTTCGTCGATGTTAAATATGTTGATTAAAGTAATTTCATTTGCAGCTAGCAAAGCAGGTATTTGGTGCATCAAAAGTGGCAGCCACTTGTAGCTCTGCAAAAGCGGATTTCCTCAAAAGCTTAGGTGCTGATTTAACAATTGACTACAAGAACGAGAATGTTGAAGATTTGCCTGAGAAATATGATGTGGTTTATGACGCCGTCGGTAAGATTCTGTTTCCCGGCTCCAATAACTTTGCGTTTTGGTTCATTATTGAAATTCAATGAATTATTGAAATTCAATGAATGATCTCTTTAAAGTTTGGATACTAATTCTACTTCACATGCCCAAAAAAATAAAAAAAAAATAATAATAATAAATCAGGGGAATCTCACAAGGCTGTAAAGGCAATGAAAGAAGGCGGGAGCGTGGTGTCAATCATTGGGACTGCTGTTCCTCCTGCTGTCCGCTTTGTCGTCACTTCAACCGGTACTGTGTTAAAGAAACTGAAGCCTTACTTTGAAGAGGGGAAGGTGAAGCCTATTCTGGACTCCAAAAGCCCATTCCCATTCTCTCAGACCGTGGAAGCATTTACCTATCTTGGAACTCGCAGAGCCACCGGAAAGGTGGTCGTATATCCAATCCCCTGAGCACCAACCAGCAGTCGACTTCTTCGGGATTCCGGGATTCAATCCCTCCGGCATAAAAATAGAATTCCGTGCGTTTACTTTCTGTCTTTGGAATTCGCAGTGTTATGCAATAAAATAATTACTTATGGTTTCTCTCTATGTTGCGTCTGGAAGTATGGAACTAAAAAAAAAAGGAAAATTCCAGTAAAATTTCTCAAATACAACATTTACATTTATAGAGTAAAAAAATTTATCACTAAGTAATAATAATGAATTCCACTATAAATAGATTATTAAAAAAATAAACAAAAGCAAATATGTCCAACCTTGGCGACGGACGCGGCGTTATGTTGGTATTTTTTTTAGATTTTTTATTAGGAAGTGAGAAATTTTTTATTAGAACCCATATTAGATTTTTTATAAATTGCTTTACAACACTTTTTTTTTTAATCTATTGAATTTAAAAATATTTTTTTTTATTTCCTCATATTTGAAAAGGATTTTTAGTCCTTTTGTATGAATTGTCTCAAGAAATGCGTTGATATGGTTCACATGTGTATCTCGTGAGGTTTTATATCAAGGGTAGAATAATTTTGTAATATTATTGTTCCAAAATTAGCACACATGTGTATCTCGTGAGGTTTTATATCAAGGGTAAAGTAAGTAATTTTGTAATATTATTGTTCCAAAATTAGCTTAACATCGGCACTAGTTGTGACCATCACCGCCCCTCTTCTTGCCCATGTGGCGTTAGTCTATTTTTCCTATAAATGTTCTATCCTGGAAAATATATGAACGGAAACAAATTTAGACCTAACCTATTTTATATAGATACTAAAACTATAACGTATTAATTAGATTTAGAAATCAATTGCTCTCAGAGACATAGGTAAGTTGATAAGGTTTGGGTGATATGGGAATAAATATTTTAGTAACGTAGATTTAAACCTTGCATGGAGCAAATTTTTTACTGAAAATATTGTGGGGTATGTATTAGAATTTGACCTATTGGCTCCCTCTCAGGCTTATATCAATTCGTGTACATCCCTCGATTTACATCCCCTAATTAAGGGGCCTCTGATACAAGCTTATGTTAACTTGCGCACATCCCTCGATTTACATCTGCCTGGCTAAGAAGCCATTGGTAGAGGTGGAGGAGTTTCGTCTTCACAAGGGGGACTTTTTCTACAAAACAAAAATTTAGAAATCAATTAACAAAATCTTATTTATTCTTAAGGTTAAATGATGCCCTTTTTTGAATGGAAAAATATACCACATTTAGGTATTTTTACATTTTTATTAAGGACAATATATTCTATTTCCACCTATAAAAAGTCAAGCCGACACAATAGGTATTGTAATACGACGAACTTTACTTGGAGAAATAAAAGGAACATGTATCACAAGTGTAAAATCTGATAAAGTTTCACATGAATATTCTATAATAACGGGTATTCAAGAATTGGTTCATAAAATCTTAATGAATTTGAAAGAAATTGTATTCAGAAGTGCGGATAAAAACTAAGTTTTTAAAAATAACTAGTGTAGGATTCTCATGCAAGCCATGATATGTCCAGCAATTTTGTTGATAATTTGTTAAATACATATTGTTAAAAAAATTAGTAAAAAATAAAAAAGTTAAAAATAAAATTTTAAAAAATTAAAATTAATAAAAGTATAAATAATATTTATTGAATAAAAGTATATTAATTTATAGATTTGGTAAGAAAAGTATTTTAAAATAAAATTATTAAATAATGATTATAATTTTAAAAAGTAGTATAAAATGTAAAATTTTAAATCATGAACTCTTTGTATATAAATTATAAAACTAATTATTAGTTTAACTTTTATCATAATTTTGTATTATATATTTCACTACAATATTTCAAAATTTTATATATACATAAAGTGAATGATTAATTGTTAGAAATAAAAATATCAAGTAATTAAAAAAATCATAAAATAAAAGACTAAAACTCTTATAAATAAATGTGAAATAATCCGACAAGATTTATAATTCATAGTGCCCAAAATTCAAAACACAAAAAGACATGTCAAATTAGAGGGAAAAGTAGAAAAGGTCAAAAAAGAAAAAAAGAAAGAGTAAAGAGAAAAAAAAATACACAATAATATTATTTTTAATTATAATATATATACGATTGTCAAAATTCTTCTAATTATGAAAAAACATATCAATGAAAATTAAATAATTAAAAGGAATGAGAATTTTAATCATATTCAAATTACTAAAAATTAATAGATAATCTTTTAAAGAGTTGACAAGATTTAAAACTTTAACAATCTTTTGAAAGGTAAAAGTTTTAAGTAATCATTCATAATTTACTTTTTTTATTTTAATTTTTTCAACTCTAGATATATATCAGTCATACAACTAAATGCTTTAAGTCCAATTTTATTTGATTTTAGAAAAACCAGTCATGATCAAAATTGTAAATTAAAAGAACAAATTAATACTTTTTAAATATGAGAAATGAATTATGGTATTTATCCATTCAAAAATGACGTTTTGTGGTCAAATATGAATTCTCACGCGAATACTATAGAGGATACGGTCAACTTTAGGTTTCATAATACCAATATGTTTAGGGGGCTGGTGTGGGAGAACGGAATGTAAGAAATAGAATTCATTCAATTTCTTTTGTTTGGTTCAAGGGAATGTAATAAGATGGCTCACTTTTTTTCACTTTGAATTACCTTATATGTGGTAATTTTTATACTCTCCAATATTAGGGGGTATAAAAGGTAAGGAATGCTTATATTTTTAAAAAAGTAATAATAAATTATTTAATCAAGATTAATTTAATTAATTATTCATTTACTTAATATTATAAATAAATTAATAATTAATTAATTTCATTTTATTAATAGTAATTATTATAAATAGTGTATAATTAATTTATAAATAAATAATTGATAATATTAATTAATTACTAATTATTACTAACTAATTAATTAACTAAAACTAATTAATTAATTCATATTAGTTATTATAATTAATACTAATTAATTAACTAATACCAATTAAGTAATTATTATTAATTATTATAATTAATATAAATTAATTTATATTAACTTATTATTATTAAGTAATAATAAATTAACTAATTAAGATTAATTTAATTAATCATTCATTTACTTAATATTATAATTTAATATTATAATTAATATTAATTAATCTCATTTACTAATATTAATTATTACAATTAATATTAAATAATCATTTAAGATTAATTTAATTAATAATATTTTTATTAATAATTAATTAATTTAATATTATAATAAATAATTAACTAATAATAACTAATTAATTAATACTAATTATTACAATTAATTTATAATTATTTTCATTCCCTAGCACAAATCAAACACTATTATTAATAATCATTCCCATTTCCCAACACTAACCAACCAATAGAATTATAATAAAAGGCCCCATTATCATTTTCTATTACTATCATTTTTATTATTTTTTTCATTCTCCTCTCCCAGGCAGGTGCCCCTTATACATATACTATCATTGGGTTGAGGTCCTCCAGCCTCCAGGATCGCTTAAAATTGAGGAGTTTGGGTGGAGCTCATCAGTCATCGGCAAATAGTATTTAAAAACACAACAGCAAATGAAACATTGAAATCCGGCATTTCTACTTCTCCAATAATGATGGGAAATAACACCTTTTTATTTATACTCAGTAATTAGCACAAACCGGAAAGGACTAAGCGCACACTAATGTAATTTTGCTCTGCATTTTGGAGTGGTTCAAACATTCCACCTCTAAAGTAAGCACTTGAAATCTTTATCGCTGGGCGATGACTTACCTATAACTTATAGGGATGATTACCAATAACTCCTGAGGTATTGGTCCATTATCGATACTTCTTGTGAATTGTTAAAATTATTAATATCATTTTACAATTATATTTAATTGACTTAATAAGCAAAATGACAAAAATACTTTTTGCACAAGGCAACAAATAAAATACAAAAAAATAGAAAAAAAAGACTAAAATTTTAAAACAAAATTTTTTATATTATCTAAAAAAAAGTGTATTATTATAAAAATTTACTTATTTCTAATTTATTTTTAATATAAAATTATTATATTATTGATATTAAGAGTGATAATGTATAAATTAAATTAACACAAATAAAAAATAAATATAAAAATATACCTATAATAATATATTAATTATGCAAAATTTCTTAATATTTTATATAATTAATATATTATTACAGGTATATTTTTTAATTTTAATCTTTCTTTTGTTAATTTAATTTATATATTATCACTCTTAATATTAATAATATAATAAAAATAAATTGGAGATGAGTAAAATTTTATAATAATACAATATTTTTAGATAATATAAAAAATTTTGTTTTAAAATTTTGTCCTAATTTTTTTCTAAAAAAAATACAAAGTAAATATAAAAACTAGAATAAAAGGGTATTTTCGTCTAAAAAATTCAGTCAATTGCTACAGTACTAACAAAATCCTTTAAAATGGACCCATTTGTCAAAAAAAACATAAATATCAAGAAGTATTAATAATTTTAACAAACTAAATAAGAGTATCAATAATAGACCAATATTTCAGGGAGATATCTGTAATTATCCGTAATCTATATCACTAGCCACCGCTGTGTTTGATGTCGCATCAGGCATATTTTATGGGCCTTTCCTTCAAGGAAACTGGATTCTGCCGGCAGGTATGGATAAGTACAAGGGATAATTACAAATATCTTCACGAAGTATTAGTCTATTATTGATATCCTCATTTAGTTTGTTAAAATTATCAATATTCTCCTAAAGTTTATATTTTTTAACAAATAGGTCCATTTTAAAAGATTCCGTTAGTTCTGTAGCAACTGACTGAATTTTTCGAACGAAAATACCTTTTTACTTTAATTTTTGTATTTACTTTGTATTTTTTTAGAAAAAAATTAAGACAAAATTTTAAAATGAAATTCTTGATATTATATAAAAATATTGTATTATTATAAAAATTTACTTATCCCTAATTTATTTTTATTATATTATTATAAGTATATTTTTAAATTTTTATTTTTATTTTGTTAATTTAATTTTAATTTAATTTATACATTATCACTCTTAATATCAATAATATAATAATTTTATATTAAAAAATAAATTAGAGATAAGTAAATTTTTATAATAATATATTTTTTTCAGATAATATAAAAAATTTTGTTTTAAAAATTTTATTTTTTTTAAATTTCAATTTTTTTTTGTATTTTATTTGTTGCGTTGTGTAAAGAGTATTTTTGTCATTTTGTTTTTAAGTCAATTAAATATAACTATAAAGAAATATTAATAATTTTGACAAATTATAAAAAAGTATATGTAATGAGGTGTTGGTAATTATCCCTCATATAAGTGGCGTTATCGGATTCCATTTGCAATGCGCATTCTGGTATCTCTTAGAACCTCAGTGAGCTCAGCTAATTAAGGAAGCATTTCAGCCATGGCCACTCCTGCTAATATTCCTACCAAGATGAAGGCTTGGGTCTATAGGCAATACGGGAAGCCCGAAGATGTCCTCAAGTTCGAATCCGAGGTTGACGTTCCTGACGTTAAAGATGACCAGGTTCTGATCAAAGTTGTTGCCGCCGCCCTAAATCCAATCGATGCGCTGCGAATGATTGCTTTTTTAAAGGACAATGAATGTCCTCTGCCAGTAAATCCTTGCGCTAAACTTATAACTAATTTTTGTCATTTTTTAAATTTATAAAAGATTAAAACACAAATTTCATCATCTACATTTGAATTAATTTTTTTTTTAATTTGTAATATTTTAAATAATTTTTTTAAAATTTTTAACATTCATAATTTTAATCTGTCAAATAATTCTTTTTAGTTCTTAATATTCTTTTTAATTTTTAACATTCACAACATTTATAATTTTGAACCTATTTGCATACTTTTTAGTTCTTAATATTCTTTTTAATTTTTAACATTCACAACATTTGTAACTTTGAACCCGTTTGCATGCTGAAAGGACTAAAAACAACTGTTTGAAATATTGTAGACTAAAAAAAATTTCAGTGAAAATGTTGAGGGTAAAATTTGTAATTTAATCTTTATAAAATTAAATGCTTAATGTTGTTGTTTGGTTAATTTTGACAACCCTGTAGATTGTTCCGGGATATGATGTGGCTGGTGTGGTAGTTAAGGTGGGAAGCAATGTGAAGGAATTCAAGGTGGGGGATGAAGTTTATGGGGACATAAACGAGAATGCTTTGGTGAATCCAAGCCGATCTGGGTCACTGGGAGAGTATTCTGCTGTGGATGAGAAGGTACTTGCCTTGAAGCCCAAGAATTTGAGTTTTCCTGAAGCAGCCGGTCTTCCCCTCGCCGTTGAAACAGCATACGAAGGCCTTGAAGCCGCCGGGTTTTCTGCTGGCAAGTCACTTCTTGTTCTGGGAGGTGCTGGAGGTGTTGGAACCCTAATCATTCAGGTAAACCCACACACTTAAAGATGAATTACTACACTGATTCGGATATACCTATTTCTTTTTTTTCAGTTTCCCCCTCCCCTAACTCTGAATTCTGCTGTCTAAATACGGCCAGGCCTTCAATTTTTTGATGAATATATAGATCCCTGCTCCCAATTGCATGATGATTAATCAAAAAAGTAGTAGCAGCGTCGATCTGTGTGAAAACTGTAATTTAGTCCATCATTTTGTTTTGGGTGTACTTGCCCTCAATTTTGACTGGAAATGTTAGACTTGGGTGTTGAGTTTAGATTTGAAAAAGAAGAGATAATATCAAATACCTCTCTTCAGGTTTGATAAAATAACAAATCGCCCCTGTGGTTGAAAAAAAAACAAACACCCCCTTGTTTAAAAAGAAAAATAACATTAACCCTTGATTACAAGTCAATTAACGCATCTTCTGTTATTAGAGCAGTGGCACAACCAACCCCCAAACCCAGAACTCTCTTCTTCTCTCTCCTTCTCTCTTCTTCTATCATTTTAAACCCAATCTCTCTTCTTCGGACTTCCACAAAATAAGAACAAGAATTCAGATCTCTGAAATTCAAGTAACCCATAAGCTAAAAGAAGATCCAGGAGAAAGTAAGATGCCGACTTCCAGTTGATGTCCCTTTTGGGATATTCAAAGCCTGCAGTTGTTTAAAAATCTGCAAAAACGAACTCAAAAAACACACACAGAGACGGTGTTGTTGGTATGTCTGAGAAATTGAGAATTTGGGGCTGACAATTGACAAATGACAAGCTAAAAAAGAAGTCACCTTTTAAAGAGAGCCAGGATATTCATGTAACATGGGTCCCAACTACTAAAGGACGGATCTGACCAGGAATGGTACTTCTGAATGCCCTTTAACTACTACTAGTAATGGTACCACTAGTTCTTCTCCTTCTCCTTTGGTTCATCCTTTCTTCATTTTTTCGAAAGGGAGTAAGGGAAACAAACTAAAAGACTATAAACAACGGTAGGAGCAGTAACTGTGGCCATTATTGTTTCCATTATTTCTAGTTATTTCAACTTTTGGGCTATGATTGTTTCCTTTTTGGTCAAGGATTTTTCACACGTTGACAGCCAGCACAATCTACTGTTTCCATCTTTGTTTGCTGAGTTTTAATTTTGTAATACTAGTGTTTAGTACTGAACTAATGATGTGGACAGATGTTGTTTCCTTTGTTTTGGTTTTCTCTAGATTGGAATACGAAATTGACAACCAACCATAGTAAATATCGGCAACCAATGTATAAACTATATGATTTAGCTCCAACCTTTCTTTAAAAAAAAAATCTAAGGCCGACTGTATTTCGGAGTTCATAACTTTTAATGCAAATGTCCAAATGAGACGATTCAAGATGCAATGGAAATCTGAGAAAGAGAGCTAAAACTTTCATGAAGAACGTTTTCTCAAATTCTGGAAGCAAAGGAACCAAAACTGGACAAAAGCAGAATAAGGCGCAAACTAAAGAAGAAGGGTGGCAGAAATTTTTGTCCGCCACGACGGTCCAAAGAAAACAGTAGACCGCCTCTGCAGTCGTTGCACCGCCGCGGCGGTCAAAAATTTGTGGAGGGTTTTTTAGTCTTTTTAACTATTCTGGTAAATTAATTAGTCTAACTATAAGTCAAGGGAGGTGTTTGTTTTTTTTTAAACTTCAGGGGCGGTTTGTTATTTTATTAAACCTGGAGGGGGATATTTGATATTATCTCTAAAAAGAATTTCGTAGATGTTAAATATGTTGATTAAAGTAATTTCATTTGCAGCTAGCAAAGCAGGTATTTGGTGCATCAAAAGTGGCAACCACTTGTAGCTCTGCAAAAGCGGATTTCCTCAAAAGCTTAGGTGCTGATTTAACAATTGACTACAAGAACGAGAATGTCGAAGATTTGCCTGAGAAATATGATGTGGTTTATGACGCCGTCGGTAAGATTCTGTTTTTCACCTCCAATAACTTTGCGTTTTGGTTCATTATTGAAAGGATAATATATTAAAATGTTATGAATTTAATCGTTTGTAGTCGTTTTGACTTGACCTTTCAATTGTAATATCACGATATCTAAATTTTAAAATGTGTAACAATAATGTTCTCTACTGAAAAAAAGACGAAAAAACCCTCCATAAATACAAAAAAGACAAAAAAATTGATATAGTTTAATTTTTTTATTAACTTTTTAAAAGATAAAATTTAATAAAATTATGTAAAATTTTGTTAAAAATTTTAATGCAAAAATACAAAAAATTATTATATGATACTTTATTTTTTAACCTCAATTTTTTTATAGATATTTTGTTTTTTAATTTTATTTTTTTTATCATTTTTTCTCTAAATTTTATTAAATTTTCATCTTTAAATTTTATTTTTTAGTTTAAAAAATTTTATTATATAGTGTAAATAAGTTTATAAAATTTTTGTCTTTAAATTTTATCTTTTTTGTCTTTTTAAAAATTTATTTTAAAATTTCAAACTATATACTTCATATGAGAGGGTTTTTTCTTCTTTTTTTTCAGTTAGAGGACATTATTGTTATATTTTTTAAAGTTCAGGTGTCGTGTTGTTACAATTAAAAGATCGGGTCAAAACAATTACAAGTGCCTAATTTCGAGACATTTTAATATATTATAATAAATGATCTCTTTAAAATTTGGATACTAATTCAACTTCACATGCCCAAAAAAAATAAAAAATAATAATAATAATAATAATAAATCAGGGGAATCTCACGAGGCTGTAAAGGCAATGAAAGAAGGCGGGAGCGCGGTGTCAATCGTTGGGCCTGCTGTTCCTCCTGCTGTCCTCTTCGTCGTCACTTCAACTGGTACTGTGTTAAAGAAACTGAAGCCTTACTTTGAAGAGGGGAAGGTGAAGCCTGTTCTGGACTCCAAAAGCCCATTCCCATTCTCTCAGACCGTGGAAGCATTTACCTATCTTGGAACTCGCAGAGCCACCGGAAAGGTGGTCATATATCCAATCCCCTGAGCACCAACCAGCAGTCGACTTCTTCGGGATTCCGGGATTCATATCCCTCCGGCATAAAAATAGAATTCCGTGCGTTTACTTTCTGTCTTTGGATTTCGCAGTGTTATGCAATAAAATAATTACTTATGGTTTCTCTTTATGTTGCGTCTGTTAATTTCTTTTTTAGTTACAACATGGAAGTATGAAACTTAAAAAAAAAAAGAAGAAAATTCCAGTAAAATTTCTCAAATACAACATTTACATTTATAGAGAAAAAAAATTATCACTAAGTAATAATAGTGAATTCCAGTATAAATATATTATTAAAAAAATAAACAAAAGCAAAAGAAGCTGTAGAACTTGCATTGTCTTTTAGGTTATAATTATGTCCAACCTTGGCCGGGGCCGCGGTGTTACGTTGGTTTTTTTTTTTAGATTTTCTTATTAGGAGGTGAGAAATTTTTTATTAGAACCCATATTAGATTTTTTATAAAATTGTTTTACAACACTTTTTTATCTTACGAATTTAAAAATAATATTTTTATTTCCTCATATTTGAAAAGTAATTTTAGTCGGTTGTATGAATTCTCTCATGAAATGCGTTGATATGGTTCACGTGTGTATCTCGTGATGTTCCAAAATTCGCTCACATGTGTATCTCGTGTTGTTTTATATCAAGGGTAAAGTAAGTAATTTTGTAATATTATTGTTCCAAAATTAGCTTAACATTGGCACTAGTTGTGACCATCACCACCACTCTTCTTCCCCATGTGGCGTTAGTCTATTTTTCCTATAAATGTTCTATCCTGGAAAATATATGCATGAACGGAAACAAATTTAGACCTAATTTATTTTATATAGATGCGAAAACTAATAACGTATTAATTAGATTTAGAAATCAATTAACAGAATCTTATTTATTCTTAGGGTTGAATGATGCCCTTTTCTGAATGAAAAATTATATCACATTTAGGTATTTTTATATTTTTATTATGGGCGATATATTCTGTTTCCACATATAAAAAGTCAAGCCCACACAATAAGTATTGTGATACGACAAACTTTACTTGGAGAAATAAAAGGAACATGTATCACAAGTGTAAAATCTGATAAAATCTCACATGAATATTCTATCATAACGGGTATTCAAGAATTGGTTCATAAAATCTTAATGAATTTGAAAGAAATTGTATTCAAAAGTGCGGACAAAAACTAAAGTTTTTAAAAAATAACTAGTGTAGGATTTTCATGCAAGCCATGATACTTCTAGTAATTTTGTTAATAATTTGTTAAATATATATTGTTAAAATTTTAGTAAAAAAATTAAAAAATGTTAAAAATAAAATTTTAAATAATTAAAATTAATAAAAGTATAAATAATATTTATTGAATAAAAGTATATTAATTGATAGATTTGGTAAGAAAAGCATTTTAAAATAAAATTATTAAATAATGATTATAATTTTAAAAAGTAGTATAAAATGTAAAATTTTAAATCATGAACTCTTTGTATATAAATTATAAAACTAATTATAAGTTTGACTTTTATCATAATTTTATATTATATATTTCACTACAATATTTCAAAATTCTATATATACATAAAGTGAATGATTAATTATTAGAAATAAAAATATCAAGCAATTAAAAAAATCATAAAATAAAAGACTAAAACTCTTATAAATAAATATGAAATTATCAGACAAGATTTATAATTCATAGTGCCCAAAATTCAAAACATAAAAAGACATGTCAAATTAGGGGGAAAAGTAGAAAATGTCATAAAAGAAAAAGAGAAAGAGTAAAAAGAAAAACAAATACGCAATAATATTTTTAATTGATGATATATATACTATTGTCAAAATTCTTCTAATTATGAAAAACATACCAATGAAAATTAAATTATTAAAAAGAATGAAAATTTTAATCATATTCAAATTACTAAAAATTAATAGATAATCTTTTAAAGAGTTGACAAGATTTAAAACTTTAACAATTTTTGGAAAGGTAAAAGTTTTTGGGGAACACTTTGTTGAAAGGTAAAAGTTTTGAGTAATTGTTCATAATTTACTTTTTTTTATTTTAATTTTTTCAACTCTAGTTATATATCAGTCATACAACTAAATGCTTTAAGTGCAATTTCATTTGATTTTAGAAAAACCAGTTATGATCAAAATTGTAAATTAAAAGAACAAATTAATACTTTTTAAATATGAGAAATGAATTATGGCATTTATCCATTCCAAAATGTCGTTTGGGTCAAATATGAATTCTCACGCGAGAAGAGGCGCGTACCGCATTAATTTTTTTTGTCATTTTCGAAAACGACAAAATGCAAGGCATAGATGAACGAAAAGAAGACAGAAAAACGAAATCCACAAGTCAAACATCATTCATTTTGGATGAATTGTATCACTCCACACGGTGCTGCATCTTACATTAATAATCGTTATTAAGGAAGGAGGTTTTTAGGATCCAAAATCTTAACAACTCAAAAATTATTTAGATAATCATAGTTTGGATAATAATTATAATTATTTTTGGGATGAAATGGGTTTTAGCTATAGCTGCAATAGCAACATTGTTGGATATTATTCTTACGTTGTCAAGCCAATCCAATCCAATCCAATCCAAATATGAATCCCACGAGTCCGTAAATTATGTCAGTAGTTGTTTGGGGCTGAATCCAAGCACCAGCAATAGTAGTCAGACCTTGAGATCTCTAACAGTTTCTCAGGAGTCATCCTCTCGAGCTCATTTTGTCGCCAAGACGCAAAATTGTTGCGGTTATGTGGGTCGGTAGCAAGCGGGTAATCTTCCGCATTATGGTACTGGGATCTCATTCTCATGTAAAGCCTCATTGTAGCAACACAATCCTCGTACGGGTCTTGGATCCCCGTTTGGATGTCGTACCTGCAACATTTTTTTTTTTTTTAGAAAAATTTGTTCACATGAATTTGTCATGTTGAAGATTAAAAAATTAGTAAGTTGAAACGATGTAAACGATGAACTTAAGCTGACTATGCCCACCCAAGGTATGCTTTTGTCAAATACTTGAGCGAGTTGCTGAGCTTGCTCGTCTTCATCAACGGAGGATACTTAGTTGTGTCCCTGCACAAAACTCATCAGATTAGTTAATGCCAGATTCAGCCTTCATTTCTAGTAAAAATTCTACGTTTAATCCTACGTAATTCATGGCGAGTTTGCTGATAAACTAAAGACTAATAAAAGAAATGCTTGCCTTATCAGAATTGCTGGATACTCTATCTCCAAGCACTTAAGATCTTGATCCAAACCATGCCCCACAAGGATCCGAGCTTTCCCTCCCCTGGAACGGATTTGCCATGTTGGTTCCCCGTTGCATAAATAATCCTGAATTTTTCTCTGCACATGTTTCAGCGGCATTGCATCCCTCAAAAACTCCGGGCGTATTCCAGTTGTTTCGTACCTGCAGAAAACAAAGTTTGCTATTTCTCAGTCTCAGTCGTGTGTTTATTAGGACCCTACCCTTGATATAACTATTTGGTTGCCCAATTCGTGATTACCGATAATTGGTAACTGGAAGTTGCGGTTTAACGTAGGAATGGAAGATTATCCTTTCAAACTCGTCGATGAGGCAAACTCTGGCACAAAGGTCTAAAGATCCATCGCTGCCACCGCCAACCATTTTGCACCCCAGTGCCACCACTTTTGCTCTAGTATTATCAATTCTCATTTCATCAAGCGTGCCCGAGGCAGCCATACGATAGAGAACACCCTAGGTAAAAAAATAATAGCAACGATGAAAAGGTTTATTAAGGTTTTCCTTCTTCTTTGCCATGTTATCATTGGTTCATAATATAATCTAGGAATGAAAAGATCATGGAGTATATTAGCATACACTGTTTGTGCGCGAAAGTTGGCAAGTCTCCCTGTGAGGCCAGAGCGCATTGCGGCTGCTAAGGATTGTTAAGCAAAGGTCACATCCTCGGTCCTTGAATACCCTTTCACATTCAGCTTTGGGCAGTGGCCCTGATGTTTGTGCAGTTTGATCAATTAATTCCACATCAATCCATGTAGCATGCACTTATTCAATATACAAATTAAAGAGGAATAGAGAGAAAGTTGGAGGGGAAAAAACAAAAAAAAAGCATGAAAACTTGTGAAGAATAACCTATGAGATGTTCTCTCAGGGATTCAAACGATCGACAATGTTTCCTGCAAATTCCGCACATTGGTTCATGAACAGAATGATACGATGCCCTCATGTGCTCCACAAGATGCTCCATCTTGTTGAATTGTCTATAGCACGCAGCACACTTGTTCCTGTTATACAAAATATTACAGGATAATCCAGGAACATGCATGAATTTTTTCTGACACAACAGAAGCTAGCAGTAATCTAGGAAAAAGAAATGTACCTGAGAGTCTCAGAAGACTCATATCTGCCATCCATGATGAAATTAATGGGTTCAGGACTGACTGCTTTCACTACTTCGTATTACTTGGAGTATAGAAAAAAAGCCCTTGAGAAGACAATCGGGAGCCAGAAGGTATTTATACAAGTGGGAAAAATATTCTCTCAACCTGCGGATAAAAAGATACCTTGAATGTATGGATGGTCAAGGACATTTATCATATATATCACCCTTCATCCTAGGACCCATGGACTGGACCTCTAGTCCTCTTCACTCCAAGACTCCAGACTAATCACCAAGCTTCTTCTTCTTCCTTTTTTTTTTTCCCGAATCCAGCTCCAGCAATAAGCGAATAAACCATGTTGATGCATGGCTAAAGTCCTGTTACATTCGTTCTCATCCAATGTTTTTGGATTTGGCCCACTTTGAGGTAACATAATATGCATCTTTTAATTAAGCAAGGCTCCTAAATCCTACGTATTTCTGGGAATCTAAATATGGGCTTTAGTACCGCTGATGAATCGCATTTACACTGGGTTGGCTTATTAATACGGTATTTTGATACTCATGGCCGCTATAACTCTCGGGCTGGAATCTATACATGTCATTTTCGTGGGTGGCATGTCCAAATCAGTACAATGGATTACCATGGGAATTAAATAGTGTAAGATATCGATAAGCCTTCTTTCCAGCATGATAATCCTATTTTACTCTCTTTCTGAACATCTAACTTTTATCCATCAAGGCTGTCTGTTGTACTATTACCAAGTCGGGCAAGGGTAACTTAAAAGTGAGTATCAAAGAAACATTGTGATGAGGTAGATGTTGTCCGTAAATATTCGGTGACACTGATGTTCATGCAATGAAATCCATGCCCATCGTTTGAATGGTACATTGTTTCTTCATCTGGTGGGACTGAGGGATGATTAAATGTTTTACTGTTTGGAATTTGAATAATGAATAGTATACTACCATTGGATTTGATATCCCTAGGATGATATGGTTCGAATCATTTAAAAATAAATTACTAACTCGAATAATTTGAAAGTGGGCTATCAGAATTTGTTTTAGTGGTAACCCAAAAAATGGATATAGGTTTGTAAGAGTGAATTTCAAAACTTGTATTTTCAGGCATTTAAACACATAAAAATTCAATTGAAATACTAATTTACTCTTTTTATTGTAGAGGTGGGATTTTCTTCTACTAACTTCCATCGCTGAATTGAGTTATCTACCCTTCTATATGATTTGTTAAACTAGTAAAGTTGTTATTTTGAAAAACAAAATAACAATAATTTAAAGATGGGTTGATAATTTTGTTATAAAATTTGCAAATAAGAGAGTAAAGTATCAAAATTATGTTTCTTACTCTATGAAAAATTAGAGGATAACAAGTTATGTGGAATTTTATTTGATGGCTGTGTGAAGATTATCTTTGTTGCTTATTCGTGGAATACAATTCTTTGTTGATGATACTTTTATATATTTTTCTGCTAAAAGAGTCTTTTTATTTGTTTAAATAGCAATAACAACTATAGCCAACCTTAATTACCGATGAACTTCCACCCTGAAAAAAGGTCATGCGTGACAATATGAGGAGTTTCTGTTAATGTTTGCACATAGATGGTCTATATCCATTTCGAATAAATCCCCTCTACCATGTTGTCATGTTATGTTATGGCTGCTCTGCTATTGATCCAAGCTTTCTTTCTTGGTCTTGACCCTTGATGATCATTCATTTAAGAAAGAATGTTTACAACTTAGAAGAAGTATACTAATCTTGGATTTTTGCTTCTTTGGAAAACAAGAGGTTATGGTGGGTTTGAGGAGCTTGGCAACATCGAATCCATCGCGAGCCATTTAGACTTCAGAGTGGTCAGTTACTTTGGCGATGAGAAATTAATCTGTGCGAATATGAGGGAGTGTGCCGGGGCGTTAATAAGATAAAAGTCAAACATGTTTTTTTCCCTTTTTTCCCTATTTTCAACTGAAAAAAATCAATCAGATCCTCCAAATTGGCATTGGTCAAGGTGATAGGGACGTCCAAGGAGGCAATGTCCAAGGAAGGCAATGTCCATCCTCCAACTTGCAATGTCCATTCTAATGGCATACAGCTTGGTACCATCTAAACTTCCCTTTGATTTTAGTGTGGGCTATCGATGTCTTGGGCTTGTGGTGGCCATGGGACGGTCTGGTCGGCGCAAAGGTTTGACTTAGGAAAACAAGATGATGACAGAGTAGTAGTACTCATACTGCAGCAACAAAGGCAGAAGACCGGTCTCTTTTGACCACGGTGGGCACATAATTATTCCCGCTTTGAAGATACCACGCTGAAAAGGTAAAAACGACAAACATTTTAGAATGTTTTATTTCCTTGATTCTGAGGGTCCATGCCTTGCCCATTGCGTGGTTCGCTCAGAGATTTCATTCTTCAACTCTTTTATACTGATCGACGTATCCAACCTTAATAAGACATTACAAAAAATTCAATCTCCAAGATAATTCTAAGTTCTGGGTGGCATAATATATATAGAGCAGAATAATAATACACATAGTAATTTTTTACAACAATTAATATTGTAAATATAAAAAAGTCAAAATTCACTTATCACACTTCTTAAAATATATAAAATAGTAAAAGATAATTTTATATTTTTATATTCATCACATCAAATTATTGTTATTTTTCACTATAAAAAGCAACCATGAATGATCAGAGAAAACTAGCTAGAGTTTAGGTTTGAGAGAAATGAAGATAGAGATAGTGGCTCCAGTATTTTTCCAAGGAATAAAGGATACGCCTGCCATGGAATGATCTCTTTCTGCAGTCAAAACTCGAAAGCGACCAATTCAATTATGTGAACATACCTGAAACTGCGAAAGCTTCACTCGCAAAACACCACATAAGCCCCTAGCAATATCATATGTTGCTGCACGCATCTCCTTATGTTTTAATACTCCAAAACAAAACCAGAAGGTATCAAATTAAAAAAAAAAAGAAGGGAAAAGCATAGGGTTCTTCAAACCTGAACAATATGGTCAAAAAGAGCTACATAGCAAAGCTAAGATAAAATACATGCACATGCAGTCATGCACGAGTGGAAATGGACATAGGTGGAATCATCTAATTTTTGCCGGCCCGTATATGTGCCCATGAGGTAGGCGAATATTTTTAGCCAGAAATGGGACTCGTCAACTAATATCATATCCCAAATCATTCTAAGTTTTATTCTACATCTACATGAAGATAGCTTACACAAACTGTGTCAAACTCTGTGAGCTTCTGCTTTGTTGTGGTACCTGACATAGCTTAAGCTTGAACACCTGTTCGTTTAATTCTTTATGACAACATTCTTGATTCTTGTACCGAGAATGTCCTGTATTCAATCTTTTCCCTACTGCAAATCAATCTGCATGCAGATAAGCATGCAGGAACTGATTAACAAGCCCGCTTTAAGCAGAAGTCAAACGGAAGATAAAGTGGAGAAACTTTTTCAAAATGGGAGATGCTCAGTCAATGGACTGAACCACGGATGAAAAGTTTGTTCAATGACAGATGTACATATACTGCCTGCAGGAACTGCTTTATTGCTTGGGATCCACTTCAAGTTGATACTTGGATTCTGAAAAACTAGAATCAAACAAAACATGGGGACAATGTTAACTTTAGACACGTAATTGGAATGCATTAGTCATTTGATCCAAACAATTAATGTACTTTGCATGAGCTAAGCGCATCGAGAAAAAGAAGCAACGTTGTTGATAAGATTTGGCGGTTTAGGAATTCATTCGACCAAGGATTCAAGAAAACGCTTGTAAAGGACGAAGAAAAAAAGAAGGTAAACCCCACCTATCAACACTCTAGAGAGACTCTCCAAAGTCCAAATCCTTTACGATACCATACAAACTACAAAGGCGAGCGAGTACTTGATCGACGCATTCTTCTTTGTTGTTCACTTCGCACTTTCGCACGTAAGTAGACTACTCTAATCCGTTTAGGAATTCACGTTCTTAAAAGTTATACTCATGAACATTTTTTTTTTCAAACAAAGAGAATAATATATATGTGTGTGTATGGTATTATTATTATTATTACCCCTTCCGTCCTAAAAAATGAATCCACTTTAGTTACAACATAACTTTTTATTAATTATTAGTTACAATTCATTTAATATACTACTAAATATATAATTTTATATTTTTATTCTTACTTTTAAATTTTGAGTATACATACTTATTATTAGAAAGATATTTTAAAATTTTAGTTTAAAAGTAGATTTTTTTTTTCAAAATAAACTTCTTTTTTTTTATGCGGAATGAGTACTATTATTATTTGGATGAAAACCAACATCATCAAAGTTGACATGCATACAATTATGCGTTGCTAAATGCTAGCTTCTAAGAAATCTCGCAATATATGGTTGAAATGGACTCGTAGGCCCTATTATATATCTACGGAAAATGATTGCATGATCAATCTGCATGCAGATAAGCATGCAGGAACTGATTAACAAGCCCGCTTTAAGCAGAAGTCAAACGGAAGATAAAGTGGAGAAACTTTTTCAAAATGGGAGATGCTCAGTCAATGGACTGAACCACGGATGAAAAGTTTGTTCAATGACAGATGTACGTATACTGCCTGCAGGAACTGCTTTATTGCTTGGGATCCACTTCAAGTTGATACTTGGATTCTGAAAAACTAGAATCAAACAAAACATGGGGACAATGTTAACTTTAGACACGTAATTGGAATGCATTAGTCATTTGATCCAAACAATTAATGTACTTTGCATGAGCAAAGCGCATCGAGGAAAAGAAGCAACGTTGTTGATAAGATTTGGCGGTTTAGGAATTCATTCGACCAAGGATTCAAGAAAACGCTTGTAAAGGACGAAGAAAAAAAGAAGGTAAACCCCACCTATCAACACTCTAGAGAGACTCTCCAAAGTCCAAATCCTTTACGATACCATACAAACTGCAAAGGCGAGCGAGTACTTGATCGACGCATTCTTCTTTGTTGTTCACTTCGCACTTTCGCACGTAAGTAGACTACTCTAATCCGTTTAGGAATTCACGTTCTTAGAAGTTATACTCATGAACATTTTTTTTTTCAAACAAAGAGAATAATATATATGTGTGTGTATGGTATTATTATTAGTATTACCCCTTCCGTCCTAAAAAATGAATCCACTTTAGTTACGATATAACTTTTTATTAATTATTAGTTACAATTCATTTAATACACTACTAAATATATAATTTTATATTTTTATTCTTACTTTTAAATTTTGAGTATACATACTTATTATTAGAAAGATATTTTAAAATTTTAGTTTAAAAGTAGATTTTTTTTTCAAAATAAACTTTTTTTTTTTTTGATGCGGAATGAGTACTATTATTATTTGGATGAAAACTAACATCATCAAAGTTGACATGCATACAATTATGCGTTGCTAAATGCTAGCTTCTAAGAAATCTCGCAATATATGGTTGAAATGGACTCGTAGGCCCTATTATATATCTACGGAAAATGATTGCATGATCACGAAATAAATTAAGCTTTTGATTATTTCATTAACTATTCGAATTCCACATACGACAGGGGAACACGATCGATTTTCATTTTTTTCCTCAGCATGCATGTCTACAGACCACCCCGGAAGCCCGATTTTATTTTATTAGGCTTTGCCTGCCCTCTGAAAGTCTGAATTATATAATTCGTTGCAATGGGTTGACCTTTTGTTATTTGGTTTGTGGGTCGCAATCTTCGAATGGCACTGCCTAATTAACACTCCTCTCCATCCTTTTTTTTTAATTATTAAAACAATCACAACAATCCTTCATTCGAAAAAAAAAACATCTTATTTGCAAAACTTTTTAAATTTTTTTTTGTATTATTCTTATTAATAATAACTATCTATGAGACAAAGTTAAAAAAATTATATATTAAAAATTATATATTTAACAGTGTATTAAATATTTTATGTTTTAAGAAAATTATATTAAATTTAAAATAACTTTTTTTTAAACATATATTATAATTTTTTTAAATTATAATATAACAAACACTTAATAATACACTATTAAATATGAAATTTTCACTTTTATCTTTATCTTCATTTAGGGGTAACCATAATAATTAAACTTTATGATATGATTATCATAGATGGAAGAGGACCCCAACTTGGACCTCACCACCGCCTAATTAAATCCTAATGACCAGATTCGAATGAACTTAGGCTGCACCCCACAAAAACAGCATGCGGCCAATAACTAAAACAGTAGCCATACTAAAATTAATTAGAGTAGGAAAGGATACTACTACTAGGGTGGCGTTTGGTTTGAATTTTTCAATGAGAATCACAATGAAAAACGGATTAATCACAATCAAAATGCTCATTGCATTATTTGTATTTTGTTCAAACCCTATCATGATTATTAATATGATTGATGATGTTTAGTTCAATTCAATTATAGGATTAGGAATAAGTTAAAATTTTAATTTTACCCTCATTAATAAATATATTATAAAAATAACATTATAGGGTGATAAAGATGAGAGAGAAAAAGGAGTGAGATGCAAGAGAGAGAAAAAATATTATAAAATAATGAGAAAGAAAGTAAAATGAGAAAATGATGAAAGAGAAAGTAACAGTTTTTCTCCAACAAGCTATGAGGAAGTAGCCCTCACCGGAAATGGTTAAAGAAGTCATAGAAAGAAAGTAGTGATGTATGCACGAGGGTACATCACTATTCCATCTCACCACCTGGCAGATTATGAGACTTTTTATTCTATTTTGAGGATGAGGGATCTCTTTCTGTGAATGTGCCTACCTCTGCTTATCCCTGTGTGGATGGAAATGTTGTGGCTTCGGGGCAAGTTGCTTTAGGAGATAAAGAATCCGGGTAAAAAGAATCTCTCTTTGTTAAAAAGATAGAAGATGATTTGTTGGTTTGACTTGTGTTTGGCTCGTTGCTTTTTATCCCTTCCCACCCCTTACCTCTCGTTCTACCATAGCCCACTCGTCTTTTTAGGTGATTGGTAATCTTCCCCTTCCGCCTATAAGGCTTACTTATTTACATCCGCCTCCCTTCCTAAATAATAAATTGCTTCTCTAGTGCTTGCTTTTTTGTAAAGGCGGTTAGCTATGCTTGACGGAATGATTTTGAAATTCATTCATTTCTTGGATGAGAGAGGAAAAGAGAGAGAAACATTATAAAGTAATGAAAGAGAAAGTGGAGTAAGAAAATGATGAGAGAGAAAATAATAGTAGAGAGAGACGAGTGAGCAAAACATTATAAAGTGATGAAAGAGAAAGTGGAGCGAGAAAATGTGAGAGAGAAAATAACAGTAGAGAAGGATGAGAGAGAAAAAGGAGTGAGAGGAAAGAGAGAGATAAACATTATAAAGTGATGAGAGAGAAAGTGGAGCGAAAAAATATAAAAGACAAAATAATAGTAAAGAGGGATGAGAGAGAAAGAGGAACGAAAGGAAAGAGAGATAAAGAGGAATGATAAGAAAGAGAGAGGAAAAAACATTATAAAGTGATGAGGGAGAAAGTAGAGTGAGAAAATGATGAGAGAGGAAGTAATTATGGCAAGACACAATTAAAGTGATGAGAGAGAAAGAGAAGTAAGTGTGATGAGAGAAAAAGAAATATTTTAAAGTGATAAGAGATAAAGTAACATTATAAAATGATGAGGGAAGAAACATTATAAAATGATGAAAGATAAAGTAAACGTGGCAATGGATGAGAGAGAAAGAGAAGTAAGTGTGATGAGAGAAAAAGAAATATTATAAAGTGATAAGAAAGAAAGTAACAGTTGTGTGAGATGAGAGAGAAAGAGGAGTAAGTGTGATGAGAGAGATAACAGAGTAAGAAAAAGAATGTGAGAAAAAATAATAATAGAGAAAATGAGATTGAGGGTAATTTTGGTAATATTTATTAAATTCCCATTGATGAGTTTGATTGAAAAGAAGAGAGTAAGTAATAGGTGATTGAGGAGTTTGGAGTAATTAAGTTAGTATTTATATTCTCATTACAGTTAACCAAGCATCCTATAACGAAATTATTTCTATCATATTCCCCCAACCAAACATCTCCTAGATTCCATATCCATGGTTAGGGATTACCTAAAACATTGGTCCTAACAACCGAGCAGCTCGTTGTACCTTCAGAATATACTGCGGTTGTGATAACCACCATTGATCCTTCTTAATTTTATTAATTAGTATTCTTTTTCCCCTTAAATATCGATGATGACAACAAATTTCTACTTCTGTTGCTGCTATCTTTTTAATTACTTTACTTGCTCTCAATCATCTCTGCATTTTGTTGCGTTGATTAGTCATATTTTGGGATCTTCAATGGAGTTTTACGCATGAAACACCAGAAACTTCCTTCTCTATTCCATTGTCGGTTTGTGGTAGGAAAACTGGCATGAATCGTTCTTGATTGAAGGTGACAAGAACCTACAATGTCTGATATTTAAATAATAACAAAAAAAATAAAAAATCGCAGTTCTGAAGCTGCAGTCTGCAGAATAAAATTAGGAATTTCTAGATATTCAATTCAATAGTAGGCAGTACTAATTATGACTTGCATTTTTAATAATAATAAAATTTATGCTTAATTATGAAGCAAAACTGATTGGTTCTTAATTAAATAAAGCTAGTTAGCTGCTTATAATCAATCAATGAGGAGACCACAGATATAACCCTTGTTAATCAACATTTCGGACCACATCCATATACATCTGTATCCTTAATAGTTGGATTAGGGACTGATATAAGCATTAATGATCTAGCTAATCTCTAAAGCTAATCATGCTGAAGTCCATGGTTAGAATTGTGGGTTTTGTGTTTAACAGTATAATTCGTTACCTTATTGTTTCAGAGCGTTGGGTGAAAAAAAAAGAAGTTTATTTTTAAATAAAATTCTACACTACTTTTAAATGAAAGCTAGCATAACATTTATAATTAAAGAGCAATCACACGAGGAGGAAAAAAAAACCTTTCAGGCAAAAAAAGAGTTTGTTATCAAAACTTTTTTTTATTCTAAAAAAAATTTACTTTTGAATTAAAATTTTATATTATTTATACTAATAATGATTATATGTAGGTAGTTATTAAAAAGTAAGAATATGAAAATTTTAACATTCAATGGTGCATTAAATAAAAAGTATATATTTTTTTATGACAGGCAAAATATTATTTAATTATGCATGTAATGTATTTTAATAAAGATGCGTACGAATTGTCTCTCAAAATATATTTTCGTACTTTTAAAAATAATCTTTTATATTCTGAAAAAACACTCATATTTCACAACTTTTATTGTAAAAAAAATATAAAAATAAAATTAAAAATACAATCAAAACACACTTATAGCTCCTAAAAAGTTGATTTTGTAGTAATGTGGGGCATTCATGGTTTGGCAGCAATGAAAAGATGGTTGCTTGTGTATCCGGGGATCGAGATTCAGTGTTAGCTAGGACGTCGGTGATCGTAGACGACCGCCGCTGCCATTGGCATCTCGTGAAGCAAATATATATCGCAATCGCATTACGGGACCCTTTCAACGTCTTACTTGAAATTCAATTCAACCATATTCGAATGTCCTAGAGATGTCATGGGATGGGATCATTAAATTTAGTGCGGAGAAATTTAATTTCACCAACACTTTGAATTGAGCACCAAGAAATCACGCATAAAAGAAACGTGAATTGAGCACCTAACAGTGAATGTTATCGGCCAAACACTAGTAAGAAATACTATTTCTTTCCCCCAAAAAAAAGACACAAATTAAGAGATCTTTGCTTTTACTTTAATTAAAGAAAACGGCAAGCAATTGCTTGAATGAACAGACCATTTAGTAAAACCTTATTTACCAAGAAACCAAGGCTATGTAAAAAAATTAGGCTATATTTGGACGACTGTGGTTTATTTTAAAATTTTGGTATTGGTGTGTGAAAATTTTGGTGAGATTTTTTTGTAAGAAAAAAAGGTATTTTGGAGGGAGAATAAAAATTGTATTAGAAGTAAAAAAAAAATTCAATTATATAAGGAAAATTTGGGAGGAAATTTTTGAATTTTAAAATTTGAAATAAAAATGTGTTTAAATGTTTTATTTGTTCTATGAGAAAAAATAATTTTTTGTGTATAAAACACAACCCTATTGTACCCTTCTTCATTCTCACAAAACAAATAAAATCTCCAAACACCTTATTATTTCAAAATTTAAAATTCAAATCCCACTCCCAAATTCTCTTTACATCATTTCCAAAAAAAAAAAAAACTCCTTCAATACACTTTTTTATTTTTCCTTGAAAATATTTTTTTCTACAAAAAAAAAAAATTCTACCAATTTTTTTCACACTTTTCAATACAAAATTTCTCAAATAAACCACAATAGAAACATAGGTCAAGATTTTTATTGAGAAATCTAAATTAAGGTGCTTATAATCAAAATTAATTTACTTATACTCTATCTTGATTTTTTTTATTATCATAAAATTTAAAGGTATAAATTTTGTAATTTTAATTACAAATGAAGATAATAATAACATCATCCACCAAAAAATGCGAAGAAGTGAATCGCACTGTTATTGAATTTTTAAAATATTTTTATCACATAAATATTATTTATAAAAAAAAAACATAAAAACATATTTAAAAACGCAAATTCTAACCATTACTGTGGCAACGGAGGAGTCTCATTCCAAGTGGGCTTGAGAATTTAGAAATCCCGGCGGCCATGCCATTTGCCAGTTGGGCATTGGTCCCAAAGTGCAAAAAGCTGGCTCTCCCCAGACTCCAGCTCATTCTCTGATCTCCACAGTGGAGCTCCAATTCCATTCATTATTTGTCTTATTTTTTCCTGTCCTAATATGTCCAATTACATATATCATTATCGTTCACTTAAAAACAATTATCGCTTCACTATTTTCGTACATCCTAAACTAACTCCAAAAACTTTCTTCTTGCAAATTAAAGCCCCAACCAACTAAAAAACAATTGAATTATGGAAATTGAGTGTTTCCAAAAAAATTATTCCACAAATTACCATCAATTCAAAAACTAATTATTTTCTTATGATAGATGAATAAAATTACAGTTTTTTCTCTTTACAAAAATAAGTTTTGGTGCATTTTATCAGATTTCAAGAGCCAAAATTATTGTGTCACTCTATCAGTTTTAAAAAAAAAAATTTGGTTGGCTGCGATTTTGATTTATAAAAAAATATTTTTTAGAGTAGGCTAATTTATAAAAAAAAAAATAACAAATCATAGTAAAATGAATTTTTTAGGATTAGTGAAGGTTTTACTTTGTAAAATTTTATTTGACTTAATTTGTAAAAAAATATTAAAACCAACAACTTGCAGTATTTTGCCACCTTCGGACCTCCGCCGTCCTAATCGTTACAGTAGTTCCCTGATAAAAGGGTCGGCACCAGTTCCGTCACCCTTCCCTGGTTATAAAGGTCAAGTGCAAAACCCGTTAAAAAAATTACACCCAAAGGGCAAGAGACTCCCATTCTGTATTTGGATCACCCATTGCCCATGAAAATCCGTTAACCGCGCCATAACAAAGTCACACCCCAAAACACATTTACAATTTTTTTAAAAAAAAAACAGGAAAAATGATTTTAAATGTCGAAAATACAGAAGAATTTTCGGCGGGTATGGTAACCGGTGGTGATATTGGTGGCAGATGACAGGTCCCCTTCATGCTTCAACATTCCAACCTCTCAGCAACCCCACCTATTCATCCATATTTATCAAATTTCTTCTCTGTGTTAAGTCTTATCTTCAATTTTCTGGATTTTCCCTTCGTTGATTCTCAACCTTTTTTTTTTTTTCCAATACAAAATAGAGCTTGAGTTGATCATTCTTATGAATAGTTCTTTAATCTTAATTCGTTGCGTCGTTCCTTCCTCCACCAACCTCTTTCATCTCTTCCCATTAATATATTATTAGAGAAACCCATAAAAGTGGTCATTATACTGGTTATATATCAATCTCTTTTGTACGTTATTTGCATTGCTGCTGCTGCTGGTGTTTCCGAGAAGAAGAAGAAGAAGGCTTGGAAGTTATTTTGTGGCCACGTAAGAAGGTGCTCATTCATTCCTGTTACGTTCTCTCTTTCATGTGTTATGGTTTCGTCATTTCCTTTCGTTTTGTACCTTTCTTGCTGCTGGTATTTTGCCATGTTATCCATTTATGGGATACCCGCTAATTTTATTTGTACAGTTGTAATGAAAAGCCCAATAGAACAGGAATAATCTGTTTGTTCTGTTAAAGGATGGTAAATTTTCTTCCTTCATTACCCCTGTTGTTTTTCATGAAATACCCATGAAGTGGTAACTCAGAAAGTTGGGAGAGAATTTGGTATTGATATGTTTTAGACCTGGTAGGTAATATGAACTATTATATTTTTTGGTAATTCTGGTAATGCATTTCAATCAGTACGACAATTTTGGATGGATTTTTTTTAAAATTCAACTTATCATGTGAATGTTAATTTGTCTTGTCTTTGAGGAGGATCATAATAAATTCTCTGTTTTCATTTGTAGAAATTTGTAGGAGAGTGAATTTCCCGAGTGTTTTAAGGGGACTCAATTCGTCATGGAGGAAGTTAATGCAAGAGAGTTCAACGGACACTACGTCCCTCATAAACAAATTTTTGCCCAGACATCTCCCAGAAGTCCATTGAGTACTCACAGTCCTGAGACTGACTCAATTGACCTCGCCATGGAAGGGGCTGTTGACACTTCTATTGAGCAATTGTATAACAATGTCTGCGACATGCAGAGCTCCGACCAATCACCCTCCAGGATCAGCTATTTATCCTACGGTGAGGAATCAAGGATTGATTCGGAATTGCGGTATCTTGCTGCAGGAGGTGATTATGGAGAGGAGGTGATCAAAAAAGAGATGGATATAGGGAAGAAAGAAGCCGAGGATAGTGGTTCTGAGGAAGACAAGGGATTCAAAGACGAGAAGTTGGGGAAAATCAATGCTGCAGGTGAGAAGCCCTTTACTTTTGCCAAGGCCAAAAAAGCAACACGCTCGCAGTCGGACTCCGATGCACCTAAAAAATCAGGTTTAAAGAGCAAATCTTTTAATGGCATCCCTCGTACCGGGAAGAGTTCAAAGAGGCTGAACGGAAGCTCCTCTGCCAAGATTGAAAGGAGTTCTCCTTTAGCAGCTGTGAAAGTTCAGAATGGAGCCGAGGATGCATCTGAGGCGGCATACCTTGCACCATATATTCTTAAACAGGCGAGGGATTTGATATCATCGGGAGAGAACTTTCAAAGAGCTCTTGAATTAGCCCTTCGTGCTTTGAGCTTATTTGAAATATCTGCAAATGAGAAGCCTAATTTGGATTTCGTGATGTGCTTGCATGTTGCTGCAGCATTATACTGCAGATTAGGCCGATTTAGTGATGCAATTCCTCTACTTGAGAGATCAATTGAAATACCTGTGATGGATTTAGGCCAAAACCATTCATTGGCTAAATTTGCTGGATGCATGCAGCTAGGAGATACATATGCCATGACGGGTCAGATTGAGAATTCAATTCTGTTCTATATGGCTGGATTGGAGATTCAAAGACAAGTTCTTGGGGAAAAAGATACTCGATTTGGTGAGACGTGCAGGTATGTTGCTGAAGCCCATGTTCAAGCCATGCAATTTGGTGAGGCCGAGAAGCTTTGCCAAATGGCTCTTGATATCCACAGAGAAAACATCTCGCCTGCTTCTCCCGAAGAAGCAGCCGATAGGAGATTGTTGGGCCTTATTTGCGACTCAAAGGGAGATCATGAAGCTGCTCTGGAGCATTATGTTTTAGCAAGCATGGCTATGGCTGCCAATGGCCAGGAGGCAGATGTGGCTGCTGTAGACTGCAATATCGGGGATGCATATCTGTCGTTGGCACGGTATGACGAGGCCATACTTGCTTATCAGAAAGCTCTCTCTGTGTTCAAGTCAACCAAAGGAGATAACCATCCGTCAATTGCTTCTGTCTATGTCCGCTTGGCTGATTTGCACAACAAGATAGGAAAATTCAGTGAATGCAGGTCTCATTGTGAAAATGCTCTGCGTATTTATAATAAACCAATCCCTGGATGTACCCCTGAAGAAATTGCTAGCGGCCTGGTTGATGTTTCTGCTATTTATGAATCCATAAATGAACCTGATCAGGCACTCAAGTTACTCCAGAAGGCCATCAAAGTATATGAAAATGCACCCAGTCAAAAGAGCACAATTGCAGGGATTGAGGCCCAGATTGGGGTTTTGTTTTACATTCTGGGGAATTACTCTGATTCTTACGACTCCTTAAAGAGCGCAATTTCAAAATTTCGTGCGGTTGGAGAGAAGAAAAATGCCCTTTTTGGCATGGCTCTGAACCAAATGGGACTTGCATGCGCACAACTCTATGCAATCAATGAAGCTGCGGATTTATTTGAAGAAGCAAGGAGCATCTTGGAGGCCGAATGCGGGCCATATCATGCTGACACACTGGGGGTTTATAGCAATCTTGCTGGCACTTATGATGCCATGGGCAGGTATTTGTTGATTGTTCTTGCTTTGCTTTCATTATACAATCAAAATAACCTTTTTTGTTTTTTTTGGTTGATTGTTAAAATCTTATATAGTTATTTGAAGATCTTTTCTTGTCTTGAGTGTTAAATCCAGATAACTTCACTATAAAAGTTGATAACTTGGTTGTGCAGGATCGATGATGCAATTGAAATCTTGGAATATTTAGTTGGCTTGAGAGAGGAGAGGCTTGGCACAGCAAATCCAGAGGTTCATGATGAGAAGCGGAGATTGGCCATGTTACTGAAAGAAGCAGGAAGAGTGAGGAACCGGGGTTCAAGGTCTCTGGAAACCCTTCTTGACAATAACTCCCGCATGATTACAAATCCTGAGATTACGGTATTGTGATCGCTCTATTTTGGTGGTTTTGTTTTTCTTGCTTGATGTAAAGTTTTTTATGAAGTTTTCTTTGCTTGAGTGAATGTTTCTTAGAGTGAGGGAGGGGGAAAGAAGAATAGGTTTGAATGCATTTCTAGTCATTCTGTCGATCACAAGTTTGGGAGATTTGGGATGTAAATGTTGCATTCTGACCATGTTTTTCAATTAGTTGATTAGATTCCCTTTGTACCTAATTTTGTCATGTACGAGCATTTACCGTTTAGTTGAATAAAGTAATGGTGGAATTTCATTTTCTTGTTCTGCTGCCTGTACCAAACTGCCCATTCGTGTGCATAAATGCAATCTTTTAAAACAATAGTTACGATGTAGTTATTGGTGGACCAAATTTGATGTTCATTTTTCAGCAAAGTTTCTTTGAGATTGAAGACATTTATGTAGCAGTGTAAAAGGGTTCAACTGTAAGCTCGCTAGTACATGGGCAGAGAGAAAATAAACATAAAATAAGTGATATGATTAATAGTTTAAAATCACAAAGAAATAAAAATGCTGGATCCGGGATGCATATTGTTATGCATTCATCATACCTAACCCACGAGATCATGACCAATGGAGAATACAGTAATCTGGCAAACTACTCAAACTCTGAGGGACTCTGACAAGCTCTGCGAATTGAAACTCTAGGATCCGAGAGAGAGCCGTTTAGAACTACCTTTGCAACCAGTGCATTGGCTGCTTCAGTATAATGTACACCATCCCAGTTAACATGTCTTGCCGGATTCAGACAAGGATTACCCGACAGAGTTCCATTGACTGTTGCTTTCTTCCCACAATCACCATGATAACCATGATAACTAATACAACAGAATTCCGAAGGATCCTCAAAACCTGGTACACAATAGCAGCACACTTAGACCAAGAATTTCCGTCTGTTTATAATACCAGCCTAACTCAATTTAATATAGAAAAGAATTTTAGGTTGTGCTCACCCAGAGTTTTTGCGTTGCTAATTAGCGAGTATTTAGCCGAATACATATCAACATATGTGAATGCTGCTTCTTTAAGTTTTGTCCTGAGAAGAACAACCCTCTGTTTCAGCTGCTTGTTGAACTCCTGAGCCACCTTATTCTGAGGCTCCACGCACCCGTTCTTGTCCAAATTGCCAGGCTTGTTCCGATCATATATCACACTATTTGGTAAGCAACCGATTGGACCTGTATTGTGTATCCAAAAATTTCTTGCTCCTGCATTATAAAGTGTCTGGAACATGGTGGGATTCCAGTAATTGAGTGTCAAAACTCCATTAGGAAAACCAAAACGAAAACACTCCGCAATGAATTTAACTTACATAAATTGCCTCAACAAACTTGTCTAGGATAGTGGGAATAGATGCTTGGGTTTCTGCTTCTGAGCTATACTGAAAGCCATGGGCGAGATCATTCTGTCCAATATCAAATGTATACAAGGCTTCTGAGAACTCTTGGGGCCTAGGAAGATTGCTCTTCAACAAGTATGTTGAGGGAGCACTCTCACTCTGGTGACTAAGTTTCTCATAGAGTGCAGAGGTTCGGGATTTGAACTGTAAAAATTGGCCAATTTGGAGTTCCAGGTGGAACGGGCTGTAACCGCCTGGAAGTATGGATGAGCCTCCTGTCGCAAAGTTTGCACCATGTCGAAAATTTGTACCAACCGAGTCCAGATAAGCATTTAAGTATGGCAAGCCCAACTTCTCAGCTGTTGATAAAAGAGTATTTGTTAATATTCATCCAAAATCTAGACTATTATTGTGAGTTAGCATAACATTTTCACTTGGTTCTAGGGTTCAAAGTTTGCACATTTTGCAAAGTACTATTTGACATAACTCACTACATGCGTAAAAACTCAAAAACAACACTAGTGAGAACAGGGAATCATGATAGAGATGAAGTGTTTTCTGAGATTCGCCGCTTACCAATGAAGTCTATTACAAGACGACCGTCACATTGCCTGCCTGAAGGTGCCCCAAAGAATGTTTCCCCGTTGGGAAAAGGCACAAATCCGAGGGCAGCAGATCGTCCTCCGGTATCCGAGTTTGAGTCACCGAAGTTGTATAATGCTGGGAATTTGCATCTCTTTAGCTTTGGGTTTCCAGCATGTTCATCATCAACCGCACCTCCATTTTCTCCAACAGCCACTACTATAATTGAGCACAGAACCCATACTGAAATTAGCTTGCTAAACGCCATGATTTCTCTGCAAGCATGCAGCAATTTCTACGTACTGTAAGAGGCTCCTCGAAAAGCACACTACGGTGAACCTGCCAGAATGGGACCATGAAAACTGGAGAACCATACAAAAATGTCAATATAGATGGGTCATCAAGATTTGAAATTACGAGATTATGGATAGCATTTCAATAATTCAATAGGTATTTTTACATTTTTTATAAAAAAATTATGAAATAAAAAATTATTAAAATTATAAAAATATTTTTAAAAACGTAAAATTACGTTTTAATATGCAAAATAAATGACAGTGCTGGAATCCGTATTATTGGAAATTTGGAGTTACCCGCAACAGGAACGCAAGAATCAAAAAAGGTAATATGGACAAAGGTTTTGGGCCACTGAATGTCGTCATCCGTAGAGGTTGGATTGATTAAGATAGGTAACTTAGGACTTGTTTGGACAGCACATTTCTATTTATAAATAAAAAAATTTTTAAATAAAAATAAATTATTCAAACATATTTTTATTTTAAAATTTAAAATTCAAATTTTTTCATTTAAATTCCTTTCACATAATTTTAAAAAAAATTTCTCCCTCCAAAATACTTTTTCTATCAAAAAATATTCATCAAAATTTTTACACTTTTTAATATAACTTTTTCTATTTACAAATAAAAATGCCTTATCCAAAAAATATTCATCAAAATTTTTACACTTTTTAATATAACTTTTTCTATTTACAAATAGAAATGCTTTATCCAAACGGACCCTAAGTTAAGTTAGCCGAATCAAAACATTGCGGGAGAAATAAGAGAATCAAAACACTGTTCAAAAATGTACTTCGAATGGTTGCATTGGGCTAAGAGATTTCCTATTATTATACAGTTAACAGAGGGCGAAAACTACAAACGTGTGCCCAATCCATAGAGTCACCAATCCATATTCCATAGGCTTTGATTTATTTCCGTGTGCTACTTGATAATTTATGAATTAAATTTACGTGTACCTAAAAACAACTAAAGCTACCCTGCCTGCACCAACCAATTTGGCAGCAACAATGGAAGACAACATACTTGTTGTCAGTGTAATTGCCGAGAACTCCATGTGCTATTTAGTGGTGAACCAGGAAAAATAATTGTCGGCAATCTCTTGCTTTCCTCCACATAAGGAAAATCAATGGTGTAGTGAAGGCCGCGGCTTTCCTGCCTCGCTAGTGCACTATTTACCACCAGCTTGGCACAACAAAACAGGTTCCTCATTTCACAAGCCTCCGGCCCAACCATTGTTGGTTCCCACCCATGCTGAAATAAGAATGCTTCCCATTCCAACTCCAACTCCCCAATTTTCTTCTCAGCGGTTTCCAGTCTGGTGGTTGAACGAACAATGCCGACATATTCCCACATGATTGACTGCAGTTCTTTCCTTACTTCTCTTGTCCTGCGGATTATATTGCTCAATACAATATTACCAAGTGTTTTGGGTACCACGGGCTTAGCCCACCCCTCCAAGGCCCTACGGCCTTTACCAGACATCTTCATGTGATCAACTGAAGGCTGCACAGCCCTTCGTGCAAAAACTAGTGCCTCAAGCAACGAGTTACTAGCAAGACGATTTGCTCCGTGCAGACCAGTACATGCCACCTCACCGGCGACATAGAGACCTCTCACATTGGTCTCTCCCTGAAGACCAGCACGAACTCCACCACACATGTAATGTGCAGCAGGGACCACTGGGATTGGCTGCTGGGTTATGTCTATGCCATATCGGAGACACTCAGCAGCTATGCTGGGGAAGTGAGATAATATCTTTTCTCTGGGTTGATGACTAATATCAAGAAGCACAAACTTCTCATGGCGCTTCTTAAGCTGGTCATCAATGCTTCTTGCCACCACATCCCTTGGTGCAAGCTCTGCCCGGTCATCATAGAAAGGCATAAATCTTTCCATTCCCAAGTTGTATAGTATGCCCCCATCACCCCTGACAGCTTCAGTAATCAAGAATGCATTTTCTCGTGCCTTGGTTGGTCTGATAGGAAGGCCTTCATCAGCTAAGGCAGTTGGGTGGAATTGAACGAATCTAGACCCCCCCAAAAAAGAAGCAAATTAGAACAGCCCTGTTAACAGAACTAAGAAAACTGAAAAAACTACTACACATAATATGTAGTTAGAAAATTACAAATGGCAAAGCCCAGGGGGTATGTGTAGAAAATGCTTGTGGAGACTTGGTCTGTTCAGTTTTCTATTTACATAGGCAGTTTCTCCAATTTCAGAAAAACATTGATAAAACATTTATAAGATTAGGTCCGACTAGTAATATACATAGGGGTGAAAGCATGATTGATGATCTGGTTAATTTAAAGCACAATTCATACAAAATTTTCACTAAACTCAATGTAACTTAAGGATGACCTTTTAGGCATCAAAATGAGAAAGTAGCAGTGACAAGCATGCCTAACTTAGAATTGGTCAAAGCATTACTCACTCCATATTTGAAATCACAGCTTGAGCTCGATGGCCCATAGCCATTCCATCACCAGTGGCCACCTGTTGCAATAAGTTCAGGTTAACAGAGAATGCATAAGCTTTTTGGTACCGAAGTATACCAGAAATATAAGAAAGGGTTAGTCAGAAAATTAAGACTAGCAAAATAATTTAAATGGTAATTCAGCTAAACACAGAAGAAACTTAATCATCATAGAATATCTCATACAAAAAGAGAAGAAAACAAAGGTTCCGAACAAACTTTGTGGAGCACATAACAGTTCAATTAACCAAATCATTCCAAGACTAAGAATTCACATTTCAGCTTTATTTAACCTCTTCGCAGAAGTTTTACATTAGAAACATTATCTACTCATGCCCACAATCCAACTTATGATGGCTAAAAAATTACATGTTTCATAGGTCATTAAGCAATTGAAAGTAGTCTCACGCACCCTTTCTTTAAAACTTTGCGTTTCACTCTTTCAAATGGAAGATAAGAAGCACATCAAATAAAATCAACTTTGGAAATGATGCTAAGCCAAGAGCCTAGAATAGATCTTCACATTTTACCAAAACCAAGTGAAGAAATCTCAACCAGACACCCTAGTGCTTTAGAGACAAGTTGATATGACTGAAGTCATCAAAAATGTGCTCAAGCTCGATATAGGGAAGGGAAGCAAATGTATGGCAGATTTAACAGGAAAAAACCATTATGAGAAGAGAAATCATAACTATACCGGAGGATTAGTAGTACTTGGATAAATATGTCCAGCTCCACCAGAAGCAAGCAATATCACCTTTGAGATGAATCTTACAACCTATAGTTAAAAAAGTAGGTAAAGCACAGGTAGCAGTACTATTTACCACCAGCAAAATAGTTAGGAGTTTCATTCCTAACAAGAAATCAAGTGAACAGAACCATTCCTCCTACCTCTTGTGTTTCTGTATTCAAAGTGTCAACACCATGACAAACTACCTCAGAACCATCCTGCAAGCCAACATCCTCAGATTAATAACAAGACTCTGAAGACTTTATTCAGTTTTTAAAATGTACAACTCTAGATAAAGCCAGAATTCTGAGAACAGACATATTTCCCTCAAACTTTTCTTAAGTTCATTCTTCCATGAGACATACCAACCCACAAAGGATCACTGTGCATACTACAGCTTGAAAATAGAAATTGAAGAACAGAATTCCACACAATTATAAGATAACCTGTGAAGTCAACAAATCTATTGCAAAATGATGTTCGAACACAAATATGTTAGGATCTTTGCGAACTGCCTCCAGTAGAGCCCTCTCTATTTCCCTCCCAGTCATATCAGCGGCATGAACAATTCTATGATGCGAGTGGCCACCTT
This sequence comes from Gynochthodes officinalis, assembly GCA_020080225.1. Classification (NCBI taxonomy): domain Eukaryota; kingdom Viridiplantae; phylum Streptophyta; class Magnoliopsida; order Gentianales; family Rubiaceae; genus Gynochthodes; species Gynochthodes officinalis. The sequence goes on from CM034621.1 coordinate 36,641,804, forward strand.
CCCTTGCCAGGTGCAAGTTACCATCTTCTCCATGATCAAATGAAGCTCCCATAGCAATTAATTCTCTAATTCTGTCAGGTCCTTCAGTACACACCACCTGGAAAAATATGCAGCCAAGAATGAGAAGTATGTCAAAACCACAAATAACCCAGCCTAATAACTCCATGATCAAGGAAAAGGCATGTTAACACTCAGAACGTCAATGCTGAAGGACTTCAATTATATGTGGCATTTTATTTGAACAAAGAATTAATATGATCATCTTTCCTTGGAACTGGAAGTCATTAAGTGGAGAAGAGCAACTAATCAAGAGAATGGTGATACTTGAAATTTAAGAAACTTACTCTAACAGTTTCCTCATCACATAAGTAAGCACCTGCAACAATTGTATCGTGCATGTGACTCTCCACTGAATCTGAAGGACACAATACTGCACTGACACCACCCTGTGCATAGTTTGTGTTGCTTTCATGGGGCTCAGCCTTAGTTATAACAGCCACTGTACCATGTTTTGCAACTTCAAGAGCATATCGAAGGCCAGCAACTCCACTTCCAATAACAGCAAAATCGAAGTATTTTGTGGAACCATTTCTGAGACATGATGAGATTGCTTTTCTGTACGATCTCCAGTTTTGGTTGATGTGCACATAAATATTGTGATTACTGTTGATCTGAGAGGCCTTGGATACACTATATGACCTGAAAGATAACCAATAAAGTTCTTCCACCTTCCATTGAACAAGACACGAGCTCAAAACTTGCACGTATTTGATGGTTTGAAAAATCGCTTTAGCAAAACAATACAGATGAGATCAATACCCCATTGTAAAGTTGAAACAACAGTAAAGGTTCAAACTTTGAATGAATAAGTATGAGTTATAGCTAAGTTGGGTAAAGAATAGGGACATTGAAGATCAGAAGATTGATATTCACTCTTAGACACAACTGCCACTTCCAACATACAACTAGTAATTGGATCTATTTCCCCGATTGGTGGGCAAGGTAAATTTTCTTAGATGTATATTCACATCAAGAGAAAAGTAGCATCCAAAAGCACATTAAAACAGAGTAAAGATTTGGGTTGGGTCAAAGGAACTGGGTGCTACATAAGTAAATTTCCTAGAAACCAGGGACTTTATGGACATACCACGAAAAATCCTGCTGCATGCACCTTGGGAAAGCCACACTGGAAACCCAAGAATCTTGTTTGCAGCCATGTGCCCTGTTAGATCTCGTCCCGTAACGCAAATACACATTACTTGGAGCTATGCTTGTCGCCATTGCAGCACTTCTGCGCTACACAAATTCAGGAGGAGATATAAAAGCATTCATCGTAAAGGACAATCCTCTGTAAGAATCCATTATATTGGATAAAATTTCAACGTATGGCCTCCCTATTTTTTATAGTGACGCAAATAATCAATAGAAAATAATTACGAGCCACATTTTCATAATTTGTGAATCATTTTCTCTCGCCAACAGCCCAGATCTTGGTTCCCACGCAAGCACAGAATTTAAAGGTAAAACACACGAAGGATAAACAACAAAGAAAGCATTTTGAATTTAATTAAATCAATTAATGGGGCAAAAAAACTTTGAAAACGTAAAAGAGCTACAAGAAGAGGAAGACAATTTGAATAAGCATCCAAAAGACAAGCGTAACAAGAGCCCAACGGAGAGAATGAAAGATGCAACAAAACAAAAACTACCCACAGCCCAAAATAAAGAAAATAAGGGAAAAACGAACAAAACAAGAAACCTGCATTCGAAGGAAAAAAAATAAAAGAAAAGGAGTTACATAACAATCTGGTTCAAACATTAAATCAGCATGTTGTCGTGCTTAGTTCGAGAAAAACCTTAAGTCACGGTGAAATGTTTTCTCAGACTGAGGAATCAGAAGCAGCAGCCCTCGAAAATCACCTAAGTTGCCAATCAGAATTAGTGGTTAAAGTGGTTGTTGGATTTGAATGTAGGTGTTTGTTTGTTTGTTTGAAAGACAGGGGAAGGGGGAAAATTTCTCAAAATGTTGAGAAACTAATTGTTGGTGAATGGGGTTACATATAAGTTTGGCGGATAAACCAACCAAAACAATATATACAATCAAATATAGTACAAATGAAAAAAATAATAATGATAAATAGGAGAGAGGCGGCTGGACGAAGAGAGGGAGTATGGGAAATCTGGAATTAAAATGGGCGGAATTGTGGAAGGAGTGGAGAGCCCGAGACCTACATTCCCGAGTCGCCACAGCTGACCCGTGATCGAGAAGCATCCTTGAATTTCGCGCCATGCCCCCCTCCCCTCTTTCTTCAGTTTTGACTTTGCAAGTTTCTTATTATTTTTGTTTTCCAATGCGTGTAGAAAACGTAAATGTAATACTTCCACATTTTGCCTCTCTCGTTTTTATACGAATTATATTTGAGTCGTACTGAATAAATTTCATCTAAATTTAAATTAAATATTAGATAATAATTTTTAATTTAATATATGATAATCAACGTTTCATATTTTATTATTGTAGTATTCATTTATAGGTATAAATATAAAATTATGCCGTCAATAATAAAAAAATTGAAAGTAAACAGAAACTTATTTTTGTCCATCAAATTCTTACGAAAGATGAAAACCATGCGCCTACGAAGATATTTGACCCTCCCTCTGGCCTCTGATCCAGGGATGGCTATGTTTCTCTAATGCGTAAAAATGGCGGTAACCAATGGATCTCAGAATAATTTATTTTTTCGAAAATTTAAAAGAAATGAAAAGTTGGAAGACTTCTCGAGACTCGAGCAAGTAAATTTGTCTTTCGCATCGAAAAGTGAGCAAGAATATGTTAAAAAAATCACTGCCATTGCTATTGCTCTGTTGGTGAAAAAGAAGCATAATGAGATGAAGACGACAATCAATCAACGATGAATTGAACTTGTTCTTTTCCTAAAGCCAATGGGGTGGCTAAAAAAGGTCAATAAAGCAAATAAATCACAGGGCATTATCAAGCCATGATAATCGGGATCCACGCGACCTTCCTATGAAGCAAAAAGCGGTGCTCGTGGCCCCCAATTTTCATCAGAGGATCTGGGAGATCTGGAAATAAAACACTGAAGAAGTACTCGTTATGTTTTTAATGTAATATGGAATAAACCAAACTTCAATGGTTCAATCATTTATCCAATTTCCTTCCCGTTTTACTCATTATCTTATTCTACATTTGTGCATAATATTTGTTTACATGCTATAGAGAAAATTTGAAAGAAAAACTGTTTGATGACTTCAGAAGAAGTATTTTTTTGAGTTGATTTGACCAACAGAGAAACAAAACGGAAGACTTTAACGGCATTGGATTGCCACAATGGTTGGCTAGGATTTTGGGTCCCCACTCAAAAGCCCACTTCCACTGGCGGGGCTGAGCCGCAAGTGGGAGTGAATGTCTAGCGACGCAAACTTGACTACGACTGGGAATGGTACTGATGAAACAGTGTCCTGACCACAAAATTCAGGCCCATTTTTACAGTGATCCTCTGAGAATAAGATGGGCATGGCTTTGGGCGAACGTCCTTTTCATTTCCAAAGTGCTTTAAAGTCCAAAATATTTTAGCACCACACAAATTTGGTTCCGACACCACACACCCATAAATTTTTATAATGAGAGCTTCAGCCGTATCGGATGTGTTATTTATTTATGTGTCATGAAAATGACCCAAAAAGATGAAGTGGACCGTTTAACAATTAAGCCCAACTAAAGCAAGCTGAGAATAGTTTGTGAAGGAGAAAGAAAGTTTGTTATGAAAGAGTGGGAGTGCAGTAGCGTGGAACATGATGTGGAGTGTGATTCCAATTTTTCTCTCTTGTAAATTTTCTTCTTCACTAGAATTTCTCCTTTTTCTGTTTATATGGCCCTCCTCAATACTTTGGGGGTTCTGTGGGCCCCACGATCGCGCAGGCAGGCAGGCAAATAGGACTTCGACACTGGACCTCGCAACGCATTGGGTCCCTAGACTGCTCTGAGTACCAATCGAGTCGCCATCCAAAAAACCATGGACTAAATCGGAGGAAGGGTTCCTTGATCTCAGCACGTAAGTTAGCCACCATCCTCGCACGAGACCGAGACACTAACTTGAGTGTTGGAGTCGTTACCCGGGCCAAAGCCCGGACTCCAGCTCATCCCCTTTTGTGCGTGTTTTCAGGACTATTGGCGCGTGCATTTCAGTTCAAGACTCCACATCTGTAATTCTCCCTCCCTTATTTTGGACTCTGTTTCTTGTTCTTGACAATAGGCGTCCAATAAATGCAGATCAGTACACCACAAGCAAATTGGGGTTTCCAATTTCAGAAGTCCAATTTGAAACACGATAACCACCTCCAAATCATCTTAATTCTGACAAATCTGGCCCGATACAATCCATACAAAACAGGGGATTCGTGCGCCACTAACTATGTAATTCATGCGCCACTATATTGGATTATTTTACCTCACATTCTAATTTTTGTTATGAATTTTTTCAAATACCACCACAAATGGTCTCGTAATTAACCACCACCCCACATAACTATGGTCGGTTGATAATGCCGATATTATAAAATTCACCGAAAATTAAACGAGTAAAACTAATATTGTAATGTTTACCCGATATTAAATAGTGAATTTTGCATTGTAGTGCTCACCTTACATTAAAGAGAATCATGTAAGGTATTTTTTTTTAATAGTAAAAGAAAATGATGCAAGCACATTGATTGATGCTCTCGAACCAGCCTTGAGGGTGGGTGCAAGACCAAAATTCAAAGGAATTGACAGGCTTGCACAAACGGTGGAGTGTGTGGATGTCTACATTAGTATTCGCTTGGAATTAAAGAGAATAATTTAACATGAATGTAGCATGTATAACATGAGATTGTAATGATTTCACTTGATTCCCATAAAAAAAATATGGGATTTTTATGTGCGATTTATATGGTTCTAGTTATTTTAACTTATAAACTAACTTTTGTGGTAAGTTCTTCCAAAAATCGTTACATGATATTGTGCTAAAGACCAAATTAGATTCATATTTACTCAAGTGACATTGCCCATTTATTATTATTTTTTATCTAGAAAAATCCTAATATCTTTATTGACAACATTTATATATAATTCATAATTAAAAATAAAAATAAAAATGTGAAATTATATATTTATTTACTCACTCTCTCTCAAAAAAATTCACTTTCAAACTAAAATTTTAAAATATATTTACTAATAATTATGTATATTCACACTTAAAAAACAAAAGTAAAATATAAAATTATTAATTGTATTGTATTTAATAACTAATAAAATATTATATCAAAATCCAAGTAGACTTATCTTTTAAAATGGTGGGAGTAATTGAATTGTACCAAAAGAAAAGAAGAAAAAAAAAAGGTGCATTAGGCTATACTAGTAATTACAGATGACATTGCCCGTTTTAGTAAATCGGTTGACTTCGGCTTAGAAATAACGATAAGAGCGACTTATTGTTATAAATCGACGCTTTCGGCTAGAAAGAAAGAAAGCGGAGCAGGTAAGCGACATTTACAATTTCACTGAACATAAATACGGTAACATAGCGCTGGCTTCGTAGCAGTATCATTCTTCTGACGCCACGTTACAAGGAGTAACGCTGTAATTGCAGATTTACCTGGATGTGGGATGCTGCTGAATCGGTCGTCGGTGTCAAGAAAGATGTGCGGCCTAGGCTTTCACGAATTTCGGTTGCAAACAACGATAGGTTAGGAGTAGGTTCAGACTTAGGAATGATTTAGATTGTTGTTGTTTGGCACCAACCCAAAATTGCATTGCAATAGTCACAGAGTCACCCTCAAATTATCGTCAACTTCATCATCAGGCTTTGACGTGGATTGAGCACGGATTGGAATCGAGATGGGAAACTGGTGCTCTGCCGCCAAAGAACCACCACCGCCAATGATTTTGGTTCCTCCGCTATTCGATTTTCCTCCACTCGCTGCTCGTACTAGGTTCCCTTGTACACTAATCTTTTTGGTCTGTTCTAAGTGTTATTTTGTATACATTATCTGTACTTCACACGTTAAGGTTCATATTTTTTCTTTTTCGCCGGCAATGATTTCTTCATTTCGAACCCGAATTCTAAAAGTGGAATTTTCTCGGGGTGGGTTGGGAATGCGGTGGGCCCACGCAGGATGCTGGAATCATCGTACAATTTGTTGTTCGGTAAACTTGCATTGAGGTGTCTGTTTGATGATTACTTTGAAGAATCACGGCATTTCACCACCAGGATAATGCTTAAGCCGATCGATGATCCTCACGTCGATTTAATCGCTACTGTATCCTTGGTAGTTAATAACCACAACCCATGTTATCATTGGAATTAGGCCCTGCTTTTTTATTGCCTTTTGCTGTGTTTTACACTTAAAACATTCTAAACACATGGAATGTCATCCGAAGATTCTATTACAAGCTTGGACTTTTTGGTTCTTCTATGTTCATATTGGTATAGCAGCCATGTGAAATTTGTTTGTTCCTTAGCCTGTTTAGGTGGCAGGTCCACTAGATCACAAACCTGACGAAAATATTGTGGGAAATGCACAGTTTCGTTGGCAAAGGTACTTTTGCGTTCAGTACTACGGTCGATTGTTAGCTGCTGTAGGTTCAGTTTCAGAGTTTGCTAATCTTGTTAAACTATGTTGATATCTTTTGCAGTGATGTTGATGATCCCCATACATTCATGGACCTTTTTGTATCAAATTCTGAACCGTAAGGGACTAACATTATGTCAACTCTTTTTATCCTAGTCTGGGTAAGGGACTTTCCCTTCCTAAACTTATGGTTTGCTGTTCGTTTAGGATTCTGCTAGTTAGGTCGTGTGCATATTATCCTAGATTTGGTTTTGGAGCATTTGGCAGCTTCCCAGTGCTTTTAAAGAAAAGGTATTGCATTCTTGCTTGATCTTCAATTAGTTGGTTTATTCCGCGTAGCCCTGTTGTTTGTTGACTTTATTTTTGTTAACATGCCAGAATATCTTCTGAAGATCATGGTATTATGGGTTTGCGATATGGCTCATCAAATCTGTCGGTGGGAGCTACAGTTCAGCCTTTCTCAAGTTCGTAATTTTAATTCAGTATTAAAGAATTTAGTTTTGTAACTTATGTTCCTTGCATTTTGGTAGCTGCTGCGGCTGTGAGCTGATAATCTTGCTTAGTTGCTATAGTATTTCCTTTTCTGGTATATCCACTTGGGCCCTGGGGAATAAGGTTTAAGTCACGTTTGGTGTTTTTTGCTTACTTTGGAAATAAAGGAAGATTATCTACTCCGTGTGCTTCTCTGGCTGACTTTCAAGTTAGCAAACAGAACTCCGAGTTAATTCAGTATTAAAGAATTTAGTTTTGTAACTTATGTTCCTTGCATTTTGGTACCTGCTGCGGCTGTGAGCTGATAGTCTTGCTTAGTTGCTATAGTATTTCCTTTTCTGGTATACTCACTTGGGGCCTGGGGAATAAGATTAAAGTCATGTTTGGTGTGTTTTTCTTACTTTGGAAATAAAGGAAGATTATCTACTCTGTGTGCTTCTCTGGCTGACTTGCAAGTTAGCAAACAGAAATCTGAGTTATGTAGATCTATGGATATGTTTTCAAAATTTTATATACAGATATGTGATGTTACGTGTTTAAATTTAGTGCGAGATGAATTTCCAAGAAGTGCTTGGCTGGTGAGCAAGATGGGACAGTTGACAGCAGGAGTGCAATATGAACCCAATTGTAAGATGCTTAAAAATCTAAGTAATGTTTTTGTGGCGTAGTGCTTCACATATAATTTGTCAATCAGCAGTCATAGTACAATATGATTATGGATGCTCATATCTTTTTGTCAAATTAGATTTACTTGGTTCACCTTACACCTTATTCCTTTTGTATCAAACCTGTGATGAAAAATTGAAAACTATATGTATGATTCTTTGTCGTGTGCTATTTTGATGCAGTTGGAAGCAAGGATGTAGCAAGATATAAAAACTTAGCTAATTGGAGCTGTGCCATTGGCTATGGGCTAGGCTCAGGCAGCCCATTGAGTCCATCTTTCAATTTTGGTCTTGAATTAGCTAAAAATTCTCAGGTTTTCAGTCTTTCAGCTTTCTTACTTGTGCTTTTGTTTGGGCTTGTATTATCTGCTCATTATTCAACTTTAGTTGACTTTTATGCTTGAAGATCATTCTGGCTCACATAATTTATCTGTGGATATTATATAAAATACTCATTCTTTGAATATTAATATGTAATTTTTTGTGTTACTTACATGTTTTAACTGGAAAATCTCTGCAGTTTATTGCCTCATTCTATCAGCATGTGGTAGTCCAAAGGCGGGTATGGTCCTCTCTTGAACTATAGGGCATCTCTTTGTTTGCTAGCATGATCCTTTAGATATTGATCTATAAGAATATGACATATATCAACACAACAGTTTGATCCCTTGTTCTGTTATTTTCTTGCTTATGATGATAATTTGGAAATAATTTGCAAATGTACTGACTGAAAATATTCTACATAATGTCATAGGTGAAAAATCCACTTGAAGAAAATGAAGTGGTTGGAATCACTAACTACATTGACTTTGGTTTTGAGTTGCAGACAAGGTACTGTCAGCATTAAGTGTGATGTGTTTTGTGGATAGATACCTTATGAACAAGCAGAAAATCAATTAGTTGTGACTCTTTTTTCATTTAGGATTGATGATGAGAAGAGACCAAACAGTATTCATGATTCTACTTTTCAAGTTGCTGCATCTTGGCAAGCCAATAAAAACTTTTTGCTTAAGGTGAGAGCTACTTATATTGAACTTTGATTTGGCTTTTTATTGCAGTCTGCTATATTTACTTTGATTTGACTATGTGTCATCTTCACAGGGGAAGCTGGGACCTCTAGGCTCCTCTATAGCTTTAGCTTTCAAGTCATGGTGGAAACCTTCTTTTACTTTCAATATTTCAGGTACTTCTACTGTTACAATTTGAAAGATGGGTGTTTCTGATTCGTTGTTAAAAAAATTAAAAAAAAAAAAAAAACCCTTCACCGTATGGTTGGGGTATTTGTTATATTGTGTATGGTCACTTCCTATGTAAAAGCTTGACCTTATACTGGATCACTGTTCAGACCTTTAATGAAATGTTTTTTCTGATCTTAGTTGAGTAGATCATTCAGGAGTTAGGTCCTTGTGCTACATGTCGGATTTACAACTTTCTGCATGTCATTTTATTGTCTAATCCTTCACTCTGAACATAGAATTGTGCATGTGTATTTTTGTGTACTTTGTTCTGAGATGACTTTGTTGTGCAATGTTCATCATCCATCAATTAGGTCAGAGTTATAATTTTGAGCAACTATGAGACCTTTTGTTCTTTTGTGGTTTTTGGCCGCCCACATAATATTTGGTGCATGTATAATCCGGTTTCATTGGAGAGGAGAGTTGTGATATTTTCACACATTCATCTGAGCAAAATACGTTTCTAAACATTCTTTTTGTTGGTGTACAGCAACTAGAGATCGTACCAAGAGAGAAACAGCCTTCGGTTTTGGCATTAGAGTGGACAATCTTAGAGAAGCAAGGTTGGGTTTTTGTTCTGTTGTTGTTTTATGTAACCTTTGTTTCTACACCACACCCCTAACTAACTTATTGCACTCTGTGAAACGCAGTTATCAGAGGGCTGATCCAAATTTTGTAATGTTGACACCTAACAAGGAACATCTTGCAGAAGGCATACACTGGAAAATCGGAAAAAGGCCCGTACTTCAATCTGACGTAAATTCAGGGAATTTTGATGGCATACCCAGGGAACTCAGACCCTTGGGTAAAATTTTGTAATGACAATTTTGTTTCAGTTTTGAAATGACAACAAATTTAAAAATAGATGTTCAATTCCAAATTAGCAAGCCATTGGCATTCTTTTTCTTCTTCTTGGTCCTTATCCAGGTTTAGTTAGTACATGAGGGGCTAATGATCTGTTTAGAATGAATTGGCGGCAGGCAACTATCTGTAAACTTTTTGTTGCGGAGTGTTCTATGAAGAATTGAAGAGCATGGTATTTGGATTTAGGATGATGATCAATGCGGCGACGCCAATTAGCTGACGTGGAATTTAAACCCGTGCTTTAAAAATTAAAAAAAAAAAAGAAAAAAAAGGAAAGAAGAGAAAAGAATCTTCCAAAAGGTCGCAGCATTAGTTTTATTAATCTTTTACGGGATTGGCTGGATAAATGTGATACGTCGATTCTCAATACAAGAGCTGGGATCCGTTTAAAAATAGGAATCCAGAACCTGAGTGCAACAATCGATCACTATTTTGGGAAAGATGTGCATCACATAAACGTTTATTTTTTTATTTTTCAAATTTTTTTTTTCTGGGTAAGAAGTGAATCTCAGGTGGGCAGCTGTCTCAATAGGAATGGCTGCTTTCTCCAATTCACTTGTCTCTGCAACTCTTCCCCCGGCGAACCTTTACCGTCCTCCCCCCGCTCTTTGCACCATTACCAAATTTCCCTCATTTAAAGTTGCTATTTATTGCCGCAGAACCCCTAGTAACTATGGAAGTAGAAGCGGTACTACTCTTCTTGCTCCGATAGTGTGTGCCCTTAGCAGTTCTAACTGGAGCTCCTCCAACTCAAACAGTACTATTCCCGAGTCCGTGGAAAGTTCCAAAATCAGAAAACTGTTGGACCCGCTACTTGTTGCCTGCACTTCCCTGGCCTTATCTTTATCTCTATTAGTGGTCGACGTCGCTCCCGCTTCGGCTTTCGTAGTCACGACGCCGAGGAAATTGCAGTCCGATGAGCTTGCCACGGTTCGCCTTTTTCAGGAAAATACGCCTTCCGTTGTTTACATCACTAATCTCGCTGCCAAGTAGGGAAATCTATCGGCTTTTATGGGTACAAAATTCAGTGAAATTTAAATTTTTTTGGTTATGATTCAACCTTCTTCCAGGCAGGACGCATTCACACTGGACATTTTCGAGGTACCTCAAGGCTCAGGGTCGGGCTTTGTTTGGGATAAGGATGGTCATATTGTGACCAATTATCATGTGATTCGAGGCGCATCTGATCTCAGGTTGGTCACTTTCTTTCTATCAGTACATTCATTTTTTCAAGCGATTGACACACCGTATCCGGTGAATTGCTATAGAAGCTTCACTGCTGTAATAATTATAAGGTTTTGTGCAATTAGAGAAGCAAATGTGTGAACTAGTGAATGTAGATATTTGAGAGGAATGCATGTACAACCATATGTAAAGACGATCATTTTCAATGTGTCTAGGAAATTCTGGTAATTGCAAGCAGATGATATTCGTTTTCCATGTGAAAAACTTTGCTTCTGTTTATCTTACTGAATTGAAAGTTATACAACTTGAAAGGATAACGAGGAAAAAAAAAAAAAAAAACAAACTTCTTTTGTCTTCCTATAATCTGGTGGTAGTCATGTTCAGGGTCACTTTGGCTGATCAGGCCACTTACGAGGCAAAAGTTGTTGGATTTGACCAAGATAAAGATGTTGCTGTTCTGCGGATCAGTGCTCCAAAAGACAAGTTGAGACCTATTCCAGTTGGCGTGTCTGCAGACTTGCTTGTTGGTCAAAAAGTCTATGCCATTGGAAATCCTGTCAGTAAAAAATTTCTTTATTTTTATCTAATACTCTTTCTTCCCCAAGTATGTTACTTCTGTTGAAAATTAATATTATGGAAAAATTTGATTGTTCTTCAAAGTTGTGTCTTTTCAACAAGTTGCTTTAGGCATAAACAAGAAGGGGGAATGTTGTTTTGTTTTGGCTCATCGGTAAATATACCAGGTTTCCACTCTCGTCGATTGTGTGATATTGTATGGAACATTGTATACATGATTGCGGGAAGATAACTGAGACTCCATATTGGTAGAGCAATAATGATTGATGATAGACTATTCTTTGGTGTAAATATAATCTGCAGGGAACTATCTCTGCTCATTAATCTTCACTCTCAATCCCTTATCCTCCTAGTTTGGCAAAAGAAAGTTCAGTTTGTAATACCTGTATAGCCATCTGAACCCAAACTGAATGTTTTACCTTCATTCTTCTTAGTTTAAAGTATTCATTAGTGTGTTTTTGTTTTTCATTCTGCAGTTTGGACTTGACCATACACTTACAACTGGTGTTATAAGGTACGTTTCATTTTTTGTGGCTCTGTCTAGAAAATCAATAAATCCTTAGAACCTTAGCTGTGATTTTTTTTTGGAACCCATTCTACTTCTTGTTGTTAGATTCAGAGGCAAAAAGTAATAACCATGTATCTTTGGCACTGACTTTTTGAGTATTAACATTTTGTGAATGATCGGGTTTAGCTATTTACCAATATGAAACTTGAATATGGCCTTAATCAAGAGGTCAATAGCCTGAATATGTTTCTTTGATTTTTATTTATTTATTTATTTATTTTTAAAGAGTTCCTTTGGACATTTATGTTGTCTGGAAGATCGATCCTGTGGGTGGTGTAAAAGATGTACCGTACAAGTGTTACATTTGGTTTACCTGAAGTATAATCTTACTGCAAGGGAGCATATTCTTTTTCCCTCTTGCACAACCTTTTTAAAAGTTGTAGTGTTTCATTACTTCGTGTAGTGGGCTTCGAAGGGAAATTAGTTCTGCTGCTACTGGCCGTCCAATTCAAGATGTCATCCAGACAGATGCTGCAATCAACCCTGGTAATAGTGGAGGACCACTTCTGGACAGTTCTGGAAACCTTATTGGGATAAATACAGCTATATATTCTCCCTCAGGTGCTTCTTCCGGTGTTGGATTCTCTATTCCTGTTGACACTGTAAGTTCATACTCTTCATTTAAGGTGACCAGTTTTACTGATTTGTTAGACAAGTACAGGAAGATGTTTTGGTTACATTCACCAATAAGTTCTTCATTGTCTGCTGATGTTGTTAAAGGAGATAGAATAACTTATTTTAAGGTTAAAAGATATGCAGGTGAATGGCATTGTCGATCAGATAGTGAAGTTTGGGAGAGTCACTAGACCAATTTTAGGAATCAAGTTCGCACCTGATCAGTCTGTAGAGCAACTGGGAGTAAGTGGTGTACTTGTTCTTGATGCTCCTCCAGATGGTCCAGCTGGAAAAGCTGTATGTTCATTTTTCTCCTCTCTAATCTGCCCATGCCACCCCTTCCCTCTTTATCTTTTCTTTAGGTCTCTATGGGAGTTTCTTATCAGGGTACTAAATTTGCTTTTATGCTTATATAAAGCTGAGACTTGACGAGCTCAAATATTGTTTTTGCAGGGTCTTAAGCCAACTAAACGTGATTCTTATGGTAGACTTATATTAGGGGATATTATAATATCAGTTAATGGAAAGAAGGTCTCCAATGGTAGTGATTTGTACAGAATTCTTGATCAATGTAAAGTTGGTGAAAAGGTAAATTCTGATTGCAGTTGCTTCTCTCTCTCATAGTTCCTTTTTTTGGCTAGCCAGAGTTATATAAACTAATATATGCAATAATGCTCATTATGACGCACAGGTGATTGTTGAAGTGCTGCGTGAAGATCACGTAGAGAAGATCCCTGTTATCCTTGAACCAAAACCTAGTGATGAGACATAGGTGTTTCAGGGTGTTTACCCATAATATGTATACCTCAAAGAAGGCCTCTGCATATCAATAGCGGCATGATTTTGTTCGAGTGTGTAGTCGAATATAAGGTGCTATTTTTGTATCCACTGTTATTTCAGAGCCCATATTGGTGCATTGTACAGCTACATTTTAGAAGATGGGTATATATTTTAGCTCTCGACTTACATTTAGGTGTCAAAACAATGACTTTTGAGATAGCAACTTAAGTAATCAAGGTCTACGGTGATAGGGAGGCTGTTAAGATGCAAAAGGCTGATAGCAACGGGTAATTAACTTGCAGCCTAATTTGGATTGATCTTTTGGGTCACAAATACTTGCGTTGTGCAATGGTATTTCACTATGGTGCATTTCCAAGGGTGTCCGAGTCTTGGCAACTCGCAAGAGAAGCATGGGCGCTGGGCGGCTGCCTAAGCACGGGAGGCTGTGCGATGGCAGCGGAAGTATATTAGAATAACGTAAATAACCGCGTATATTTTATGGGTACTTTTGAGTTCCACAGCCAGAATAGGGGAGCCAAGTTTTCAGACGGTACCGACGGAAAGTTTGTCGGCAACAGAAAGGGCGCTACATTGTTACAAAACTGGATGAATTGGAGATATTCTATGGAGTTCTTTATTTGTACATTAGGAAGTAGAAAGAGCGCCATCTTTGCAGGACAGCCTCTAGGCCTGTTTCTGTTCCTACTTAAAAGAGCTTCCAATGCAGAATGGTGGCGACATCCCTCACCTAGCAAACGCAAGGAAAACTCTGTGACGAACATAATCAACCCATAGATGACGCAATGGCTAGTTAGAGAATTTCAAGAAAAGAGGAAGTCATTATTGATACAAGAAACTAGGACAAACGATGATCTCTGTCACAGGTTTATTCTAAATTACTGCTCTTTTGTGGGGTAAGTACATCAACGCTGAGAGATTATGGGATTAAAATGGGGAATGGGGAACAAAGATGTGGTGGGTGAACCGTGACCGTGACTGATTTATGGTTGAGTTCATACGGAGAGAGAAGGAGAAAGACCGAACTCAAGTCCCCATAGCTCAAAAGATCCCTTGATGAAATCGTAGTAACCACCCTTGAGTGCCAGAGTTTTCTTGACCAGCCCATCTCTCACAAATGGATATGTTAGCAAGTTTCCAAGGGACACATTCACCGCCTCCTGCACATTGCATTTTCCCAACAAATCCAGAGGAAAAGGTCTGGTTAATTTCTGTTACAAATATGTTGAACCAAAATATTCCTTTATGAAATCAAAATTTTGTGTTTGCTGGGCTGCATTTAGTTGGGCTGCTGTCTTACCTTTTCACAGTATGTACACAGTTCAGGAAAAGATGCCCCAGGATGTTCTGCTTTTACCTTATGCTTTGCAGGTAAACCAATCTTGACCCAATCTTCGATAAAGTCACTGCAAATTATTAAGTTTTGTATGACTAGAGCTCACTTGGATTTCTCTTTTATTTGTATACTACTCATCAAATGTATGAATAGAAAATCCTCTGGGATCAAGTAGTACAGTGCAGAAACAAATGTATGTGTTTAGGTGAAGTGATTAAGAGTGAAAAATACAACGCTTACGTGGACTCGGTTCCATCCTCCGGAATAGACATGAGTCCCTTGATTCCACCACAGGCGCTGTGGCCAATTACCACAATATTCTCCACCTGACCACCAGTAAAATTTAAATTTTTCAAAAGTTCTGCAGGGAAAATCTGCATATATAACCACACAAATACTCATTTCTTCACCTTAAGATGCAGAACAGCATATTCCACGGCAGACCCTACTCCAGAGTACCTTTCCTGTTGCAATACAAGTACACACACAAACAGCAGCACCAAATTCAGAAACTGATAACGATCAAATAATTAATTCCTGTAAAATGAACAAGTAAACTATGTTTTTTCACGTAACCTTGTTATATGCGGGGACAAAGTTTGCAACGTTTCGGATGGTGAATGACTCCCCTGGACACAACTGCAGCACAACTGATGGGCAGACCCGAGAGTCTGCACATGCAACTATCATGTACTGTGACAGATCAACGTTAGTTTGGTTAATTAGATAACCAATACAATACATGCGAAGAAGAAGTTCTTTTTACAGAGTCTGCAACAAATAATACATGATCAATCTAGCCCATGAATAGTTAGTTATTTACCTTGGGGCTCTGGCCTTTGGCAAGTTCGCCGAACAACGCTGGATTTGTCCTGATTCACATACATGATGATTGATGAAGGTGCTAAGTGAAAATTCGGAATTTTTATTTTCTTTGAATCTATTCATAATGCTTGGTTCTGAGATTCCTGAATTTATACTTGGTACAGATTGCTTACTCATATATCTCTTTTTTGAACTTAATGAACCCAGTTTTGATTCTCTCAACGGCGTCGAAGGCTTTGCTGTCAGTTGTTTGCAACTCGGCTGTGATTTGATCGATTTTTGCAGCTGCAACTGGTCCTAAATCTCCCTTCTTACTGCAAATTGAACAAGGGTGATGATTTCTTTCTTCCGTGCGCCTTTCTTTCAACATATGTTATTTTTTCAGTGAACATATTTGAATTGCTGTAAATATAACATTACTCAATCTCTCATAGAAATCACAAGTTTACAGGTGGTTTCTTCATGATGAGCTGCAGTCAGTCCGAAGAGTACAATGGACCAAAATAGCTCATCTCAAGTGAGCCGAATTTATGAAGTTATCAGCCGATGGTTATTGCTTACAAGCTACCACATATTTACAGTTCTTTCACAACTTTCTTCTGTAAACTTGAAAAAAATTGTAGAATATACATTTAGAACTGATATATATTTTTTTTTAATTTCTACGTAAACAAAATTTTGCATGTGTTCTGTCCTAATATTCATGTGGATAAACCAAAGATAAAAAACACGGTAACGTTTCAGAATGAATGAATGAATAATTTGCTCAAAGTTCACCTTTCTTTCTTTTATAGAGTTTTTGGAAGGTAGAAATATGGTCGTGAGACAAACCTGAGAAGTTTCTGAAGTCCAGTAATGGCCTCCTCATAGTCTTTCCCCATATCTTCTCTCTGCAGTTTCCATTAAATATTGATGGGAAAAAAATATGAGAATGAGAAGGAAATTTGGCAGTTGATATAAAGTATAAACAATCGGAACATTTTGCGATTTTGTGGATTTGGCAGTAAACCTTTTCTGTTTTAAGGCGAGCAAGAAGAAAGAGAGCAATGCATCCAAGTGTAAGTATTGGGCAGGTACCTATATTAACATGCAGCCAAAAATTGTTTACCACAAGTTCTTTTTGGTACCCATGAGATGTCGAATTGAAGTGCCAGGATACCTTCTAAATAATGCATGCCTTCATTTGGTTATCTAACGCTTCCTTGCATGTAAATTGACCATAGTAAACTAGTGGTACTAGTTTGTGACCAGATTGGCAATTGGAACCTCTAGAATCAAAGATGTACCATACATTGTGAACCAAAGTGTATGTGGATTAGCTGGCTCTAATCAACTGTCAAGAATATGACAACTCTAAAATCTGGATGCCATTCTTTCTTTGCTATTTCATTATCATCCCTTACATTTATTTTTCCATTAACGTTAAAGTTGTGGACCAAAGTACCCATAAACAAATGTTAAGTCAAAATACTTCATAAAATTTTTATAAATGGAAAGAAAAAATTGGAAATATTTGTTCCACACACGCGGCGGGTAATATAGCTACATGGCATCACCAAGTATTCGTGAAAGTTAGTTGGCATAAAGAGAACACCGATGTGGCAGTTTATAACTGATCGTCCTTTTGTGGCTATTATGTTTATGTTGAACAATCAACAATGACACGCAACAAAATGCACAGCACACAGGTTTTTCAGGGAGGATGAAGGACGAATTCTGGTTGCCATAGGCAATGGCCACATTTCATGTCGTACGTAGAACGTGGGCGTTGACATCCTACACTACTATATGCTAAACCTTTCCCGATTTCCAACTTGCATGCATTCATTTATACCATAACAGAATCCACGACGTGAATTTGCTAGACGATGAGTGTTCATTAGTGCACAATGCATGTACATTTGGTTTGATTGTTCGTTTTAAGAATGGATGTTCCGTGTTTAAACATGGATGAGCTAATCCACAACAATAACTGGTTTCTTGAAAATTTGAAATGGGAAGAAAGAAGAAAAATTAAGAGAGAGTAATATTATTTGAGTACCACAACAGGGGTGATGATGGGAGCAGGTGCAGCAAACACAGGCTCGTCTCTGATAAGACGGGGCAGAGAGGCTGAAGATTCAAGCCTTGCGAAAAACGAGGGGCGTAATATGGTTTTTTTGAGTGAGTTCTTAGCTGCGGCGGTGACAGAGGTGAGGCACCAGCCGTTGATGGAAGCAATCGACATTGTGTAAGGTGTATTTGTATGGGGTGGATTTATACCTGCCTATGCAGCCCCCTTTATGATCTATCAACGCTAACGGCTCTCTTTCATTCATGTCATGCACCAACCCCATTATTCAGCCAATGGATAAGGAAAGCAAAAGCTGAGCAAAGGAGAGCTTCTACATTTGCGGATGAGGTTTGAACGATGGAGATTCATTTTTCTATCCCAGGGAAAAAAGAATCCCGATTGCCTAAATTAACTAAAGAAATCAAATTTCATCCCAAGCAAACGTTATGAAACTTCGATGACTAGGATGATATTACAGAAAATTTATGAATCACTTACCTATAACCCAACTACATTAATCATCAATTTGAGGCTGTCCGTCGTTTGGGTAGTTTCCAGTTTTCACCGCGTCCTTCCTCAAAATTTCTTGAACGTACACATCATTGAGCCAGTCAACCTAGGATGCTAAACTTGCATTACATTCAAAAGATTTACTATTGTATAACATACCGCTGTTTCGGTGTTTAACTATTTCGAGTTCCCGGGTAATTCGAGACAAGCATACAACCGCATCATCGGTATTTAATATCTTACCCCTGATATATTATGGTCTCTCCTGCAAATAAGAAATGTATCATTGTTGGAGGTAACGTACGTTGAATTGAATTAACTGTCACATTAAAAAAAATGACCATCAAGAACCAAATCCTGGACATGGTGAAAATCAAATATTTCTGATCAATCCTACATATGCATACATATAATTGTTCAGTAAAACGGTCTTTCAGCGATTTCCTGAGGCTACTGCTTGATGGGATACTGAAAAGAACCCATGAGGTGAATGCACGATTTTTCTTTTTTCTTTTCTTTTTTTTTAAAGGATAAGGCGTATGGTGGTGAATGAGCTGAGATAATAAGTTGGATAAAAGTGAATGGAATGGATGGTTAGCGTAGAAGAGACTAATAATACAAGGATGAAGGATGAATAATGAACGCAATGCAGGGATAAGGTCCTATCTCTAAAAAGTTTCCAGATCCTTGTGTGGATATTACCCCATAGGCTCTCAAAAATTTGACTTGTGCTGAACTGAAGGAAACAGAAGATGACTAAATAAAAAATAAAACGAAGAAAAAGGACTGGGAATGGGGTTACATTGGCAGATTACTCTATGGCCAAGCATGCCTTTGATCGAGAATAAATGGTGGATAAGAAATCACGACAAAACATCTAGCTTTATCCCAGGGAAGCAAGCATGCTTTTCAGAATCTTACTCTGATGTACCGTATAACTAAATTCCCAGAGCTAAATTCATCACATAAATATTGAATTGACCTGTTACCTAGCTAGTTTGTAGACAATATACATACGAAAACAAGCAAGGCTGGGTGTCATATGAAAATAAATGAAAAACCCAGCCGCAAGTGGATGGAGTGGCACTGTGGTAGAAAGAGGTTCCGCTTCCGTTCCGGGGACGTTTATAAATGGCTAGCCTGCTATTTGCTTCTTGGGGAACCACGATATGCAATTTCATAAATTCAAAGTTTAAACCACAACGCTAGAAGAATAATGGAACCATATGGTAGATTACAGTATAAGAAGGGTTAGCCGGTTGGCGATCGAGAAGTTTAAAAAAAAAAATGCTTTCAGTTATTTGAAAGGTCTGAATTCTTTCCTATGCTGAGAGGCTGAGGCTCAAAACTAAATCTGTCAAGCTTATTACATCAGAGGAAAGTTGATCCCATCTCATGTAATCTCATCATGTCGACATATTTCTGTCATAATTTCGACACCAAGATGATGCCCATCACAACTGGTTTTGTCATGCATGTTTTGCATTTTTTGTTTCTCTTTTCCCCTCCGTTTTTTTCAAAAAAGAAAATAATAATGGGATAATGATGACGCTTAAAAAGCAATCAAGCCGGGTCCACAAGTGAACCCAGCAAATAAGAAATCACTGTCCTAGCCCGGTCACCCGCGATCCGAAAGAGAATGATTACAGCATATAATAAATCAAAAAAAATTCATATCACCAACATTATTATATTTATTTGCACACGTCGAAGGCTTCAAAGCTTGTATATTCTGCAGAGACAGAGGGTTGTATACAAAGTATCAGACGACAATATTGTTCTGCATTACAAGTTCCTACTTGACCAGGCACACTGCAAAATATAACTTCCAAAAAGTCTTACAATAGCATATGAGGTCTCCTTTCAACTCCCAGAAATCCTGACAAGAAACCATCTCAAAACCGCAATAACTGGTACTGTATCTGAAGGAACACTCTTCCAGTTTCTGTTTCTTTTGCTCTTTTTTTGACGATTACAACCACCTGTTACCTTATGATTCTTGAGCGGCAAAAGACATTCACATTCAATTAACTAAATATCAGCAATCATTCAGCAAAATGTGAAATTTCTGGGCTTGAAAATGTGCCTTGAAGATTTCAAAAAGATCTATTAGGATGGAACATCGCATTGACAGACGAAGAGTAGAAACAGCAACTACTTTGGGGCGAGTCTTATTGGGCAGACAGAGAAGGCAACACATCTAGCTGCTTTTGCCAGCATAAACCGCTCATTTTCTGTCAATGGCCTTTCAATGACTTTCACAATATTTGCATCCTGAAACAATTGTCCATAACTGTCAGGTTCAATGTTGGAATCTGCTGAAAAAATTCCCTAGTAGAGACAAATATGGTTTATTTTCTATGTGCATCAACTAACCTCAACAGTAGATTAAACTTAAAATTTTCAATCACTATGTACAAAGTAAAAGAACAGAATGTATAGTAAGGCAAATATCAAAGACCAGGAGGTACCTTCTTTTGTTGTTGAGATGTTGGCCTCACACTAGCTACGTCACCAATTACAATAACATTGTTAACATTTCCCCCCTCATCCCTTTCAGTTGGAGAACCTGTGGAATGCCTCCACTGCCCACTAACAACATATTTATAGTAGTACCTGAGGGACAGAAAATTATTCTGACTATTACATAACTATTTTATCCTGACCCACATGAATCAAAAGGAAAAAAAGAGTAGAGAGAGTCAATAGAATTAACAACTTACAATGGAGGAGAGCAATTAAAAAAATAAGACACAGTATTTCAACACTCAAAACTCTGACTTTACATACCATATAATTATAGTAAGTAACTGGGTTTGTATGTTTACTTTGACAGGATAATAGATCTACAGAAGGGGAGAAAAACATAAAAATGAGTAGGAGGAATGGAAGACACTGCTTAAACAAAGAAGTGTAGTTATTGAGTTTGAAAATGGCCTTTTATACAGAATAAGTGAGAAACTTGCTAGTGAGAAGTCAAGTTAATGCTCAAACTTCAGGTTCCCAACTGTTAGAACTTCAAAAAGACAATCCGGAGACTTACTTCCCCTGTGGAAGTCTAACTTCAACTTCAAATCTTGGGCCACCCTTATGGACTGCTTTCACTGGTTCCTTCCAATTCCCAGTAAAATCTCCAACCAAGTAAACATCCTCTCCCTGTATTTAGAAGGCAAAATGGTCAGCTCCGTAATGTTATACATGTTCATATTTTTATGTCATGGAGGACCAGGATGTCGACAACTGAAAGCGATAACGGGGGAAAGTGTCAAGATTTCTATCCAAAAATCAACTCTCAGCATCAAATCTTAATGCATATCAAATTTCTAATGTTCAGCGTAGGCATCCACACCTCATTTTGCAGGCAATTACTAAGCAAGCAAATTACTGACTACCTCATGCCCATTCCACACAAACGTTACTGCATGGGTAGCAGGTCCATCATGCACCCCATTTTCCACCTTTGCAATTAAATCCCATGTTGCCCAAGCAATTGCTGCCCTGTAACCAAAATTTTCAATCTAAGGTTAATCAAGATGTTCCACATTTACACAGAATAGTTTCTCAATCAAGACGTGATCTAGAAAAAGAATTTCTTTCCCATATTTCAAGCGACCTATATCAATAGATGAGGGTTAGTATTCCTTGTTTCCGCATTTGGCAGAAATTGTACAAAACAGACATTTATCATAGGCCAAAACATGCATAACGAAATGCAAGGCCAAAAAGCTAACATTTAAGGCTTTGAGGTTCAGAGCTAAAGAGTAATAACAAGTTGGTATATCATGATATATTCCTATCGAAGATGGCAAAAACATGGAACAAATTGTGGTGATCATTAAGGGTTTGTTTGGAGTGTGATGTATTTGGAAAAAGTTGTATTGGATTGTGTGAAAATTTTGGTGGGTATTTTTTTATAGAAAAAGTATTTTGGAGGGAAAAATAAGAGGGAAATTTTTTTAAAATTATGTGAAAGGAATTTGAGTGGGAAAATTTGAATTTTAAATTTTGAAATAAAAATGTGTTTGGATAGTTTATTTTTGTTTGAAAACTTACTTATTTGCAAACACAAATTGCTTGTCCAAACATGTGTCATCCCAAGTCAACATAATGTCATTTAGTTCTAATTGAATGATACAGAATCTGGGCAAAAAATGCACTTGTTGAAGACGATGAAAACATAAACAATCTATAGATCAAATGCTAAGCTATTTCTAAAATGCTCAGAAAGAGTTAGTGAGAAGAACCTATCAGGCTTGCAAGAATGTAATCCAGTGACAAAATTGTAGGCTGCATGAAGGGAAGTGTCGGTCATCCAGTGCAGATATGCAACCACGCAAGAAGGGGATCGATCAAAACCAGTGGTACAAGTGACATATACACGATGGTTCTTCTTTAGTAGGCGCAACAGAAGACCAACACAAAATGGCAGCTTCTTTCTTGTATCAAAAGAGTCAACCTCCCTGCCAAATGAGTTAATGCACAAATGGGTTGGAATTTCCTCACCTAAAGGTTATACACCCAATCAAGAGTCTAATTTAGAATATTAAAAGAGCAAGAATATCTAAAACCACTTCTCATGGACTTTTGTTCAGAACAAATTTGAGCCATGTTTCCGCAAAATCTTTTCCTAACAATTTCAGCATTAATATATGTTCTTCTGAAGAAAGTGTAATGTCAGAATGAAATAAATTTCAAACTTTTCATGGATAGGAGTGGATTGGCTATTACCTTATTGGATAATTGATCATAAGCACATTACAACGTTGGCATGTCTCGTTAATTACTTTTGAATTTACTCCCCAATTTTCTGCTTCCGTCCCACTTTGGAAATTCAGAACAGCAGTTACTCCCTGATGCATGCATTTCAGACTGTCAGTAAATTTCAATTGAACAAGCAACAATTGAAATACCAAACATCAACATATCACTCAGCAAATGTTCACTATCAGAAGCACAGAGTTTCACCCTTTTGACTTCTTTGGATTAACTAACTAACCAATATATTGCCGAGGATTAGTAGAATGCCTCTTCAAATTGAAAAAGTACACTTCAAAAAATGCAACCTCCATACCACAGAAAAAGAAATTAAAGGAAATATCATAACGTATAATTTACTGAAGTACTGTAAATTGCCCACGCATTTTCTCACCATATTTAATAGTTCAAGGAATAAGATAATTGGTGTGATGTGTTATAGCATGAGTTTACAGCCATGTAATAGGGAACTTCTGATTAAGTGAATGGTGTAGCACCCCTTACCGCAGTTTTAGACAGCGTCTCAACATCAGCTTCAGTTTGTATACATGATCCAACATATATTTGTTCAGTGATCTGACAAAACATAGCAAATGAAATGGTCAGATAGAAAGTACGATATGTTGTAGATAAACTAAGCATTTATAGTGCCTAGTTGGTAAAATTTGTATATTGAGAGCCGCTCAGTGTCTGAACTATCACACCTTACTATATCGCATACCCAAGGAGTGATTATAGTAAAGCTCTCCCTTCGCACGATCAAATGCCTTCGCAAACTCATCCAAAGGAAAACTGCCATGAGCCCATTCAGCATCTACAGATTCTTCAGCCGAGAAAAGAGTGACAACTGGACTTAATGGAGGGGCATGGGTATTGTTCTTCGCAACTTGTGGCTGGCTGGTTTTATATCGATCATTCAAATACTTCCATCCCCGGGGATTTGCATACTTGGACGAAAAGGTGACAAATCCAGAATTCCCGGCTCCCTCGTTATTGGTTTGCAAACTTGAGAAAAGTACATTTTTGTTCCAAGTGGCAAGAGGAACTCGACCCCTATTGAACAAGATATCAAGGTCATTCATCAGAAATAACTGATGAACTGGAAAAGGAGAGAAGGGTCTCTCAAGAACAAGACTACAAGAACCTGAGCTTTCCTTCATCATTTTCCTGCAGAAATTTAAACGATTGAGTACCAGAAGACGTGTCATATCATAACATATGTGACTATGACGAATGCAACACATTCATACTCTGTATCACCCAAGTCTTTGATCTCAATAAGCCCCCCACCTGGTGATTCACTAGCCTTCTTCAAAGTGTCTCCCACCATTATTATTCTTGACTTCTCAGCATTTCCCTACTCCATAAAGTCCCAATCAATTTTACCAAACATCAGATTATAAGTTTGTGTAATACCTAGACACAGAATGATTTCAAAATTTAGAAGTAAAATTATACCCCTTTCTTGAGAGAGTGGACGAAAATTTTGCCATCAAGGGAGAGAGCGAAACGAATACCGAGAGGTTTCTCGAGAGTCACCATATATTCGTTCAAATTCATCTTAAACGTGGGACCATTAGCAGCAGCATCCGAAGCCGACGGGGACATCACAAAATTTCTCCTCCGAGTAGTCGACGGCAGTCGGTTCTCTTCCGAAAAAAGAAGAGCAGAGTTGGCATTGTTCAAGATCCAATCTTTGCCCCAGAATGCAGAGGAAAGTACGGCTACGTACGAGTGTTGCTTCTCCGAAGCAGATGAGGAGGCGATGATAGCGAATTGTGATTGGTGGAGGCCTCTGTAGTTGGATATTGTAGCTGAATACATCTGCTTAGAGAGAAAAATTTTCGTTTGTCTCTGACAAACAAAAACATGAAGCAAAGATACTTATAAGATGGGATTTTTCAGAATGTTTTAAAGTAATAAAAGGACAATAATAATGTGTTTGTACTTCAGTGCAGTTGCAGAAAGTGAGATTTGTCTTGGGAGCGGGCAGAAGTGCAGAACAAGAAGAGGAGGAGGAGGAGGAGGAGGAAGAAGCGTTGGACGTACTTGGAGTTGGAACTTGGAACTTGCTGGATCAGTTGCATAAGTAACCAGGAAGAAAATAAAGAGGCGCCACCCGCTGCCACATAAACATGGTGGAGCTAAGCTGACATTCATTGGCCACGTGTCACGTAGTGGAGCCTCTGTGGGACCCACCTCCTCATGGATCCCGAGAGTTTTGTTGGCTTTGCATGGTGCAAACCCCGGCCCGGGAGTGGAAACAAAAAAATCTCAACTGTTCTGTCGAATGGCCCAATTACCGATCACTCGCGGACTATATCATATGGACCTGCGTTGGTTAAAAAGAGGAAGCACTTTGATACTTGAACCCTTTTTAAATTGGAATCCAGAAAGGAAAACGTACGTCCTACGCTCTGGGATATTAAGTACTTGGTCTAATAAAGCTCCGAACATAGTAAAAATTTAAAAGTTACCTTTCTTTTAGATAAGGTAATTTTATTTATAAATAAAAAAAATTATATTGAGATGTATAAAAATTTTGATAGATATTTGTTGATAAAAAAAATATTTTAGAGGAAAAAAAAATAAGAAAGAAAATTTTTTAAAATTATGTGAGAGGAATTTGAATGAAAAAAATTGAATTCTAAATTTTGAAATAAAAATGTGTTTGGATAATTTGTTTTTGTTTAAGAATTTTCTTATTTGTAAATGAGAATTCTTTGTCCAAACGTAGCCTAAAATTTTATGCTTAGTTTGTATTGTTTCTATTTGAGAAAAGTTGTATTGAAATATGTGAAAATTTTAATAGGTATCTTTTTATAGAAAAAAGTATTTTGAAGAAAAAAATATGAAAGAAATTTTTTTTAAATTATGTGAAAATAATTTGAATGGGAAAATTTGAATTTTAAATTTTAAAATAAAGATGTGTTTGGATAGTTTGTTTTTATTTGAGAATTTTTTTACTTGCAAATACAAATTTCTTGTCCAAACGAGGCTTTAGAAAGTAAAACAAGAAATTTTTAATTTTGAATAGTAAAAACCGTTAACCAAAAAGAAAATAGAAAAACATAGAAAATTTATATCACGTGTAATGTGGTGGAATGGATTGTCAATATACGTAGAGGAAGCCATTGTCGAGTATAATTGATCCGAACCCCTGATTAACTGCAATTTCTATCAAAAGTAATGTCTGGATTTTTTTATTTTTTTATTTTGGTTTTAGAGTAATCCTACATCATGGCAACCATTGGTGTTAATCTTTGGAGTTTGGAGTTTGGAGTTTGGAGTTTGGACAAAGAAACAACAATCCCAACTGCTCTCAGTTGTTTATCTGTGAGTCAGTTCAGGTAATTGCCAAAACTGGCAGAAACTTTAAATTGTCAAAGTCTGGAAATAAAATGGTATAGATTTGAGTGTGGAGCCAAATACTAGAACATTCCCACATCACGGGAATTAATCAATGACACAATTGAATTTAAGCCGCTTTTCATCTTCTAGAACTCGACAAATCCACCAAGAAGATAAAATGAAAAAATGTCAGCCGCCACCAAATTTTTTTTGTTTTATCATTAAATATATATATTTTTACTAAAAACCCGCAACCGCTATTAAGGATGTACATTAAATAAATCTTATCCGTATATAATAGCTCGTAAATCACAAAAAAAATATAAATCATACTAAATAAACCCTGTGCGACGGATTTAACTAAGAAGGTGTCAGTAGGGAAATTCGAACTCGTGACCTTACGGTTACGCGCTATATTTAGATTGTATTCTATATGAAATATTTGTATTAGAATGTGTAAACGTTTTGGTGAAAATTTTTTGTAATAAAAAATTATATGGAAAAAGTAAATTGGAGAGAATTTTTTTTTAAAGAATGTGAGAAGAATTTTAGAAATAATTTAAATTTTAAAATAAATAATTATTCTTACATTGTTTTAAAAAAAATATTCTAGTTTAAAATTATTCTTATATTATTTTTAAAAAATTTCCTCCAAATGGCGGTGTTGGATTGATGGCACTCAATCACACATATAATTAAAAGAAAAAAATTAAATAAAAAGATACATAATTTATCCTGATCCATTTCAATGTAGAGTTATGTTTAGAAATAAAATTTTTACTATTTATTACCTCACAATGCGTTCGACTGAATGTGAATGTGAAGTATGAATTATACTCAACGGCGGCCCGTAACTTTCTATGTTTTTTTTCTTGAGCATGAAATTTCCACCCAATCTATCATAATCTTTATCCATCAACTCACTATCCAGGATTAGATCAAAGAGCGGCACCTAACTTTCTATTTATTTTTCCACTTAAAATCCTAGACCAAACCAAGCTCAACCAGAAACCCAGGATTAGATCAAAGAGCGGTACCTAACTTTCTGTTTATTTTTCCACTTAAAATCCTAGACCAAACCAAGCTCCACCAGAAACCGTTCTCATGTTGAAGAGTCGCATATCATAAAATACGCATAATAAGGTGATCAGTCCAGTCCATTGTACAAAGACTCCCAACATTTGCCTGTCTTCGTCTATAGTTAGTTGAGCCATTACATAATTTTCCTTTTTTTTAGAGCTACTTCCGCATTAAATTATGTAAATTCGTTGAACAAACAGCTTTACTCGATCTCCTTAATTTCCCCAAAGAAATCGGAACCTACCCATTCAATTGCGGAATAACATTAACTGTTCATAGCTACTTATTGATGCTGATGCAGAAAGTACACTTAAAAGCTACAAATCTTGTACTGATATTTAGCGGTTTCATATGATACGCAGTCCTCCAAGCACCAAATTTCCTCGTTAATGTCTAGAAACAAAGTAAGTACGAAGAATTAACGTTGTATCTGCAGCACCAACATGAAACTAGTTGATTAATTAAAAGTCATTTACTATCTGTACAAAAAAAAAAAAAAGGAAGAATATTAAGTAATTGACTAGTATGTACAACTCAACAAAAAAATTATATATATTTTTTTTCTTTTCTTTTTTTAAACGACACCCTCCCTGAGGATCTTTGCCAGTGCAAATCTGTCCTCCCGACGCCTAAAAAAACTACTCTACTACACATAAACTAAACCAACGAAAAACAAAAATGACCGTGAATTAATAGTTGACTGCGGAGCATCGGCGGAATGACTGACTGAGGAAGTCTGAAAATTTATCGATTAATCAAGGAGTCTTCGAACTAGAAAGGGGGGAAGGTCCGGCTTAAACCGTTGACGTTGGCGAAAAATCCCACGAGGTCTTTCCTGTACGGTAAATATGATTTCTTCTTGTCTCCTTGTTTCATCGCTCTGTTCCGCACATAAAACGCCTCATGAGCCGACGAAGGTGATGGCGACTCCACGGCGGCTTTGGCCTTTAGCTTCCGAGTCGCCTTCACAACTTCCCTGGAAGATGGTTCGTCTTTCCCGGACTTGACTTCTCCGAGTTTCGGAGTCAAAAAGACATAGGTGTCCTTGCCTTCGCTGTTGCTTCTCCGGAGCAAATGCAGAAACTTCCACCTCTTGGAAGCAGATCCAGATCCAGTTGAATTGCTCTTTTTACCCAGACTCAAAGGAGAAGATTCGACTTTTTTGGGCCGCCAAACACAGTAGGTTCCAGGAGGTATGCCCTCCATTTCATCGGCTTCCGACGAAGACGACGACGATGGAGGCTCACGTTGTTCCCTATCTTGAATGAACAAATCCTTCAACGAAATTCCAATTTGGCTTCCCACCGCGCCATCAGACGTCTCCTGCTTATTATTATGATGGTTCATCCCGCCATCTCCACGATCATCGTTCACAACAAGATCGCGGTTAAAAATTGGGAAAACCGGCCCAAATTGGCCGTCGTAGAAAATTTCAAGACCATCTTTCACCAGAGAGAATTCAAAATCATCACTGTCAACGTCGTTGTCCTCACGAAGGACACTCAAATTGTGTTGTGAGAATTCATCGGTGACTCGAGCTGCGATTTCAGCTAATCTATCCGTAGAATAGCTGTTGAAAGTTGGGCACGAAGAGAGCACCTCTTGCGTTTCACCCATTTCACCCATTATTGCTACCGAGATCGTATTCGGTGGCTTATGAATAAAAATTTGGTGTGGGGTGGGGGGGAAATAGAATGGGAGAATGAGAGAAAGGGAGGGGATTTTTTATATTTTTGTACGTAATGTATGATGCACCCCGAATTGGGATTGTTTTGGGTTGGGCCTTTGGGAGATGTGCTTTTATTAGTGGCTGCCGCGATGAATTTTTGGTAGCTGATGTTTCTGACGCTCCCTTTAATTAAGTAGTGCAGCTAACGAAAGTGCTTTCCGTGATTCACAAGGCTCGCTACTCACACGTAAGTACACACGTGGTTTCCACCAAAAAAAATATATATATATATATCATTTTTCGATTTTTTTTTTCAAATTTTTAGATGATAATTTGCTTCTGCGTCTATTCCGATATCCCCGTGATCGTGCAGATCCACTTTGTGGCTTTAAAACCAAACTGTAACGCCCCAGTCCGCTACACAAACAAAGACAAATGGAAATTGGGAACAGCTACAAGTTAATTATTGGCTATGTGTGAAATTTTTATTGGAATGTGTAAATTTTTTTATGAGAATTAAAAAAAATTCTAAAATAATATTTTTTATTAAATAACATGAGAAATTTTTTTGATGATAATTTAAATTTTAAAATAAAAAATTATTTTAATATTTTATTTTTATAATTAAATGTTATATATAAATAACTTTATAAAAAAATATTTTTATATTTTTATATTTTATAATTATTACCTCCAAATAAAGTAAAAGAGCGTTCTAAGATGTCTTTCTTACATTGCAAATAAAAAACCCAACATAGGCAACGTGTAATTGATGAGAGCTGCTTGCTCATCCCTTACGAAATAATTCGTCGAATCCGGGGGAAGCTTCCATCACGCGTGATGTGACTTAATTTACCAATTTGGTGTGTCTCTGTACACTGAATAGATAGGCGGGGCATTAGCGATTTTTTTGCGTAAGCATTTTGGATAATTAATGGTTATGAAACGCAATGAATATTAAAAGCGTTTCTTTTCTGGTCATTCGTTATTCATAATAAACCTTTTTTTTTTTCCTTTTCCCAAAGACAAGGTCATGTAATTCAAAGGATTTCGATTGTTTTTCTAATTGGACACTTGTTAATAATACTAATCAATTCCTAGTGTTACTAGTTTTCAGGAACTTAGCTTTGAGTGATTTTCCCGAAACAAGTCTCAATCTAGTCCGTGTAATACGACAATCCTTATTTATAATATACTCCCGATTTACTCTAACCTTTTTTTTTTTATGATACATCCATATTTCATTTAATTTTTATCTAAAAGTAAACTATTTTGTGGAACAAATAAAAATTTAAAAGCAAAGTGTTTGTTTAGGATGAAAAGAATATTACTTATTTTATCATTTATAAATATTAAAAAAAGGTTAATATGACATTAAGATAATTAAAATTTTTAAAAAATCTCATTTTAAAAATTAAAAATAAAGGGAAGTGAACTTGCTATCAGATTAATCATTCACTAATTTTTTTAATTCATTAATAATTAAATTATGAGATATCTTCAATCCAATTTTAAAAAAACTTTTTTTTAAAAAAGAAATCATTTTTTTAGATGAAATTATTATATTATATTTTTTATTAATAACGGTATATAATTTAAATTAAAAAAGAATAAAATTACAAAATTATATATTTAATAATACATTTAATTTATTATATATTATAATTTTTTAAAAATATTTTTAATTTATATAACACATTTAATACATCATTAAATATATTTTATTAATTAATTTTTTTATTACAATCGGTTACTGACTACATGTGAAGTGGAAATAATTTATTTAACATGTCAACCATACATAATCCAAACTACGGCGTATCTAATATCTAAGTGGCATATGATAGATTGTAAGATCACATGCATGACTCTGACTTCAAATTTTCTTCCTTAAATTAATGAAAGCCTAAGAATTAAATCAAATTAAAAACATGTACCAGTATGCGATCGGGTAGCGACCGTGACATGTGCTCCGGCACTGTTAGCAAACTATTTTTTTATTGCTCTCATTTTGACAATCCTTGGGCGCCTATCTCAGTATCTCCCTGGCCATCGGGCCAGTGGCTACTTAGATAACGACGGCCACCATGATATAGCCCCCAGTAGTCATAGAACAAATAACTTTATTTTGAGTGGCACATAATTTTTTAATTATAATGTAAAACATATTTAATATATTGTTAATTTATAATTTTTAAAAAATATATAATTATATATAATTACTTTTAATTGAAATAATATAGTAAATTGATCTATAAATAGACTAATTTTTGTTTGAAATAGAGGGAAATTTTAAAATTAGATTTTATTTTTTTTTTTGAAGTAGGGAAGGGAGAAGTAAGTTGTAGGTAACTAAAGCAGATCCAAAACCTATTTGCTTGGAAACTTTAAGGCTTTGCTTCTAGAAGAGTTAGTTTGAATCAGACTTTAATAAACCGATAATACATAATACTTGTTGATTTTGCTTTATTAATCTCTCGGTCAACTCGTGTCCTTTCGTCTTCGTTTGCTTTTTTTTCGAGGGAATTGATAAAATGGTCAATTCACAAATTAGTGAATAATTTTTTTATTTTTTATATTTAAAACGATAAAAAAATATTTTTAATATTTTATTGGTGAATTTTTTTAATATTTTATTACAGTTTCATCAAATTTTCTTTCAAAATAATATTGACATTATGACCAAAATTTAAAAAAAAATTAGATAAAATTATGACAAAAGACTAAAAAAAATATATTAATAAAATATTATAGACATTTTTTATCATTTTAAATATAAAAAATAAAAAAAAATTATTCATCAATTTATGAAATATTACTTTGTCGATTACCTTTTTATTTTCTCACTTCCCTCTAGGAATAATTGATGGAAACGTCTAAAAGACAGCTGTAATATACTGCTAATCTGCTAATCCAAGCTCCACTAGTATATACTGCTTTACTTGACCACTCATATTCCAGTTTTCATATTCTACCTTCAAGGCTTGACTTTGTAGAATCAGAATATCCCAATTCCGACTGGAAGTGGAAGTGGAAGTTGAGTCGAGAGGAAGTTTACATTGTCTTCGTTTCTTAATTAAGTTGAAAACTAAGCACTTAAAGTCTAGATTTATTAAAGTGCGACAACCAGATTTTGGGACTGTAATGTTGCCTTATGATTTGCCACCGTAAATTTCGTAGCTGTTGACATTCTCTGCATGTATACAAATTCATAGATTTTTAAAATCCACCCCCTTAAACTTCCCGGTATAATAAACTAGCAATAGTAATTGGTAAAGTAAATTAAATTATTCCACTTAAACCTTATTTTTCGTAAAAGAGCCGTAATCTTCAAGGGTTTGGAATTTTCATGGTTCAACTATAATTATTCTCGCAGTTCGGCCGAGAGGCACTATGAAACTTTTGGGCTTCGCCTAACACCAAATATGGCCCACGTACGTTTTTTTTTCCCTGGTTCACGAGATCAAAATCTTCCCCTCCTTCAGAACTTCGACTATTCTTTTTCGAGTAAAATATGTAAATATTGTTTTTTAAAAAAAAATTAAAATAA
Source organism: Gynochthodes officinalis (assembly GCA_020080225.1). NCBI lineage: Eukaryota > Viridiplantae > Streptophyta > Magnoliopsida > Gentianales > Rubiaceae > Gynochthodes > Gynochthodes officinalis. The sequence continues at coordinate 36,674,561 of CM034621.1, forward strand.
ATATTGATACTTTAAAAATTGTTCTAAAAATATTGAAGTCGGAATTCTGAATACCAAGTTCAAGTAAAAAAAAATAAAAAAGAAAATTTATCCCCGCACCCCAGTCCTTCTACCTTCTTCTTCCTTTTGAACAACAAATCCTCTTAATCTCAAAAATAGTAAAATCCAAAGCAAGCAAGAGTAGAACACCGGCAAGGAGAATGAAATTCGGTCAACCAATAATAGAACAAAGACAAATTCATTTGACCACAAAAATTGATTTACAGAAAAAGATTATCAAAGCTTTATTTTAGCAAACAAGAAAAATTGATTAGATGGCCTTCCAATTTAGTTAAAAAAAAAAATGCCTTTCAGGAGTTCGATCCTCTATCAACAAGGCATAGCAAAAGATTCAATTTCCTGGATGCCAACTTCCGCCTTTATGTAAATATTTTTTTTTTTTTGGCTTAAGTCCTCTGCGGCCTAGGAGCCCATCCTTTTACAATTTTTCCTCTCTTTCTAATCCTGTCAAAAAATCCTTCTGGTAATGCTTCTTGAATGCTGATATCTTCCCCCACAGGAAATCTAATGACCCATATAAAATTCACATTGTTGAGCTCTAACCCTTTTGATATTGCATCTTTTTTTTCCTTGGTCAGACAATACTCACTACCAAAAGAAGCATACACAATGGAACTTCTTTCTTTTGGTCAAGCCATTCCATGATTTCTTTATCTTCACCTTCAAATCTCGCACAAGAGGGCCAGCTGGGACAACCTTTTTTCTAGTCTGAACAGACAGAAAATCAATGAATTTATCTTCAATTTCTCTTATAGATCTAATCAGCAAAATTTTGTGGGATCGTTCTATGGCTCCGAGGAAAATGTCTTTTTCTTTGGTATCATCAACTTCAATGGTACACTGATCTAGAAGCTTGTTTCTCCAGTAGTCCTTGAGATAAATTTCTGGATAAGGGAATTCTTTTCCAAAATCATGGATGAAGTGTAGAGCAAAGCAAATAAACGCAGTGCTCTGGGTGATGAACTGAACAGCTGGTATGTCCTGAGACGAAGTGGAGGACTTAAGCAAAAAATTTTTTTTTTTACATAGAGGTTGAGGTGGGGGGGGGGGGGGGGGGGATTGCAAGAAAATTTGGAAGTTGAGGGAGGACGGCTGCGGCTGAGGAAGAAAAGAAATGAGCAAATAGGGCAAAATGGGAGAGAGACCAAGTCGGCCGCAGAGGACTTAAGCAATTTTTATTTTTTTTTTACATTAAGGCACAGGATGCCGACTTCAAAGTTGGCGTTTAGGATGCTGATTTCAGTAAAATGAAAAGAGTTTTTTTAACATCAATATTTTTTTAAAAAATATTTAATCAAATTTTAAGGAAAAACTCATTCTTTTTCATTCGGAAGTTGGAAATGTCTTGTCAGAGCGGCCATAGAAAGTAATCCCCGTCAATAATCATGCGCCATTAATTTTTGGCTCTCTGCAACTCTCAGAGCTTGCTTAGTTGTTTGCTTCATCTCACTCATTCAGCCATTCAACCAGCTAATGCTATATCGCCTACTAACTTTATCCTGTGATAAGGAAGGCTAGGAAGCCCCACCAGAGCAAGCTCAGTACAGTGTAACCTATTGTAATAGTTACATTGTACGCAGCAATTTCCGTCTTCCCCAGTGATACGGATGTAAATTATGTAATAGCATAGGTTAAAATTCCCCATCCAAAAAAAAAAAAAAAATTCCTGCAAAATTTCTACAAGACAAATAATTCCAGCAACATGATACTATTAAATATTCATCTCCGGGAATATGATATTAAATATTGGCCTCCATATCTGAATACCTACACAAATCTATACAGCTGTGCGAGTGCTCTGAAGTCTGAAAAGCTAATATGATCCCGACTGCAAAAGGTTGGACAAGAGTGTCCATATATATATTACCATTCACAATCACAGAAGGGATGTTTCCCAACAACAGCTTAACACAATCACTGGTGAGATCCTTCACTTCTCGTTTTTCGATCTCCCATTTGGATGCTCCTATTTGATTCCTTGGAATCGGCCGTCTCTGAGCCTTCCAGTCGTCTCCTTTGAATAAAATCATGGTACGTGGGCTTAAACCTAATCTGGAAAGCTCTGTATGATAAATATGGTAATAGAGCAGAAACCACAACAAGAAGGGTTGACATCCAATAGAAGGGACTTGGAGCGCAGGCTTCTACTAAAACCTGGTATGCTGTCGTCGAAAAAATTGGTGATAGAGCACCGTAAACAACCAGGAAGACATACCAGAAAACAATGCTACCCCAGATGAAGATATGCTGGATCCAAGTGAAATAGTTAATAGAAAATGCCATTTGGCAATTCACTGTCCAAACCACACAAGTATACATCAGCACTCCAAGGATTTCGTAGTCGACCACTTTACCATCTCTGCGAAAAGCATGCTCTAGGACAGAGTTTGTTGTAAGAAAGAAAATTATCATGGAGCAAATAAACCCATTGAACATCCAACCAAGAATGCGTGGCCAACTGAAAAGAATGTTACGCACCCCCTCTTGATATATCTCAGGATACTGTGGAGCAATAAACTAAAATGTGAGAAATATGTTGAAGTAAAAAGATATTGTGCCTGCTTTCAGCAGATCCTTAAATTCTTTGTTACCAAGTAAACTTTGCAAATTTTCAGCAGTACTTCACATAAATACCTAAACTAGCTGAAGTTTTCTGATATCTCAATTCTGTGGATGGGGCTGAAACCTTAGCACAATGGAGCATTTAAAGTTCTTGAACGAAATTTTGCTAATTACCTCAATACAAAATTTTGCAGAGACATCTTGATCAAAGACTCCCAGGGCGATGACAGGAAGTGAAGTGAAGAACACATTGTAGACTGACATATACCAGTCGTTGTAAGCAGGTTTGCCAGAGAAAGAAGAATAAGCCTCGAACCAAAATAAGGTGAATCCAAATGTAATGTTCTTGTAAAAGAAATAACATATCTGCATTCATCCCCAAAAACAATAAAATCAGGATAATACAATTTAGAAAGTTGTCAATGAAAGACAAGCAATATTCCTGTATTTTACAGTTTTCATAACATTAGCCTTGCAGGCACGTATTTCGGGTGGCATTTGAAACAAGATTTAAGATATAGCGACCTAGGCTAGACCACATTCCTTATTTTCATTTTGATCACAACAAACTAAAAGGAAATGTTGGCCTTGACTGAATAATTAAAGATGAAGAATGTTCTTCATTGACAGTAAATAACTTGACAGAAAAGGAATACCTCATAAGAATGTAGAGCACATGGAAACAAATGCTTACCATCATTGAAATCCTCCTGTAGCACCAGTGACCATGGACCAACAATAGCCGCTCAAGAAAACGGAATTGAGCTATTGCAAAGTCACTTGCCATCACAGCCTAATTAAACAGCAAGATGCCGACTATCAGCTTTAATCATCAGAGACTCTCAGTCATACAGGAAGAAAATTCTAGTAGGATAACACATCATTAAGTCAATATTCCAATATTCAAGCTTAGCTATCGCCAATTGCTCTCTAACAAGAGGGCGTAGATTCTCCTCTTTTAAATTATTTACACAGGTATGAGCAGCAAATACTCAATGCATTCCTTTGTTACTATTTCTTTAGGCTTGAGTGATTGTTTGTTAGATAACCACCACAATGAGGATGAATGGGAAGTGACAAATGTAATAAATCTTACCTGCATCCCTTCAACACCACTAATACCAACCCCAATATCAGCTTCATGAAGCATGCCTACATCATTTGCACCATCACCAATTGCTAATGTTGTCTTTCCTGTCCCCATTTTCACCAACCTTGTTACCTGCATATCTTCAACATATTTGGTCAGATTATTTGGATGTCAACAAAATCTACAGCTGAACAAGTTCGTTAAACAGAAGCAACTATTGTGCAAACAAAAACCGAGAAAGTAATCAACGAAGATACTTCACCAATTCATAAACAAACATATAATGATAAACTTACTAGAGCTTTTTGCTTAGGTGTGGAGCGACAGCATATAACAGATGCACACTTCATTGCAAGCTCCAAAAATGAGTTCTCCAGATTCTTATCAAGAGCAAAGGACAGCGATTTTCCATCAATTATTAATCCAAATGAACCAGAAGTTTCTTTAGCTGAGGTAATTTGTGATATTCCTTCCCTCATCTGCTTTGTTATGCTTGCAATTGAAGCCTAATGAAAGCAAACTTGTTAAGTTTCACACGTGAAATATTTATCGAAATAGAACCTAAGATGTTGTACCTTGGCAATAGATTCTTTATCCCCTCTTTTTTCTAAATCATTCACTTCAGGAGAATCTAATGTTATCACAATCTGCTTCATACCCTGCCTCAGCAAACTACAAGCATACCTGCAGGAAGTACAGAAGAACCATGTTCAATGGCAGCTTCAAGCTTATTAGCCTGAATGGAAGGATAGAACAAAATATCTGGGAATAAACTTGTAATTGATACCCAATGTTGATTGCAGTCTCCATCTTATCACCAGTTAAGACCCAAATTCTAATGCCAGCATTTGCAAGTTTCTCAATGCATTCAGGAACCTTCATATGAGGACAACAATACGTTAGAATCTAATAAGGAAAAGGGAAAGTTCATGTATCTAATTATAAAGATCTACTGAAACTTTCACCCATTTCAATGGAATATTACATTAAACAATTGAAATGACTAAGTGCATTTTTTTTGTTTTTTTAATACTGGAATTGCTAGATGCCTGCTATCACTACATGTTTATAGATAAGCAACTTAGAATTGACCCCTTTTTGAAGTTTGTCCTCAACAGCTGTGGCACCCAGGAGAATCAAATTCCTTTCAATCTTGTCAGCAACAGCATCCACCAGTGCATCTCGGTCTGCGGTCACGGAAGTTAGGGCCTTCAGAAACTCCTCCTCCCATGACCTGTATTCTTCTTCACTAAGCTCACGATATGTAATTACCAGAGTCCGTAAACCAGCTTCAGCGTACTGCTTAATATGATCCCTTGTTTCATATTCAAAGTATCGCCCTTCTTCAGAGAGCCTTTCAAACATTACACTGGACATTTGAAAAGGAAAGCAATGACAAATAACTATTATTAGATTAGTTCCTTGCCAAACTATACAGAATTTTTATTTGTTGCTTACAACCATATAGAGTCAAACCTGTCCGCACCCTTGCAAAGAAGCAACAACTGATTCTCTGCATTTCTGACAATCACTGACATTCTTTTCCTGGCACTGCTGAACTCTAGGACATGAAGAAGCTTGTATGATCTAAAGAAAAAAAAAATTGTAAATCCATTGAATGAAAAATGGCAGAAGCAGCATTTTTCTTTTGTTGATTGGAGCTAACTCATTTTTGCCAATTAGCTGAAAACGAGAATCTCAAGCAATTTATTTTAAGTTCAATATCATTTACCCGATAGAAAAATAGGAAATTTCATGCACAAAGAGCATGTGATTGTGATCAGCATAGAGGGAAGGATTGAAATGTTTGTCACAGATAATTTTCATTTACCAGAAAGCTGGACTACTAACAGCCAAGCACCACCAAGGTTAGAAGTAACTATCTATTTCTAGACCAATCAGATACAGTGCAATTTAGATGAAACATGGTGTCCATGAGCTCAGCCATTCTAGATGCTTGTTGTATGGAAGTAGATTAATGTCCCTAATGCTAGTTAATACCCACACTACAAACCCAAGAGACACCAACAAAGATTTAACAAGAAGTTTACCTGTTAATCCTTTCCCCAGTCTCATTGTCCAACTCATGCAGTGAAATGCTTGTTTGTGTTCTTTCATAAAACTTAAAGCCAAGTTCTCTAGCAGCAACAACAAATGCTGCTTCATCTGGTGATTCAGCTTCATAAAAAATTTCACCTGATTTTTCATTGACATCAGGAATGGCAGTATGGCAGATTGCTAAAACTCGAAAGAATTTCTGTATTACATCAGAATAAGCTTCCTTCACCCATTGCCTATTCATAATCCGTTCATCTTGGAAGTTGAAACCTTTGATTGATCTACCCGCATTCATAAACTCGGCGTTAGACCCTTGTGCATTAAAATAAGTATCATTAACTTCAGGAGGCACATCCCGTTTTCTCTTTGCAAGAGCTCTCTCAACTTCTGTCAAGCCATGGCCATAGGCTATGCCTGCTATAGAGCACTTAACAAACTCCATGGAGTTGCATGTCAAAGTTCCTGTCTTGTCAGAAAGGATAGCATCAACTTGACCTAGCTCCTCATTCAAATTAGATGTTCGTGCACGTGCTGGCTTATCTGTTTCTTCATAATACATACGCTGATCTTGATTAATAAATATGGCCTGTATCACCTTTACAATCTCAATAGACACATAAAGTGAAATTGGTATTAAATACTGATACAGCATAAGGTCGGTTAAGAAATGAAAAAATGCAGCAAGTGGAGCTTTCCGGGGATCAAAGAAAACGGTTGCTTTATTGGGTCGAAGATACCACCTTCTTAGTTTCACACCATGGATGTCACTCTTAGTTCCAATACCAAAAAACACAGAACCAATAGAAGAAATGAAAATCAAGGTAATGAAAAGGATGTAGATTATTTTATCCATTCTCCTCTCAATTGTACTCCTCTTGGAAGGAGGATCTGTAGCATTCTGCATAACTTTTGTGTCATGGCTAGTGAATATAACTACACCATAGACATAGTCTGTGTTTCGAAGTTTGGAATCTCTTAAAAGAATGTGTTGAACTGAAAGAGGGTGTTGACCATCATAGGATAGAGTTCCAATGAATGCATAGAGATCATCATTTGGGTCCTCACACTTGATCACTGATTTGAAGTGCTGAACCGAACTCTCATCACGGAGAGAGGCCGTAACATCTAAGGCATGCTTCACCTTCAAATTAGTTTCTCCATCAAGATTTGATGTCTCAACATAACAAATACCATCTTCATAGCTCGATGACAGAAGAAACAAATCAGCAGGAAAATATTCATCTTTGTAGACCTTAACAAGATCACCAACTCGTAAATTCTTCCACCTGGTTGATTCAAATCTTTGATTTTTGCCATACACTTCAACCTTCCTATTGTTGGCCTCAATATCCTGAAAAGTAATTACATCAGAGAAAAAATAATGTACCATTCAACCTTCCTATTGTTGGCCTCAATATCATCAGAGAAAAAATAATGTACCATTCAAGAGATGGATTAACTTGGATGAACTCAATTTCATTCTGAAAGAGGAGAGGTATAATGCCATCGTAAGATTAGCATTAGCGTAAATGTGGTTACGATAAAAGGGATTGATATAATTTCTATGTTTATAACCGCAAAGAAACAAAGAGTAGATTGTTTCCCTGAGCTATTACGAGTTGAAAGAGTTGCAACTCTCTGTTCTGGCATCATATGCCCAAAATATGCCAAGCACCCGCATTTCTTTAAATATCGAGACACCTTATAAATCCCCATTATTTTCTGCATGTTGTGATTCGTTGACCACTCAAGGACAGAAACCCATAATTAAGAGCAATTGTCTTTTATCCTGAGTACATTTGATGATAACAGGATACTAAACAGCCATGCTTAAAGACTAAATATTCTACAGGAAATGAAGATACCTGTTTCCTACGCCTCCAATCTTCTATGCCTTCTTTGGCCATTGTAACTCCAATAACCACCAGAAGAGGAGCTAGGATACTAGAAGCTGTGAATGGTGCCAAGGGACTAAAAGACACGGCGGCTACAACAAGAAAGTAAACATTGGCAACTCTCCTAAATTGCTCGAATAAAGACTTGGGAATGAAATTTAAAGCCGTGTACTTTGTGGTGGAAACATAATTATCCCTATATCTCAGCTGAAGCTGTTCAGGGTTGTCAGGATCATTACAATACACAACCCTCGAGAAACCTCTCTGCCCAATTTGGGTGTGCTCATCCTTGAAGGAAGACCGAAAGCATGAAAAACTATAGAGCTTGCTAAAACGTATTCTCCGCTTTCCACTGACAACCATTTCTCCGCCACACTGCCAACAATTTCAGAAAAAAACTCCGGGAAAAAAAATCTTAAGCCTTTCCAAATAAATACTGAAAACTTAATCACGGGATTATCTAAAAGACAAACCTTTATTTGTCAATCAAAGTTGAGCAGAATTATGCAGGCGTTACACATTTTTCCAAGTACCCATAATCAGGACCTTCATTCTTTTTCTTGGTAAAATAAACAAAAGCTCCAAATTCAGGTGTATAACACGCCAAAATGCCAACATTAACCTGCTATGCTTCAACAAACCAAATTAGAGAAACCCAGTTGGGGTTCTTTCTATAATTCCTTACTTCCATCACAAGTTCCCAAAAATCTCTTTCTTCCCCCCGTTGCTCACAGTAGTTCTCTTAATGAGCTGGACATTAATACACGTTAAATGTAATTTATAGCAGATGGAATGGCTGAGTGAGTGAACCCCTGTGTAGTGTGTGCGCGTTCAAGAGAGATAAAATCAGAAAGGGGTTAGAAAGAGCTTTGTAGCAGAAGATATGAGCTGCCTGTCTTTACCGTTTCCATAAGCAAAGCTTGTAGCCTTGTACTAGTGTTGGCTACTTGGGAGTCCTGGACCAAAGGGCACAATAATTCCCCGCGTATGATACAGATCCCGACATCTACTAAACAGGTAAAATTTCCTAACAGTCCAAACAAACGGTACGGGATGAGAAGTATACGCCCACGTTTAGAGCAAGTTGGAACCTTCTAACTAATCCACCCTCTGCATTTCCAATTTTTTCTGAAGCTGATGTTGATAGCACCGTGAATCACACTTTCCTTCCACAGCTACTCTTGACATTTTTCCAAAATCCATTCTTTGTTCGGGGTCTTCCATATTTCCACATCTACCGCAAATGGCGCAAAGTTTTATGTTGAACGACTCAGACTAGCTCTAATGATATTTTTAATAATTATTTATAATTAATGTGATATGTTAAAATATAAGATGAATTTTTATTATTATTTTTTTTAAGTGTGTGATGAATAACTTTAATTTTTTATAAAAATTATTATTTATTATAAAAATTCATTATTTTTTATTATGAGTTATGCAATTGCTATTTTGGGTTTGTAATCAGATCAATTAGACGTCATAATGTTATTACAAATACAATTATACTTGTGAGGAGTTGTTTTTTAGTTTAGTACAGTCATTTATAACTTAATTATTTTAAATAATAGTAAAAAAAAAAAAAACAAACAAACACCCGTGAGATAAACCTCCTACCTAAGCCACTATAACACTAGCCTTCCAATCCTTTCAAAATTTTAGGTATACCACAACAGACAAGCGTGTGTGTTGAAAATCAACCACTCCCAGCGGAGTTTGGAATTTTGAACTAATTAAATTTACACAATCCCCATGTAAAAGTAGTAACAATAATTGAAAGCCAAATAATTAGCTACAAAGGCCACGGGTTTATCAAGATAGTTTTCGGACAAATGACAGCAGAGCATATCGTGTTCACATACGGTGACGACCGAATTGAACGGTGTTGTCGGCACGAGCAAGTGTAAACGGGGATCATGCGCCGTCGGATAATGTACTCTCAGGTAGTCGTTGACGAGGTTTGTGGAACTTTGAAAGTCTGCGAGTGCGTTGGTCTGGTCCTGACGTGTTCCTCGGGCAGAGCCACACCGGGTGTGTGGACGTGTAAGTCACATATGTGGGCCTAGTCAGACAGCGATGGTTACCCCGCATGTAAGCCGCTCCATTACCGTGACAGCATACACGTGTAATTTTAAGGCCCTACGCGATGATCACTAATATGTTTATATGGAAAGGAGAAAGAGGAATTCATTAGAAGTCCCGAAATGCCATTTGTCAATCTAAGTCCGGGGACCAGGTATGCGATCAATGCACGAGATGAATAAAGCCCTACTAGCAAAGGTAGCTTGGAAAATTCATGCAGATTAGGACCCTTTCATTTCTAGATTTTTTTAGAGCAAAATATTGTAGGAAAAAGGATTTTCTCAACTTAACAGGGGGTTATAATTGATCATGGCGATGGAAAAGTATAATATGGGAAAAGGAGTAGCTTTTAAAAGACATGAAGTGGAAAATTAGTAACGGCAAACGGATCCAAATAAAAAACAATTGGATACCTGAAGTCCATATCCTGTTAGTGATAAGTCTTCTTTTTCAGCAATGAGGCCTGCCTTTGAAAGTAACGACTTGATTGATGAAGGAAGGCACTGGAGGAAACCGCTTTTAAATGTGATTTTTTCACAATAAGTGATCTCCAAAATTTTGGCTATTCATTTATCTAGGTCGGTGTTTGAAGATGATAGACTGATATGAAATCTGGAAAAGAATTGTCGTTATTCAGTTAGATCGGGTTACCATTTGGATCAGAACATAAGGAAACGTGTCCTACCATCTACTTCAATGGATAGGAGTAATATGGAGAATCCGAAGGAAGTGGCATTCTAGAAGAAGTTATGGCTGATAAAGACACCATTGAAATTAATTTTCTTTTTGTGGAAAGCATGCCATGATATTTGTCCCACCATTGAGCAACTCCGGAAGAAAGGAGTAATTTTACCCCCAAAGCGCAGCTGGTGCAACAGTGTGGAAGAATCTATATCTCATATTTTGTTGAATTGTGAGGTAGCAAAGAGGATGTGGAGATGTTCTAGATTGGGGTTTGATTTTAAAAAGGGAAGACTAATGTCCTTTAAAGATTGGTTTTCTATGTGGCTATTTCAAGCCCAATTCTAGGAAGACGTTGTCTTATCAGCTTGCATTTTATGGAATCTATGAAAAGTTAGGTGTGTTGCAGTCTGGGAAAATAAATCTTTAAGGCCAGAGCACTTCAGTTCTATGATATAAGGGGGAGCTGGGAAAAGGATAGGCAGATTGAGAATAATAGGAAGGTAGATAGAAAGGCAGATGCGTTCATGGGCAACTTAAGAATTGTATAGGAAGCAGAACAAATAAGGGAACACGAAAGCTAGCAAGACATGATCAAATTATGCATGGATGGGTCATATAAAGAGAGTCTGACATCTGTAGCGATAGCTTGGATAGCTTACGACTGGAGTGATAGATAGCTTGCATTGGAGGTGAAGAGAACATATGCTCTTTCTTCGAAGCAAGTGGAGTTGCAGGCCATTCTTGAGGCTCTAAAACAGGCAGTGAATAGAGGTTGGCAGAAGATAAGTTTGCAAATAGACTCTTTGCTTGCTTTGCAAGCATTAATACAACCAGACATCTCAGCAATGCACTTGCAAGAATTGGTAGTGGATATTAGGAGCTTAGTGTTAGAGTTACATAGTTGTACTTTTATAAAGGGTCCTAGGGATGTAGTAGCGAATGCACATAGACTAGCATATGGTCTGTTATCAAAGGTTGTATGTAAAGTATGGAATGAAAGTAAGTTTTTCCAAAAAAAAATAAAAATAAAAAATAAAATCCAACTTTTGCAATTCAATCTAATTTTTGGGGTTCTTACAAACCTTAGCCCCATGTATGGCCCAAAATATGTTTTTCTATTAAGATTTTCAGCCCATTGGGCTCTTTAAGCTAACTTTTTCGTTTCATTTTTCCTTTTCTTCTTTACATAACTTTGGTTGAATTAGGTGATTAATTATAAAAATTTATAATTAGAATATCTCTTCTTGACACATTTCGATCGGGAAAAAGAAAACATTTTTTCTTAACAATTATTATGAGTTCCTTAATATAAAATTATTGAAAATTGTAATAATATTTTTCAAATAAAGATTTATAACAAAACACCTCCCTCAGAATCAGATTATCTTTATTTTTTTCCCAAAAAAAAATAAAATCCAACTTTTAGTATTAAACTATTGACTTCACATAATAACTACCCCATGTGCTTAAATAATACGTTAGTACATCTGTACGATCCAACGCTACAACTAAGAGATAATTGTCATAAAATATTCTTATATAGGGAATTCAGAAAATAAAGTTTTAATGGTGAAATTGACGGCGGAGATTCGATCGTGTAAACAGTAGACTACAAGGACTCAGGAAGAAAAACCAGTACTATATCTGGCGATTCTCTTCACATCGCCTATGGCGGTCTAGTCGAAAGGTTTTATATTTTCACCTGGAAATGCGACCACGTTTCCCCTAGGGTTTTTTTATTGATTTTGATCGGACATAGTTGGATTAATTGGGTATCCTCCAAGCTAAATCGCGATCTTATCAATCAAAAACCCTAGGTCCATAATATCTTCAAAATTCTTTTATTTATTTTTTATTGTTTTGTTCAAATGTCGGAATAATCAAATTGCATAGAGTGCCAGTATATTTTGTGTACGTATTATTTCTTATTCCATTTTTTTTTTCATTTTCCGTATCTTGTTGCACAATAGAGACGTGAGTTTTGCTGTTGATCTTTTGGTGCGTGTTGCTGATTTAGATTGACAAAATTTAAGACTTCACGTGAAAGATTGAATAGTTGAAAAGGCTGCATTGATTTTTTTTTTTTAATTAATTTCAGTGAATGTTCAATTGGTGACTTGCTATTGGATACATTTTCGTTTAGCTACTGCTTAAGTTCAAGTCCTTTGATTTGTTCGTATGAATTGTTATTGTATTGATTTTGAAATAATGTTAATGATCTTGAGCATCTGTTATAGTTGGATGCTAATGTTCTGATAATTAAGTCACAAGCACACGCAGATAGTATATTATTTCTGACATTTATATGATTATATAAATAGGTTTATTCTATGTATGCTAGCCTTTCCTTTTTTCAGCACATTCAACATATATTATTGCAATCCATGACTAAGTACAAAGTTCAATGATCAACGAGTAACGTTTTTTATTTATTTCCTCAAGAAATTTGAATCTTTTGGAATTTTTTTGAGTAATGATTGCTTCGCTGTCTATTTGGTTATTTCTGGTTTCTTGTTTCCTCTTAATTCATGTTAAAAAATCAATCTCATTGTTGTGCAGGTTAAGAGAATACTCTGAGCAAGTCTGACTAGCTAACCTATATGTTCTATAATTTAGAAGACCATAAGTTGAATTTCTTAAAGTTGGTAATGTGATTATCAGGCTCATAATATATGTGGTGGTGGTTGAGGTGGTTTCAACTTATTTGAGAACGATCATTTGGTTGTACCGGTTAATGTTAACCCCCAGACTGTTTTTTGATATTATTCACATATTCAATAGTGGCCATTTGTCCGTGGCTTCAGAATTGGAGGGTTCAGTATAGCATCCATCTTACCAAATTGCCAGAGCCATATACGATTGTGTTGACATCACGAGGAAGATGTTATATTATTGGAGGGAACCTCACTTATTGTTGACGACTACCTGCATCCACATTATTAACTTGTTTGCATGGACAAATAGGTGTAAACCAGGTTCTAGTGCTATGATATAGTTAGTGATAGCAATGGAAAAGATGGTGGAGAAGAAGTTTCCGGTTGATGCAAAAGACTACAAGTTATATGAGGAAGTTGGAGAGGGTGTCAGTGCAACTGTATATCGGGCTCTCTGCGTTCCACTTAATGAGGTAGTGGCAATTAAGGTTCTTGATCTGGAAAAGTGTAATAATGACCTGGTAAGCTGGCTCAAAATCATTTATCTGTTGATTTCTTTTCCATTTCATTTCTATTTTTCATGTGGTAATGATTTGTCAATCAGTATCTTAGAAATACAAGCACATGTTACCTATTCTTTGTCTTTGATTGATGAAATCTTATGGGACAATTTGAGTTGCAAATATATTTTTGTTGATGTGGATTTTAATTTTCACTCTTTTTCACCTTGGAAGCAATTTATTGTTAAGTGTTGAATTCGTAAGAGCTCCTTGTTGCCACATGTAGGACACTGGTTGAAATTTTAAATCTTTAGACAAATGAGATCAGTCTAATTTATGCATGTATTACTGAATCTTGTTTAAATTGTTCAAGTTTGTTAATACTTTAATCAGAGGATATTTGCTTAGCTGCTCAGTTGGTTGTTTGTCTTTCATTAGGATGGTATCCGCCGAGAGGTACAAACCATGACCTTGATCGACCATCCAAATCTATTGCGTGCACACTGCTCGTTTACTACAGGTCACCATCTTTGGGTTGTCATGCCGTACATGGCTGGTGGATCTTGCCTTCACATAATCAAAACTGCTTATCCAGAAGGTTTTGAAGAACCTGTTATTGCTACGTTATTACGTGAAGTCCTTAAAGCCCTTGTTTATCTTCATGCCCATGGACACATCCACAGAGATGTGAAGGTATATGTTCTTTCTTATGTGATTTTTCTCTTCACCACCTTATGAATTTTTTTACCTATTAGACTTTGGTGTGGTGATTCTTTCCTATGGTTTAGAGTTTCTTATTTTATTTTATTTTATTTGATCATGAAAAGCATGACCTTCTTTCTTGGGAGATGAAAATTTCTTGTTATTTCATCTTTACAAGGGGCTGTCACAGTACATAGATTTTGTTATCGTAGTCTTTTCCTGTTCTTTCCATCTTCTAGCTTATCTTTTTCCTATCACCCATACTTGTCAAGTTTTTTTCCTTTTGAATATCTTTCAATATTGTCAATTTGCTCCCTTGAGCAATGACTTTTGTGTTTTCTGCTTGTTTTGGGGATCAATGTCTGCCATTATTGTTGATATACTCTAGTTACTTTTTTAGGCTGGGAACATACTGATTCATACTAACGGAGCCATCAAGTTAGCAGACTTTGGAGTTGCTGCATGCATGTTTGATGCTGGTGATAGGCAACGTTCACGAAACACTTTTGTGGGAACTCCTTGCTGGTAAGTTATTACCTTGCAAGCACTATTGGTGCTATACATTTGTTTATATGTTCCAGAAAACTAAAACTTTCTTGAATGTTTGTCAGGATGGCTCCTGAAGTTATGCAGCAGCTGCATGGATATGATTTTAAGTTAGTATCTTATTTAACTATGTTTTCCATATTGTTTTAGGGTTTCATCCTTAAATAAAATAGGTTTATTTCTTTTGTCACATGTGTTCTGAAATAACTGCTCTGGTTAAACAGAGCAGACATATGGTCCTTTGGAATAACAGCTCTTGAACTTGCTCATGGCCATGCACCATTTTCTAAATATCCTCCAATGAAGGTTAGTTGTATCTACTTTATTAAGAAGCCATTGCATGCAATCTTGATTTGAAGAATTTTTTTGGAAGTTTTTACATCTTCTATATTCTTCTATCTCTTTCTATTGGATGTAGGTCCTTCTCATGACATTGCAGAATGCACCTCCTGGTTTGGACTATGAAAGAGACAAGAGATTTTCGAAGGTTTGTCTTGTCTAAGAAAATCTCTTTGTAGGATTCAGCTGTCCTCCTGAAATTTTGGTGCCTTTTACAGTCATTCAGAGAAATTGTGGCAGCTTGCTTGGTCAAGGATCCGAAGAAACGCCCTTCGTCAGAGAAGCTTTTGAAGCACCCCTTTTTTAAACATGCAAAGTCATATGAGTATTTGACACGCACCATTCTTGATGGGCTTCCTCCTTTAGGTGATCGTTTTAGGATGCTTAAGGTCTTGTGCTCATCTCAACTGTGCCTTTCAAGTTCCTGAGCTCCTGTAGAGATAGTATACCTTTGTTCATCGTTGATTATCCCAATATAGAAAATTTTGGTGAGTTTTCCAATTTTAATTTTTCTTTCAGGCAAAAGAAGCAGATTTTTTGGTACAGAACAAATCATTATACGAGGACAAGGAGCATTTATCACAGGTTCAGAGTTAGAAACCCTTTGAACAAAATAGTGTGTGATCTAAATTTTGCTATGCTCGATAACCTGTCTTGCTGTGAGTGATTTTTTTCGTGTTTTGACTTCTGAAAATGCATCACTTCTTTTGTGGCATAATCTGTGTTTATCTTAGTGAATGGGATTTACAGAACTGAAAGACACTTGTTAGCCAGATTTGCCGGATTTGCTGGAAGTACCCAAAAAAATGATAAATGAAAACCCATTATTCAGTTATCTTTTTTTTTTTAAATTTTAAAATAAGTTAAAAATCTAAATAAGTCTTCTTATTGTTGTCATAGTGCGTTCCTAGTTCTGTTTGTTCCGACTGTCATTATGAGCATGAAATTATTGATACATGGCAGTTGTCTTAAAGTGCTTGGGATCCCCCAAACATATGGCAATTGCATATGTTATAGTTGCTTATAGATCTTGTGGTGGCATGTTATGTGGAAATAAACTATTTTAATGTTCATATTCTTTTATTTGTTTACTCCAATGTTGTTAAACTCTCGATTATACTAGTACGTTTTTACGATTTTACGATCCAAAACCAAGTGTCCGATTCCGTTTATAGGTAAAAACGAAAATGGGTAAAATCAGGTAAACTCGTGAGTTTGACACTTAGAATCGTAAAATCGGCCAGCGATCCATTTCTACAAAAACACAAGAAAGACAGCGTTTTGACTGAACTTCTGAATTCTATTTTACTTAGGGCTTTTTCCCGTCTTCTTCAATCTCTCTCCGCCGTAGCTCTGCCTCCCCCATTTCCCACCGCCCGCAGCTCTCGCTCTTTGCCGACCGGCCAAAGTCTCTTCTTCGTCTCCTTCTCCTTCTTCGCCTTTCATTCCTTCTTTCCTTCATTGCCCTCATTTTCTCCAGGTATTTTCTGTTCTCATCCCCAACCAAAAGCATCATCAAGTTCCTCCTCACTCCACCTTTCACCGATCCTTTTCATTGCCATTAGCTTAAACTTCGATCATTAAGGACTTATGCTTTGTTATGCATGGTTGTTAGTGAATTATGATTATTATTAATTTTTAGGTGTGATTGATAATATTTTTTTTTGAAATTTGTGTATTTTTTATAAGTTTGAACAAGTTCGTAATTTATAAATTTAACATATATTATATATAATATATTTATTATATTATTTTTCATAATTTGTAAACTCTTACTATTTTACGATTCGATTTTACGATCCGATTTTGTGGACCTTCTACCGATTTTACGTAAAAACTCGAGTTTAACAACCTTGGTTTACTCTCGGGAAAAATATGAAGTGCAGTAGAAGTTAATGGTTGCAATGGATAAAATAGTAGTAGAACTTCTGATTGCTTAGATATCGCATTTCTGAGATTTTTAACCCCACTTTGTTTATTATGCAGCAAGAATATATTCGAGGAATAAGTGCCTGGAATTTTAATCTAGAAGATTTGAAGAATCAAGCTGCTCTTGTACGTACTAATGTTATGTTGATCTGGTGAATTTCCTTTACTTTATATGTATATGGTGTTCATTTAGAGTTATACATCCATGATTTGGCTTACAGATTCCAGATTCTGATGTTGTTTCAAATGCTGAAGCTCCAAGCATGAGTAGAAAGCTAAGGGATGGGAATAGTGATATTGCTTCTCCCACAGAGAGGCCATCCCCTGATAAGCCTGTTTCAGATTCTGCGGTTGGCACAATGTCTATTGTGGTTGCTTTTAATTTGCCTTGTTTGTGCGTTCTCATTGTTTTTACCCTTCTGATTGCGTCACTCTGCAACATGTCAATATTGCAGGGAAGGCTCAATGATATTCATGATCTGGAGAATTCACTTGCTGCATTTCCCATGAAACCTCTTCAGGCACTCAAGTATAAAATATAACTTCTTCCTGTGCACTTTTTTAGCGCTTTCTTTGTTTTTCCTTTTTTTAATTATAGACAATCCTTTTATCAAACCTTTATTTTTGTCATGAGCAGAATTTTTCTCTTGTTACTTGATATTCTGTTGCCTGGTACCTTTAGTGAATATTGTGACAATGTTGTACATAGTGTATTGTACATAATTATGAACATAAAAATGCATATGTGGGAGCTTTATGTACTTGATGGCATGTTAACCTTTGAATACCAGTGAAGCTTTGTTTTTGTTTTTTTTTTTTTTAATAATTGTTTGGCATTTATTTGTTAGGTAAGGGGTTTTCTTACTTTTTTTCTCTTGGGATTTCATTTGATGTAGAGGTTGTTTTGATGTATGTGAGGACGATTCTGGTGCTGGTAGTCCACTTTCAAATGATGCTATTCAATCTGATAATGAACAGCTTCCCCAAGTACAGTCATTAGTAAGAGTTGAGAATCAAGAAGAAGCTAGAAAGGATGATGGTGAGAATGCAGGGCAAAATTGCTCCATGCCACGTTGTGCAATTGCAGGGCACAGAAAACTTTTAGGTTCTTCACTTATGCAGGATAATGTTCTTTCTCCCAAGAAGGTTTCTGGAGATGGAGACAGGTATACAAAATTCTTCATTTTTTAAAAATTTTTAATTTTTAACTATTTTTATCTTGCTGAGGAAGGTGAGTTTGCCTTTCTCTTCCTATATAATGTATTGATTTCGGCTTTTAAATTCATGAAGTGGTGGAAGTGATGAGTAGCATATTTGCATTATTTTGGTGGTGCTTCAACATTTTTTTTAAAAAAATAAAACCTGGATTTCCCTCTTAGTGAAACTAAACTGGCCCCTACTGCATATTTTGTAAAACTGTCAGTAGGAGTGCAGCTACAATTGGAAAATGTAAGGGATGCCTTTGAAGTTGTGAAAAGCAACTTGGACCATATTAGTGTAGAATTTATTCCTATTATGATGATTTTTCTTCCAAACCTTTAATGATTTTTCTTTATTTATTCTCATTAGCTTGTTTAAAAATCTATCACTCAAGCATCATTTTCATTTTTTGTGTGTTTATATATTTGGAGAATATATCCAAAGATTCTGTTCTAGTATGTTGATCTTTTGTGGCTGATTCGTGGTCTGTGATTCTGCCTTAATTTGAAGGGAATATTTGCAACCAAAATATCAGTCAGAACGTAATTATAGTGGCCCGTTGCAATATCGTCAAAAGAAAGAGATACTTAATTCTACGTCAGGTAATGCTTTTGGCATGTAATTATGCTGAACTTGATTGGAGATCTGCTCTTTGTTTTGGCTAGAATATGTCTGTTTTCTTGCTTTGATTCGCCTGGGGTTTTGTTGTGGTTCTATCTCTCTTTCTTTAAGTTGGAAAGTTTGCTTTTGCAGGAGATGATTTGTCTGAAGGTGCTGTTGTACAAAGAAAGGGTCGTTTTAAAGTGACTTCAGCAGATGTGAGTCCCAACGTGCTTTTTTGAAAACTAGCTAGTAATGTCCAAGCAAATTAAAATCATAGTGGTCTACTTGTTCTTTCCTACGATCACAAATGCTTTACAAAGTTGACTCATACTCATAATATTTGAGCATGTTCAGCCTCAAGTTGCAGTAACTATTTTCTATTATTAGAGGTTATATTCTCAAATGATCTAAAATTTCAAAGGCACACTTCTTTCCTGTGATCATAACTTGTCAACACTACTAATTCCAAAAGGGGAAATCTTTCGTGTCCTGCATGGCATGAACCTATGGAATTATGCTCTGATGGCATTGACAAATTCAATTCAGTAGCTACTTATGTTTTTAATTTCAAGGGAGATCATGGAGTTGGTTCTTCATGGTCATCATTTTATGCAAGTGGGGTAGGAGAGGTCTTTTATGCTTTTAGTGCATTGCCAGCTATTGAAAGTTTCAGTTTTAGTGAATGACATTTTAAGCAATACTTTGTAAACATTGCCTTACCTTCTGTGACAGCAGGGTCCTATAAACTCTTTTTTCGGTGTTGTTCCGGGATATTCAGCCATTCCAACAACCTCAGGCCTTTCAGCTGCTTCCATTCTCCCATCATTGCAGTGTATCCTTCAGCAGAATAGTATGCAGAGGGTAAAGGGCTTTTCATATCTAATTATGCATCCTCTAAATATTAGCTTTTGCTCATTGCTTTCTTGACATTTTCAGGAAGAACTTATTAAATTGATCAAATATGTGGAGCAATCCTCTGGTAAAGTCACTTGTGCTATGTAATTCATCTCTATATAAGGGAAACATTCAGCTACTTGGTTTATGTTCCTTTATGTCTTTTCTTTTATATTCTCTGTTATATGATGGTCTCTGGCTTTTTTATATCTAGGGCTTATGGAGTCCGCTGAGACAGGTGTCAATGACCTACTGCAGGTATCAATCACTTTTTGACAAATCCTTGTTTGGTTAACTATTCAGTAATGTGATTTAATTTTACCATAGTTAGTATGGTTTGTATGTTAAATGATACTGGTGTTACAGATATTGAATTCTGCTTTCATTTGCTTTGTCTTTGTATCTATTTGCAGATGCCAGCTACAGCTGCCAGGGAAAGAGAGCTGCAATCCCAGGTGATTCAACTGCAACAGAGGTAATGACCTGAGACAGAGTAACTTACAGTTGAAGCATGATATTTTGATATCATAGTGAACTGAAAACTTGTTTTGAATTCTAGCATTGGGAGCTTGGTGGAAGAGCTGCAGAGGCAAAAACTGAAAAATGCTCAGGTTTGTTTTTGTGGTTGCTGTTTTGGAAGAAAATTCATTTTATTTGCTCATTTTTTAATGATAAAATACAAATGGTGTGGTGATTTTCTGTTGACGTTGGTCTTCAATTTTTTTTGGGGCAGTGTTTATTTGTCAAAAAGCTAACTGAAGGTATCTTTAAAGATATTTCATCTGCCCTTGTAGCTCATTGGGATACATATTTTCTTAATCTAGAGCTGTATTGGAATTCATGAAATAGATTGATACTTCTTTTGTTTATTGACTGGTTTCTAGTTATTTCGGTCCCACAAACTTGCAGCTTCAGTAGACCCATTAGAGGGATAAAGCTAATGTTGATAACAATATTTGTGTTTCTGATACAGCTTGAAAAGAAACTCGGCTCATTAGTAAAGAAAGACGAAAACACATGAGAATGGCTCACCATCATTGGTGGTGAATTTCCTGCCCGCTAATTTATTTCCATTTATTGCTGGGAGAGTTTCAGCATCGACAGTCTTGAGATAGGTGCATTGTAGTTCGACTACCGTTCCTGTGAATAGTCTAGTCTGTGGGCACCCAAATTTTGAGATGCCTTTGTCACTATACATGTTGTAATATGATAATTCGACATTGTAATTATGTGTTATATGTAGTCTGAGGTATTCCATTTTGATCTCTCAATTTTTTTTTATAATCTAAAAAGAATCTAGCTGTTCAATTTCCGAAAGGGTCTTGTAATATGTTCGTAATTTAGTAACATCTAGTGGACTTGATATTTTCGCGGCGTCTCCCCGGCTAAAAATTCGTTGAAAATAAGCTTTAGATTAACGATATGGAAATGATACCAGTAGGATTCGGTGATTAGAACACGAGGGCCTACTGAAAACAATAGAGCCCCACCAAAGTATGCATTTCCCTGGAAGCCTGAAAAAACACCTTCTTCCTAATCGTAACAGCGTAACTGGGAATAATTGTGCGATGCTCGCAACAAGTACATTACCATAGATTTAGTATCAACAAAAGCTAAGGCATCTTAAAATAACAATTCAACAAAACGAAGCAGACATTTTCATCTGGAGTGCTTAAAACACGACAACAATGCCACCATAAACTTCTCTTTAAATTTAATAATAAGAAAAAAAATCCTTAACAATCTTCCCAAGAAACAAATGGTTTAAACAATGGACACTTTACAACCGGCTTCTTCGAGTCGCTTCTTGGCATCTTCAGCCTCCTCTTTGCTAATACCTTCCCTCAACTTCTTCGGCAAGCCCTCAATTGCCTCCTTAGCCTCTTTCAAAGCTAGACTCGTCAAAGCCCTAACCACTTTGATTGCTGCAATTCTCGCATTGCTCGGCACCTCCTCGATTAATACATCGAACTCCGTCTTCTCCTCCACCACCGGAGCTGCACCAGCAGCAGCACCATCCACGGGAGCGGCAACGGCGACGGGGGCAAATGATGCGGCTGAGACACCCAACTTATCCTGGAGGTACTCGACGAGCTTCTGCGCGTCGGCTAGGGTCAGATTGGAGATCTCGTCCCCCAGTTGTACGACTTTTTCAGGGGCATCGACAGCGGCGATTGGGCGGACGAGAGTAGAACCGTAGTGGAGGAGTGGATTTTGAGTGTTGCGCCGTGGAAAGTTTAAAGATTGTTTGAGGAAGGTAGCGGAAGGGATCGCTGGATAAGACGTGAAGGGCTTAGAGTTAGCGGGTGAACGAAGTGCTGGTGTAATAGATAGAGTGGAAGCCATTATTTTTGGGGCTTTGTTTTAGGAATGTGAAGTAGGAGAACTGAGTTACTGAGAATGGAGGGAGATAAAATATAGGATAAGAGGGAATAGCGTTGGGTTTGGGTTTGGCTACGGTGTAAACGTCACATTACTCTTCATTTTAACTCTAGATTTCTCTTGCCAAGTGGATAAGAATTTGTAAGGAGCCCAATGGGCTAAATTGACCGAATAGGGCTACAAAAAGGTCAGAATTCGATTGGCCAGGGGTCACACAGTCCAGCCCAGGGGCATTCCGGAAATCGATCTCGGGACCTCTCGCACCCAATGCTAGGATCATATCACTAGACCCAATGCCCGACGGGTAAAGCAAGTACTGAATCTTAACTACACCAAAGGCTTTCACTTGATATCAGCTTCCTAGTAAAATATTACAAAATTTCGGCCAAATATTTAGGGTATATTAATCCTCCCAAGAAGTGCCGAAACATGATTTCTTCTTCTCCCCCCATAGCACAGTGGCTCACATTGGGTCCAGACTCCAGATTAAGAATGAACGTTCGCCAAAAGAACCAACTCAAAATTAGACCTGGAACTCGCACACTATTTTTTTGAAAAAGACCCATCTATTCCCAGCGTGGAAAGAAAAAATTGCACGATATCAACTGCGTCAAGAACCAAAGCATTTACGAAGGAAATTCCCACCATGTAACGGACAATGAGTTTTTTGATATATAATATTTGAGACATTCTCTGTCCACAGAATTTTAAGCCCCAAGAAAGGGTACAACACGGACACTACACTATAAACACAAGTGGAAAGAATGCAGTAGCCAACCCAGCACACTTCTCACCACCTTCGACGCCTCCTACCGTACCAGTATGCAAAGGCTGCTACAGATACAGCTAAAATCACACCTGCCGCAGCATGCCAAGCATGCAAGGGCTTGTCGAGCACAAGACTAGAACTGCCAGCATCAAGTGATTGTGATGATGGCAATTTTTGACTCGCTATCATGGCAAATTCCAAACCCTGCTTCTCTAGCTCACCCAGGTTTTCAATTTCTGGTTTAAGCCTAGTAGCCTTGGCTATAGCCTCGTACTCCTCTTTGGTTCCACCCTCCAGAAAGGATCCCACAAGATGACCCTTGTTTATCCAATAAGCCCCAAAAGTTTTACCTGAGAAATCCCCAAAATGAACTACTTCCCCGACATTGTCACCATAAAACTGCCAAGATAATGTGAAGATGCGGGAATAGAAGAATGGCAGGTAGTCAAATTCGCCAGTCTTTCCAGGTTCCATGATGGCAGTAACAGCATGCCTAGCTGACTTCCTTGCAGCATCCACATGCTCCAGTCTGCGTGTTTCCCCAATTACTTTTACAGGAAAAGCAGCAACATCTCCAACTGCATAGATGGAAGTGTTACTTGATTGCATCTTCCCGTTCACCTTAATCCCACCCTTCTCTAGTGTTAGCTGTCCTTCAAAAAGGCTTGTGTTTGCTCGGATCCCAATCCCAATTACAACCATATCAGTAGGGAGCTTGCTCCCATCTCTAAGATTAACAGCAGTGACCTGAATAAAAATACTAGTACAGCCTTCATGAACAGTACCATTTAGAACAGATGATCATAGCATCAAATTGCAGAAAAATCAAAGAGTAATTACTAATAGTCTCAAGAACCAAGAACCAATACTTGAACAGAGACCATTGACTTCAACAATAAGTGAAGTCATTTATTTCACTTTAGAAGAAATAATTTTGAGTATTGTTTACATATCCTTCTAATTTTCGCAGTCAAGTAAAAAAAAAGGAACATTCAAGTAACCATATCCACATCCAAAATTCATTTCACAAAATAGCCTAAAAGCACAAATGTGTCCAAATTGAGTTACAAGAGTAATAAGATTTCACCTTCCCATCAGAGTTTAAATCGAATGAAGTCAGCACAGTTCCTTTGATAAACTTCACCCCCTTAGACTTGTAAAATTCTTCATAGTAACTTGCAAGCTTGGGTGTAAATAAACGGCCCACTACATTAAAACAAAGTATTAGCAAAGAAGAAAACAAACCCGTATGGATCTTTTTATCAGCCCAACAAAGCTCTGACCCAATTAGAAGTACAATAGAGAAGAAAACCATGGAACAGAAGACCAAAAGAAAACTCTTATTAAGTTGAACTACTTACTAAAATGACCCTCTGGGAAGACCATGGTGACGTTTATTTTATTTATCACCAAAGAAGCAGCACATTCCATTCCTATATAACCTCCACCAATGACAACAGCATTGCCATCCTTACAAGTTTGCATCACCCCCACAAGCCTAGTAGCATCAGCCAAATCCCGTAAATAACACACATTTTCAGCATCTGATCCCATAACTCCAAACTCTTCAAGCTTCAAGGCCTACATCCGCAAATGACATACTCTCTCATTAATGAAGTAGATCATAAATGATACCTTCCCACAAATGAAATCAACATAACAAATTTTTTTCATTCAAAACCTAACTTAATAGTTGCTGGCGAAGTTATAAGCTGTGACATTCAATGAGCAATAACCAATCCCATCAGATCATAAGCTTTCACAACCAGAATTAAATGAACAACACTTTTTTATCCTTACACGAAGCCTTGATGTATGTAACATTATAACTTCTAACAGAGAGAGGCAAGTTACTGAGAAACTATAAAGCACACTATATTCAATTAAAAGATCCATTTGATATTTCTAAAATCTTTGAATCCAAAAGGAACAAAATTTCATATATTTACAACACTGTTGAAAGAGAAAGTCCCATGCTTAATTGAATATTTCAGACATCACCTCCTTCCAGTCATCAAAAGAAGAAGATCAGACACAAAAGCAGAATACAAAGATCTCCATTTTTGGTGCAAGAAAAATCGATGGTCACAAGACAAAAGAATATTTAGAGCAATGCATCTTGCAGAGGAAAAATGGTGAAGTACCAGCACAATATACATATAGGGCAAACATCAAGATCTAGCCATCATACCCGAGCACCTGTCGCAACAATGAGAAATTTGTAGCTTATAGTTTCTCCTGTCACAGTCACAAGCGTCTTCCTCCTCACATCTGCAGACTTAACCTTTGTTCCAAGAATCAACTCAATACCTAACAAACAGGATAACATATATAAGCATTGTTGCACAGACCTACACGAAATATATTTACAAAAATAGCCTTCATATCACTGAAATTCTTTCTGTTGAAAAGGGTATCATGAAAGTTTCATTCAGCATCGCAAAGCAAGTTGACAATAACCTTTTCCTTTATTTTCATGTCAGTAAATTAGCACACATAGGAGACCCAACCAATTCAACTAAAGGGCTGTGTTGTGCCTGGAACAGTTGCATTAACTACAAAAAAACAAAATAGTAAACTTAGTGCTTGACCTCCTACAACTATGTGGCTTACGGTACTTAATGATGATCACACAGAAGATAAAGTTGGTAGGCACACAACTGCATTTTTCTATTTGCATAGTTATTGTGGAACTTCAGTACTGCTCAAAGCTTCAACATCTTTGACAAAAGGCATTCATCTTCGGATAATAACAAAGCATTGAGCAGAGAGTATTTTTAAATTTCATTAACAGTTGAATGATATCAAGCGTACAAGAGATCGTGTCTAAAGAATTACAAATTGGAAATCTAGAAAGTAGAGCACAGTTCATTTTCAGAATGAAGCAAGAGCTAATTACCATGCTCCTGATACCATTTTGGAGTTAGCCTTTCTTCATTTGTGCCTACACAACAGTGAAACGAAGGGAGTCTTGCAGGAGCTGCATGTGGTTTACAGATAATAATTAGATCACAAACAAGCATTAGAAAGAAACTGGATAATTAAGTAATACTAGAAAATCATAGAACCAATATGTCACAAAATCCTGTTGATAGTTATCTATAGACATGCGTATAAAGAACAAGTGTTTGTACACTTACAGGTTAAAAATATAAATGTATATGCATATGCACATTTATGATATCATTAAATAACTCCCAAACTGAATTTGAATATTCCAAGTGGATGTTAGAGAAAAGGGACAGTAAATTTGGCTGCATTACTTGAGACAAAAAAAGTTAATGTCCCATTTGTCCCCAAGAGAACAACAAACTGTTAATGGGTTACCCTATGCTAGCTTACCCTGCGTCTGCCTTCTTAGTTCTCACCCCTTCGCAAAAAGGAAAAGAAATACATAAACACTGATTGAAACATTCGGAAAAACTAGACATTCCAAGGCATGATAGATAGTGGCTTCTGAACCTCCCAATTTTTCCAACATACAAGAACTATTTTGAGGGTTGGGGATTTACAGTCATGATGAATATGATATCTATGCCAGCTTAAGACAGCTGCAACATATCGAAAAGTCTTTAAGGTAAGTGAACGGGGAAGAATCCAGAAGACAAAGATACCTTCTGGAAGTAAAAAACCTTTGCTCAATGCAGGTCTCTCGTAGGGCGCAACCTGCACAGAATCAGCAGATCTTTATGATATGGTCAGAGATGCCTTTCTGAGGAAAAGGTCATGAGGTACAAGAAAACATGGTCAGAAAATGATAAACCACAATCCTTTTCTTTGTAAATTAAATTTAAAAAACAAAAAACAAAACGAAACATGTGTGTGTTTCGTTTTCTTCTTGTTGGTACAAATAGACCTTAATTCCTAATCCAACTTTAAAATATCAACTTGTTCCCTCCAGTTACGCACGTATATTGCAGTGCATCCAAAAAATCCATGTTGTCTACCTAAGAATGAGAAAATTTGCAAACTGATTGGGGAAAGGAAAATTGAAACATTAAACAATTTATCAACTTTCGTTAATTACTCTACATCCAAAGATGGAGTCTCTGAGAAAAAATAACTACCAAAAAAGGGGCGCTAAATTAACGTACGAGCTTTAGCACTTAGCAGCCATTGAAAAAGAAAAAGAAAATTTCTGATCATATTACTAAGCTAAAACGCAAAGTGAATACGTAATGTCAGCATGCTCAATTAACATAACACTAGTGGATACTCATGGCCTGCAAAAATGAAAATACGAATAACTCGTAGACAAGATGAAACACGGAATAGAGAGTGCGGGCAGGGGAAGTTGTGTGAACAGACCAGAGAAGAGAAGAAGAGAAAAGACGAGATAAATTACAGGTTCTTCAGAAATGATACAGAGTTCACCATGAGAAACGCCTCTCTTCACAAATTCATGAGCAGCATAGCCAGCTGCCACTCCCCCTCCCAATATTACATACACAAACGCTCTTCCCATTTGTCCTTGCTTTTAAATGCCAAACACAACACGACACGACGCCCAAATGCCGGGTTTTCCCCTCTACAACTAGAAAAAGTGCATATGGAATGGATTGAATTGAACAAATTTGCCCTTTCCCGTTTGGGTTTTGAGATGGAATTATGGAAGTGGGAACAGAAAGGAGAGCCTAATCTTGTTTTCTTGTTTGGGTTTGAGTCTTGACTTTAATTGGGAGGGATATATACATACGTGCCATTAGTTTACTTCTACTTCTCTCCTTCCAATTTCTTTTCTCTCCTAAACATCTCATCATCCTTTGCGTACGGATTCTATACTTGGGACTTGGGACTTGGGACCGAGCGAGCCGAGGAGGTGGGTCTGGGCCTGATACCCCAGTTGTTTCTCATTTACAGTTGTACCCTTTAAGTCATCCAGTGCCACTGCCTTCTCTCTCTCTCACAATTCTTCTCCTTCTTATCCATGCAGAAATTATTCACCAGCCCAATCACCATAAATAAATAAATAGCATAATACTGATAAAAATAGATAATATGTGCTGTGGAAGATGATGACTGAGGATGAGGGATATTGGATTAGACAGGCAGAGCAATGAGGACCCCTGGGCTCGGCTTGGAAAAGGTTAAACGCTTATTGGGCCCACACTTATTCGATATGAAATTTTCCTTTTTTTTTTTTTTTGGAGGTAATTAAGCCTCCCAGAACGCGAGACGCTGCGGGGGGCTTTGTTGCCTTACCCGGTGAGATTGGAATCCAGAGTGTCTTTCTTGCGAATTTTTGTCATTCTTTTATACACCCTTCTTTCCCAATAAAAAAAAACAATATTTTTAAAAAATTATTTATTATTAATGTAAAATAATTATAAAAAATTAGATAATGATGTATTAATTATATTATATTTTACAAGTTAAAAAACAATTGGCCGCAATGTTTTTTCTCCCTTTTGCGGAGGGAGTACTGTCAAGTTTGGAACTTTGAGAGGAATGCAAAGGAAGGAAGGTCTGGGGCATTTCTTATGGTGGGACCAACCTGCAGACCAATCGGAAAGGACAAACATTGGGAAACGCAATGAAATATGAAATATCCAATCCATCGGTGATTCCATTTCAATCCAATATTTTTTTAAGTAAAAAAGAAGGGACTTAAACGTCGACGTTATAATATTAATTTTTCATTTTTTTGGAAATATTAGGTTGTGGAGTAAAATTGGAAGAATTGTAACTATAATCCTCTAGACCTCTGAGTTATAATAATAAGAATAACATCAAATTGATAGTAATAATTATTTTTCCTTTCAAGTCTCTCGCGTGATCTTCAGATCAGATTGGAGGAACACAATCCCAAAAATATATATTTGGGCCACTAACGGATTGGCGTCCACGGGCTATTAGGTAACCGCATCAATTTATTCTTCAATGAGCCATGGAAAGCCCATAATTATTGCGCTTGCATCGAGCCTAGAAAATCTGGCCCATATTTATTTTGAACTGGGCTGTCAGACAGCCCAAGCGCTAGTAATTATTTAAGTGATCCTACTCGGTAGTAATTTTTTATTTATAAAGGGTAGCGAACTAGCGATTATACTGGGTACACATAAAGGCGACCACGTAGACGTCGTACGTAGAGTGCCGGATTGTGGGGTTGGGCCTCTATTGACTAGGCCAATCATAACGGTACGATCCATTGGGCCGGTCTTAATTCTGCTATAGTTTTTGCTTTCCATGGTACGTCTTTTTTTGGCCACTATGATAGTGGTTTTAGTAACATCGATCCCATTCAATTGCAGCATTTTCATGCGATGCCGTCATGCCGCTTGCTAGATGATCATCATATCGTATTTTTAACATTTGAATCTGGCATTGCCGACTCGCCATGTGATTTATATTTATCATTCACGTGGCAGTTATGCCATATGCTCCTCCATGAATTTTAGCACTAAAAACATGTGACATAAAACAAGCGGACCAAATTCGACTGCTGTTTCTTTCGCATTGCTTAGGTACAACGAAAGCCACATCAAAACTCCCTTTCTCGCTTTGAACATGCAAGAATTGGCTACATTTCCCACTTAAATACCATCACCGGTATCCCTTCCCAATAGTCTTAGAGCATAATCCATTCATTTATTATATTCCCACCACAGACTATAATAAACTAACTAATGGTCTCTACGCGCTGTCTATCGAACCAACCCTATATGGTTCGAGGGAGGGTGCACGGTTATGCGTGGCAGTTGGCAAAACAAAATACTTACAGAGACGGATCGCACAAAACCAGAAGAAGGTAGATTAGGCGGCCTCAAAAGGCCATTATATAGCGTTGTAATGAGCAAGTAGTGTCGGTTGGAGTCGATGATCTCCTGCATTTAAGGATTGCGTACAGGTAACAAGAACTGTTACGAGGGAAATAACAAAGTTAAACATAACCACGTAGTCATGTAATATTGTCCAATAAGTAATTGGAAAATGGAGATTACTTGATCAATTAATATATACAACTATACCAACCATGTGAGGACTTCCTCATTGGAACTCGCAAGTTAGGTTCACGTCCTACTTAATAGATGCAAAGCCATCCCCAAAGGTAGCTAAATAGGGAAAAGCAAAGATTGAATTTGCCAAAACACGCTGGACTTCCTTTCCACGTTTCGATTATCTGTGACTTAAGTTCGGTATTTGTTTGATCATGACTTTATGGTCGCGAGCCTTTACGCGTAACAGCTTCTATGTAAATGCACGTTAAGGCTACATATTCTTATTTGCGCAATATATGCATGGATGCATGCATGCATGGGATCCCTTACATGCATGGCTTATGTATATATGTGAGCATTGATTGTCGTGCTTCTCAAGAAACTCGCATCTTCTTCTCACACGACCGATTATGCGAGAGCACAGAAATGCTAGCCACGGAAGGTAAGATCTTTCATAAACACTAGCCAAATTTACGACGATAACTAAAAGCAGTACGTAGTAACGTTAATTCAAATCACTACATTAGTTTACTGCACGAACGAGGCCTTCATATATGTCGAGTAGTTTTAGGTAGAAAGTACTCCGTTAGTTTCATTGCAACAGATATACATGTTCTCATAACCATATAAATATTTAGTGCATTTAAACGTTTAATAAATATCAGTACTACTGACCTGGTAGGCATCAACAACTATACTAACAAATAGTAGAGAATCATGCATGCTAAGGTACTTGCAGACGGAAGAAAGTAATTATTAATGAAAGGCCCCTATTTAGTCCCCATTAATTAATTGCATGGACCAGAGATCCTCCATGCTCCAAAGGTTGTCACTTGATTCAGTGGGAAAAGGACCTTGAAAATTCTCCATATTTCCAGTGTAGGAGGGTGGAGAGTAGGCTTCCACAACATCTACAGTAGTGGACATCTGAACTGTGCTTTCTCCATCATTATGCTCAGAGCTTTGTCCAATGGAAG
Source organism: Gynochthodes officinalis (assembly GCA_020080225.1). Classification (NCBI taxonomy): domain Eukaryota; kingdom Viridiplantae; phylum Streptophyta; class Magnoliopsida; order Gentianales; family Rubiaceae; genus Gynochthodes; species Gynochthodes officinalis. Next base: position 36,705,425 of record CM034621.1, read on the forward strand.
TTTCTGATTGCTTTAAGTGCTTTTGAATTCTGGTCCTCCAATAATTCTTTATTTCATTATCTGTTCTCCCAGGCAGATGCTTTGCAATCTTCGACCACCTGGACCAAGAAAATATTTACCAATACCATTATCAAGGCTTGCTCAATTATTAGTTATCAATAATAATAGTCATTTTGTAAGAACAGCTCCAAAGTAAAAATGTGGACGTCTCGTTAGTTAGCTGTGGTTGAATATGGACTATTTACGTATACAACTACATAAGTCTCGGCTTATGACACTTGAGAACGTGTTAAAATTAAAAATTTAGTAAAGCAATTTTATTCTACCATGCATGCAAGATTTGACCCCACAAGATCCGTCGAAGAATGCTTGTGATCAGCTATCACTAACACTATAAAAACTACGTTTCAAAGCATGTTTTGTGGCTGAAAATCAAGCCCCCCATGTTCTATGGTTCAAATTTTATGGCCTTCAGCAGTCCAATTTTTATTTAAAGGAAACAAAGCACAGAGTATCAAGATTGTCCTATTCGTGGATGATCGATCCGCTTCCAAAAAGAAAAAAACACCTGATCACTCCGAAATACGTAACTTACACCAAGCTCTACTGAACAATATTTTGGAAAAGATGAAAAAGCCTCGGGGAGGAGGCGCCCTAGCCATCAGCCATGCATGATGCATCTACAACCAAACTGAAAAAAGGATATCCATTGCCATTGCCTTCTTCCATTTCGCAAATGCTTGCATTGGCTCAAGTAGAAACTAAGGTATAGCATCATCCCCTTTACCATTAGGTTTTAATATTAACTTTCAGGCAGGAGGAGATCCCCAGTTTTCAAATGAGAAAAAAGAATAATGGTTTCCTTGGATTTTAAGATTCTCTCAAGTACAAATGGCTCCAAGCTTTTGCTAAAACTCCAAAAGCTTCACCTCTATATTTCAATAAATAATGGCAGACAAGGCATATAGTTTCATAATGATCACCTGTGGTGGCACTCAACGCACTACACTATTAATTCTAAAGTATTTATGTGGAGAAGTATGTGCTAATACAGCTTTATTTTTCCCCAGTTTGTTGACATTTTCCATAAAAATTACAAGCCATTTCCCATCTCTCCAGGACATGGCTTGCTCAACATTTTTAATATGCTTTTTCTATCATCATCAAAAATTCAAAATCCCCGAACTTGCCAATCAGCAAATTGGGAGAAACGTCAACTGCAGACTTCAGCCCGAGTTGAGATTTGAGATAATCAAATCGTAAGGATGCACGACTCGTGCGGAAATTATACTACCATCAAGAACTTGACCCTTGCCTTAAAAGCGCAAACAATATGGTAGCTGTCTTCTTCAAGTCATGCAAGTGGGAGCTTTCTTTCCATTTTAATTTATCTTTTTTTTTTTTCTTTTTGGGGGGTAGAGGTGGATGGGGTTTTCAGGGTGTAAGTAGAGATGCTTTATTAGGAAGATTAACACGTGACAAATTGAAAAAGGTTCACCTTAAAATAGAAACATGTGTTATTGTCCCTAGCCAGTGTTCACAACGTGCTACACAGTGACAGCTATTATGTTGAGGTGGAATTCCTTGCTAATGCACTTTCTTACTATTTCCAGTCAACATGAAGTACACTGCGGCGCTACAGCTAAGCAAATACGATATGGCACGAGAAAAACATCTTCCTTTTAATTTTTTATTCTTGTTGTAGAAAAAAAATAGTTTTTCCCCCTAAAAAACATCGGATACTAGATTTACATAGAACTAAAATCTTATATGTAATTAGGAACAACAACTAATTGTTCTTAGCAAGTTAAATTTTATTCTTACTGTTTTTATTCAAAGAGAAGGTGATCTTATGTGCTTTATGCAAATTTCTAACCGTAGTTATTTTAGAATTTTCTTCGTCAGATTAATCACATCTTAAACCAGCTCAACCTATGGTTATGCAGGAATACAAGTCGCAAATTAAGGCAAGTGAGCATATATCAGAAAGAGCTCACTTCCTAAATTTGTCCAAGTTGGGTTGGATCATCAAATTTACTCTTCTGACGGCCACAAGTTATATACCCAAGTTCGAATATATGAACACATCTACCATTACGCAGCCCTTCTCCAAATCTAAGTCCATGAATTATATAGGTTGTGGGCTTGAAGCACAACCACGAGCCCAAATCCATGGAGGGATAAATTTAGTGGCTGATATTGGTCCAAATGACGAACGCCAAGACAGAATCAGAAACTTGCATGAGAAAAATGGGCATTTTGTATCAGCAAGAAATCTAAACAAACCCTAACATGATCATACCTGTTACCCCATTTAGCATGCAGCTCCATGATCAATAGCTGTTCTTCAGCTGTAATATTTCCCCTCCTCACGTCTGGTCGAAGGTAATTCAGCCAGCGGAGACGACAACTTTTCCCTGTGCGCTTGAGGCCTAAACAAGAAAGAAAAGGAAATAATCTTAGTTATAAACAAGGTTCTTCTCGAGAAGAGAGAAAGAGACGGTCTTCAATTATCTGGGAGCATATAATTAAGCAAGCATAATATGAAACAACAAAAGAGCTTTTTTACCTGCAGATCTTGCTAGTGAGTTCCAAACACCTTCACCGTGATTTGCAATATAGTTGATCAATATCAAATCTTCTTCCATTGTCCATGGTCCTTTCCTCACTTCAGCTTCTTGAGAGTTGCATGGTTTCTTATCCATCTTTTGTGCGTTTGTGTGTGTGTGTGTGTGTGAAAAAGAGAGGGGGGAGAGAGAGAGAGAAGGAGGAGGAAGGAGGAGGGTGTGTAGATATTCTGGAAGAGAGTTTGATGGGTAGATGTGGATTTGTGAAGAAAGATACTGGCAGAGGACTTGAATTTATAGAGGTAGGCAAAGATAACTTTTTCTCCCCAGTTATTTACTAAGCTTCTAATCAGCTTCATCCTTGATGAGCTTTTGACCTAACTTTCATTGAACACAAACTAAATTACGTTACTCAAACAATAATTCGAGGATATTAAGATGATAGCGCATGTGTCTGTAGCTAGTTTAAGATGCATGATCATGGATCTTAACTTGTCTCGTTGTGAACTTAAACAACATCACATCCCATCACATTACATGTCCCCAATTACTTAAACGGATATTAATACTTTCAAAATACATATATGCTTTGGCGTTCGCGTGGTAACCTCTTTTTGTTGTTTATTTTGTGGATACAACGTATTCACTCTAAATTAAGGTTGATTTTTTTTTTTAATCTTCTAATTAATCCCTCGCAAAATTTTTGATATGCAGCCAAGCAAACCATGCTTCAAATACGTACTATATAGCGTTTTGTATGGGTATGTATAGCCTGCGATCAAAACTATTTACGGACAATTAATTTCAGAGATGATTTATACGATGTTGCCATGTGGTTCTGAATTATGCTTTACAAAAGTAAATTGCTCTACGGATTGCATGCAAACGTGAGACGCAATGTCGTCCTGCTGCATCAGTTTATAACATCTTGAAGAAAGTTGTAAGTACGTGCTATTTTGTTGTGATCTATCTTGTTCACACAGTTGTAGATCCAGGAAAAGGTGTACATAGTAGTACTTGTGCAACCTCTAGTGCATTCTAGTGTGGATTGTGAAAGTTATATAGTACTATCTGGTTTCGGCTGGGCTTGTTACTAATGAGAGTACAAACGTGGTATTTATTTGCAAAATCATCCAACCAATGTCGTAGATATTCTAGCTAGTACTTAGTGGACTGAGAAAATTGTTTCTATCCTTTTATGCAGCAATAATTAATGCACGGTCATTTGAAACTGACTCAAACCTAAAACCTACTTGTAAACTATCAAAATAACGTCCTAAGTTAATAATGCTAAATTTTCAGTTTTTGTCACATATCTTCACAAAAACGATAAATGCCAGAGTATCGAATTAACTATTAATGTTACTACTATTTTTTTTTACAAAAAAATACAAAAACTATTTTGGAGTTTTTTGTTAGATTACTTCATCTCAAAATAATGACAAAAATAAACGACCCATATAAATCATTTAATCAATGGTAGTGATGTCAGCAAAAGTAAATCCCCCAGCCGCGTTGTGGAATAGTGTTTGCTACAAGGGCTGAAGTTCTATTTCAGTTCATCTCTTATCAGCGGGATTAAATGGAAAAAACAAGCTATGCTCTGAGCGTACAGGAATACTTTTTTGTAGTTTTATAGCGGAGTTGTATGAGAAATGTCAAATTGTGAAAGACATATTGTTATATGAATGTACTGAAAGATGAAACTTTTTTTTTTTTTAACGACGAAATTAAAAACGATTTGAGATGGCTCTATCACCAGAAATAAGAAGACGGGGGGTAATAACCTATATATAAGAAGTTCAAACATGTTTTCTTTGCAATTTTTCTGTAACAAATGTCCTTACATAAACTGTGTACTATTTGTCCATATTCATCGGTTACCTTTTCCCTAAGAACTTTCACTATATATCAACAACTTTGTAAAAGTGAGATAGATCGATGGTTTGTACGTCAATAGTTTGGCCAATATGATACAGAATTTGCTTGAAAAGATTGAAGTGCTGAGGGGATTAAGCTCGATGTCTACGTGAGTCTCCAACTTTTCTCAAAGCATAGTGAGATTTTGGTATATGCAAGGGCTAATCATCGATTCGAGTGTGGGTCTGAGGAATGCAACTAGTGATTGAAATAAATATGTCTCCAGAAATATACAGTTGCTATCAAGTTCACTGTTTTCAAACCCAAAAATGCGCTTCGACTATTGCCGCTCTACCCTAAGAACATCTAAGAGTACAGTAGCGGCGGCACGACCGCACGATGGGTTTTTTCCCCACGTCTCCACCACGCGGATACTTATATAGATAGATAAGTTGTCTCTCCCAAATTCTCGGTGAAGTTCATTGTACCTTCATGGATTCATTGTAACTTTTGCCTCCTTTCTGGATTCATTGTAATTTTTGCTTTTAACGGGTAATATTGCGTCCCAGTCGGTGTGATCGATCGGGTGATAATCAACTAGGGGTTTTTTTTGGTACTTCATTTATGTACCTTTTGCGAGCATACCTAATGTTGGCCGGCATCAAGAGAGATTGGACTTGTCAAACTAACTATGTGAATAAAATCAATTTCATACATATCATTTTATGTGGCATGGACCGATTCTTACATATGAGGCAGCCCGTTTCGGAATTATGATGCTTGGGATACAAAGATCATTCAACGAGTTGTTGGAATACCACTATTGCAACAAAATTGATCTAGAGGCATGTATCTACCTACTATTCCCCAGCACTATTGGAAAGAAGAAAGAAAATCTTTTCTAATCATTTCTTTTCTAGACTTAATTCGTTTCTCGAGATTATTTTTTGAAAAAAAATTTTGATATAAAATAGAGAATGAAGATACCCATTCCAACATATATAGGATGTATCGATCTTATAGTTGAAGTGATAATTCATAATGCAATAATGATTAGAACCTAAAAATTAAAGTTAAAAAAAAAAAGGGAATTTTCTGGAGCATGAAATGATGTATAATTTAAAGTGCAATATATATGTGTATATAAATATAAACCAGTTTCATGTGAACTTAATTAAACTTCGTCGGCAAACTAGAATATTTGCTACTATATGCACGAGTCATTTTTCTTTTACTTAAGTTCTACGGATCTGCAATGAAGACAAGACGATGTGCTTGCAACTGTTTGGTTTCGTATCTAGACGAAGTTTATCTCGGACAAAGATTGGCTCCCGTTTGTCTTCCCCGCCTTCAATCACCAAATTTAGTTCACATCTTAATGTAGCCGCTTTGCCGAAGTTGTGCATAACTTCGCATTTCACAAGTAAAATGTTTAAGGGCGACCCTTTTTTGGGGGTTTTTTTGGTATGATGCAATTTGTATTGGTGTTAATAATTTCAAAGAATTATCGTGTCATATCAAGCTCTGTATACGTACCTACTGCATGCAGCATGCATTATGTCGTGTCCCGATCTCTTCCCCTATTAACTGGGGTTTTACTCTTAAAAAAAAGGTCTAATTAGGTAAAGATTATTCTTATCCACAAATCTCAAGGGCTACAAAGAGAGACAAAAACACACCTTGCGTATTATGAGGTCGCATTTTCAGCTAAAATATAACGCACCTCCATTAACAGACCAATGCCTAACACTGGCCCATTAATTTTCTGTACAGATATGCATCATTACTCAATTCTCTTTGATCATAATGAAGCTGTCTTCTCGATTATCCCATATTAACAACTGTTTAGAGAATGACACTTCCTACATAAAGTTGAATGGAAGCTATATCCTTCAGGGAAACTTATTTGTGGGTATGGATCACCAATATTTGTGAAATTGTCCCCCGCTATAATGTTATAATTAAAGCATATAGTTTGTCAAATTTTCCTGGTTTTAAAGTGATTACTAGAAGTTTTACGCGTTGATTTTCATTGCAAATTAAACCCCTTTTAAATTTTTAGTAGTAGATTTTCATTGTATATGTTACCTAACAAGGCTTACTGAATAATCTGAAGTTATTTTGAAACTCATGCAACATAGTACATAAAATTTACCCTATTTTGATTCATGCATTAACAGTACATTTATCTAGAAGACCATAGATTTTGTTGAAATTAATCTTCATTAACATATTTAAAATAACATATAGGAGTTCATTTGATTTCAAGTCTAATAGAAACTAGTGCAAATTAAATATGATTATGGATGACCAACGAGCTACACGCGGCTTGTTTTACAACAAATGGTCGCTGTTTGCCACAGTGGTGTTGTTGCTTTAGACACCTAGATGATGAAGGAACAATTAGACTACTCCCATTTTGATTATCATCCACTTCCAAAAACGGAAAGCCAGCTTTCATGAGTTGCTTCCGTTTTGTTCGTGAAAGCGGTCCAACTTTGAAAAGGGACGACGAAAGATTGAAGTTATGACATCGTAGCGTGCACCATGCCAAGACAAAGTAACTACAGTTGCATGGCAATTGCCTTCGAATGGCTGCTGACATGACTCCCTGTTAATGAGTGGAACCTTCACCGCTCGTCTATTCGTGTGGCTAATAACCGTTTAATCATAACTTTATTTAGGATCAATCGGACCATTAAGTACTGTTGGAGTGGAATTGCAACCACAAATTAGGATCTAACCAACCAAATAAGGCCCTTTTTTTTTTTTTTTTTTTTGGCGTAATAGGAAGGGAGGGAAAAAAATTAAGAAAGTTGAACTATTAAAGGAAGGGAAAATCTTTTATCGGGAGTTGAAGGCTTGTCTGTTGATTTTTTATTTTACAATTTTAATTTATTTTTAGTGTCTCGTTAAGATATATTAAAATTATTAAAAATTTCTACGCAAATCAAACTAAGTTGTATAGATAATATTTCTGATCATAACAAGAACCAAACACACTTTGTATCAAAAAGGTATAAAGCATCTGATGGAGAAAACATCAGATGTAGTCACCCACCGGCCACCCAAAGAAAGAAAATAGGTTTTTTTTATTTGAGGCTGTTAACAGAAAGTTTTTGGAAATAACCAATCTTAGCGCGAGAATATAGTAGGAACTTTGCGTGAACCTTAAGCATTGCCTCTTTGTTCAATTTAAGAGTAGTGAATACACCAATGGTTAATAAGAACGAATGACGATGTAGCATAGACGACGCACGCCTCGGTCGTATTAATGACCACTCACACCAAAACTCCAAACTCTAGGGAAGCAAATCCTAAGGGTCTTCTTGATGTTCATCCAAGTCTCACTGTCAAACCATGACGAGGTGACAAATTATAGTGGTACGTGACCCTCTCAATGGGATGAACGCGGCACTCATTAGGCGGATACCAAAATGCATTCTCCAATTCTCATTCAGATTCAACAAAGAAAATTCGAACAGTAGCGACGTACAAATCAAAGAAATTGGCTTGATACAAGGGGTCATATTTTTCAATTTAAATTACAAAAAACCAAGCAAGATGTTCTGATTTCAATTAAAAACAAAGCATCTAACACTTAAAACAAGATAATCCAAAGATGCAGGATATTCAAGCCAAATGAGAGCTTTAGAAGCAACTTCTACTACATCACAGTGATGGAAAAGAAAGGGAAAAGGGGCAAAGCGGTATAATCCCTAAGATTTGTCAATCTCACATAAAGTAAAAATAGTATTTCTTTTTTCCACGAATCCCACAAAAAAGCCAATCAGCAACTAACAAGGTCCTTTCTTGCTTTAAGCCTGCAAAAACCATTCCAAAATTGTAACTTAGCGGAAATTTTACAAAAAGAAAACCAAATATCAATAGTCAGTTCACATTGCAAAAACAAATTTGTGTAACATAGGTGCTCGGGAGTACGAGAATGAAGCAACTGAATAATGATTATTCAGATTGTGAAATAAGTTCATAAGCTTGCCTTGCTCGCAATGTTGCTGGAAAGCCAATCCAGCCCTTCATAAAGGCCCTCCCCAGAGGTTGCACATGTGCTCTGAATGTACCTGTGATAAGCAATCATACAAGTTAAAACAGACGCAAAATTGAGAAGTATTTTCTAACATATCAGAAGTCCTCTTTTCAAACACGAGAGGCAAATCACCAAAATATTTCTTATACAATTGCATACTTCCTCTCCATCTGAAACCCCTCACTCCATATTAACTTGTAATACAAAATGATGAGAACAGAACAAAGGTAAGGAATTCAGACATTCACGCACATTCTAAGACTGGGAAACATTTGGCTTTGGAGTATGAAGTAAAACACTATAGTGGCATGCCCATTGAATTTTACAAAAATCAAGAATGAGAGGAAAGCAACAGTGCACAAAAACTAGATTTACCAATGGCGCTGACGGAGAGAATGAAGACCAAGCTTGTCAGTAATTTCGGCTGCATTCATTGCATTAGGCAGATCTTGTTTGTTAGCAAAAACAAGCAAAACAGCATCTCGCAATTCATCCTGTAACCAGGCACAAGTAGATTACAACCTTGATGTTAAATGTAGTTCTACCCAATAAGTACATCTATACGACAAAATAAATAACATTGGACATTAAAGGAAGATTGATGAGAAGAGGAAGCACATATATAAAACAAACACAAGTAGAGTTCCACAGTAAAATCCATTCAAATCTTTTTATAACAAATTACAGGTTTTACTTCTCACCCAGCATTGGTGTAGGTTACAATCATTAAAAACAAACTTTGACAAGGAAAATAAAAGGTCCAAGGCAGAAGATAATTCTGTATGTCCACTATACCGTAATTAGTGATTACCACAAGAACTCAAATAATACAAATCCCTAACTAGCTGAGATTGAACCATTTTAATACTTACCAATAATTACATATAAACCAAAATTAATCTCATTGGTAACATAACAGCACAAGAACTTCATGGACTCTTATCAGATCAAAACAACTGAATATATTATCAATCCTTAACCATATGAATTCATGGATATTGTGATTTCATTGATCAAAAAAATTATTTATTTATTTATTTTTTTTTTGAAAAAAAAGAAGATTTTAAGATCAAAGGAGATGGAAGTAATAAGAGAATGGGCAAGGTCAAACCCTACTCTTAAACTTGAAGTCAAAGACTTGAGAGTCTACAGGTAAATTGCAACACCAGAAAATCTCGCAGAGTTAGCTATGGAGAAATCAAAGAGGTAGGGGAAGGGGTTGAAACATGGCAATAAAAAATTAGTTTGGAAATTACATGGTCATATCAATAACCAAAAGAGATTAAAAACTCATATATTTCTATCACAAAAAATAAATAAAGAAATAAATAGAGTATTCAATAATAGACTCCATATCTAATCTTGAACTGGCTAATTTGAACATATATAGCTTCTAGTTATTTTAAAATTCCAACTTCAAAGAACCAACCAGAAGGTAGCCAGAAGGAAGGACAGAATCAATATTAGATGTCAAGCACAACATACAGCCTCAATAGGAAGAGTTCTCTGAAAAACAGAACATCATTTTGATATTATATTTGATTCCACTAGTGAACCTACGAACTAGAAGATAGGTAACAAACCTCATTCAACATCCTGTGCAGCTCATCTCTAGCTTCAACAACTCTATCCCTGTCATTGCTGTCCACCACAAATATAAGACCCTGAGTGTTTTGAAAGTAGTGCCTCCATAATGGACGAATCTGTACCAAGCACAAACTATATCATTCACACAATCATATAAAACATAAAAGACATGCAGAAACATTAAAACATTAGAAATAGAGACAGAGAGAGAGAGAGAGAGAGATAGAAGTAGAAAGTGTCAGATCATTCTGCAAGCAAAAATATGAAATGATAAATAATCAACATAGTAAAAAAAAGTAACTTCACAAGAAGAAAAGTAAAGATCCTATGCCAGGTAATAATGTAAAAAAACGACAATCTGCAAGACTAAAAGGGCAGTGCAATGCTTACTATGACCAGGAGGAAAAAAAATAATAAATAAATATACCAAGGTGTTATTAATATCATTGAAGTGCATAAGCTTGCATATACACACAATCTGAGTTGAGATAGCAGAAAAGAGTAAACGGACTTTACATCCACTTAACATTTAAGAATATTGCAAATAATAATTTTTCTTTCTTTCAGACAAGTGGTTTTTCTGCCAATTTCATTGGATTTATCAATGCGATCATTTCAGTTGGAGTTGCAACTACTATGTACCACTCCATTATCCACAATATGCACCTCCAAAATATTCAAACCCAAGAATCACAGAGAAGAGATTAAAACATTCGAAGCAAGGTGATCAGAGTAACAAAGTATTTAATTGGTTTACATGATCCAATAAAGAAGAAAGATGTATATCACACCTTGTCTTGGCCACCGACATCCCAGACGGTGAAGCTAATATTCTTATATTCCACAGTTTCCACATTGAAACCTGCAATTTAATGACTCCTAGATCGTAAGAGAAGTATAATTGAACCTCAGCAAATATGTGATATGTCGTCATGGAAAAAAATAAATAAATGAAATTCCTGTGACATATGGTTTTCTCTAAGCAATACCAACACGTATTGTTGTGCTGGGACCCAAAATAAAGACATAACAATAATCACAGAGAGTCATGTTCATAGTATTTGTTCATTAATCTTCCATTTCATTGTTTTTCGTTCGGTTCTGAAGCTATCTATTTCCCAATCCCGCCCCCACCCCCCCAAAAAAAAAATCCTTAAGAGAGAATCTTCTGACAGCTTTCGGACAACAATATGAAGACACACAACATCAAGCTTCCTGTGCAATTCCCGAAATAATAACAAAATGCTTAAATATAGAACCAAGATACATCCAAGCAGACAGCTCCATGGTAAAAGTAAAGGAATTACCAATTGTAGGAATAGTGGTGACAATTTCTCCAAGTTTGAGCTTGTACAAGATTGTAGTTTTACCAGCAGCATCAAGACCTACCATAAGAATCCTCATCTCTTTCTTTGCAAATAGTCTACTGAACAGCTTAGTGAAAGTCAGCCCCATCTCTGCTTGGATCACTCAAAACTGTCAAATGCACTCGACATAATTAGCAAAACAATAGTTACTAATGATAGGATTTCTGCTTATAGATAATTAACCCAACGAAGTATGAGTAACAAATCAACCAACTTCTCGAGCTCTTTCCGACAGCAGCAAACAAACAGAACAATGTAAAAATAAATAATTCGAAGCTAAATCAACGATTGAGCCGATCAAATTAACATTTATTTCATTCATATGAACCAGACATCTGAATTCGGAAATAAATTAACAACAGATAGCTAAGTATGCCAAATTCAGTCACATGATGCTCCCATTCGATACAAATACATATCAAGCACAACATTCAAAATAAAGCTAATATAATTAACAGATCTATCCTATGCAGACATAATCATGCCCAACTCGTTAATTCAAATGGTGAGAATCCTGAATGCGATACAGCGTGAACAGATCGATCCAATTAAATGTTTCAGAACGGCAAATCCAAACTTTTTCGGAGGAAATGAAAATGCAAGATCGTAATTCGAATGTTTGACTGATAAAAAAATGAAAAACTCACCAAATTCAGAGAGATCGACAGAGATCCAGGAAATCTATATCGTGTGAGTGTTTTGATCTTGTTAACGAGTACAAAAAAATCTCTAAAGGAGATATATCGAGAGAGTGTTTTGAAAGAGAACAATAATGCAGAGAGAAACGAGGAAAGACAACAGTATTTACCTCTGGAATTCTTTGAAGGAGAATTGAGTGGGGAAAATTTTCCTGCAAACAGAGATCAAGGGCCGCGAGTTTCGAGGGCTTCGATCCGTTGCCTCTCTCCAGCTATATAATACAACGCTCTTATCAATGTAGAGTTGGCTCCAGACTCAGGGTTAAGCAGCAGGTTCCAGTTGTACACGGCCCGAATCGTTTTTCTGGTTGGTCTCATTCCTCAAACCCGTGTGCTTAAGTTAGGCCCAACTGAATTCAGATCTAGAAACGTTACATCATTATGAGTGCAATGATGCTCAAGTTTTTTTTCCCAAATTAAAAATATATATATATGTTAGCGAGCCGAAAGGTATCTTATTATTGTTATGGCCTTGTTAGTAGAGCATAATCCAATTAAGGTTTGGAGTTAAACTACCATATTGGTTTTGTGAATTTTACTATGGGTGTTTATTTTGATTAATGGATCGATAAAACATATTGAGTCTGTTAATGCATTTTCGGGTTAGTTCGTTTGATCGATCCGGTTTGATTCGTATTTTATCTAAATGAAACAAATTATAATTTTTTTATTTTAAAAATAGTTAACTTCAGTTGTAAAATATAAATTAATATTATTTGATAATGTAAATAATTCTTTAATTAAAATTAGTCAATTTGTAATAAAATAAATAAAATATTTATATGAAAATACATAAATTAATTTACACAAAAACACATGAATTAAAATATTTAGATAAATTTTATTTATTATCTTTATATAAAAATATATAAAATTTTAACATAAAATTATTAATTTTAAACCTAGTTAAATCATCTAACATTATATATGAAAATAAAAGTAATAGTAAAAACAAAAAAATGATCAAATCAAATGAAAAAACCAATCCGATTGAATTTGACCAATCCAATCACGAGTTGCTCAAATGCAAATCGGCGAGAGTCAGGTTCGAATCAGATTGTTGGTTTATGGCACCCCTAAATTTTATTGCTAATTTAGGCAAAGTCTTTGTTATAAATTCTTTCGCACATATACCATTTAACTTTTAATAAATAATAAGTCCTTTTGAAATAACAAATTATTTTATCACGAGCTAATAAGATAATAAGTTTGATATTTTATACAATAATTAATAAAAAAATTATGTTTTTAATATATCACATCAATTATTATCGTTTTCTAATATGAAATGTCACTAAAAATATGTTGTTTTTTAACAATTACGCTCAATAAATATTTTTCAAGATAGAGAATATTTTAATCATGATTCAACTAACTCATAAATGCAACATAAAATATCATCACAAGTTTGACAATTCGAATCAAAATCAAATTATTATAAATCAATGCTTTTGTCCAATTATACGTGAAGAATATTTCTTACTTATATTTTTACAATTTGTTTTAGTTATTAAATACAACAATTGTATTATTAAATATATAATTTTACATTTTTATCATTATTCTTTAAAATTATGATTATATATAATTAATAATAACAAGAGTATTAGATGAAATTCATTATAAAAGTTAACTTTTCTTTTGAAATACAAACAAAAAAAAATTGACTCTTTTTTTTTTTTCGACAAAGGGAGTAAGAAGAAAAAATATGTTTTTAGTTCAATTTTTTATTTTTTTTAAAGGTGTCCTTTAAAAATTGTTTGTAGTTAAATTTTAACCTTCCAAGCTCCTAATTTTGAGAGTGAGTCATTGCTTAATTAATGGCAATAATCACGAAAGACTCTGCATTTACATATTTATTCCTCTGTAAATCTACATGCTACATAGATTGATGATGATTTATTGGTTTAAGAACTACTAATTGATAATATTCAGCGTTTATAATTTTCAAAGAACTATTAATGAGGGTTTTGAATGAAAAGTAAAAAAAAAAGAAGGTAATTTTTAAAATTTACAAATTAAAAATTTTTATAGCAAATTTTGTTATTTTTTACTATAATAATAATCAATTGTACTAAGTTTTAAAAACTAAAAATAATATTAAATAAAATATTAAAACTAAAAGTGTAATTCTCCATTATACTAACGTGTTAAAAATTAAAGTTGTTACAAGTGGCTATACAAACTTAAAATATAACTAATAACGTTTTCTGTCGCCATTTTTGACGTATAATTATATATAACACACATCGTCTATAGAAAATTTGTTGAAAAACAATCAATGAAATGATTATTTTAATAAAACGTTGAACTACTCCCCAAACCCCTCGCCGCCCCGCCTCCCTGGAGAAAAAAACAGAAGAAAAAAAATGTAGAAAACCATTGGCCCCCGGCTCACCGCTCTCTATCGTAAAGTTCCTTCCAGGTTGTGCCACGTGGGACGTCAAACGGTCAAACTCCTGATTCAGAACCAAAGACCACTCCTCATAAGTCTTAACTGAAATTGATATACCGGTTGGGGTCCGCTCTGCAAAATAAGAATCTCAGAGCATCCTAAGAGAGAGTCTCGCGTAGTCAAAACTTTGTTGAGAAAGCTCCTCGAAACTCGCGAGGCTCGAGAATTTCTTCACTTTACTTTTGCTCAAGCCTTTCCTTCTTTCGAGAATTGTTTTATTTCCTCCTTGTAGTTGGTTTGTAATCGTGTTTCGATCAGTTTCAGCTGAAGCTCTTTAGATCACAGACGTTGTCAAATTGCAAAATGTGAACAATTAGCACCTGTTCATCTGTTTATTCCGTTGCTGGTATGGCATTTGTTTTTTCTTTTTTTTCCAATGGCTTCACTCTTATAATTAGCAAAATTTTAGGAATTTTTTTGGTTTAGCTCTGCCTGGTGTAGCCGCGCTTTAGACTAATTTAAGGAATATGAATATTTGTTTATAGTTTTTGCAGAGCTTAGGGCATCGTGAGCTTAACACCAGTGGTGATTTTATATCTCTATAGTGCCATGGAACCAACACAGATTACATATTGTTAGCTGATATTAAGAGTTGAACTACTTCCCGTTTCATTTTGAGTGGGAAGCAAGGAAAGTAGAATTTTAATTGCATATGCCCACTTGTACATAAACCGGGGTTTGGATCAAACAAATTTAGTAAGAGAATTCAAAATAGTACTTCCAGTGTACGATCTCCCTGGAAAATTATGGGGTTAGCGTTCTTAGGCAGATACAACATATTATTAACTTCACTGGATCAGTTTAACTGAGGCAAACTGTCTTGAGGTAGTGGAGGTGGGTCGTGCACATAGTTGTTGGGGGCACTTTTAATTGATTTTTATTACCTGGAAACTGGACTGGGAACTTGCGTATTTAATCTTTTAAGTATTCGTTGGCAAAGGTGCCTTTACCTTTTTGATATGTTTTTTGAACCAAGAAGAATATTCAAGACAATTTCATGTAATATTTGGGTACAGAAAAACTATATTCAAGTTAGTGCATCATGAGTTACCATTTTCCAGCTTGTAAAACTCATCAGGGAGAGTTATGGTTTGATGTGAGATGAATGTCTTCCTTGTATTAGCTTGATATTGGATGCTATTCGATATTCTGATTTGGCGCTGGTGGATAATTTCCAACATTGATGATTTTTAATTTCCACATGCAAGCAGTAGTCTCCATGTAAAATTGGTCCTGCGGCAATCACTTTTTATTATTGACCATATTAGTTTGTGTCTTATGTTTTCTGTTATTGTAATTTATCTTCCATAAGTGCATCAGTGTCCAATATATGCATTTTTTGGTTCCAGGTTATTATTAGCTGAGGGTGTATTAGATTGGTTCTATCATTCAAGCAATTTAGAGACACATCTTGTGTGGTATTGTACATTGTTGTGGCTTCAAGTTTAAGGATGGCTTCTGCAGTTGGGATGCCAAAGAGTGACGTAATGCTTGTTGACAAACTTCCAGATGAAATCAATGAAATGAAGATTAAAGATGAAAAGGTGGAAAAGGTAAATAAAAAATTATCCAGGAAACTGTATTGATTTATATCCACGCATTGCTTACTGTTTACTGGTTCTAATTTGCAGGAAATGGAAGCAGCTGTAGTGGATGGAAATGGAACTGAAACAGGCCACATTATTGTAACAACTATTGGTGGTAAAAATGGTCAACCTAAGCAGGTAATAGCATTTGGAATAATTATCTTGTGATTCTAAAGTTAGCTTTTCATAGTAGTTCAAGCCTAATTTTAATTAGTTTTGCACCGTTTGAATTTCAAAAAACACTTAATTTAGAAGGGAGAAATCTTTCATTCTTCTTAATTTTTATTTAATTATTATCATTATTATTTTTTGGTCAGGAGTGAGTGGAGGATGGGGAGCATATTAAAATAGGTTTTTTTTAACTCTTTTGCTTAGTCTCTCTCACCTTTTGCTTTTCCATTGTTGTGTTCAGACCATTAGTTACATGGCAGAGCGTATTGTTGGACAGGGTTCATTTGGAATAGTGTTTCAGGTAATCCTCTTTTACATTTCAATATACCAAGTGATTTTGTAGGTTTAGTTTGGTTCTCATATGCTTTTGCTAAAGTCAGTTTTGCATATGAGACAAAAGAGATTGCTGTTTGATTAAGCTGTAAAATTTTGCTGGTTGCTTTTGTTGTGTGGATGACAGTTGTTAGCTTATTGTGTTTCCATTTATAGGTCTTAAACAGCTGATAATCATAAATTTGGTAGTTATGTTGGTAGGAAGTAGAATATTTGGACATGGGTTGCGCTTCATTTGGTGCTTTGAACTTGACTTGTCATTTTAATTGGCAGGCCAAATGCTTAGAAACTGGAGAATCAGTTGCAATTAAAAAGGTTTTGCAGGATAAGAGATACAAAAATCGTGAATTGCAGACAATGCGCCTTCTTGATCATCCCAATGTCGTTGCACTTAAGCACTGCTTCTTTTCTACCACCGATAAGGATGAGCTGTACCTCAATTTAGTTCTTGAATATGTACCCGAGACTGTATATCGGGTGTTAAGGCACTATAGCAAAGCAAACCAGCGAATGCCTATGATTTATGTCAAGCTGTATACTTATCAGGTCAGCGCCTCACATTCATTGTGTAGGTTATCATGAAGATGAAACGATCATCAAAGATTCTTAGTGGTTATTCCATTTAATTGTTTCTATAGTTTAACTAGTCTTATATATTTTGGTTCTATAATATAGATGATCTTTTAGGTTGGCTGTTTAAACTGAATTTAATCTCTCAAATTGATTCTTTTCATAGTTTGTAGTTCAGTTTCAGTATTTTCTCCTCTTCTTACCAGTTGAGTCACAAATTTTCCATGTATGTGTCTCATTGTTAATTTAGGTATGGAGAGATTAGTTAGTGCCTTTTCTTCTCTTGCCCAGATACATACAACTGTAACTGAATAATTTCGACAAAATCCTGGCAATTCTTACTGTTTTTCTTGAAAGTTTTGATTGACTGCCCTCTGATATTCATGAATTGCTATTATGGTCAAATTTGTTTATATGGGTGCTTGAGATCCTTCTCCTCTCTAAAGCCACTGATTGTATCAGAGAATTTCAAGATGCAGAGATCATATATGTTAGAACATATTGCATACTGAAGTTCTTTAGAAGGACATTTGTTTATTTGAAATGTTCATGACAAAGTCTCTGTTTTCTGATTATATAGCCTTATTGGTTTGACAGATTTTCAGAGCTTTGGCATATATTCATGGAATTGGCGTCTGCCACCGGGATATCAAGCCTCAAAATTTACTGGTATGTATTTGATGCTAGAGTATCTTGCCATTACTTTTATTGGCATTGCTGATGATAGTCTGTTTTTTCAGGTGAATCCTCATACTCATCAGGTTAAATTGTGTGACTTTGGAAGTGCAAAAGTTCTGGTAATTACTACATGATACCTTCATGTGGGGTGATTAAACTTTGTTTTGTATGTGCTTTTTTGTACATGATAATTTTTGCTTATGCTCACTGTTCTATTATAAGAAGGTTAGAGGGAGATGGATGGAAGGGGATGAGAATTTACCTTGAATACTTAATCTGGATAAAGACTTTAAATACTATCTTAGCTAGGTCTCCTTAATTCAATTCTTCCACATGTTAGCTTGTTCATTTCATTTCTGTGCTTCTTCCATGTTAACAGTTCTTATTAATATTTTTCTATGTGTAACAGGTGAAGGGTGAGCCAAACATATCATATATTTGTTCTCGCTATTATCGTGCTCCTGAGCTGATATTTGGGGCTACTGAGTATACTACTGCAATTGACATATGGTCTGTGGGTTGTGTCCTTGCTGAATTGCTTCTTGGACAGGTTATTAAAGATGTAGTTAAGTTTTACTGTTTTATCTGGATAGCAAACAATGTTCTGAAAATTGATTTTCTTGCATTCATTTTGTTGGCCATCCTGAACTTGGTAGCCTCTTTTCCCTGGTGAGAGTGGAGTTGATCAGCTGGTGGAAATAATCAAGGTAATATAGAATCTAAAGCAGTTTATGACTGTTTCATTCTTAAGATGCTGACTCTATGTATGGTGATGCGTAGGTACTTGGAACTCCAACTCGTGAGGAGATCAAATGCATGAATCCAAATTACACAGAATTTAAGTTCCCTCAGATCAAGGCTCACCCATGGCATAAAGTGAGACGCCTGTTACTTTCACGGTCTCACTTTTTATTAGTGCTTTTGATGTCTTTGTCTTCATAGTTGATTTTTTCCTGCATTGATTTTTTTTTGTGGGGTCCACATTAGATTTTTCACAAACGCATGCCTCCAGAAGCTGTAGATCTGGTTTCAAGATTGCTTCAGTACTCCCCGAACTTGAGATGCACTGCTGTGAGTATATCCAGAACTGAATCATTTCGTTTCTGAAACGTTGGCTTTCCAGAGAATATCAGTCTTTTTCTCTACTTGGATGATTAAATATATCATGCTGTGATATTTTTCCCCCCTCTATTGGCAATTTGTTTATGAATGCATTTTTCATGCTATTCTGCTTCGGGCTCGTCCAGATACTAATGGTTAGCTAGTTGTCACCCTCTAACTCATCCCAGATGACAAGAAGTTCCAAAACCTTCGCAATAAATAAATGGGTCATCTAGATTCCACCTCTGGCAAACTGACCCACATACCTAATTTGCCTTTATACTGCATAGCCATTTATAGCTGTTGCTGATATGATATATTAGAGGTGAGGATATTAGAAGGCCATCCTTGTTGAGAATATTACTAAAAATCGTGGCATCAAAGGTTTTTCAATTTTATATATTTTCTACCTGTTCAAAATGCGACTCAGGGTTGAGGGAAGGACGACCTTTGAAGTTGGCAAGGAAGTGCTGGTATACTTTTTGTGATTGGTTTCTGTGAACGATTGATTTGTATACTGATGGTGGTTTGTGTAATTTAGTAGTTCTGTAACAGCTTACTCATGAGTGATTGACTCCTTTTTGCAGTTAGAGGCTTGCGTCCATCCATTTTTTAATGAACTTCGTGATCCTAACTTTCGTCTTCCTAATGGACGCCCATTACCTCCTCTATTCAACTTGAAACCTCAAGGTTTGTATTCATGACATTATGTTTATCCTATATGTTATTTTGCTTTTCTTGTTACTGTGAAATGTAGATTTAGATGTTGGGTAATATAACTATTTGGGTTGATACATTCTTGGCGGTGATAATTTCTGACAAATGATTTACTAACAGAGCTAAAAGGAGCATCTAAGGAACTTCTTACCAAATTGATTCCAGAACATGCTCGGAACCAGTGCCCTTTACTTGGTTTATAAGGTGTATTGAAGTTTCATGCAACGTTGTGTATACTGAAAACTATTTGTGATGTATTATGCTCATCCTTCATGCTGACGGAAGAATCAGAATGAACAAATGTATTGGTTGTTTTTATTGTTTTCTGTTTTTTTTTTAAGTTCACCCTCCTGATCGCTTCATGATGAAGGAACAAGAAAAACCCACTACGGGTGGGTTCTTCGGTTTATTGGAGGGTGGGAATGTTGACTGTTAATTGTGCACACATTGTTAACTGTTAAGCTCTTAGTCTATATGAACGAAGAACTAGTCTATGTTTATGCATTGCGACTTATTGACTGTATCTAATAATTATTACTGTTTGGGCAGTGTGGTTAACTTTATTCTCGAATATCGCTAATTGCTTAATACGCGGAATGTTAGTCCTGATTGGCAACAATACCAATTCATGCACCCCTCTTGTAGTTTTATCCATTGTATGGTTTGGACAGGGCTGCTTGTATGGTCAAGGCGTGTGCTACATTCTTCTTACTTTTTCTGGCAACCTGGAGATGCGTTTGAATTGACTTAGTTAATGAAGCCAGTGAATCGATGATGATTCGAGTACTTTTGGAAACTCAATCCAAAACTTATTAGCGTTGCTAAGTTATATTTAACTAAAATCCCAAATTTTGATACTGTATTAGACAAAATCTAATACGCTATACATTTCTAAAAAACAAAATAAAAAATATATATATATCAATTTTGTTGGTCTAAATAAAATTTTTTTGTTGTGTAAAATTCTTGTACCTTTTCTGTCTCAATTAAAAATTCATTTTGGTTAAAATATAATTTTTTTATTAATTATTAGGCATAAATTCTTAATCTTCTCTAATGTTAATTCCCTGTTTGTTGTCCTGGTTCTTCTTTTCCTATTCTATTTTTTGTTCCTTTTCTCTGTTGCTTCTTTTATTCTCTGTTTCCGTCTCTTAAACATCATAAAAATTGAGTCAGGACCCCAACGTTCTGATAATCTGGTATCAGAGCAGTGAAGATCTTGAGTTGGGAAACAACTATGGCGTCAGGAACCAAATTGAAGTCGCTTGTGACTGAAATGAAAGAGTCAATTCAGAAGCAATTCACAGAAGTCCAGACCAAGAATCTGGAATTCCAATCACAAATGATGGGCAACAGGATAATGGATAATAGTATTGCCAATCTAGAAGCCAAATTCGATGCATTGATGGCCATTCTCAAGAAGGGCAAACAACCCATGGAAGAAGCACTAATCCCACTTGACAAAACTCCAATCTTGCCAACACCAGATAACAATTTGCTATTGGGAGGAGAAACTACTAGATTCAGAAATAAGTGGGGTAAGAAAATGGGTAATCCCAATTTTTATCCCCGTTATTATCCAAAAGTTGATCTGCCCTTCTGTGATGGGGAAAACCCCTTTGAATGGTTAAGGAAGTGTGACCAAAAAAAAAATTGTGAGGAGAATCAGAAAACCGATGTTGCTGAAATGTATTTTGGGGCCAAAATGGATGTATGGTATCATAGTATAAAAATGGTGGAAGGGAGAGTATCTTGGAGGGAGTTGAGTGACTTAATCATCAAGCGTTTTGCAGGCAATGGTTACAGAGATGAAGTGGAGGAGTTTAATAAACTCCAACAGATTGGTTCAGTGGTTGAATATCAGGAGCAATTTGAGGACTTGAGGATCTTGATGTTGACCAGAAACCCCAGGTTGCCTGAAGATTATTTAATTTATAGTTTTATAAGCGGATTGAAAGAGGAAATCAAACCCATTGTAAGGATGATGAAACCAAAAACTTTGTAGGAAACCTTTGAGGTAGCCGAATTATAGGAGCAGGCCTTTGAGGTTGATTCTAAAAGGGTGAAGATTGGTTTCAGATGGAATCACGATTCTATGGGGATTACAAGCAAGAAAGCTACTGAAGAGTTTTCACAAAGTAGGGTGAACAATGGGCAATCTTAAAAAGTTGCCGAAGAAACTGGTACTGAGACAAGAAACATTTCAGCTCAAGAAATTCAAAGTAAGGAAAAATTTGGGCTAATGTTTTAGATGCGGGGAGAAGTACGGGTTTGGCCACCAATGCAAACTCAAGAACTTCGCATTTGCAATACCAAAAGAAAAAGGTGATCAAGAATTTTTGGATGCTATAGGCGGGCAAGATAAAGCCACAGGAATTAAGGGAACAGTTGGGGTTGTATCTCTAAATGTCCTGTCTAATACATTATCTAGGAGCTCAATCATTCTATTTGGGGCGATAAAAAATGTACCAGTTCGGATATTGATAGATACTGGTAGTACCCACAGCTATATCAACACTCAATTGGTTCAAATGCTAGATCTGGAAAGGAAGAGTACTGGACTATTTATAGTTGCTATAGCAGATGGAAGAAAAACCTGCAGTCAAGCAGTTTGTCCCCAGCTGGGTTGGGAAATACAAAGCTACAAATTTGAGTTATGACTTGAAAGGGACGGACATTGGCAACTGGGGAGTGATCCTAGGAATAGATTGGATGGAGCACTATAGCCTTATCACATTCGATTTCAGAACCTTCAATATACAAATGCTACAAGGAGCAGGAAACTGATACTGCAAGGCGCCATAAAAAATCCAAAGGTGCAGGTCATCGGCACCACCAGTTTTTACAGCTCAATACCAAAGTTGCTTTGAAGCAGGATGAACACGTGTTAAAAACTAAGCTGCCCAAATGGGATACATCTGATATGCATTCTAAAACATGGAAATATAGTGCAGAGAAGGATCATCCTGCAAAATAATCAGCATGAGCAGAGTGATTGATTAAATGGAAAATCTTCACTTTTAATAAATTTTCTTGGAAAATCAATAGCTTACTAAACATTGTTTTTTATAGTTTTGATTCTTGTGGACAAGACTCTGTTCAACGGGAGGAGCATTGTCAGCAACTTTAAGGATGTAATATTGGAAGAATGCCATTTAGCAATAAAAATTAGTTAGTGACAGTTAAAAGGAAAGTTCAAGCAGTTGATTACTTAAGTAGGACAGTTTAGAAAAATGTTAGTATATAAAGGGAGCATTAGCTGGAAGATGGCAGGTTTTTGGAATGTTATTCTTTGTAATCTTTCCCCTAAATTTTTGAATATTCTCCAATGCTAATTCCCTATTTTCTGCCCTAATTCTTCTTTTCCTATTCTATTTTTTGTTCCTTCTTTTATTATCTGTTTCCGTCTCTTAAACATCATAAAAATGGAGTCAAAACCCCTAGGTTATGAGTTATGACAGAGTGGAAGGACGGATTGTGAGATAGCTAACATCTAAAGACGGGCATGGTAATCCAAAGTCTCAGTATAGTTCGGTCTGAGGTTTATTGTAATTTTAGGAAGAAGAAGCAGCACGACGTATGAGTAATAATTTAAAACGTATTTTTATTTTTTTAAAATAATAATTATAAATAAAAAATATATTAAAAAACGTTTTCAAATATTAACCCAACACTCCGTAGACTTTGGTATTCCCGTTTCGTACAATTAGGGAGGACGCGGTTCGGTTGCCAGGCTGCCAGCCGTCCATCCATACGGGACTGTGAGTAAACCATAGTTAGAGTCAAGCGCCAAATTTTTTAACTAGGGTTAGATGGTTGACGTCATCCATTTTAGAGTGCTCCCTGTTTGGCACTCGCTGGTTGTTATTCCTTTTAAATATCAATCGCAATCCTACCTCCACTTCTCTCTTTTTCAAACCTACGCTTCTCCTTGTTCAGAAGCGTAAGTTTTCTCTCTCAGCCTCCCTAACTTACCCACCATTTCTGATACTCGTGGGAGGGAAAATTACTATTAATTTATATTCATATTTAGCGATTTTCGGGAGGCCGCTAGAGAGAAACAAGGTGTTCGGAGGACGGGAGCATTCGTAGCCGCGTTTGTTGGCATTGGTCTTCGAGGTCTTTCCTTTTGGTAGTCCAATCGACATCGTCAGGTGCTCTTTTACTTGCTTACAACCCTCAGTTTATCGTTTCACCTTTTCAGCAACGGATCTGATTCCGAATGAGCCAGTTTGTTCCTGTATGTTCCGGAAATTATGGACATAGATTTTGATATGTCGGTTAGGGTTTCAACTTTCAAACCGGGAGCTTTTCGGTTTGCATGTTCTATAGGCCGCTAAAATATGAAATACGCGTCTAAGTTAGGGGCTTTCCTGATTGCTTTTTAACTGGCTTCTTCTCTGTGCTTGACAAGAATTTTCCGCATGGTTTGGCATCTTGTGTATATGTTTAGGTTTTACATATGTATATTAGGGAATGTTTTTTGACCGAGTATGTGTTGCAGCTTTTACATGTTAGTTTGGTTTGTATTGTTGACTGGGATGATGATAATTTTTTAACTAAAGGAGCGAGGCTGTTTCTTCGTCTTCTTCTTTTTGCCATAAATTGTTCGGATTGTGCTAAAATTTCTTTATCTGGTCTATGCCCATTTATTATCAAAGTTGTTGTCTCTAAATTGCTGTACATATTACAATGTGCTTGAATATGAAGTAGAATCTTTATATCTTTGTGTCTTCTTCACGGATTGGGTTTATAGTGGAGTAATAGGTCTCCTTTTTATGCATGTATTTCTTTTGGATTGGGTCACTTAATGATGATATTACACAATTTTGCAGTTTCTTGTATCCTTGTGGTCGTTTAATTTTAACTAGCCATCCTAAACATTGTTTCACTGTATGCTTTCTCTAGGTAATTCAGAAGAGAATCTGACGGCAAGAAGGAATCATTCGATATGGCGGCTACTGCAACTGTCTCAGCAGGCGTTAGGTATGCACCAGAGGACCCCACTCTTCCCAAACCTTGGAGAGGCCTAGTAGATGGTAAGACTGGATACCTTTACTTTTGGAATCCGGAGACCAATGTCACACAATATGAGAGGCCTGTTTCCTCTTCGCATGTTGGATCTGCTCCATTGCATAAACCCTTGAATTCATCTGTTCACGTCCAAAAGTCATCTCAAGGACATCGTGAGAGTAGTCCCAAAGATGATGACAGATACAATAGAGGTGGCAATGGTGGGTCAGTGAAGGTTTCATCTGGACTTGGAAATTCTCAGGCATGTTGACTTCTTCTCTTATTTTATCGAATCATATCAGTCCTAGTTTCGTTGGGCTTATGTGGCTATCATTCTTGATTAGTTTGATCTCATCTCTAGTTGGAGTGAGAGGGTTTGATTGTGTTTATGTTCAACTCAATATTTATGATTTGAAAATCCTCCTTTAACCAACATACCAATGTAAATAGTCCAAATTTCAAACACGTTTTCTCTATTGCCTATTCTTTATTATTTTGATGCAATAAATTGGAACCTTACGACTGAGCAGTTTTGACATTATGATTATGTGATTGTCTGTGTACTCTTGAAATTGTTCTTAATTGATTGTTCATGTGTGTGTGTGTGTTTTCTTTAGATATATTTCTCTCTTCTCCTCTCTTTTCTTTTTTTCCCCCTTTTTTTTGACCATCGCATGCAATTGGGAGGCCTTACTTTTTATTGTATTTTATTTATTCTGTTTTTAGGAGTTGGCAATAATATAATTATATTCTTTCTTTTTTCAGGGTGCACATAGTGGACCAGATCATCCTCGTGATGTTCCAAAAGTGGCAGTGGGTGCTGCAAATGGGTATTCAATACCAACAGCTGGAACTACCTTATCTCCAGAATCCTATCGTCGGCGTCATGAAATAACGGTAACGGTAAGCATCAAATGCATTACATTGTTCTCCTGTATTTGGTTATTATTAGTGCCATCAATGCTATTTGATACAAACTGTAAACTGTAATCATGTATGAAGCACAAGTTTTTTTTTTTTTTTTGGGGGAGGGGAGAGGAATTGGTCTGGAGTTATAGGTTACTTGGGCTCCATTTAGTTCTTGGCTGG
Organism: Gynochthodes officinalis; assembly: GCA_020080225.1. Taxonomy (NCBI): domain Eukaryota; kingdom Viridiplantae; phylum Streptophyta; class Magnoliopsida; order Gentianales; family Rubiaceae; genus Gynochthodes; species Gynochthodes officinalis. The sequence continues at coordinate 36,731,265 of CM034621.1, forward strand.
GTAGATTTTTATTTTGCTAGGCCTTGAGGTTTAGTTTTTGTTTGTTTGTGGTCAATCCCTTCTTTGGACTTAGGTAAGTGCTAACTGCTAAGGTTTCATATCTAGTTGGCTACCCAAAAAAATTGCTATATGAGCCTAGAAGTATAATTGACAAATTAATTCCAGTATACACATAAGTGAAACATCTGCAACTTGTTTAGTAATTGCTTATTGTTTGTATGTTGTGCATTACAAATTATGGAACTTGTCAAATCTCAGCTATCAAGTGTAGCTAGCGGTGAGAATTTCAGTGCAAGATTTTTACCCAAAATTTTGTTGTACATGGGTCTTTGTCTATATTAGGTTAAGATAGCATGGTTATTTTCACTGTGACACATTTTTTTGGTCTGAATTGCTAGGGAGAAAATGTACCCCCACCATTGTCATCATTTGATTCGACTGGTTTCCCATCAGAGATTCTGAGAGAGGTATGGATCCATTTGACATTTTGATTTCTTTCTTGAGTGAAAACCTGTGCAAATGTCCTTTATTGCATATCAATCTGTCTTCCATGTGAATTTATGTGATTGCTGGAGTCCATTGTTGAACTCCGGGGCTCACATTTATCTTTTTCTATCTCTGCTCTTGGTCGTAGGTGCGATATTTGCTCCGGGGGGGAGCTAAATGTCGTACTCTTTGCCGCCCCCTTTTGGGGGGTTGCATATATTTGAAGTGCCCTCATTCACTGGGCCAATTTTTATGAAGGGCTTTCCGAATCATCCAAGTTTGTGGTTGACTGCTGTGGGTGATGATTCAGTCTGCCACTTGGTCTGAACTGAAGAAGAGGTGTCCTCCTTTTGTTCCTTGTGGCAGCAAGCTTTAGCTGCCATTAATTTGGGGGTTGATACTTCTTCTTGGATTGGCCTCTCGGATAAGTCAAAAAGAACCAAAGAGAAATCTTGAGGCCAAGTACCTCTTCTTATAGGAGTGCGGGTGTTTCTTTGCTTTTCCAGGTACAAAATGCTGGGTTCTCTGCTCCTACTCCAATTCAGGCACAATCGTGGCCAATTGCTCTTCAAGGTCGTGATATAGTAGCAATTGCCAAGACAGGCTCGGGGAAAACATTGGGTTATCTGATTCCTGCCTTTATTCATCTAAAACGCCGACATAACAATCCTCAATTGGGTCCAACTGTTTTGGTGCTATCACCAACAAGGGAATTGGCAACTCAGATACAAGATGAAGCTATAAAATTTGGAAGATCGTCTAGAATATCTTGCACGGTATGGTACCCTGATCCAAGAAATTTTCTGGTGTTATATATATTCTCTTAGGGCTTGACATTTCTAAAATGTTATTAATAGACTCAAGGTGTTCATAATGATTGCTGGTTCTTTACTATTGTCGTTGTTTCCCCTCCTCTTTGCCATTCACTACATGCAGTGAACTTAATCTTCTTGAAGTGAGCATTTGAGAAAATATTTAATAAAAATGTGCTGTATTAAGAGATTTGAATGTACTTATGTTAATATGTCTGACTGTTTAATTTGTATATCTGTGCAACAATTTATCTTCATCTTGTTGAGTTCACTTCAATTGGTTTACCACCAAACACCCCTCCTTTTCCTCCCTCCCTCCACCACACCCCCCGGGTAGCTAAAAGATTAATAGGATGACAAATATCAATCTCAATCCCTTTTGGAAGAGAAAAGAAGCAGAAAACAAGTACGGATGCACAAAGTTTATAAAGAAAGAAGGCTAATGGTTATTATTTGCTATTTGCAATGTGCTTTGAAGCCCTTCCATGAGTGCTTCGCTAGTGTCTTTTTTTTTTTTTTAAAATATGATTCTTGGTGGAGAGGTTGCTACTGAATTTTTTTTCATCTTCTGCATTTTTAAGTGCTTATATGGGGGTGCACCTAAGGGTCCCCAGCTGAAGGAGTTAGATAGAGGCACAGATGTTGTTGTGGCCACTCCTGGTCGACTAAATGATATTCTGGAGATGAGAAGAATTAGCCTGCATCAAGTCTCATACTTGGTACTAGATGAGGCTGACCGCATGTTGGACATGGGATTTGAGCCTCAGATAAGGAAAATTGTCAAGGAGGTGCCATCACGAAGGCAGACCTTGATGTACACTGCTACCTGGCCAAAGGAGGTCCGTAAAATTGCTGCAGATCTCCTGGTTAATCCGGTTCAGGTGAACATTGGGAATGTGGATGAGCTTGTAGCTAACAAGTCTATCACCCAGGTACTGGGTCTAACTTTTCCTGCTGTCACTCGGTGGTTTGCTATCCATGATTTGTTGGGGCCATTGCTTCTTATGTATTTACCATGGAATAGCCTAGGATATTTCCATTTGAAGGTCTTATTCTTGGGCTTTTATCTTGCTGCCCTTTTTTTTTGGGGTTAATTTTCTGTTGTTATGATCAGTATGTTGAACTCTTGTCATCGATGGAGAAGCAAAGACGATTAGAACAGATAATAAGATCTCAAGAACCAGGATCGAAGATAATCATTTTTTGTTCAACGAAGAAAATGTGTGATCAACTTGCACGCAACCTGACCCGCCTGTTTGGAGCTGCTGCTATTCATGGGGACAAATCCCAGAGTGAGAGGGATTTTGTCTTGAACCAGTTCCGCAATGGGAGATCACCAGTCCTTGTAGCCACTGATGTTGCTGCCCGTGGCCTTGATATTAAAGATATCAGGTGTGGTGCTTCGTTGATTAAATTTTGAGTGTCTTGGAGCTAGGGCTAGAATGTGACTGCCCATTGCTTGAAATAGATGCTTTTCTTGGCAGGAAACATAAGCTAGCTTGTGTGCTTGGTTCTATTTGTTTTTATTGCGGTTGTCTTTTTCTTCTTTCTGCCCCTGCCTGCTTGTACTCGATCTGTTGGGGGTGGTGGTTGAGGAAGATGTAGAGGAAGTTGTGTGCGCATTGTTCTTGAATTAACCTTTTTCTCAGAGAAGCCTTTTATGTGTGCAACAAGATTTGCTATAGGTCCTTTATGTAAACTGGGTATGTAAATGGTAGTCAGGTTAGGTTGAGGTCGGTATTTGAACTTAGAATTCCTTTTTTCTTGAATACCATTTTCTTACCTTTAAGAAGATTCATCCTAGTCAGTTGTTTGAGACAGAGGCTGACATCTATAATTCCTTTAATATAGTTTCTCATGATGACAATTTCTCACTTCTAGAGTTAGCCCATGAGTTCATTTGCTTTTATTTAATATTGCTATCAACAGCAATAGCTGTTTTATATGATCTTTCAGCTTTTAAATGTTTGTGAACTGTGTGGCTGTCATGTATTTTGTGATTATAAACATGTTGTTCTGATTTTTTGTGTTGGCTCACTTTTCTCCCAGGGTGGTGATAAATTATGACTTCCCCACTGGAATTGAGGACTATGTCCACAGAATTGGAAGGACAGGAAGGGCAGGTGCTACTGGGGTAGCGTACACATTTTTTGGTGATCAAGATGCAAAGTATGCTTCTGATCTTGTCAAAGTATTGGAAGGTGCTAATCAACGTGTCCCTGTAGAAATTCGAGATATGGCCTCACGTGGTGGGGGAATGGGAAGGTCTAGACGCTGGGGTTCTGGGCCCGGTGGACGTGATGGCGGTCGAGGAGGGCAGCATGATTCTGATTACAGTAGCAGAGATGGGGGACGGGGTCATTGTTCAAACTCATCCGAAAGAGTTGGACGTGGTTATGACCGAGACTCCTACGACAGGTTTGTGAGTTTTCTTTAGTCGTTTCTGTAGTGCTTACAAAAGGTAAAGGTTAAATAATTTTGTCTTTTTTTTGGTGGAAGTGTTGGGTGAGCAGATGCACAGGGCAGTAGATTACATATGTTATCTGGGAAGAAATGTTAACTCAAATCAAGCAACCAAAAAAGAGAAAAGAAAATAAAAGAAAAATTATTTAACCTTGGGCTGTTAATTTTGACGGCTCCTGTCTGTCTTATTTTCTATAAATCCAGTTTGAGATTACATTTGTTTTCATGTATCCTATTGGATTCTTTTCTGATACTTTTTAATTGGTTTTGATGGCTCCTACTCTTCTTCTGTTGTTTCAAATCCAGTGATAGGTATGGTCGTAGGTCCCATGATGAAGTCCCAGGAAGCTTCCATCATCGGAGCTACCATGAAAGCATTACTCAGAGGCGAGGCCGTAGTAGAAGTCGGAGTAGGAGCAAAAGCCCCAGTAGAGGTTCTGGTTGGGGAAATAACCGAAACAGGGTTCGAAGTCGTAGCCGTAGTGCTGACAGGGTTGATCAGGCTCCACCAACCAGTGAACGTGTGCGGAGCTTCCATGAATCTATGATACAACGGTCTCGTGCGCCTTCCAAATTTGATACTCTTGACATGGCAACTTTTAATGGAATTAAATCAGTTGACCATAATAGTAATTCAAGCACTCGCTGGGATTGTCTTTCTTCATTCCAGGGTTCTGAAAGGGAGAACACTGGTGGTTCACAGAATAAAGATGGGCACCAATGTGGAAAGTCACCAGCTAAGCAGCAGGAGAATGAAGGAGTTAGAGCGAAATCACATTTTGGGGAAGAAGAAGAGGAAGGAATGATCCGACCTGAAGAGGGTCCTAATGTTGAGAAGGCGGTGGTTCCAGAAGCAAACAACGGCTTTGCCTTGTATTCCTGACTATTTGCACCTTTGGAGGTGGCTTTAGCAACAAATTTGCTCATCTTTGCTTCTGTTTCATTTTGTTTATGTGAACTGATTACTAATCTATGTTCTAGCTCATGGTGGGAATTTATTGTTGGGACTATAGAATGAAGATTACAGGATGGGTTGGCCATCACAAATCTAGGTGATGGGATCCGTTCAAGGAGAGGGTTTAGCTTTTGTTAGAATGCAATTCTGTCTTTTGATAGTATAGCGTTAAAGACGGATATTGCAAAGCTAAGAAGGGAAGATGTACTGTTGAACTATGTATGTTTTGTTACATGTAAATGCATGGCTATAACGCCGTTACTACTAGTATACTTTTTATTTACAGTCGGTGAATGCCAAGACATTTTTCTTTAAGTGGACAACCGTTAAGTCTCCTTTTAGGATTAGAGTTTGACCTAGGGAAGAAAAATGTGTAAATTACATGTAAATGGGGGAACAATGGGATGCCAGTGTTCGTTGTGCGCGTTGCAGCGTGAGGCGTTGGTTTAATCCTCTTTGCTCACTAATATAAGAAGACATGACTTCGTGTTCTATGGGTCAAGCAAGCTTTTGCGTTGGTTTAATCCTCTTTGCCTTTGAATATACGAAGACTCCAGCAAGAGCGATACCAGTTCCTGAAATTAGCCAGCCTCCCAATATCAGATATCCATAAGCGTAAATATTTCCCAGGCATAGGAGAAATAGCCCGTGTGTAATATACAGATGTATAAGAAGACTAAAATAATCATAAAGTGGGGAATACCAAGGGCGTTTATTGTTGAAACAGGCGTCTGGAAGAAGATGACCGAGGATACTATGACTACGACTCGCTTGACGCAGTTGCCTACTGAATGAGTCACCGGTGAAACCATGCCTAGTATAAAGTAAGAAACCTGCCAGCGCAAAAGATCGCACCGAATTGTTTATTCTTCAACTAACGGCAAAACTTTGGATCTAATACGTATTATTTTCACATTGATAGAGGAAGGAAGTTGCCAGAGGTTGGGACTGTGGGAGTCCAACAGACAATTTGACCATCATTCAAAGAGAATTCAGAAAATTGTTGCATAAGAGAAAATTTACTCTTTTGCTTCACCTTAGAATCTTGGCCGACTTAAACTTCTATTAATTTGCAAGTTTGTTGCACCTCGAACTCTTGTGATAATTTTAACATTATCAGCGAAAATACTAGATTACTTTTGTAATTCTGAACAATATTAAATAACGAGATGGGCATGATATGGAGCATCATACCTGTTGGTAGCTATGGAAGCAGAAGCCAGCTAATAGAGATCTGATCCAAAATTCTCGAACATTCAACCCCCGACTTGCCTGTACAAATGCGTACAAGCATGAAGAATGAAAAAAAAGTATAGTGGTAAGTTCAAGTCATGAAAGACTTATTAATCTGCAGTACTCACAGCATACTGAAGGTACGATGGACTAAGCTTGATACCGTCGATCAATAGAGCAATGGGCACCAGAAGGATAAATGAAAAAATGGTCATAACAGAGAAGAGATTGATGTTATCCAAAGCGTCCTGTTAAAAAACCGGCTGATTATTTGGTTTATCTGAATAATACTAAATACTTGCACAAAAATCAAAGATTTCAAAAGGTATCTGGAATGTGCCGTGTGAGGTTGTAACATATCTTATACGAGTTCGTGAAAACTATAACTGTACATTTGCTGCAATGACATAAACATCTCACTAAACCGCCTGTGGACAATTACCTCGTCCTTAACCATAATCTTTTTGCTGTAAACATTACGTGATTGATTGGTTAGATTGGATGCCATTGCACTTCCAAAACCTATCCTGTTTTTGGCATTCAGCAGGAATCAAGAATTAGGCTCACAACGTATGTTGAATAGAATATCTAGCATAAATTATTCGTACCAATTAAAAGAGGCCTCAGTGAATGATGCCAATGCCACTCCTCCAACAATAGGCACCAAGGAAGCGACTACCCAGAGGGATGGGCGCTGTATGCCAGAGTATGATCAAACTCTTTAGTTATATGGCTTTTAAACCAAAATGAAATCTTCAAATGATGATTTGAAATACAGTCATCATCTGCTCCATCACATTACTGTAATGCAAGCTTAGGAGAAAGAAATAATAGTAAATGATGTACAGGTAATCCTGCTAACGAAAGGAATAGACTGATAAGATGCATAAATATGATATAATAAATCAATATCGAAAACAGTTATGTCATGAGGTCTAAATAAACAACTGACAAGTGACTATTCATATACGTTGCAGTTTAAATGATTAAAGTGGAGAAGTCGCCTACCTCCCCGAGAAACAGGGCAGCAAGAACAACAGTAAAGAAAGGTTCCATTGCTTTGATTGTATGAGTGAAGGAAACGGCCACTCTTCCCAGGCTGATATTCGTTAGAAGGTTTCCCACAGTGTGCCCCAGAGCCAGAAGGGAAATAGCTGAAACCTGGATGTTTAGAGCAGTGGGTCTTAGTTTGTCCAGTTATACTATTGTAATTCAAACCAGAAGATTTGCGGTGTTTTACTTGGTCGATTTATTCTTTTTTGTGGTCATCATTCCAAAGCTTTGGCCTTGAGATTGTGCGCCCGCGTGCGTGCGTGCGTGCGTGCGTGTGTGTCTCTCTCTATATATATGTATGTATGTATAGGCAACCTCAGGAAGTATATGTAGGTAACCTGAGATTTAGTAATCTTTGGCCTTGGATGGAGATTAAGTGACCACATTAAGAATACAAGCAATGTTCCGCAGCCAAATTGGAAGGCTGAGACTGTTGCTGGATATGGAAAAACTTTCAAAACCTGCAGTTAATTCCAAAGTAGTTCCAATTCCATCACCGTCATGCTTGAATACCAGTTTTGATAATTAACGCTAAAAAATCACAGCAGAAATCAAACCTGTTTGTTGTAAATGTTGAAGTATATGTTCAACACATACCACACAGCGAACATGGGCCCAAGCTGCAGAGTCTTGCGCAACTCATTTGGTTTTGCAGAATCATTGGCATTACTATCAGGAACAGCGGTTGCTCTGACCTTGAAAACATTTGATCTTTGGTTTATTTGTAAGAATGAGAAATTATATATTTTGTTGAAGGTTAAATTATTCCTTTTGAATTTGTCGTGGCAGTGGCAAGATGACTTGGACTTGAGAGTGAGAAGGGAGTGGCATCTCAAAGCTGTATTGATTTTAAAGATTTGAGAGCATGGTTTGAGGATTAAAGGTGTTATGGAAGGAGAGACATGGCAGCTCTCCATTTTACAGAATTTCGACTCCAAGTCCAACGCTACTGAAACGACTCTCGATTGTGCTTCTCTACCTCTGTAACGTTCTATGGTTGCCAAGAATTGGCAGCTAAAATTTTCGGGAGGGAAGGAAAACCACCAATTCTGCCACTTGTAACTTGTAAGCCTTCTATAGCTGACAACAATTGAGACGGCGGGATCCGGACGAGAATAAAAATCCTTCATTGAAAATATGTGTCTGGGTGTTACTGGGTTTGGCCCATTTGATATCAGTCCAAAGTATCATTATTTAGTGCTGAGGCCCGGCGTGTAACACGAGAGAAAATTCTTCTAACCAGTCAATGGGTCGACTTGCCTAAAATCCCAAGCCAGGCCATGTCACTTACTTGGTGATATATAAAACACTCGAATGTTATTTGATGAATCAACGATATGTGAAGCGGATCTCCAACGTCAGAAACAACGTCAAGAACAACTTACAAGGTTAACGTCAGGAACAACCGGTAAGGATGAATATTGTATTCTTAAAAATATTTTGAAGCTTAAATTAATATTTTTAAAAATATAGTGTATAATTTATTACCTATTATTATTACCCTATACATCTTATATAGATACATTTACTATAATAGAGTTTGAGTGTGAGTCATCATTGCTTACGATGAAAAGTAACCTTAGTTCAAAGCCACTCTTATCTCTATAATATCATATCGGAAATCATTTTTACCCTTATTAGTTATTGGTTGATGAAGGAAACTCTTTGTACACATATTTATTTTTAGAAATTACATTTATTTATAAAACACTTGGCAATTTATAAATTACATTTATTTTTAGAAATTAGATACTAAAATATGCCAAATTTAAATTATTGAACATATAGAAGAAGAAAATAAAAGACAAAGAAAAGAGAAGGACAATAAGAAAGGAAAATAACAAGCGCTAATAGAGAGAGCAAAAACTTGGGATACCATTCCATTTGTACATATAATAAGAGGTTCTATGTTTAATCAGTACATTCCCATAATAGTCTACCTACTTAACTTTCTGATTTCTACTTACACAGAATAACAAAAAAAATTAAGTGCAAAATGTCTGCCGAGGTATGATACATGTTGAATACGCCGGTGAGATTGAAGAGAAATATATATATATATATTGTCTGTAAAAGGAAAAAAAAAAAGAAAAAAGAAGCTAAATATACTAGTACGTTATTATGAATCCAATGACTAAAGAAACATTTTTTTTTTGTTTAAGAAAAAGAAACCTCTTCAAAATTGCTTAAATAATTGGTCTTGCTCTTGCATTTCAACAACTTTGGTGGATTTTCGACGCATTGGATCTCCGTGGGGTAAAAAACAAATACTTTGAATTAACAAATTGGCCCACTCATAATGCTGATGGCTGAATTGTTTTTCTTGCAAAAGTTTTTTTTTTTAAAAAAAAAGGAATTACGAGCGCAGACAGCAGGCAACAGAGTGGAAGATCCGAATGCGTAATGGTGTCAAGTAAGATTGTGACAATTAATTCGCCTCCCCCATGCATTACGGTCAAATGAAATACCCAGAAAATATGCGAAAACTTGGACTTTCGGCCCTAAGTCTCGAGCCTTCTCCAGTTTTCTCCCATTATTATTGGGTTTCGGCCGAAACCTAACTATTATTTGATGGCCCAACAATCACATAAGATGCGCAGGTGTTGATAAATGATAGGTCCACGTGTCAATAAGATGAAGAGAAGAAAATAACAAATTTATTTTAGACTCGTCTTCCCCTTCCCCAACCATAGATATACGGCACGCGTACTAGTCAGCAGCGGTCAGGCCGTTGAAAGCCTTCGCACAATCCGTCGGGAAAACCAAAACGAAAAATTAAAGCCAACTGAAACGCGAGCATTGTTTTCGCCTCATTTCGAGTTTTCTGTTGGCTATACTAAAACAGGCTTGCCATAGATTTTGTTCTTTACCGTAAGTACATGCGATGCAAGCATTTTCTTTTTCCTTTTTCCCCCTCTTTTTGTTTCTAATTTTCTTCACGTAGATGTGTATGCGATTTTGTTGTAGCATTATTATTATTATTTTTTTTGACGAGTTAGTGCATGCTCAATCACTTACTAATGGCATGTATTTGATGCGAGTACTATGTGTTTGTTTAAGCTCTGATTTGTGGTGCATAGTGCCGAATATTGATGTTATTTTGTTGTTAGATCAACAATGCGGTGGTGATTTTAGGTGTTGATGTTTGACCTGCCAATTTCATAGATTGGGTCGTTCTGCAGATAGATTAACCAGTTCTGATGCTGTTTTTGCCATATGCATTTTATGAGAGTACTGTTATTCGGATAAAATAGGATTCTAATTCCAGCCCATTTCTTACCCTGTGCCAGTTGTTGGTTCAGTTGGGTAATGTGTTCGAAAGTACCTTTTTTTCTTTGATGACTTCGGTTCACACGTTATACTTAGCATGTATTCATGGATCGATCAATGATTATGCATTGGAAAATTAATTCTTCCTTTCTAACAGAATGTGGCTGCTGAGGATTGCTGATACGACAAACTTGAGTTATTGGTTAAATTGGCGGGTCTTACTCTGCGCATTATGGGTCTTTACACCCATGATAGTAGCAATTTATCTAATATGGAAATATGAACGTCCACCAAAACATTCAGAATCTGACATAGGAGGGATACAGGACCGGCGGTCTGGAATTGTGTCGGATGATGATGCATGGAGACCATGTTTAGAAGGAATTCCTCCAAGCCTTTTGTTGTTTTTTCGAGTTATTGCGTTCTGCCTTCTCTTAATTGCCCTTAGTTTTGATGTTGCAGCTCATGGTGCTGGTTTGTTTCACTATTATACTCAGTAAGTCATCTTTGTTTCTTGGGCTTCTCATAAGCTAGTAGCCTAGAGTCAACTGTTGGCAATTTGATCGACCTTAGGGGACAAAACTGTTGGAAACTAGTGCATTGACTACAAATATAGGCTTTAGTGAATGCGTCCATAAGCATTCGGAGAATCTAGCTTAAAAACTGTCAAATACTGCTAGTTTCTAGTAAAAGTGAGGAAGTTACTCCAACCATAGCGTTTCTGATTATTTTGCTTCTTTGCAGGTGGACTTTTACATTGGTCACCATCTATTTTGGGGTATGCATTTTATCTCTGCTTTTTGCAACTTGTTGCAAATAATACATGTGTTATTTGCGTCTATGGTTATGTGAACTTATTTATAGTTTTATTCTTTTCTTTTACAGTTTTATCAACAGGAAAAATGTAAGTTCTGACCTTATCTTCTTAAGCTTCTTTGCAGCTTGGTACTCTGTTATCACTGTATGGATGTTGTCGGCATAACAAGATAACCCATGGGGTTACTTATTTTAATGTTGAAGACACAGAAAAGGGCCTGTACATGCCACTTGCTCATGAAGGACCTACAAATGGAAAAAAGGCGGAAAACTTAGGTTGTAAAGGGGAAGATCATAATCCACACAATGCTGGCCTCCAGGTTTACCTATTTCAGATCTTATTCCAGGTAAATTATCTTATGGGATCGAACATCCTTGTATTATGGTCCAGCAACTAAAACAACTAACGAAGGTAACCTTTAGTATTCTATAGGCTGGCCAATAATGAACTCTAGCTTTAGCAGGGGAAGATATTATGTAATTGAACCTCTCTTTAGTATGTAAGGTTTGTGGTTAAATTTGTACTTCTATCTTTTGATATGTCAGAGTAAAACTTTCGACAAATTGATTTTTGTTTCCACTAGTCAAAGAAAGTTAATCACATTTTGTCATGAACAGATGACAGCTGGGTCAGTGATGCTTACAGATTCTGTTTACTGGATTGTAATATTCCCGTTCCTTACCATAAAAGATTACGAGATGAGTTTTGTAAGTATTATTTGAATGCTTCATATGAGCAATGGTCCTTTCTATCATTTTAACAATAAATGTTTCCTTTTTTGCCAGTTGACAGTTGTGGCCCATTCACTTAATGCAATCTTACTTCTCGGGGACACAGCTTTAAATTCCTTGGTAACTGATGTTTCATTATCTTTGCTCTTAGAATTGTGGTTTTAGCAACTTTCATTTGTTTGTCTTGAATAAAATTGAAATCCAATTTCAGCATTTTCCATGGTTCCGGATATCTTACTTCATATTATGGACGGGTATATATGTCATCTTTGAGTGGACCATTCATGCTTTTGAACCATTGTGGTTAGTATTTCCTTTTTCTTTTTTTGTACTGCTCTGGAAAAAAATTCTATATGACTCTCTGTATTGTTCATTATCTTCAGGTGGCCATATCCATTTCTTGACCTGTCCAGAGCATATGCACCATTATGGTAAGTTATTTCTGGAATCAGTCTGGTTATGATGTACTTTTTGATACAACATTTCCCATTCTTTAAATGACTCATATTCTAAATATTGTCCTTGACTGATATCAACTACTGTGCATATAATATCCATACAACTTCAGTCCAAGAGTTCTATAATTGCATTTTCTCTATACTATATCATGCATCATCAGTGCTGATTATTTCTCATCTAAAGAATGGTAGTGATCTTTTGTCGAGATAATCACACAATTTCTTTTAGATAAGACTCAGTGTATCTTACAACTCATTATCTATTCTGCATCTCGTTGCATATGTGTGAGTTGGAATTGTTCAGCTGATGATCCTAATGTTTCTTTGATTGATGCCTACATCTAGTTTTGAAACTTAAATACACTTCAGCTTTGAATGACCTTGTGTACGTCCTGTCTATTTCTCCTCAAGTCATCTTCTGTGCTTCGGCAGGTACTTAATTGTGGCACTTCTCCATGTTCCATGCTTTGGCATCTTTGCATTAATCGTCAAATTAAAAGAGCATGTGTTAGCTAGATGGTTTGCTCAATCTTATCGGTGTCCGAGGTGAAATCCTGAAATCTGGATGGACTCTTGCAAACACTAGATCCATGCTAGTGAAGTTTCATGGCTCTTCACGTTGCTTTTAATAGCATCGAAAATGCTGTTAGACAAATGGGAGGGCTCATTTTTTAGGACACAGAAACCATTGGAAGGACAAGGAGGTAAAGACAGATCCATCCTAGCCTGAAGATACAAGAGGAGCAAGTCACTTTGCTGAAGAAAGTTTTCTGATTAGATTTTTTGTTGAATGGTAGTTGGGGAGATATTTGATAAAATTGTACCAACATTTCTCCCTTCATTTTTGGGTGTGAAGCAGTGTCAAATCAAAATAATCAACAAGCATTAACTTTACAATCAACAGTACAACACTGTGGAGATTCTGGTCTGTATAGATCGTTAATCTTCAAGACTTGGACAATTTGAATTATGGGATGAATTGAGAGGGAAAAGCTTTTAGTTGTTCATTAAGGGCAGAGCAATGCATTTATTTATTCACGTGTGTTGTTTTTCGCATCACTCTTTGGAAGGCGTGGAAACTGAGTACTGTCTGAGTTCTCGCCTTCAGATGCCCCGCCTTAGAGGAGTACATCCCGATCATGCCATTCAAATTGCTACGCCTTCTTTCGCTGACCTCACTTTAAATAATAAAATGCACCAAGGGATCTCCAAGAACATCCTAGTCGAATGCAGGCATTTATGTCTGCTACAACAACATTGTGATAGCACTAATAATGAATAATGAATGACTCCTGCAAATTTGAGCGAAACCTACCAAATCCGCATCTTTCCAATTAATGCACTGCTCTGCCATTGCGACTGGAACCAGAAACAAAGTGTAAAATACGTTGTAATTGATACTGCAACACCCTAGGGAAGTGATGGAAGCGTCTAGAATTGGATACAGTTTTGTAAATTTTGCTTCTCATCTGCATCCTCCTATCAACCACTACCAGCAGTTATGTCAAAAGTCCAGGATTCTCAAATTTGCTTTTACACCGCCAAATGATGGAATCTCCGCTCTGCGAAAATCGACGAGTGTATTACTCCCCATGCACTTTGGATGCTTTCGCTCTCCTATGGAATCACAACTTCCCATCTCATCCCCCACACAGGTACGATAACAATTAACAAAACAACAAACTTATAGTTCAATTATGTTAGAGAAAGTCTCGCTTGAAGAGAAATTGATCCCTCATTCTCTAATTTTTTTTTTTCCTCATATGGAGTAGTTAATTGAGCGTTTGTTAGCTAGGAAAGACTTGAGTGAAGAGGAGGCTGAGGCTTCACTTAACTTGTTGCTGAATAATGGCAGTGAAGCATTGATCAGTGCTTTCCTTGTCCTCTTGAGAGCCAAAGGCGAAACGTTTGAAGAGGTAACATTATTGTCTCTGTGTTTATTTTTAGCAATACTTGGCTCATATTGTTGGTCTTTGTGTCTCTATGGTGAATTTTAATTCGGCTTTTTGGTCTTTTACAAATGGCTTTAAATTGGTGCAGATTGCAGGATTTGCAAGAGCAATGATCAAATGTTGTAGAAAGGTGGAGGGGTTAGAGGATCTAGTGGACATAGTTGGAACAGGTGGTGACGGGGCTAACACAGTCAATATTTCGACAGGAGCAGCTATCTTAGCTGCTGCTTGTGGTGCTAAAGTTGCTAAGGTGAATTCAATTTGCTTTTCTATTGCTGTGCAAATTGACTCCGTTAATGTGTTCATTCTCAAAATTCAGATTTTGTTTGTTTGTTCCTCCAGCAAGGTAATCGATCCAGTTCCTCTGCTTGTGGAAGCGCTGATGTTTTAGAAGCCTTGGGAGTGGCAATTGGCTTGGGGCCTGAGGTTTGTGCATTAACAGATGCCACTTGATTAACCCTGCTCTGTATGGTTATAATGACTTCAATAAATTGATGATGGTTGTCTTTGTGTTTCCCTAATAGTTATATATCATGTTCTTAAAATTAGGGGGTAAAAAAGTGCGTGGAAGAAGTCGGAATTGGTTTCATGATGTCTCCTAATTATCATCCAGCAATGAAGATCGTTGCACCTGTGAGAAAAAAGCTCAAAGTGAAGACTGTATTTAACACCCTAGGTCCAATGCTGAATCCCGCACAGATATCTTTCGCTGTTGTTGGTGTGTACAAAGAAGATATGGTAAGCTGTCATAACGCCATTCAGTCAACAACCGATAATAGTTAGGGCTTTTTCTGTCTTCTATTTGACATGATTTACATTAATTTCAATTTCCTTCTCAATCATGAACAACTGCCAAATAATCACCCTTCACCAAGTGATTTAATATTAGTCACTTAATGGTGTTTTTATTACATTATACTTAGGATGTCCAATAGTTATAAGAGGCTGTACATTAATTGCAGAATATGGCCTGTTCTTGCGGAGAATAATAAACCCTTTCTCACAAATAATAGTGAAAGTTCGAGTGACTCACTCCTTTTGGACTTTCTTTATTGAAATTATGTCTGTTATATCGGAATTTTCATACCAAATGATGAGTTTGCTAACTTGGCAGAGTCATGTACGAAGTGAATAAGGACCTTTAGGATACAAGCAAGCCTTCATTCTGCTTGGCACTTGTTGAACTAATTTCCGTGTTTTTCACTTTTTTGAAATCCTGTAGCTTTATTCTCTATATATCGTGTTGGGAAAAATCCTTCAGAAAGCTTCTTATATCAATTCTGTGTAGAAAACCTTTTATTTTCCTTTATCTACAAACACTAAGAAGCTGGCGTTCATAGCACCCATTTTAGTGGTCTTATAGTTGTGTAATCAACTCTCATTGACTTGAATAGGTAACTAAGATGGCAAATGCGCTACAAAGATATGGCATGAGAAGAGCATTAGTTGTCCACTCGGAGGGCTTGGATGAAATGAGCCCCCTTGGTAAGTTTGTTCCTGTTTCTTGAAGCTAAACACAATAAAGCATCTCAGACGTGTTAATTCCTTTTGTTTCGCGTAAACTCATATGCTTTCAACAAAATGATGTTTGTAAATTTACAGGACCAGGACTGGTATTGGATGTTACGCCTGAAAAGATTGAGAATTTCTGTTTTGACCCATGTAAGAAACTGGAAATCCATGGTCATTCCACATTGCCAGTGTAGTCAACAGATACTAATATGTTGTCTGAGAAGAGGTTAAGCAGCATCTGTAATTCTGAATCGCAAACTTTATTGTTTATCCCTTCCCAAAATAGTTCATTTTGGTGTTTCAGTTGGTTCATGGAAGTTTATACTAATGAATGCGTTAGTCTGCCTGAAATTGTTCACAACCATTAATTACATTTGTGTCCTAGGAGATGAAAAATATCTCAGTTCACATATAGTAATAAAATGCTCAGGTTTTCGTTTCTTTAGATTTTGTAACCAGTTCTTACCTATATCTTGCAGTGGATTTCGGGATACCTCGCTGCAAACTAGAAGACTTGCAAGGGGGGAACCCTGATTATAATGCTACAGCACTGAGGCGAGTGTTATCTGGTGATGCTGGGCCAATTGCAGATGCGTTGGTAATTCTCTTTCTTGTTTTGCTGCAGTTTTGCGTGACCTTGTTTTACTTAATCTGCCGCACAACATTGTAATTGTTTGATAGAAAGCTTGGCTGCTTCACAATCCCTTATGTTTTTTCATATGCATTTTCGGGGGTGGAGACTGGATGATGTCTTTGCTCTTTGCCCAATCCAAAACGAGGTGGTTAGAGAAAAACATGCACTCGTTAACTTGAGAAAAGACCTCTCATTTTTCCTGTCCAGAACCAATTTCAGCAAAGGCCTTATTCGAGCCCATAATTGACACAGTGTAAGGTTTGATAATTCAGGTCTTAAATGCGGCAGCAGCATTGTTTGTGAGTGGCCATGTCATTAGCTTTGCTGATGGTGTAGCTGTAGCCCGGAAAATACATGAATCCGGGGAAGGTTCAAATACTCTAGAACACTGGAGGAACATTTCTGTAGTGAGTTAAATCTCTCCGTAACCATTTAGTTATGCATAACAGTTGCTGTAATTGCATGGTTTTGTGTGTGAGCGCGTGAGCACGCGCTCTTTTCCTTTTCTGTTTGTATCATAATTTCATGTTCCCCTTTTTTTCAATTGCTACATATGATCAGGGAAACAAACGTTTTGGTTAGCCACTAGGATTGTAGAAACTGAGAGATCCTTACCCTCGCAGCAGTGGAATGTTTCCAAATCTTTTGTACCCCTTAGAGGTTCTAAGTTCTAACCAGGTACCAAGCATCATGGAAACACAACTTCACGGTAATGGTTCACCGATGTTTACACGGATTCCACATGATAATGGTGGTATTGGTTCCCCGATGATTACATGGTTTCCAGTGACTGTCCAACCAATACAGGCTTAGGCGGATGTCAATGATAACCTATAATTTGGATTGCTTTTGCATTCAATCATTTTTTATCATGATGGTAAGTACTCATTTTATTCTACACTAAAATACTTGCAAGGAGTCCAGCCTCCCACTTGATTGATCATATTTTCAAATTCCAGACTGCCAAAGTAAAAGAGGAAGAAGTTACAGTAATTTACCCTATGTATCACACTCGAGCTTTCTGAGTCTTCCACATAAATGATAGCGTTATCTCCCGAAACAAATTTGGAATTCAGAACTCATAAGGTAAAAGATTTCACATCTCCCAGCAACTTGTTTTATCTTATTTTGAAGTCAGAAAGTTAACCTCAATTTCACGTCTCCCACCAACTTGTATTGCCAAATTAAAGGGAAATGGAACACAGTACACCTTGATTTCTAAACGCCCACAGTAAAAAGCAAACAAGAGGTTGTCCACCGACGGCGCTGACTGTCTAAAAATTGGAAAACTTAACAAACCTGGTCAAATGCAGCTTAATCTAATGGTGCAACAAACCGAGTAAACAGTATGAAAAATTAAAGGTCTCAAGGCAAACATGATGATGAGAATAACCTCTTTAATATCAGAAAATGATTTAGTTATTGATGCTAGTGCATAAGCACTTCAGAGTTCAGATGTTCAGATGTTCAGATCAACAATTTTAAACAGATGCACACCACCAGCTGAAACATTAGGGTAAACTTTATTCAAACTACATCTTCTAAATCACACTTATGGGTGCCTCTAAGAGGATGATGCCACAGTAAGAGCTCCGGCTTCGGTCAACAAAGGGACAAGCTTACCGCCCTTATGCATGGCAGTCGTATCTACAAAACACAAGGCACGGTTACACTAGCCACAGGGTCCATATACAACTAACTGAGAATCTATTGTCTGATACATTAAACTAAACAATTCCAGTACCGTCACAGCCACCAATGTGTTTGCCGCCGATGAAGACATTGGGCACAGTCCTCTGTCCAGTCCACTCAAATAGAGCTGACTGAATCTCACTGCCATCACCTTCACAATTATAAATCTCATATTATTAGCATAACCCCAAGTAGAATTAAAAGAGTTCAAATGCATGTATCCCATCCATAACCCAATACCTTGTTAACGTACCAAACTCCACAACCCCAATAATGTAGGTATAAAATCAAACGTATACATATACTTTGATTTTCGTCTAGAAAACAATGCAGAGGCACGTGACCAGTGATATCCAAATAATCCCTTTCGAACTGTTGCCAATTTAAGTTGTTTAGAACATGCCTCAAAACAGGTAAACAAACAGACAAGAGATCAATCAATGTTTCGTGTTCCAGAACAAAACAAAAACAAGAATGATTTTGAATTCAAGATGAATATTAGTATTTAATATGAACAAAAATATCAAACCAAATTGGAAGAACACTGGTCCGATCAATCATCCAGAGAGTTTTGCATGAAAATCTAAAATATCTCGAATTTAAAGCAAATTACAGTTTAACCCCAAAAACAGAAAAAATAAAAGGGTGGGAACTTAAATTACCAACGATGAATACCATGACTAGCAATTGAATATATCAATAGTGCACTTTATATATACTACTTGATTAGAATTCTCAACACCAGAAAGCCGGAAAGAAATTTCCATCACCCAAACGAAACTATATATTGCTCGAGGGAGAAGGGCTTTTCACCAAATTAATTAGTATCAAATTAAAAATGATAAGGTAATAATCAAATCAAAAAACAAAAGAGGAAAGAGGAATTTCACGCAATACTCGCAGGAGCTGTCCATGAACACATAGTAATGCAAAAAGAGGGAGGAAGAGGAAAACACACTCTCAACATCCAACTCAATGGCTTTGTAGGAGGCACCAGCTTCACTCAGAAGCTTCTTCACGCTCTTGCAAAACGGACAGAATGACTTGCTGTCCTTCCCCCAACAGATCCATCAGTTCAATCAGTCCCAATCAAACAGAAAATGATTATAACGGATTTTGCATAAAAGCGCCAAAATAAAGTGAGCAAGAACGGTGGCACCGACCTGAAAATGACGACGGGATTCGATGAAACGATCTCCTTGGCCTTAGGGAGAGCCATATCTCTTCTCTTTTTTGATCGATTGTGACGCAGACCTTAACAAATCTCACTCCTCCTCTCTGCCCCTCTCTGCCTCTCTCTGCCTCTTCTAGATATTTAGACGAAAACGGGTGCTACTCTCTTTCCTTTTCACACTTTTAAAAGTAATATTATCTAGTAAATGGAAAACCGGAACCCACCACCAATAATTACTAATTATCCCAGCGATTATTTTATTAATAGGGGCCGGACCTTTTACTATTGTAATGGCATCGTATACGTTTTGGATAGCCCAGGTGATACCATCACAGAAGCCAACCATTCCCAGGGACTATTCTATATTTGGGCCCCGACAAATTGATAATCCAACATTCGTACTCCACGCGGGAAGCATATGCTTGCAGCATCGGGATTGATTTGAAGAAAATATTCAGGTGTTGCGACTGCCAACCACCCACTAATTCAGGCAGCCGAAGCTGGACCGCTGCTGATTTAGCCCAACTTAATGGACGACCACCGGTAATAATTTGCCCAGCGATTATTTATTTGGAAAGTGAGCGGCTGAGGGCCTGGCAATTTCATAATTTCGCGACATTGTGGGATTTATGAAAAAGGTCAAACTGGGAACGTAAATGGGTAACTCATCTTTATCTCGAGGACTGCACTAACAACAAGAAGGTAAGCTGGATTTTGAAGCTCATTGCCATTTTTTTCTCTGACACAAATGCTATTTATAATCTAATACTAGCAAAAAATTTATCATAAGAAACTGGCCAAATGGTTGGTGAACATTGAAAAAACCTAATCCCAATTCCCAGCTCAACAAGCATTAACAGGTATTGCAGACATTTCTTTCTTTCTCATACAGAACATTTAAGAGTTTGTTTCTGTTCACATATTTATTAAGGTGACTCCGTACATAGCAGGTTAATTTCTTCACTACGTGACATCTCTACTAACCGAAGCAGCTAAACTGATAAAGTTCCAGCTCCCAAAAATTTTCCTAACCCTAGATTGTCCAAATTCATGTCAAGGAAGAGCAGCAAAATTCTCAAACAAGGGCTGTTGCACGAAGTTTCTTTTCAAGATTTTGAGCAACAGCATCAATGAATTCTTCGGTGTTCAAGTAAGACTCCCTTGATACCCTACAGATAAATAACAAGCATCAGAATTGTATCGGGTTCAATAAATGTTTTCCTGTCAACAACTTCCGACAAGTACCATCAAGTTTAAGACACAACCCTCTTCTTTCAAGATATTCATTAATTGACACTTAAAAACCATACGCGGTAAAGCAAGCAGTTTAGAAAAGGTCCAGATAGAGGCCAAATTATGAAGTAAACCAAATGGAAACAAAAAGGAACACGCCACTTACTTGGGTCCATGAACTAAGATTGCAAGATCCTTTGTCATTTTCCCTGACTCCACAGTACCAATACAGGCAGCCTCTATGTCGTGAACGAAGTCCAATAACTTTTTGTTCTCATCAAGTTTTGCCCTAATAATACATTTGGGCATGCGTCAACATAACACTGCATAAATGACTTACAAATCCAAATAGACAGAAAGAATCAATTTCTATAATAGTCACACCAAAGAGCTGATGCATAATAGACGTTGGAGATATTCATCACTACAGGTCCATTTTGTTGCTGATTCTTAGTGAAGAAAAAGGTAAATTACTACGAATAACATCTACTTGCAAGAATAATTAAACAATAAAATATGAAAAAACATGATTCACAAATGCTGATTCATGTAAAAGAGACCAAGAAAGTGAAAATTGACTCAAAGTTCTCACACTACGCTAGCAGATTATTCAAATGAATAATAGTGCCATACTTTAAAATCAAAGGATTACCAAAAGAGAGAGAGTATTTTAACATAGGTACTTCCAGGTCCCAATAATTAGCAGCAAAGCTGCAGTTGTAAATGGGATAGCCATGAAGTAGAGTATCGGAGACCTAATGATAAGCATTGCGGGCCCCACAAAGGCATAGCATCAACAAAACAAGCACCGGTACTAACCGCTGTTCTAGGCCTCTCGTCCAAGCAAAAATGGAAGCAATACTGTTAGTGCTGGTTTCTTGACCTTTCTGGTACAGCCGGAAATGACGAGTTACGGTTCCATGAGCTGCCTCAGCTTCTAATGTCTTACCATCAGATGATAACTGCAACACCACTTCCAAGATTAATAATATTAAGACCAGTTAGTTTTAAAGCATGAACAACTATAGAACCGAAGCATACCAGAACAGAAGCCATGAGGCCTAAAGAGCCAAATCCTGCATAATGCAAAAAGGATGCCCAATTCAGTCATTATACATGCTTACCCATGACCAAACATAGTAGCGAAATCATGGCAATAAATTAAGAAGATATCAAGCAGCAGTTATCACAAAGTCAGTTCATCTAACCAATCAAAAGAAAACTGGATGTCCATATTTGACCAAACCATTCAATGATTTCTTTCTGAAGTTACAGTCAACTATTTAACATTTTTCTGCAAATGTGTTGTCAGGCTTCAAGTATATGTATAACCCTGGGAAAAAGGTTAAGCTGACTTACTGATCTGAAACTGTATTTTCCTGGTTGATTGAGGATAGAGTGTAAGAAAGGGAAACCGAAAATTGACAATGAGTACAATTCATTATTCCATGTTCACTATGATATGCAGAGCAATAAAGTAATAAACAATCATAAATGTCAATCATATGGTGTCTAAAAAAATAAATAAATAAATAAAAATAAAAAAGACCAAATTATCAGATTCTACCAAAAAAAAACAAAAATCTTGGCACATTTAGCAAGTAATCAGATCATCTTGATGAGATATGGAAACTAAATGGAAAACGCAGGCGCCCCTTAAAAGCCTCACTCTGGTTT
The DNA here is from genome assembly GCA_020080225.1 of Gynochthodes officinalis. Classification (NCBI taxonomy): domain Eukaryota; kingdom Viridiplantae; phylum Streptophyta; class Magnoliopsida; order Gentianales; family Rubiaceae; genus Gynochthodes; species Gynochthodes officinalis. The sequence goes on from CM034621.1 coordinate 36,753,417, forward strand.
AAAAGGTAATGATTCTCATATCATCGGCAAGGAAAGCAAAAATATATAATGATAGCTTTGTGGCACGTATCAACAGAACACAAATCACAGACACATCACCTTGAGCGAGTAAATCACTCTGAACATCTCCATCATAGTTTTTGCATGCCCATACATACCCACCATCACTTTTTATTGCATACGCTACCATGTCATCTATCAATCGATGCTCATACCTAATGTCAACAGCCAATTTTACAGTCCACAAGATGAAAACTGATTTAGAATAAAAAGGCAATCATTCAAAATGTCAGCTCACCATATTGAATGTTCGTCAAACTTTTGCTTCCAATTCTCTTGGTATACTTCCTCAAATATGTCCTTGAACCTGGAGTACACAAATTAACAATAAAAATGGAGTTCATTTTTGTAGACACCATAAACTGAAGGTAATGACATAGAGAGAACAGGATATTAGAAAAACAAAAAACTACCTGCCATCATATTTCTTTAGAATTGTATTCTTTGTGCTCAAATAAAGAGGCCATTTCTTTGAGAATGCCATTGACATTGATGATTCAGCAAATGCTCGAATAGACTAGCAAATATTAGAATTTCCAAGAGTCAGAAGACATTTTAAAGGCATACTTCCAGGTGCATTATAAGGGACAAACCTGGTCAACATTATACATAGCAAGTGCAACCCCAGGTGCTTTGAAATCATAGACATCCAGTTCAACTGGGGATTCCCCATTTTCAGGCTCTAACAAGAATAATTAGTTTTAGAGAGAAATTCAGATAACCACAAACAAAGTTCAATCACAGCTTTTCTTAGCATTGATCTTCAATCAGCAAATCATGGTTAACTTACCAAAAACCATTTTGAGCCTTCCTGGTCCTTGAATTAGTGTATCAGTGGCACGATACTGATCACCAAAGGCATGCCTGCCAATGCAAATGGGTTTCTTCCAACCTTCATATGATTTATTTCGATCAGAACCAGTATGGACCAAAAAAAACACCTGCCAGAATGGTGATGGATAATATTTCACTTGCATCTAGATGACAGAACTTTTACCAGGAACAATTCTTGGAATATTCTTGCATATAATAGGTTCACGGAAAACAGTACCTGGAAAAAAGATTTACCAATAATCTGAATAGAAAGATACCAGAACTACTTACAACAAAAAAATGACAATTTTTTTAACACAAAAAAGGCCACTCAATTAGGAAAATAAACAATAATTACTTTATGAAAAAAACTCAACAAAGTGATAAGCATTTATACTAACTGTAACATATAACCGTATTCATACCATTCAAAATATTCCTAATGGTGCCATTGGGACTCTTCCACATGGATTTCAGCCCAAATTCCTTCACTCTGGTTTCATCTGCATATATAAGAGCAAATCAACCAGAATTGCCACAGACAACTTTCTAAAAAAGAATATTGTAGCTTGTAACCCAAATGTTGAATCCACATGCTCAATACTTTTACATTTACATGGAAAAGAGGAACAAAAATCTGTGGAAAATGACTTAGGAATCTCCAGGAACACAGGAAGTAGTAGATCATTGGCCATGGTAATATGTAATTGAGCTTAATTTACAGATGCAGTTTTCAGGTACCAGCAAGCTTAAGAAATTCAACATTATAATGTGCTGAAACTTATCCAAATTCTCTGTAATTGGTTATATTAACTTCCACGATATAATACTTTATAAGTCGTACCAAATAAAAAACCCGGAGAGACCAGAAAAAACTTTTTTTCCTAGTAAGCAACAATGAAAAATCATCTCAATTCAGAATACCGTAGAACTAGGTCATCACAAGCAAATGAATCATGAATATTTTTATATTCCAATCTAAATAACTTCGCCACTTTGAAAAATTAAGATAATTCCATCAGTGACTCATGAAGAGCAACCATTACAAAGACATAGATCCAAATTAATATATGTATATCTCACGTGCAACAGAGTTGCAGATCTTTGTTACTGGCAGCTCTTAGAAAGAGGAAATTCTTTTCCTGTGATTCCTCAAAATGCCCACAACAATAGGACAATATATAAAAAGTTTGGTGAGGATCCACAACAACTAACCTGGTGTAATTGTGGCACATTTTACAGCAACATTATGCCTGTGGAACACAGCAGATAAGAAACATCTTAATTTAAAACAAATATTTCGTGTGTGTGTGTGTGTGTGTGTAATAATCATAAAGCTGTTTGTTACATAATCAACGAGTACAGATCTACTTTTATGGACCTTCGAAGCATTTTTGTGAAAATTCCATGTTGAACTCTGATATAAAAGAAAAACTCCAATATTTTGTTCTTTTCTCGTGGACATTGAAACAGTAACCCTGCTAATGCATCTCTGCTGCAAATGGTGTTTCTAACTGACGTTCATTTCTGAACGAATTCCCCCAACAGCAATCTTACATCAGTCACCTATATATCTCTAACTAAGTTTCATCCTTCGCTCTAGCCAAAACTAGATCAGTATTCCAGATTGATTTTATCAACCATGAGCTATTTCCACCGGGTTTGTCAATTACCATGTTATGTAAGCTACTAGGAGCTTCAACCAAGATACCACAAAATATTTCTCGAATTTTAAAATTGATGCACAAACATCATCCAAAATACATAAACTTGTAAATTTTGGTAATCGGAATATGAAATTAAACATTTTGCAATACTACTAATAATAAACTTACTTAAGAGTAGCCTCAGCACTTTCCACAGTGACTCTATCACCAGTTGCATCCCGATTCAGTATCCCTAAGTCGTAATACTTTATATCCAACTCCAGATACGGAAATATCAACTGTAATCCACGTTTCACGCGGCGAGTAGACATAATTAAATAAAAACCCAAAAACAAAAAAAAAAAAAATCAAACTATGACCTTGTCTTTTATCATCCTCCACATGACCCTCGCCATTTCATCACCTGAACTCATTAACAAATACACAAAAATGAGTCATATTTGTGCGTTTGTTCGTGCTCACAAGAATCAGTTCGGGATATTACCGTCCATTTCAACGATAGGGTTTTGGACTTTGATTCTGTCCATTGTACTGGTCGGGATAGTAGTAGATGAAGCGGATACGAAACAGCGAGTGGAGGCACCTGCAAAACGATTGGGAAAGGAAATATGTTTCTTTATGAAGAGTCCATCGAATCGCTTTGGACTATAGTTGACTGGAAATCTATGCGTTTTGCGGCATGTAGAAAATGAAGATGAATACGAATGAGAAGAGTGGGAGACTGCCGCAGTAGCAGCGGACATGGTAGCTCTTTGCTGAAGTCTGGTTCTTATCGCAAGCATTACAGTGTTCTGATCTTCGAAAGTCTGCAGTGTAGCTTTGAAGGCGGGGCGGTGCTGGTATTTGGCTTTGCTAATTGTAATTTTTGTTTTATTCGGTTGATAAATGATAGTGAATGATTGGGAGATTAATCAGCGAGAACTGCATCAATTGAGATGATTCGTGATTAATTCCATTCTGAAACCTGTTAAAATTTATAATTATTATTGGACCCCTTCTTTTAATTCTATAAAAATAATCTGATTATGTTTGAACAAGCCATTTTTGTTTGTAAATGAGCAAAAAGTTAATTTTTTTTCAAACAAAAATAAATTATACAAACACATTTTTATTTCAAATTTTAAAATTCAAATTTTCACATTCAAATTCATTTTGCATAAATTTAAAATATTTTTTCTATAAAAAAAATATTTATTAAAATTTTCACACTTTCTAATACAATTTTTTTCAAATACATCACACTCCAAACGGAACAGTGTATGTAATAAGAGGATGCAATCGTCAAAATAATTTACTAAAATGTGTTTAGGTAAAAATGTAATATTTTGAACTATATACAAACTATTAATCATGGAAGCCAATAGTTGATTGAATAAATTAATTGTTTCCCCAAAACTCCCTTTACATTCATAGTTTGAACTTAAATTTAAAATAATTTCAAATTTTCAATAAGTTAACAATGATGCTAAAATTTTGGAATTAACAACTAATCGTTATTGCGTGTTAATGAATGAAAAATCGACAGATCAATCCAAATGTAACTTTGTTGGTTGCTAATAGTCGCCAAAAAAATTACAATTTTAAATAAAAAAATAATAAAACTAAAGAGGTGCCACTTCACAATAAAAAATGACAATGATATTATATGCTAGTTTAATTTGCAATGCTATTTTCGCTTCACGTAATGATCTTTTTTTTCTTTTGAGTATATCAAATTACAATCATTTCACGTAATAAATGTTTGAATCATGAAAGATAATTTAATTAAAAAAAAAGTTTTTTTAATTGAGGTTTATTTCGTTTTAAACAAGAATAAAATTATACTTTAATATAACTCCTTTAAGTTATAAAATATTACTCCCTCCATCATAAAACAAAATCTATTTTTGTTTAAATACAATTATTTATACTTATTATTAAGAACTATAATACTAAAGCAAGCTCCTTCCTTGATAAAAAGTAAAATCACCGAGGAAAATGTAGGAATTAGGCACCACTCAGGCTAAAACAAGGAACAATGCATTCCTACCCTATTGATGAATTTGTTCTCAACTTATCAAATCTTTCGAATCTAACCGAGTGCAGTTATGCTCCCAGATATTGGCTTAAGTGATTTGTTCAGAGAAATTTTTTAGGACAGGTAGTAAATTCGAATCTAATTATTCCATAGGCTAAGTGGGATTGGGGTGGTTCTATTTGGCTTTCGAGGATTAGTTTAATGTTTGGTTATGTAGGTCATTTGGCCATAGTAAGGAGTTAGAATTTACTTGACTGATAGAGAGTTAACGAATCACTACTTTGAATAAAGTTTGAAACACATACAACAGGGAATGAAAGTAGGAATATCTTAAAGTGTAAAAAAAACAAAAAAAAAAAACAAAACAAAACGGAGTGCGGTTATAATAAAAAATTTTGTGCTCATTTGGTTTAAATCGAACGGTGATGGCCATTTCTCACGCAAACAGTCGGACTAGATCCGCTGCATCCATGAAGTACCAGATCCAAACCCACTAAACCCTGCGCAACCTCCTCAGAAAATCCTTAAACCCTAAACCCACAGCTCCCCTTAACACTGTCACTCCGGGGAAGGAGCAGAAACCCCATCTTATTCGTCATGGCATCAGTAAGTAGCAAAGCAAACCCACTCATTTCAACCCTACCCCATATTCTCACATGGCCAAGATTCCGATTTCGCACGATATGCAGCGGCCGTCTGGGTTTTGCTTCCTACTCGTCCACATCAGCATCACCATCCCCATCGCCGTCAGCGGTCGATTCCGAAACCCCCGTCGCCGGGGTGAAGGTTCTTGAAACTTTTACGGAAGAATTTGAGATCGGATCACGCCAAATTATGCTTGAAACTGGAAAGATCGCTCGTTTTGCCAATGGAGCCGTTGTTTTGGCCACGGAAGAGACAAAAGTTCTCTCGACAATCGCTTCAGCTAAAAGCGATGGAGTCCGTGATTTTCTGCCACTTACTGTACGTTATTTATTGCTTCCAACGCTTCTTTTCTATTTTCCACATTGTTTTCTTCCTAATATTTTAGGCTTTATTGCGAGTTAATGTTTTAAGATTTTTAAAATTCTGGTTGTATAAGCAAATTGTTTGATCAATTCAATCGATACATGGGGAAGTAAGGTGGTAGAAGATAGCGACAAAGGAACGAGAGAGCTACCTTTTTAGCTCCCTCCTTTGCATCCATAAGTAATAGAGTTCCTTAAGGGCTTGTTACTGCTTTAAAATTGTAAATACTTACCATTACTTTAAACGTAATGCATGCCATTTTTCGGGTATTTTGTAGTGTCTTCGGCTATTTTTAATTGTTTTTATGAATTGGCTCTTAAAAGGTTGATTATCAAGAGAAACAGTTCGCTCAAGGTGTCATTCCAAGCACTTTCATGCGAAGGGAGGGTGCCCCAAAAGAGCGCGAGCTTTTATGTGGTCGCCTTATTGATCGACCTATACGTCCACTTTTCCCACCTGGATTTTACCATGAAGTGCAGGTATAATGCTACTGCAAAGTTCCTTTATCTTCCATTTGTTGAGCTCATATTTGAAGGAATGATATCCTTGTGCTTTCAAAATTTCTTAGTAAAATGACTTTTACTTTTTTTTTCTTTTTGTTTTTTGGCTCTTCCAAAGGTAATGGCAAGTGTTCTTTCTTCAGATGGGAAACAAGATCCTGATGTAATGGCAGCTAATGCAACATCTGCTGCTCTTATGTTATCAGATATCCCATGGGGTGGTCCGATTGGAATGATACGCATTGGGAGGATTTGTGGTCAGTTCACAGTAAATCCAAGCATGGATGAGGTAAAACTAAATTTTCTATTTGATTGTATGTACCACTTAACGCAGAATATTATTTAGTGGGTATAAGTGAATGCTTAGTTCACAAATGCAGCTTCATCAAGCATTGTATATATATATATATATATGTATGTATGTATGTATGTATGTATGTATGTATGTATCTTTTTGCTCCCTATTTGAGGTCCAATGCTGCACTCAAAGAGTAATTAAATTAGTGGTTTTGCTTTTCTATACTCTCCAAGTTATGAATGGTTTTATATTTAATGTCTTACAGCTTAGCCTCAGCGATCTCAACTTGGTATATGCTTGCACAAGGGATAAAACTTTGATGATAGATGTGCATGCACGGGAGATTTCAGAAAAGGATTTAGAAGCTGCACTTAGACTGGCTCATCCTGAGGTGGGTCATTCACTCTTGAAGACTTTGCCTGTTTATATGTTTGCTGCTTGTGTGCTGAATGGTCTTTAAATTATTATTTTTAGGCAGTTAAATATATTGAGCCTCAAATTAGGCTGGCAGCTAAAGCTGGTAAGCAGAAGAAGGAATATAAGTTGTCTATGGCTTCAGAGCAAACTAAGGAGAAGATCAGGAATCTAGCTGAAGCACCAATTCAATCTGTTTTTTTCGACCCTACATATGGCAAGGTGTGTATAATGCTTGGGAGAAACACTCATGTACGCTTACTCTCTTCTGTATCTGCTTATGTGCTCTATTTCCATCTATTGACATTCAGTTTGAACGAGGAGCAGCCTTGGATAGGATTACACAAGATGTGAAGAAAGTGCTCACCGAAGAATGTGATGAGGACAGCTTGAAAGTTCTACCAAAGATGGTTGATACTGTAAGGAAAGAGGTGTGCATAACAAACTATGAGATCTTGTCATTTTCCCATATGATTTGTTGAAGCTCTTCCCATTGCTCAGTTTGTAGTTCAGCTTCTAGATGAAAATGCAAGATTTTTTCTTGTCGCGTTTCTGGTATTCTTTAACATCTATTCCATTCCTGTCTCTGGTTAAATTGTGTTTTCTCTCATTTCTTGTTTCAACCTTCCGATTAGGTTGTTCGAAGAAGGATTATAACTGAGGGAATAAGGGTTGATGGAAGACGTCTTGATGAAGTTCGGCCTTTGTATTGTGAAGCTGGTAACTTACCTATTTTGCATGGATCATCACTCTTTTCACGAGGAGATACTCAGGTTAGTGGCCAATGTAGCACTTGAGTTTGCTGACAGTGGGAGATAACTTGATGTGATATTCGTTTTTTGGTTGTTATAATCCCCTAACCAATATGAGATGCAGGTCCTTTGCACTGTAACCCTTGGAGCTCCTGGACAGGCTCAACGTCTGGATTCAATTGTTGGCCCTCCAAGCAAGCGCTTCATGCTTCATTATAGTTTTCCACCATTCTGTATTAATGAAGTTGGTAAACGAGTTGGGCTAAATAGACGTGAAGTGGGACATGGTAAGTTAGTGGCCTTTTCTTTTAGCGACCATCTTTAATGATTGAAAACAGATTGGTGTATGCCATTTTCTGGTTCACTGGTAATCCTGCTAGTGCTTTGTCTTACTGTATTTACCTTCTGTTTATTATGAGAATCCATATGATTTGGACAGAAGTTTGGGGTAAATAGGATCTCTTAAACTTGGTTAATGAATAGTTTTATCTTTCTGTTGGAGTTAAAAGCAATAGCTTTTGTAGATCTTTATTTTATTTTGATACTATTTTATGATGTTTATGCTTGCAAGAATTTTAGCTTGCTGAGAGTCCCTGTAGCCTGAAGAGGTTTTTTTATTGTCAATCTGTTGCCGATGCAACTAGTTGCTTGAAATTTTGTTTTACCCTAGTCCAAGTCTTGAATTCCTTGTGATTTCAACTTCCAACCTTGAAAGAATCTACTTCCATACTGAATCATTTATGTGAAGTTATCTAAATTCTTCATACAGGAACTCTTGCTGAGAAAGCATTACTAGCTGTAGTACCTTCCGAAGATGCCTTGCAATATACAGTTCGAATCAATTCTGAAGTCATGGCATCTGATGGTTCCACATCAATGGCAAGTGTATGTGGAGGTACTTTTTCCACTCCTTCCTTCCCCCCCCACTACAGCAGTGCTACATTTGGCCTTCTATTATACATTTACTTATTGAATATGTGTTTGATTTTACCTTGCATTCTGCACCTCAATTCAACTGTACTTGTTTGGTAAGTAAAGCCCTTTTGCCTGGAGTATTAAGTTTTCACTATGGCATCCCTTTGACAAGTGTCCTTTGAGTTTCTGCCAAGTTCAGATAGCCAGTGATTCTCTATCTGATATGAAATTTTTAGCATGGATGTGATTTTCATTCTTATTGGCTCCTTCATTTAACTTCATTGTTTTTAAGCGTGTGTTTGTTGTTTAGGTAGCATGGCTTTAATGGATGCTGGGGTTCAGATAAGGGAACACGTAGCAGGTATATCAATTGGTCTCATTAGCGAAACTGACTCGGAAACTGGTGAAATCAAGGATTACCGAATATTGACTGACATTTTGGTAAGATATATCCCTTTTTTACCCCTCGTCAGAATAGCATCTTTTATCAATTGGTCTCCCATGTAAATTGATTCCGTGAGGAGCGTTTTTGTGTTTCTTTTATATGGTCTATTCCAACTTTAGTGAAGAAGCGATATCACAGGTGAGAGGGTGAATGGTATTTGGTTTTAGTTCTCTAGTGAATTCAAGTTCATATATTTTTCTTTAGCCATTAATTTTTTCCCTTTCCACTTCCGAGCTATTCCACCATTCTATGCTGTGCCTTAGGGTTTGGAAGATCATTTGGGCGATATGGACTTCAAAATTGCTGGCACTCGAAATGGAGTAACAGCAATCCAGTTGGATATAAAACCTGCTGGTATTCCACTCGACATAATCTGTGAGTGCCTCGAACCTGCACTTAAAGGCCGACTTCAAATACTTGATCATATGGAGAGGGAGATTAGCGAACCACGTACTCAGGATAACAGAAAGTCTTCTCGGTTAGGTAAGAAGCCTTTTGCTGTTGACGTTCCTTTGTAAATTTGTTTTTGCTTTGCTATCAGATCGGGTGATTTCAGTTCTCATTCCTTTCAATTAATTCATGTTTTGATAAACATGAGATAGGCATATGAACACCGTAGACCTCATAGTAACTGCATTTGACTGATTTTTTGTGATTATTGCTGCAGTAATATTAAAGTACAACAACGATGCAATTCGTCGGTTGATTGGACCTATGGGTGCCGTGAAGAGAAAAATTGAGGAAGCGACTGGTAACTTGTAACTTTATTATTTGTCTATTGTCCTTTGAATAACAGTTATTACCTGAGTATTAACTTGGACCCAGTTTTGGAGTAACATGGGGCACATGACAATTTGGCTCCTGATTTTGAAAATTTCTGATATCTTTTTGCTCAACAGAGGTTAATTCATTTATCATGACATATGTTGATATTTCACTAGTTTCCAGACTCTATTTTGTCTTCTTAGATTTTTTCTGTACACTACTATAGCTTTGTTGCTTCTCAGGGAAGTGATTTGTGTTGTGCCATTGGTTTAATATGCCAAAGTTCTTCAGGCTCATGAATCTTACTGGCTGTTCCCCCCCCCCCCCCCTCCTCCCCTTGAGTGTCGAGCTTGAGCATTTGCTCATTTGTATTAACTTATTAGTGTTGGATATCATGTGCATATAAAAATGTTTACCTCTGGAAAATGATTTTTGTGTTTGTGGTAAACCTGTTTTTGGATGTTTTCTTATGCTTCTGACGTTGCAAGTCTACTTCAAATGATGTAGGTGGAAGGATTTTAGTGGGTGATGGAACACTGACTATAGTTGCTAAGAATGAAACAGTTCTGGAGAAAGTACAGGAGAAGGTACTCTTACATTTCAGTGACCTAATGCTTTTACGTCCATTCCTGATTGGTCTTTTTCTCTTGTGGCATTATCTGTTTTAGTTGTTCTGTGCTTAAAATTCCAGGTTAGAAATATCTGTGAAGAATGAAATATCTGTTTTAGTTGTTGTCCAGAATTTGAAGCATCCTTGCTGAAAGAACTGATTTGTGAAAATATTAGATGGCAAAAGTTGAAGTGTTTTTACTTTTAGTCTCAAAGACTGCATTCTTGAGCTGAAACCTGCATCTAAATTCAATATCCAAGGATAGTTTATCCTGTTTTGGTTGAGAAGGTGGGAAGAATCCATACTCTGTCTTTATGCTCATGTTTCTTTTTTGGGTTTGGTTAGTTGGGGTTTACTGAGAGAACACTTACAGTTGTCAAAGTGATGTGGCTTGTGGTAAATATCAACTCAAACTCTACAGCAGAACTTGCTTATCTTCATTCTACCTCCTAATTAAGAATCCTGAATCTTGGTATGGCATGAGTACAATGCATTTCTTTGTTCCACAGGTGGACTCATTATTTCCTTAAGCAATGTAGTGATCTTTTCTGCTTTTTTTTTTTTTTTTAAAATCACAGTGATTACTATGAGTTTTAATTTCGTTTTTTTTTTTTAAACTCAATCAGATTGATCAAATAATTGGTCGTGAGATTGAAATTGGTGGCATCTATAAAGGCACTGTTACATCGATTAAAGAATATGGCGCCTTCGTGGAATTTAATGGTGGTCAACAAGGGCTACTTCACATTTCTGAGTTGTCAAATGAGCATGTAGGTTCTCTCTCTGTCTCTCGCTCTCTCTCTCCACCCACACACACACAACTACACATGCAGAGCAAGGCTTGCAAGTGTAAAATCCTTTCAATCAGTTGAAAGAGTTTTTATCTTCTTTTTTAGCCTTTTTGCAGAATTTTTTTCGCATGTGCATGTGCTAGTTATAAGATGTTTAGACGTTTTAAGGTCTTCACCTTTGATCTCAGTGCCCTTTGATGTCATAATGACTTTTTATTTTGTACATGCTTATATGATTTTGTGACAATCAGATGTGTGAGGTTTTGAAGTTTATGTTCAATCTTCAGCAGTTATCTTATATGTTAGCTTTTGGACATTCTGATATTATGCAAGGAACTTATTAGTTTTTCTCTTTACTAGGTGAGTCGAGTTTCAGATGTGGTTTCTGTTGGCCAGCAGCTTTCATTAATGTGCATAGGACAGGATAATCGTGGAAACATCAAGTTATCCCTTAAAGCTACTCTGCCTGGAACTGTATCCAAAGCAGATAATGCAGTTGAAGAATTGAAGGCTCCTGCACAAAAGAAGCCAAATGCTTTGGCACCGGCAAATCAAATGCTCATTCAGCCAGAAAAGCAAGATCAGCTTTCAGAGGTTCGGCCTTTGGAACATGAGATGAAGGAATTTTCATCTGCATCCCCAGCAATTTTAATCCGGAGTGCTACTGAGTGTGATGAAGAGGATAGGTCTTCTGATGCAAATTTGAGTTGTAAAAGTAGCCATGTTTCGAAATCAGAAGACAGTTTGAGAAATTTTTCTCATTGCAGTGTCGACTCTGCATATTCAGATTGTAGCACTTCTGCAAGTTCTGAAAAAATTAAAAGTGAAAAGTCCTATATGAACTTTGAAAGTGATGATGGAAATGAGGATGAAGACTACACACCAGATTCTACTTTCTCGCAGAATAGATTGATTGACATGGAAACCAAACCCAAGCCTAAGATGAGCACAAAGAAGCTCAAGATTGGGATGGAGCTGACAGCAAAGGTTCATCAAATTCGTGCCCGTGGCTTAGTCCTTGACTTGGGTGGTGGCATTAAGGGGATGTTTCGGTTTGAGGTATTGGCATTTGAATTTTCATATTTAATTTTCCTTTTTGCAGGCTTCATGCATGGATATGGAATGTGGGTGTGAGTGCTGTGTTTCCTTTTTTTATTATTTTTTTTATAACTTTGCTAATATGAAATATATTTCTTATTAGATTTTGGATAAGCACATCCGAAAATGATTGTCCTCTGATTATGGAGGTGGTGAAAAAAATTATTATTGCCTTCAATATGACCATTTGCTGCACACACTGCACAAGTGTGCTAGTCTGTTAGCTTCATAATTTGCACTTTTATGATCCCTGTGATTGTAACAAAAATTGTGCCTAGTACCCAAAAGCATAAGATCTTTGGTGGATATCTATGAGCAGGTGTTACATCTTTTGATCAGTCATTCCTCCCTCTCATTGCCTTCTTTTTTTTAAATGACTTTTGGAATTTTTCTTTGTATGTTGCCAGAGAAGTACATTGATCCTTCTCCTGAAGTTTGTCAATCTTTTTTAGCTGTTAGAAGCTCTCACTAAGTGTATTGTATCTCCTATAGTGGACATTACTGTGTAATTTTCCAATAAGCTTTAGCAATCCCCAAAATTCTTTTATGAAAGCATTAAATGTTGCTTCTCGTGTTTCAATTTTCCTGTCTCAGTATTGTGGTTGCATGGTTGTAGTATGAATATCTGCACTTGTTAAAGCATAAAAGCTTTTAACCTAGGAAATGTAAGATCTCCATCTCATTTGTCATAAATTTGATGTGCAGGATGGTTTTAAAAGGGATTTTGGAGTTGGTGAGGAACTACGGGTGAGATGTTCCAGTTTTAGTAGCAAGGGGATTCCAGTTATGTCTTTGGTCTCAGATCAGTAAGACTGAGATTTTCTCATCCTGAGGTGGCTAGGACGGATAGGTATTAATATTGCTATTAATTCTACTTTATGTGTTCTCCTGTTTGCAAGCTGATGAATGTGTCAAAGCTTGTAAGTTTGTTCTCTAAGTGATAACAGATATCCTGGTTTTGCTAGTTGTTGCACATGCTATAGTTCAGCTGTATATTGGAGGAAGCAGAATTGAGTAACCTAGACTATTTGTTTTGTAGGCACTGTTCTTCACTTAAATTATTGTAAATCTGGAATATGAATGTTTTTCTATCTCTTACCTAATGACCTTTGATTTCATTAGAAGGGGAATTTAAATAGTTTTATGTGGACAAAGGAGAGTCTCTTCCCGATAGTCAAGGACCTAGTTTCATCTACAGTTCTGTGGTGTTCTCGATTGTTGCTTCAAATGGAGAGTGCATGAACTGCTTACTATTTCCTGTACACAATGATATTTTGGCGGGAAAGTCAGTCACATATAGCTGATATTTTGTTCAGGCACCTAAAAATTCTCTCTTTGTTATGGCCTATGGGATCGAAAATCTTCAGGAACTTATGGTCTAGTAATCTGATGAAAATGATCTTTGAGTATTTTATGATCTTTGCCAACTTCCAGATCGACCACGATAGGTGTTCAAGAGGTCAGCTAAGATGATACAAGTATAATTCTTTTTGAGTTACTTTTTCTCCTCTTTCAAAAAAAGATGTCGTGATTACAGTCTATTTCTAACAAACGCATTTCTGTGTGAACTCATTGAGTTGCCTTGGTTTTTGATTTCGGTGGACACAGACGGTGAAGAGTCTTCTTCAAATCAAAACCTCGAAAAGTTTATAGTTGGTGAAGAGTCTTCTTCAAATCAAAACCTCAAAAAGTAGTCTGTCGTGGATGGAAGGAGGAGAGGATCTGGATGACACTGTAGAAAGAAATTCTTTTTACCAACTTTGCCGCCGATATTTTTGAATGTGAGAGATTCTTGTAGCCCGGAAGTCCAAGCTCAAAATAGTATTATCCCTTTCACCAACCGGCCGAAAGAAATGAATTTCAAATGTTTCAATAAAAATATTTTTTTTTCCGTATAGTAATTGTATTTTCCACCACTGAAGCACCTTATTATTGCGAATTATCTTAATTGACACGTAAACAATAAGGAAGTCAAAATTGCTTCGCTATAAAAAGAAATGTAACGGATGTATATAAGTCCTTTCTAGACTTTTCAGATTTTGCTTGCGCCCTGTTTGGATCTTTGTACTCTCATTAAATGATGCAAGGGGCCGGGGAAAAACCCCTGCTATTAGCCTTTTACCAATTATCCTTTACCATTGAAAGAGGGGGAGTTGGAAGTTGGAAGTTGCAATGAGGATTAATTAAAGAATACGTATTATACTTCCAGTTGAGTAGCACTAATACTACTGGTATATATCCCTATTCGAGCTTTGAAGGGCGACAACAACAACAACAACAGCAATCGACAAAAAAATATAAAATGGAGTACAACATAAAGACCGCCCTATTTATTTTACAATAGTCACGTTTCGACGTCAGGACATAAAGGTCGTAACCTGAAAATCAATCCACGTTCTGGACGTTTGATTGCCAATTCAAACTTTATAATTAAAAATAAAACAAAGAAGAAGTGAACAGTGAATGTCAACTGAAAAGGCCAAAAACCTAACCGCACAACCTGGAAGGATCATTAGGTAAGTCAAGCGCTGATGTTTTGAAGTTTAGACGCACTTAGCTATGGCTTTTCTTTCTATATTTTATGTTGTGGGGCGTTTGCAGAAATGTACTAATTGCATAGAAGAGGGAGAAAAGGACCGTACTGGATTGCGGGATTGAAAAGTCTTCATTCAGCGGCGGTCAGACGAAGTATGTTTGCACAGAGAAAATTAGAAGGTTCGGCAAAGTTTTTTTCTGTTTTTTTGTTCGAGAGTACAGAATTCCTACAAATAGAAGCTTCACATCCCTAACGTGTAGGACTATACTTCTGGGGTTGTAATTTTGGAATTAAACCTGAGGGGAAAATATAATTGAATTTCAAACAAGAAAGAAAGACATTTTTTGACGAGCCATTTTTGGAGTTCAAATTGCTTAACTCCACAATGAACTGCTCTTGACCATTTATTCAGGCAGAGAATTTATTTACTTGTTTCGGTTTTGAAATTTTTACTTGGGAAAAGCTTCACCCAGTGTATGCTTCATCTATCTTGTAAAAATTGATTGGAGCACAAACGCAATGGAAAATTATTTCAATGGCCCAACAGGATCAAACAAAGACGCTGAAATCTGATTATCATTTTGATTTGTTTCTGTATTTAATTATGCGCTACGAGTCTAATCGTGAAAGGGCCATTCAGCAAGTTCCAATGAAATGGATAGTCCTGTTCTGTCATGGTTGAGTCTCCTGGCTTCCTGTCTGATCCACCGCTCATGCATTATAAATTGATATCTTTGTTTAGTCATTTTTAATATAAACCGCACGCTACCCTTTCATCTACACCAAAAAACTACAGAGGGGGGGAACAAAATTGACCAGCGAACGAGACAGCTGAAGGAAAAGTTGTCACTACATTGAAAGGTCAGAAAAAGGATTTCGATAGGGATTATAAAAGTCTCGAAAGTGGGACATAATTCAATTGTTTCATGATACAAGTTAAGGAAATCTGTGCGAGGGCAGAACTGAAACACCAAACATTCACCCCTTGTATGAGTGTTTTTCATAGTCCTATAAAAAGATTTATTCTATAAAATGTAAATTAATAAAACGTACAAGCAGAACAAAATCTCGCAGGACTTCAGAAACAACCCTATGGTATTAGAAAGTAGGCGCGGTACAAATGTAATTTTATTTTGTATTTTTTATTTCAAAATAAAATTTTAATTGTTTTCATTATCACAAAAAAAACAAGTATACAAAATGAAGAAACATTTCATGCAGAGAATCTTCCAATGAGTAAGCTTGTCTCCCAGAAATGTTCAAAATCCTTGTTTAATAAATAAGCTTCTTTTACTTCGAAAGTCCTTTGGTTTGTTGTTTTTTTTTTTTTTTTTTGGTTTGTTGTTTCTCTCGGATGAAAAACCTCTTAAAAATACCAAAAGCGGCAGGGTTGGTACTTTTTAGTTGCTAATGGCAATTATTACGAAAATTACAAAATGACAACTAATGGTCTTATTCCTTCCCCCTCACTCACTGTGCCAAGGTGGGAACGGAATGAGAGGAGGCTGCTCCAAAATATTACGTAACTACCACTGATTCGAATGAAGTGTCCCCCACAATTCCCTTGTTAGTACCTACATACTAACAAACCACCGCACTTCCCCCGCAAACTGGAGAAAAGTGCCTCTTTCCAAGAGAAGAAAAATAAGAAAAGAAGAGAAGAGCCTCTCTTTCCTTTCTTCAATTCATACCTTCCCGTCTCTCTACCCAGCAAACACTATACTCTTCCTCAAATCCAAAACTCTCCCGATACACTTACATGCCACTATCAAGGTTTGATTTAGCTCACAGGGCAACATGGCTTTTCTTCTTCCTGAATTTTTTCCCTTTCTCATTTTCTGATCCTCGGATCACAGAAGCTGGCCTCTTCTGTGGCCAGAATCGACCGCCGCCAAACACGAGCTATATCCCGCTTTTTACCCAGGAAATGGAAGTAATCTCAACACAAGTGACTAACCATGACTGGGGTCACTATGCAGTGAACGAAACGAACATATCCATTTACGCCTTGGCCCAATGCTATCAAGATCTTACTCACACCGATTGCCTCCTCTGCTACGCTGCAAGTCGTACTAGGCTCCCTCGTTGTCTTCCCGCAGTATCGGCTCGAATATATCTCGACGGATGCTTCCTACGTTACGATGACCACAATTTCTTTAATGAAAGCGTCGATCCAATAAGGGATACTTTTAACTGTACCAGCTCACTGGGTGTAGCGAGCGGTGAAGAAGCTGCGACTTTTGGAAAGAGTGTTGGAGAATTGATTAGTAATGTTAGTGCTACAGCTGTGATGAGTGGAGGGCATGCTGTGAGGGAAATGAATGGAGTGTATGGTTTGGCGCAGTGTTGGCAGACTTTGAGCAAGGAAGGGTGTCAGGAATGTTTGGCAAAGGCAAGCAGGAATGTGAAAGGGTGCGCACCAAAGAGGGAAGGCAGGGCTTTGAATGCTGGTTGTTATTTAAGGTACTCCACCGACAAATTCTACACTGATCGGCCTGGTAACGTCAGTAGCAGCTCTGGTAAGTGCATTTATAATTGTAAATCTTGTCCAAGTGCTCCGCTCACTAAGATATCGTGAATGGGAAATGAACAAACTTAAAAATTTAGATTGAAATCGGTAAATTTCCGATTTCATTGCTGTTTGCTTGTTCTCTGCTTCTCCAGAATGACTCGTTTTTTTCCTCTCCATAGTGATGTTCTGTTTTGTTTAACATTAATTCACGACTTATGAGTTTAACAAAGTTAACAAAGTTTTGATTTCTGTGATTTCCTTTCAGTGATCCAAAATTTTATTTTCTTCGTCTTTCTTTTATTATATACTCTGGCCAAACCTCTCCCTTGGCATTATTGTTCGAGCCAATTTTTTGACTTTTCTTTTCTGTGCATACGTTAGTAGACTTCGAGTTTTTTCCAACTTGTTAATAGTTCCGTGATTGCATATTTGTTTGTCATGATGTTGACTTTTTGCATAGTTCCGTGATTGCAATCCCCTAGTAGTCCCTCATCTTATCGATACGATTGACTAGTTCACTGTGGGTTTTTAACATTCCGACTGTGTTCAGGAGCCTCGAAAACCGGGAAAATTGTAGCTATAACTTCATCCGTGACGGCTTTCTGTATGCTCCTTGCTTTTACTGTTTATGTGTTCTATTCAAGATTGAAGAGAAAGGAACAAGGTACTTGTTCCAATATCACCCAGACAGAAAGTGTTAACTTTTTATGCATTATTATTGGTTTAAATATGATAACAAGGGTTATCCTAATTGATGCAGCAAGGAAAAATCTAGGCCCAATCTCAAGTTTGTATAACAAGTCCAATTTGAACTTCAAATACGAGACCTTAGAGAAGGCAACAAATTATTTTGACCCTAAGACGAAAATTGGCCAAGGAGGTGCTGGTTCTGTGTACAAAGGAACTCTCCCCGATGGAAAAGTTGTTGCTGTTAAGAGACTGTTTTTCAATACAAGGCAATGGGTAGATGAGTTCTTCAATGAGGTGAACCTAATCAGTGGAATTGAACATAAGAACCTCGTTAAACTTTTGGGATGTAGTATTGAAGGCCCTGAGAGCCTGTTGGTTTACGAGTTTGTGCCCAACAAGAGCCTCGAGCAGTATCTAACAGGTACTCGTCAGTTTGATAATTATGCCTCAGTTTCATTCTAATTTGATATAATCGAACTATTGACTGCAGTAGCTGAAAATGGTAAACTTAATGAACTTCTTTTTGCAGATGAGAACAAAATTAAGCTTTTGAGTTGGAAGGAGCGCTTTCAAATCATTGTCGGAACTGCCGAAGGAATTGCTTTTCTTCACGGTGGATCCGATATCAGAATAATCCACAGGGACATCAAATGCAGCAATGTGCTTATTGATGAGAATTTTTCTCCGAAAATTGCAGATTTTGGATTGGCCCGGCATTTCGCTGATGATAAAACTCACCTTAGCACTGGAATTGCGGGAACATTGTAAGACAAATTATACTTTTCACGTGAATAAAAAATGTGTTTCAATATTGCTTTTCCTTTGATGTTTCAGCATTTGCGGGATATTAATAATCCTTTGATTATTCACCTGCGCAGAGGGTACATGGCCCCTGAATACCTTGTCAAAGGACAGCTAACGGAGAAGGCAGATGTATATAGTTTTGGGGTTTTAGTTCTCGAAATCGTGTGTGGTAGAAAGATTAACGCTTTTGTGAAAGACGCCGGTTCTCTTCTGCAATCAGTAAGATCAATCAATTAATAACGCCAATACTACAGTTTTCAATCCACTCGCGTATTTAATCAAGCTTCAGCTTCAGACATGAAAAAGAAAATGATTGTTTTTTTAGCATTATTTTCGTAATTTAAGTTGTCATTGATGGTTCAGGTTTGGAAGCTCTACAAAAAGGATAAACTTTGGGAATCAGTTGACCCTTGTCTGAAAGGGGATTTTCCAATAGAAGCGGCACATAAGGTGCTTAAAATTGGACTTTTGTGCACCCAAGCTTCGGCATATTTGAGACCATCCATGGATGAAGTTGTTCAAATGCTCACAGATGCTAATCATGACATTACTGAACCAAAACAGCCGCCATTTGTGAATGCTAGTGTGTTGGCAGCCAATTCCACAGGGTCTTACACCAGCACGAGCAGTTTAATTCACAGTGCATTCAACAAACTTGAAATATCTTACACTTCTACAGAATCATCTAGCGTGCACAGTTCAAGCGGGCCAGGGAGAAGTGAAGAGATGAAGAAATAACGATCCTCAGATTCCAATGTCCCAATACAGTATACAGCCTTTTTGTAATCTCTGTAAAGCATTAAACTGGAAAGAATTCTTGGGTTTAAGTTTGGAAATTTTGAAGTCTTTTTTAGGAGGAAATAGCAGAAATTTTGTACCATTTGTTAGCGAGTTACAGTGCATTAGCTCAGATGTGTAAAAAGGGTCAGGAAAATTCGTGGTGGAATTTTCAGGGAATGAAAAATTATTAGATTGTGATTTTGGTTTGTTTTTTGTTGGTTGATTGGATTGGAACATAAAGTTGAAAGTTTAGACCCAACCATGAGTTATTTGATATTTAGAAATTAATTAATTAAATTTTTAATTAATATAATTAATTTTAATTAATAATTAATTAATATTAATTAATTATATTTTAATTTAATATTAATTATTAATATTAATTATTATTATTAATTAAAATTAATATAATTTTATAAATTTAATTATTAAATATTAATATATAAATAATATAATTAATAAATAAATTATTAATTTAAAATTAATTTAAATTTATAATTTAAAATAAATTTTAATTAATATTTATTAATTAATAATTATTAAATTAATATTAATTAATCTTAAATTTAATTAAATATTTTAATAATTAATAATTAATTAATAATTATTTAATAATTTTATATAATATTAATTAAATAAATTAAATTAATTAAATTAATATATTATATTAATTAATTTTAATTTATTAAATTAAATAAATTAAATTTAATAATAAATATTTTATTAAAAATTAATTTAATTAATTAATTTTATTTATTTTATTATCATTTTATTTAATTATTTAATTTAATATTATAATTAATATTTTAATAATCTCATTAATTAATATTAATTATTAAAATTATATTAATTTAATTTAAATTATTTTAATTTATAATTTAATTAATTTTAATTTTATTAAATTTAATAAATAAAAATAATAATTAATTAATTAAATTTATTTAATAATATAATAAATATATAATATAATAATAGTTTTTTTTTTTTAATTCATTTTTAAAAAAAAAAATAATAAAAATAAATAATTATCATTCCATTTCGTTTTTTTTTTTTCTTTCTATCATCATCAGATTCATTCACCAACAGATTATACCAAACGGCCCATATTATGATAGTGGCTGGTTGCTTTACTCAACAAACCCGCCGCATTCATTATTCTGATTAGGACTCTGTAACCATTACCCACCCGGGCCCGCTGGCTGTGCGACAAATGCTCCAGCTGCGGTGCCGCAAATGATTGAAATTGAGGGGGCACCTTTGATCAGCCAAGTAGCCAAGGGCAGCTACCCACACTTGTACCCAATGTGTTCCTCGTTTTTTGATGTAATGTAGTATTGTAGTCTGTAAAGTCAGAAAATTTTCTTCAAAACTAGGATTTGAAAAAATGGGTAGTTGTGAGGGAAATGTCGGAAAAGGATTCGAACTCCTCAACAATAGTCGGGTGATCACTGGAGTAAGCGGCTGGACCCCATCTGTTGAATTAAAATCCTTCCATCTTTTCCATGGGTTATGATCTTCTGTCACATGCCCCTCCCTTTCAATCATTTAAAATTAGTGGGCGGTGGTGGCTGGTGATCACTGATCCGCGAGGCCCTCACCAGAAGAACATCACAGAATTATAACTCTGGTCAGGTGGATTGATAATGCAGCCCAGCTCCTATCTGCTATTTAAAGAGGAACTAGGTCGGGACCCTTGGGCTGTTATTGTTAATTAGAACAACACAATGGGTTGGACCCATCTCATCAGTGACAAATGAAATTACTAGCCAACTCAACAACCTACTTGGACCATCAACAAAGTGTTTATTTTATCTCATTACTGTCTCGTGGATCATTCTGGAACTTGTCAATCAATTTCACCAGCTCCGCGTTCTTTGCCATTCGAGCTTGAGATGAAGCAACAAAAGCGTCAGACGATTTAAGAAAAAAAAAAAAAATCAAACTAAAGAAACGAAAAAAAAAAAAAAAGAAAAATAAAAAAAAAAAAAAGAAAGATAAGCTATACCAAACAACGAAAAGGAATGACAAAAGAAAATTATAACATAACGTTAATTAAATCACATGAATAAGAAGAGCGCGACGCGAACGCCGTTGGTGAGAAAACATCCAACACCGCCGAGCTTGCAACGCCAACACAAAAGCCGCCGAGCCGATCCCACAATTATAGTTGCGAAGCCCAGGCAGACATGGAGCATGCAGAAATAAAAGGCCGTTTTCCGACCGAAGTGCAGACCCTTCCGCTTGAACGAATTTTTTTGACTCGTGATTGGGAGGTTTGGTTGGGTGGTGATAATGGGTTCCCAAAATTCGGTTCGTTCGTTGGTCGGGAAAACCCGACCAAACCCCAAATCGGCAAAAACTATAAAAAATTTTAAATTTAAATATTTATATTTTTATATAGATTTTTTGTTTATATTTTTATATATTTTTTTTTTTTATTTTTTTTAAAATTAAAATATTTGTTTAATTTTTATAAATTAAAAAAAAAAAAAAAAAAAATATTTAAAAATTTTTTATTCATTTTTTTATTTATTATTTATTATTTTTTATTTTATTCTATTACTTATATTACTTAATATTTATATATTTAATTTTCTTCATTTAATTTATAATAATTCATTTATTATTTTTTGAATATATAATAATTTTTGATTTTTGTAGTATAATATTTTTATATATATTTTCTTTTTTTTAAACTTTTATATATTTTTACTTGGAATATATTTTTATCTTTTTTTTTCTTTTTTTAAATTTTAAATCTTTAACTCTTACTAATCTTTTCTTTCTTATATTAAAAGAATAAAATAAAAAATTTTTAATTTTATTTAAATAAAATATTTATAATTATTTTTTTTTTAATTTTTTATTTTAAAATTTAAATTTTTTTTTTTTTTTTTTTTTTCTTGAAAAAAAAAAATTTTTTTCTATAGTTATAAGAAAACCAGATTTCTAATGTAATGATGTTAAAATTATAAATAATAAACATTTTATTTATCTAAATAAATGATGTTAAGAAAATAATTAATAAATATTTTATATGTCATAATAATATATATAATTATCTATATATATAATTAATAATCATACATATATATTATAATCATGTAATATATATATCATCATAAATCATTATTACATTATATCATAATTATGTATGATTCATCATATATATATACATATATATATATTTATTATATATATAAATATAATATATATATTATATATATAAATATAAGATTATATTATTAATTTTATATTATTTTGTTTATTATTTATATTATTTATATTATTATATTATTATGATTGAATTATATTATTATTTATAATTTATAATGAGAAAATTGATTGATAAATTGAAAAATTATATTTTTATATATAAAATAAATTAAATAATAATTTAAAAATTGTTATATATATAGTAGTGTTTTTCTACTTTTAATAATATTCTTTGTAATATATATTATATATGTTTTTTATACATTAATATTAAAAAAATTAAAAATTTTTTTATTAAATTATAATTTTTTTTATTATTATATATTATTATTATATTATATTTATATTATATATATCAAAATAATTATTAATATATTTATAATTGCTAGTGCTAGTAACATTGATTTGATTTGTATTTATATTTTGTATTATATTATTTTATATACATTATATATATATTTAAATTTGAATAAATTAACATATTTATAATAATATAATAAAATAAAAAAAAAAACAATTTAAAATTTTTTTAAAATAAATAAAAACTTTTTATAAACAATTTTTTTTTATAATTATTTGTTTTTTGTATTTTTTTAATAATCTTGATAATATTGTATATATTTAAATAATAAATTTAGATAATATATGTTTTTAAAAAATAATAAAAGATAAAAAATATATATTTGATTTTTATTAATATATATTTATATAATATATTTATTTTTTATATATTAATTTTTTTATTTTTTTATTTTTTTGTTTTTTTTTTTTTTTTATTATATAAAATTATTTTTATTTTATTGTTTAGTTAATTTATAATATAATTAATATAGTATAATAATGTATAATTTAAAATTAAATAAATAATGTAAAATAATTACATTTAATAAGTTAATTATAATAAAAGTAATAAAATACATAGTAAAATACAATAAAAATAATAAAAAATTTAAAAAAAAAAAAAAAAAAAAAATAAATATAAAATATAAAAAAAAAAGAAAAAATATGCAAAATATATGAAAATCAACAAAATATATGCAATTATATTATTTTTTTATTTTAAATTATATTTAGTATTAGTTTTTAGTTATTTTATTTTTATTATTATTAATATATTATTTATAATTTATTTTATTATTTTATTTATTATTAAATTTATTATTTAAATTTTTTATTATTTTTAATAAATTATTATATTTATTTAAATTATTAATTATTATATTAATTATTTATTTTAATTTTATTAATTTATTAATAAAGAAAATTATATTAATTAAGGAATTATTATTTTATTAAAATTAAAATAAAATTAAAATTAAAAAATTTAAATTAATATTATTAAATATTAAAATAATAAAAAAAAACAAAATTAAAATTAAAAATAAAATTATTTTATTCAATTGATTCAATAATTTTATAAAAATTAAAATAATAATTTACCTTTTAATTTCTATATCCTTTAAACTTTTCTTTTTTTCTTCTTTTTTTTTTTCTTTTCCTTCCTTCTTCCTTCTTCTTTTTTTTTTTTTTTTTTTTTTTTTCACATTTTTGACATATTAATTGATGTGATCTGACAAATGAATGCAAAAATGAATTGAAATGTGATCATGATGCTGATGAATAGAAAGATGATCTAGATAGAAATCCGGAATGATGAGAATGAAAAGTTTAAATCACTAGAAAAATAGTTTAATAAAAAGCAAAAATGCAAGCAAAGCAAGATGTGGAAATGTGGAGAATTTCAAGATAGCAGCATTAATTTTTAGCATTAAGTAAAGTATTTCCAAATTTTTGTTATTTTTTTTTTTTTGTTTGTTTTGTGTTCTAGAGTGATCTTTAAGATTAGATCTAGTGATATCTGACTGAGATGAGAGAGATTCTCTTTTTTTTTTTTATTTTCTTAGCTTTCTTTTCTTTATATATATTTATATAGCTTTATTATTTTCTTGCTTCTTTTTTCTTTACTTTGACATTTGTTCACTGGTTGGTTTTTTTTTTTCAAGTGAGTTTTTCTGGACTTTTTTTTTTTTTTTGGACTTTTATGCAAATTTGTGCACATATGTAATTTCCATTCTAAATTAAATCTATCTATAAACTTGTTATTAATAAATAAAATTTACCAAATAGACATATTTTAACAATAATTGTTTTGTTTAATAATATAATTTAATGATTATTCTTTGATTCTTATGATCAGCTTGAATCTCTTTGTCTACATGATGTCAGCGAATTCATCTGTTCTTCTTTTGTTTTGTTGTTTTCTTCATGTTGTTTTTGTTTTTTGTGTTTTTATTTTATTTTTTTGTTTTTTTTTTTTTTTTTGAACGTTTTAGATTTTTTTGATTTTTAATTTTTTGCTTTTTTTTTTTTTATTTTTTTTTTTTGACCATTTAGCAGGTTTCGGTTCGGTTGGGTTGGGTTGTTGGTTGGTTTTGTCGTGTTTGGTGAACCTGGATCGAGACCCCCGATGGGGAGTGTGAATTTGACCGTAAACCCGATCGGGTTTGGTCGTCGGGTGTTCAAATTTGGGTTCGGGATGGGGATAACAACCCGACCGGAACCTTGAAATGCCCATTCTCTTGTCAATTCAAATTAAGATGCACATACATATACCAATCCAAATCCAAGTCGTATTTAAAAAAAAAAAAAAGAAAGTACTGTACAATTTAGGTGCGATTCGCACCTAAATCGCACGGCAAATCACCCGCACAAGGAAAGTCCCAGGGCAAGGCAACGGCTCCAAAAATTTCGCACCTCATGAAGGTGCGAAAAAACAAAACTCGTTCTTTGCCATCTTTGCCATGGCTATTTCTAAAATATTCGAGCGGATCACGTATGAATTTTAATCCCATCCGTTAGTCCAAGGTTGCTCTTCGCATTGTGAGCATAAATGACAAAATTATGGTCCACCCAATGATCATGTCTTGTTCTGATTGAAATTTAATTTAAAGCAAAGCTTAGTATAGAAACTGGAGAAATAAACTCAAAACGATCATAAAACTAAAAAAACTGCTGTCACAAATACATATACTAAACAAAAACAGTCAATAACCATCCATGGGTGAAAAGATGTAGCTCATCCCCTTGACTGAAACACGTTCCATCATTCTCTTACAGTCCTAGAAAGAAAAGTTCAGATTAGTGTCAATGACCAACTCTTTCACGACAACACTGATTTTACCTTTGTCAAGCATTTCATAAAATTCCAGTGGTGCATTTTCCAAACACCTCCTGCCATGAGCCCAATGCCTATCCCCAGGATTATCTCCTTCACAATACTTGGACCTTTGAGCGCTACGTCTCCTATCTTGTGAGCATCCATTTTGCGCCTGACAATTTCCATTGGTTATAAACCATACTGCTCATTTTGGCTCATTAATTCAGTCATTCGATTAAACTAACTGTAACAAGCGATTGTCACTGTAACTTCCAATCAACACATTTTAAACGGAGCAAATGGAACCCAGATGATAAAAATGGATAACTGAATAAGATTGACCATTCTACTGCATTGAAACTTGTAACCAAAATTTTAAAGCCACATATGGAAGGACTGAACATAAACTCTATTCCTTATTCTAGGAAATTTTAACCCTCCAAAAGTAAAATTGATAAAATCAACGCCATCCAAAAAATATGCATAGTTGTGCAAGTTTTACAATAACCCTGACCAATGCACGCATGATATCGCATAAGCATATTAGATCACATTAAAATAAACGTTCAAATTTCATTTAAAACCTGTTTACTGGCGTCTAACTCCTTTTTTTTTTTTAACTTTTTTTCTTTAAAATCTGTTACTTGAAGAATATATGTTTGGAATCTCCAGGTCGAGCAAAGAGTATGTAACAAATAGTCATAGACTCATGGTAAGGGACAAGCGAAGCAATAACTTGTATTTCTGTTCAAATTTTCGCCTCTCACACAGTTCAAATAAAAAAGGGAAAAGACGAGGAAAAATAACGTAATGCAAAGTACTAAGTAGCTTTAAGATCCAAAAAAGTACCAAGCAGCTTCAATAAAAGGTGGGATAGAAAGCAGAAACAAACCTATGCATGAAAATTTGCAATTAATGGAGGTCTGGACAAGCGTGGCCGTGAACTGGCTTTTCCTGGGCCTGGGCTGTTGGAGTGTGGAACAGGGGAAGCACTGAGAGCGTTATGAGAACGTCGAGCTTCCAAAGCAGGACACGTGGTCTGTTGGCTATGCCACGTGGATGTCCAGAACCTGAAGCCTAAGTTCACGCTTTTACCCTTTCTTACAAATTAAAAGATAAACTATCAAAATTCTCCGCATGGTATTCTAAAACATTTTTTCTCTATGACACCTTTTATGCTCCCTCCTAAAAATAAATCTTTACGAAAAGATTTTTAAAAAATTCCCAGCAAAACCTTTTCTGATCGACGGCCAAATATATTCTTAAAAAAAAAAAAGAAAAAAAAGAAAAAGAGGACTCTTGCGGTCGTGTGTGTATCTATATATAATTTTAATCGAAATCGTACGAACGCTTTGGACATTCGCGCCTAAAGTTGCCGAATGCGAGTTGGCCGTCTGTCATTTGGAAATTACACCTCCTCACGAATCACGCGATGAGAGAACGGCGTCATGAAATTGTCGTGCATATGCCGACGGCGTCGATTGGAGCGGAGAATTCACCATTTCACCTTGTTAGTTTTCTGATTGGTTCGGCTGCTACTTTTCGTGTGTCGGACTCTGGCGTAGCCGGCGTTCCTAAGTCGTTTTCCTTGTTGATTGCATGCCGTTGGCGGCGACAAGGGCACTTCGGAGCGCCGATCACTTCGACATGTCCTATGCGTAGCCTGATTACGTCGCCTTTAACGCACCGGCTTAAAGCTGTGATCACAAGGTGCGTATGCGATTTCTGAGTAATTTTTTTTTGTCACTGGCTATGATATTATTAGTTTGGTGAACTACGCCTATAGTATCTCGGTTTGTGACAAAAAAACGTAATCTTCGATGTATACAGCCGATTTGAAGTTGATTTGCTGTTAAAACTTCAATTTTCAACCTTCGAATTGCGTGATGTCACGACGTTACACCTTGAATTAATTTTGTGTTAGTCTCTTAAGAGAAGATGCGGAACTAGGGCATATAACCGTTTTATAACTGACGTTCCGCTGTATACTGAGACTAAAAGGCGAATTTGAATATAATGCTGTCTCAAGCTTTCTACTACTGGTAGAAGGCGTAATACACAAGGTATACTGTTGAATCCTAAGGCGCTAAAGTAATGGAGGCAATTCTATACTGCAGTTGGTATTTTGCTTCCAGCGAGGCCTTTGAAACGTTGCCTTATCAATGTTCAAGACAGATGCAATTATTTTGATGATGAAATATGTGCCTTTGTTTTTATGAATTGTGGGGAGGAATAGTATAGATTCGAACTTCATTAGATCCGAAGGTCGATATTTGGTCTAATTACATACTGGTATTTAGCTGTCTATGAATGTATCAACATACATGCTCACAAGACCCAAATATTGTCCCATTACGAAGTTGTTTGAGTCTTCTTAGTAGAGTGGTCATATTTATCTTAGCACACCCACATGCTAGACCATGAGTGAAAAAAAACCTTCTTTATTCTAGGACGACAACAATAACAACAATTAAACTTTTATCCCATTATATGTGTTCGGTTATATAAATCATATCTGTTTGGTATTCAAGTATATATTTTTGTTTAAATTTAAATAATTCATGTTATTTTTAATCATTTCTTTTCAAGTACTTTTAAGTCTTTCCCTTCCCCTTCTCCTTTTATATAGATCATATCCGTTTGTTATTAAAAAATATATTTTTGTTTAAATTTAGATAATTCATGTTATTTTTAATAGTTTCTTTCCAAGTTCTTTTAAGTATTGCCCTTTTCCCTTTTAGTTTGAGTTACACGTGTTTTATGCACGTGTTAAAATCATGTTAAACGTATTTCCCTCATTTTCTCATCTATTGGTTCTATACATACTTTTCTTTTTCTAATACATTTATTACTTATTTTATGTAATCTAGTATATCCTTGCATCTATCTTAATATTCTCATTTTTACTACTATTATTTTTTTGTACATATTCATAGATAGTGCTTTAGGTATTATAAATGTATTATAAAGCATTGTTGGTTTTAATGGCTATTTTATAAAATTTTGTTCGTGTCTAAGACAATGCTTTAATTCTCTGCGTGGCCTATTTCTGTCTATACCTCTGTTTCTGTGCAAAAATAAGAGACGACACTCTGGCATGTTTACTTGGAGTAATTTCTCTGGTTTGATTTTTTATTTTCTGCACTCAACCGATCCTTACTTACATGGCCAGTAGCATGCAGGATATGAAGAACAAATGTCACATTGGCCTGAATGACCAGTCGAATCTGTTCACTGGATGGTTTAAGGATCTTGCTCCCCGATTTTAATTGTTGCTGATTTTGGCTGTGTAAAACCACTGGATTTTACTATCTGCAATCATGTCTGACTATTAAAACTTTTGAATTTGTTAAACTGTTTGACGAATAATAGGTCTTTGTTGCCCTTATTGCAGGGGATGTGCAATGCCTTGGAAAAAGTGTCGTGAATGAAGTATTTTCTCTCTTCTCAGTCGTTCTATCTTGTGTTGGCTTCTGATAACTCTTAATATAAAGCCATACAAAATTCTTTGAAATGGAGGCCTCATATGAAACTTCTGAATTGAAATATTGTGTCATCAGAATTAGAGATCATATCCAGAAAAACAGGTTTGGAATCTTTAAATATGTTTCATCTTTTGAGTTGACCTGTTTTTTTTCACCCTTTTTATTTTTAATTGCAGACCCCCATAACTTTTTCTGTCAATGTCATTTTTTTTTTCTACTTGATGGGAACTAAAGATAGAGGAGGCACTCAGGATTGTTAACGTGTATGTGTCATGTAACTGTAATTTATATATTTCAAATTTTGGAGTGTCTTTTTACTTATTTTTCTAGTTAATATAACACAGGCGATGCTTCTTCTTGTTGGGGTGGCTTTTGATTGCAGAATTCAAGAGCATGTTTGATCCTGATATTGGAGGACAAGTTTGCCAAAGCCATATCGGTTGGGGCTTTCAGTGAAAGGTTCGTTTATGCCACCTTTGGACAAACTGATATCTGAAATCCATCCTTTGGTTGTATGTTATAACCTTTTTTATTATCCCATAACAATTGTCACACCTTTTCCCCGGTGTAATTTTTTTTTCTTTTTTTCCAAACAAAAAATAGTTATATTAACTCTCAAAATTTTCCGTGTCATTTGAATGAGTAACTTTTTGCACATCCCAATACAGTTTTAATCAATAAATATTCTGAATCAAATGGATAAAATTGTACACTTGTCCCAATAATCTTCTCTACATATAATGATTACATGTTTCTCTATAAAAAGCTTGTTTCTTGAGATAAACGACTACAAATATGGGAAGGAGCGACTGTTCTGCCAGACTTCTCCAATAAATGTGTTTACAAGAGAAAAAAGGTCTGGTAAAGTTAAGATGTTTGTTTTATACCTCGGCTATGTTTGGATAGTGTTTGAGAATTTTGTATTGGAATATGTGAAGGTTTTGATGACAATTTTTTTTACAAAAAAAGTGATATAAAAAAGTAAATTGGGGGGAAATTTTTTTTAAAATATTGTGAAAAAAATTTAGTAGAAATTTAAATTTTAAATTTTAAAATAAATAATTATTTAGACTTTTTTTTTGTGGTTGAAAAAAGTTAAATTTTTGCAAATAAAAACACAAACCAAACACAGCTAAAATTCATCTTGTGTGTGCGTACCAGTCCTGATTTCTTCCCTGGAAAGTGATATGAAGTGTTAAATATTATAAATCTCAGCTTTTTAATGGCAGGGAAGGGAAAAAACGGGGGAAGAAGTCAAATGGCCTCAATTGAAGCCATATTTGTATAAACTCAACGCATTTGATGCAATTGACTGACTTATTACATTGTTTTATACATCTTGCTGAAGATGTGGCGCTCAAGGTTTAATGTAGACCTTTGGGACTTCTGGCTTGTGATATTTTCACTCTGAGGAATGTATCAATTTGTCTTCCGCCGCCGAAATGGAATGAGTTATACGGGGTAGCTGCATTAAGGTGACTCTCACCACACTGAGGAAGAAGGATGCATGCAAATCTTGCGCCACATACGACCCCGCTGAGAAATGAGACGGAGCAGAATTTTTGATTAATTTGTTACATGTTGGTTCTAATTGTATCATGTTTCATGTGCTGCTTCCTGATGCTAAACGCTTTTATATACTTTTTAAAATTAATGGGTCTTATCGGCGTTTCTTTTGGGTTAAGATACTTGTTTCTGAAGCCTATCGGGCTATTATTAGGCCAAAATTGGGTTTTGGTTGAGGCTTTATTCCATTGTATAAACACAGTGGGTCATTGTTCGGCCTTTTGTATTCTCTGAGCCCAATGCCCAATGCCCAATTGGACTTAATGTGTCAAGATTGAATGGGCCAATTCCATATCATGAGGGTTGTGAGTCGTTATTGGGTCCATATTGGATTTTATTTGGGCCGATTTTCTAACTCTCACCTAGCCCAAAAAGGCCCATTTTAATGACAGAAGTCACTATGCCTTTGAAAATCTAAAGTGGCGCAATAAAAGCCCATGACGGCCCACTTACATTGACAAATTGGGCCTTGTTAACTCTCACCTTGCCCAATAAGGCCCATTTTGGGGGCCAGTGACTACAGTTATTGGGCCTTTAAAAATCTATTATGAACTACTTTACTTTTTTTAATCCCAATGGGCCATTATTGGGCTAGTATTGATTTAAGTTTGGGCTAAATTGGTCATTCTGAAAACCCAATTTGGGCATATGCTGTTAAGTGTTAACATTGTCCAATACTAGATCCCATGTTAGGTGCCTGATGGACCGTTTTTGGCCCCTGGATTATTTTGAAAGCGTATAATGGGCCATACTTGGGCCAATACTAAGCCCAATGGTCTATTCTTAGGTATATTACTGGCCAACATTTCTTATCTAGTAAGCCTAATGGGCCTTTATTGGGCCTCTTGATTTTTTACAAGCATAATGGGCCATTATTGGGCCAATTCAGATTAAGTTTCCTTTTGCGTAAGCCCAATGGGCCATTCTTAGGCCCCAGTTACGTTGGGCAATTTTTCTTATCTATTGTCCAGTGGGCCTTTGTTGGGCCCAAATTGTCTATTATTGGGTCAACTTTGGGTTGATTTTAGGCCAGGCCCGTTTAAAAATCTAATGGGGTGTCACTTAACAGTGCTATGATTAATTGGGCCTATTATGTCTTTGTGTTACATTTATGGGCTGTTGGGCCCTTTTATTTTGCAAGCTTAATGGGCCATTATTGGGCCAAACTGATTTAGTTTTCTCTTTTTTTCATCCCAATAGGCCATTCTTAGGCCTCTATTACTTTGGGAAAGTTCTTTAATTTGTAACTTGTAAGCACAATAGGCCTTTATTGAACCATCCCAATTACATTATGGTGAAATGGCCAAATTTAGGCTTTACTTTTTCAGCCTAGATCCTTTATTGAGCTAAAGCTGGGAATGGGAATTAAGTTTAGGCTGAGTTCGAGTATGAAAGCCCATCTGTTTCAGCCGATGCTATTTTATAAAAGGGCCAAATTGGCTTGTCTAGTTAGCTCGATAGGCCGAAGTTTGGTACTGCGTTTGTTTCAGAGCAAGATGATCAAAGAAATGAAAATATGCTTTTGTATCCAAGGAAAGAATTTTCTTCCCAGACATCTCCTGAGGTTATGAACGAGGAACGCTGTCGGAGCAGTAAAACTGGACTAGACGGTTGATGATGGTAACTTTTTGCACAAGTCACTGGAACCATGTTCGAGGAAGAATTCCTGGGAGCTGGCTCTTCATATGATCTTAGCTCTTTGCCATTGGGTGTACTTTCCGAAGAAATAATCATTCTAAGAGAGATGTCCTGCGAGCTCTCACAAAACATCGTGTCTTTCCCTTCCGTAACTCCTTTAGTGGTCGAACTTCTTCTCATGTTCTTAGTATCTGGATCGGAATGAATCCCAGAATCTTGCGGGACTTGATTATGGCTGCGTGCTGCTGTTCCCTCAGCCCAGTGGGACTTACTCTTGAGGTAGAGATTATCCTCAAGCAGGAGTAAATTCAATTCGGTGGTCTTCAAGTTGTCAGGCAGTGGGAAAGTTTTAGCTTTTCTTCGTATATGGTCAAATATCTTTTCTTCTCTCAACTCAGGTACAGGACGACCTTCAGGTACCTGAAGGAGCTTGTCTTGATTGCACAAATACGATATACATTAGAGGTCAAAGTACGTATTAACCTACATACCAGCTTTTGGAGTAGTAGTACCTTTGGTCAAATAAAAACTTACCTGCGTTGCTCCCAGCAAAATTTCCTGTAGGATCTTTGTCAGCATTTG
Organism: Gynochthodes officinalis; assembly: GCA_020080225.1. Lineage (NCBI taxonomy): Eukaryota > Viridiplantae > Streptophyta > Magnoliopsida > Gentianales > Rubiaceae > Gynochthodes > Gynochthodes officinalis. The sequence goes on from CM034621.1 coordinate 36,786,536, forward strand.
GAATGACCATATCTTGACGCGATACCTTAGCATTTCCTTCCGAAATTTCAATGGTGTCTTCATGCCTTTCACGGCGACGCTTTCTGATGAGTGTCAAAGTCTCCAGTGATGGGGACCATGTATTACTGGACAACGTCAACGAAGGTAGGTTTTTAGCCTTTTCTCGTATGTGGTCAAATACAGTTTTTTCAGTGATAATCTTGCATTCATCATCCTCAGTCTCGACAGCAGGCGCTTCTTCATTAAAGCGAGATAGAGGAAGATCTACAACACAAGGAAGTAGAAGATCTATGGAAGTAGCTTAGATTGTGAAAAAACAGTACCAACCGAGAAAATTAATCTTTACCTTCTTCTGACTCTTCATCTAGAAGTTTGAAACTGGGCCTAGTCACAAGGAAATTTATGGTCAGTCCAAAAGCAACTACATGACCGAATAGGCAATGGGAAACTAATAATAAAGCGCATCTTGCATGCACCAACTTGAAGAAAAAACCTATTTGCTGATTTTGCGCTTACAATTTCTCCTGCAGTCCTTTGGATTCACTTGAACTGCTTGGTACTCCATGTGATGCTTTATATGAACAGTCATTACGCTCATCACCATCTTCAGTGGTGCACGTATCTTTGGGCCGGGAAGTGGAAGGATACTTGGATCCCTCTTTGTGGTTGGCATACAAGTCAATATCCCTTCTTACTGTCATGCTTTGATGAATGTCAATACCAACTGCACAAATTTTAAGACATGAATAATATCAAAATTTGATTGCTCTCAGTACGGTAAGAATTCCTGTGACTAATTTTAACAGAAGTTTACTGAATTCTTCGAAAAGGAGATCTGCATTCACAGTCAGCTTTTCTTGACGAGAACCTGGTAGCAGAATTGTAGCACTGTATGGGCTATCAAACAAAAGCAAATCATCAAACATTAGAAATATGCGAAAATGTTGAGGGTGCATGTATATTTAAAAGCAAGCCATGCATGAGTCTGAACATCCTGATGACTGAGAAAATGTGCAGTTGAAGTGCTTTAGGCATTTCCTTAAACAAGGAAAACAAGGGCTTCGTGGTCTAGAGAGCTCATACCTCAAAAACTCGTCCACTCTGCAGCGATGTGTCAAGTATGTTTTGAACTCCACACAAAAGCAAAAAAAAAAATAAAAATTAAGTATTATAATGCGAACGTCTCTACCACGAGAAGGAAGATTGCAAATATTTATACTGACTTAAATAATAGTTTTTAAAAACAAATGGCAACATTTTTCATGATATTCTATGTGGGAAGTTGTTAAACCACCAAAAGTTGTATTTCACAGAGTACGGTCAAAAGTTTGCACTTTTTGATACTCGGGTGGCACGGATCTATAGCACATTTCCAGAAGCACCCATGAAAATAGGTGAGCACAGTGTTATATGAACCATTACGACATTACCTTATCCTCTCGTGAAACAAAATAATGTTATCTTCTTCTATGCTAACCATCTGTCAAGAAAATTTAGATCCCATTTTTAGAGAAAATGGGATGGAGAAAGAATTAAAAAGAAGCACAGAATACATACCATATCAGCATAATGTCGTTTGGTGGATACTCTAGAATGTAATAACCTGGTTAGGGTTACCACTAGCTTGGATCTTCCCTGGTTTTGGCACACATTCTCCTCAAATCTCATCTCGACCTTTGGTGGCAGTGATAGTAATGACTCCTTAATATGGTTTCCAAAAGGGTATTTTCTGCCTGTGACTATCTCTATCTTCCTTGGATCCGCATCAAGAAAGGTCTCAAAAGAATTAACGCCCATGGAATGAAGTGCCTGAATCGAATTTTATGTTTTCAGAAAGGAGAAAACTAAACTACCACACACGTATTTCAAATTTCAAAGGAACTTTGCAACATATCATTAATGAAAATTGTTGAAAAACCTTTGCAGTCACCATCCCAATGCCCGGCAATTGTTTTAGCAAGTATGGACTGTCATCCCAGAGCTTCTGATGTAATGACTTTGCAAGAAGTGTTGAATTCAATGCACCTTTATAAATTTTTTTATGGATAAAATACTCTTTCATGCATTTTGCAACTCTACACCCATTTGAGCAAATGGAATTCATTTCCTATGTAGCATAACCCAATAAATTGTTATTCAAAATGGGGTTGAGGACATGGACATTCTTTGTAATTGTTAAAAGTCATAGAAGTAATGTAACCTGGCTCATTGATAAATCACGCACTAAAGGATCCCCACTCAGGCAGTCGTTTACCAGAACAAAAATCTTCTCTTCTCTGGTTTGGATACGCTTCTTTTTTTTACCTTTATCACCAAGGAAGTGAAAGCGAAGCCGACCATCTTTATCCATATTTATGTCATTTAAGAGCTTCTTCTCATTGCGCCTTAGTTGTATCCCTTCATTTTTCAGACAAATAAAATGCATCGTATAACTTAAACTTGCTTATCTGAAATTGCAATTGAGATGAACACATACAGGAAATTTCCTCAGCACGGCATATAGTGTGGAGACAATCTTCTATACTGCAGATAGCTGGGGCCAGCATAATATGTTTCATTGTGTCAAATTTTAGATAATACTTCGTCATCAGCATTCCAGGTTCTGAACACAAAGACCAAATGTAAAAATACATTCTTCACAAGATCTTAACATATAGTGGATGGCAAACAAATTCATATTACCACATGGTTTTAACAGGAAACCATCTTCATCAGTCCAGATCATTTGATAGCGTGACAACTCATTAATCTTCTGAACACATATCTCTGGCAGCACACAACATAATCAAGCAAATATTTAAGTAAACGATGAATTCTTTTAACAAGTTTGATCAGCAAATTACCTTGCATATGCTTTTCTATTAGGTTACCAGGGAGCCCTTTCTTTGCTGAATAGTTTTCAGGGTTCTGCTTTTGCCTGGAAGTTTCAGAAATATAATCCTGTGCACAAGGCATAAGCAATTTAAGAATAAACTTACCTTTTTCATTCTCACATACAAAAATGAACATTTCATCCATTCAATTGCTCTTGTGATATCTGAAATGGTACGTTGAACAATCTCTGCTGTTAGGTGCTCTGTCATGCAAGGAAGCATTCTAAACAGAAAGAGAAATACCATTAGCAATTAACTCAAATATGTGTGAAACCCCAAGCACCAAGAATAGACATACTGTGACTCCACCATTTCGCATCCATTCAACAAGTTTTCATATAAATGAACCTAAAAATGTCAAAGTAATATTAAAGAGAACATGAGAAACAAGAACAGATGTAGCGTTTAAGTGATGATGGTTATGACAAATGACAATCAAGGGAATTAAAACTTACTGTTTCTCTTCTGGTCATGATAATAACCATGCCTTTATCATCAAATGGTAGGCGACCTGCCCTCCCACACATCTGCAAAATTGGCAATTTCATTACTATTGAAACGAAAAGGCCACAAAAAGAAACTAAAATGTACTTTGTCATTACTTGTAGGGAGAGGTTTGTATGGTGGTGACTTCCCCTCACCCTAAAAATCAATTTCCGTATGCACTGTGACAGTCATTTTAACAAGCAAACTACCTGAAGTATCATGGACCGATCGTATTCCATATAGATGCCCTTCTCCTTGTTACTGCATGTAGTAAAGCAAATGATAAAACCAAAAAGGGAAGTTATTAAAATAAGATTTTTGTATTTAAATACAATAACTGTTAGACATACAAGTGCTGTGTTGACTTAATTACTACAGTATGTGCTGGTAAATTGATTCCAAGGGCAAGTGTATTTGTTGCGCAGAGAACTTGAAGATCACCATTCAGAAAAAGACCTTCAATCAGATTGCGATCCTTCAGTGAAAGTCCGCCATTGTGATAGCCCACTACCAAATGTAAACAACCACACTTTTGAAAACTATAACCAATATGTATGTAGTTTTAGCATAAAGGGAAACAATGAACCTTTCATACTTCTAAATTATCCTTCCTTTCACATATCTTCGTTGACAAAAAGCAAACAACTCATGAAAATTCCACTCCAAGGAGTGGAAAGATAATTTATTTGTTCACTTTTCAACCGGAGGTGGAAGTGATGAGAACAGGTTAAGCCCTTACCACCATAAAGGATAGAAGATTGCATTTGTCTGTCACCACATGAAACTGAGGCTTCCCTTAATCTTTCCTGTTGTTCTTTGCTTTTTATAAAAGGATTCGAATGGCCAAAGGACATTGCTGTTTTAGCGAGTTGTTGTGCTGCCTCTTGTGCTCCTTTCCTAGTGGAGCAAAACACAAGTGCAGATCTTCCTCTAGAATATTGCATTAGTATATCTGTGTAACAAACTCTTGTATTCAGGTCCATATGACCGCAGGAAAGGGATATCTTTTGCTGAAAATTTTGTTAGTGCTTACCAAAAATGTAGTTCTGAAGCCGCTGGATAACCAGATGTTGGAGAAATCATTACAAAAAGGATTTCAGTTCATAATGATTATACGAGTATCATATCTCCTTCATAAGATGTACTACACTAAATAAACTATAAATCAAATTGATGACGAAATAAATATACCTTCTCAAACAAGAAATCATTTTTAGCAGGAGTGTAGCCTGCCAAAAAAATAAATAAATAAAAGTTTGCTCTGACAGATTCATGGAAGGAAAGCGCAACATATGCATATGGTGGACCTTAAAGAATACGCTGCATACCCAAAACTTTTGTAGTCAACTTCACAGGTCTCATTTCTTCCCCAAACCTGTAGCAAGATGGACAACCATATATCACCATATAGGTGCTGGCATTGATAAAAGCAACAGATGCATCAGATACCTTTTAATTCCTTGATTGGGAACCATTAGCCACTCAGCTTCAACAGTGAATATTATCAATCAGTTACACCACTAACCAGAGTTCATTTGATAAAGTTATATGCCACCCTTGGAGATAAATATGAATTACAGAAAATATATATATACCAAGATCATGAATATTTGGAATAGTAGCAGAAATAGCAAGGAAGCGGACATGAGCCAAAGGACTTGATTTCATTTCAGATTTGCAAGCCAGCATTTTTATTCGACTAACAATTGCTTCCAAAGCTGCTCCTCGAGGATCATTTAAAAGGTGAACTTCATCTAGAAGCACAAGGGCTATATCTCCAAAAAAGCTTAGCCCCCCATCTTTCATGCGATAATGTGTCACTGCATCAAACTTCTGGAAAAAAGAAAGAATTTCTAAGGCATAAGCATGTGACATAATCTCAAAAGGATTTAAAAAAATGAATTACTTCCTTCAAAACAAACCTCCGGAGTGGTAAGAATAATGTCTGCATCTTGTATATTCCTCATGTTGTAATTTTCATTGTCACCAGTGAGTTCCAAGCAACTTACACCCAATGGCCCAAATTTCTGGTTCCAATGACGAATCTTCTCCTGTACTAAAGCCTTTGATGGAGCTATGTAAATCTTCCATCAGCAGAAAAATACAATATTGGTCAATTAGGTTATCAAATGAACAAGTTCAAACTTCTAAGTATTCTGCATATGAAACAGATTACAATCGGAAGAAGGCATAAATTCATGAAGTAAAAAGTTCACATCCAAATTTCCATCACCTACTTCGAATAAGATGTAATACAGGTGCCATTAAAGTACTAAACAACAAAATGGAACTACAAAAGTTGGAAGACACATATTTCATGAAACGAATTGAATACAACTGTTAAACAAACAAGTACACAATAGGCTGAATCACTGAAATAAACTCAAAAGAGAATAAAAGAATATCAACACTTGACATTCTATAGCTAAAAACAACTGCATAAGCATATAGGCACTCTACGTGAGATTCATACAAGCATGGATGGATTATTCCTCAAATATTGTATGATGAATGAATCAAACATTAAATCAATATCAATTATTGTTAGGACATTTTCTACTTAGTACTGAGTCCGACCGAAATTTAATGTTTACAGGGAAATATACCGTTTTCAAAATCCCCTTTAAATGGATGAATTTTCCATCTGTAGAGAAGAGCTTTGAGAAAATCCTCAGGATGCATAATTCAAACAGCACAGTCTTCCCACTTCCAGTAGGTGCTGAAATAACCATGTTCATATCCGAAAGAAAACAGGCAGAGAAGCATTCACTCTGCAATGAGTTGAAGTACCTGCAGGTCAAATGAAAAGGAAGTCATCTGAAAAGCTAATTGATTATTTGGATTCACGACAAACATCGCATGTTAAATGTCTATGAGAACAGGACACCTTTTCAGTTTATATATTGCAATAATTTCTCTCAATACTAGCTACATTTAATTCAATAATGAGTATGCCATTTTTTGTCCCCTTCCTATCTTCTGAATTCATAATTTTAAGTAAATGGTATCAACGGATAAACTCATTAAAAATCAGGAAAACAGTTCCCACGCAATAGCAATTATATAAAATAATGAGAAAAAAATTAAGTGAAAAATGAAGTCCTTTATTTTCACCAAGCGATTGTGAATTTTAGCATATATAATCAAAACAGTATTGAGGACCAGCTGAAGCCACACAAGATTAGGTAACACAAAACATTAAAAAAATATCAAAAACATCAAAGCACAACTGTGAAACTGAATCATTCACTAAATACACATCCAAATGAAAAAAATCAACGCGATACTACCTGAAACTAAATGTTGAACGAAAAGGAGCAGGTAAGTCCAAAACTGATCTGAGTGTGCAGTTATCCATAGACTTGGAAAGCTTAATACTAAGCATGCAATCTCCTCAATCAACAAAACCTACGGTGTTGTAGAGGAACATCGAGTTGGCAATCAAAACAGAAATGTGATTTTTTTTTTTCAGTGATTAAAAGATGATACAAATAGAATTTTTCAAGCAATTGATCAGAATTATCCATCATATGCACAATCCACAAAAATTAAGGAAAGAATTTTAATTATCCATCATCAATCGAATCTAACACTCATGCTGGATTGTTCTCGATGATCTCAACTCTCGGCAGTTACATGTGGAACTATAAACTATTTTGCTCGGATCTAAATTTATGAACTACAGCTGTAATATATTATTATCAACTATGCCTTCGACGTATAGTTTCTCTCCTTTCCATGAATATGCCTTTGTATATTTATTTATTTACTCATTTACTCAAAAAAAACAACTGAATCGAAATGCTAGATTTCAAAATGAAAGCTATAACAGGAGAATAAAACATTACTTCCACTGTAACACAGTACAGATACTGTGAATAGCAAATTATGCAGGATCGCATATCCTCGTTCACAATTTGTTTCGATAATAGCATAAACTTGCAGTACTGAAAAAGTAGAATCATTCACGAAGTACGAATTATCACGATGAAGTCTACTTTGTTACCGTAATTTGAAAGCAGATAGATTTTAAAGAGAGAATTCCATTGAAGCTTCGCGGATATCGCAATTTGCAGTACAAAAATCAACAAATGAACAGAAATCAACAAATTGAATCGGTAAAAATGTCGCATGTTTTGGAGTTTACTTGCCACCATCGACGGCCGGAGGAAGCTTCAGAAAGAGGTCAGGCGGACAACGGAGGACGAACGACAGAGGGCGACGAGACCTACTGGAGGACCGAGTGAAAAATGGAGTTGGAGAACTGTGGCGCGGCTCCTTTCTTTTTTTTCCCTCTGCTTTTTTAATTGTCCGTGTAATTTGAAATGGTTTCGTTTTACAAAAGTACCCCAACATGCACTTGCCTGGGCGAGGTGCCGAGGTTATAAGATACCAAAAACATAGCTATTAAAGTGAATCATGCAAGAATTCTACTAAATACCTTTTTTTTTTTAAAAAAAGTCAGTTTTAGGGTGCACTGCTTCTCAAAAAACATATTTTGCTTATTTTGTGAATGTAAAATATTATTTTGAAAAGTATAAAAATATAATTTAAAAAATTAATTATATGCATTCTTTAACTTCCACATGAAAATAATATGAGATTAATAATTTATTAGGATTAAATGGCTTATAAGTTTCTAAGGGTTTGTTTGGAGTGTGATGTATCTGAAAAAAGTTGTATTGGAATGTGTGAAAATTTTGGTGAGTATTTTTTGATAAAAAAAGTATTTTGAAGGGAAAAAAAGAGGAAAATTTTTTAAAATTATGTGAAAGGAATTTGAGTGGAAAATTTTGAATTTTAAATTTTGAAATAAAAATGTGTTTGGATAGTTTATTTTTATTTGAGAATTTACTTATTTACAAATGAGAATAGTATGTCCAAACAGACCCTAACTATCACTTTGAAAAATAAACTAAATTTTGCTCTCAAAATCAAAATTAGAGGGTGCCTTAGTATTTCTAATAGATAATTAATCTGAATACTATTCTGGTTCTGGTTATGGTTATTGTTATTGTATTTATGCATCAGACAAATATCATCATTGGATTGTGGCAGATAGATGGATGCTGTGCTTGAATTCCATAGTCATGTCCAAACCAAATCTCCACATTACTTGAAGGCCTTTGCAGACAAAAAATACCTCAGCCTGCTCGTCACATCCTTTTCAATTTGGTACAGAAAGCATCTATTCCTCACATGGCGCTTTCCCCACAAGACGCCGGACTTGATATTTGCTAAAACCAAAATAAATAGTACTATTTGACATCACACACTTCACAGTATGTCCCAGTACTCTAACTGGAGGAAAACATTACGGTATTAGAAAGAGTTTCGTACGATAATATGCCTACACCGGAAAACGTGGGCCACCCAGCCAGTATTTTGGTGGACAACGTGGGGAAACCAAAATGTTGTCTTTTTTAACCCGCTCCTCGTCACATTTTCAGAAAACCCCAATTCAGGAAGTTTCCTTTTTTATTGTTTAGTGTCATATTTCTGTTCTATAGTTGAATTGTCTTGGCATGAATTCGTCACTCGTATGGTTATCATTATTCTGTTATTACTTGTGATAGCGAGACAACATAAATTACCAGTTTAAAACAAGTATGGAATAAAGACAAAGCCATACCGCTAAACAAATAAAACGAAAGCAAAGATGATAAACACGATACTGACCTCTTTTGTCTGTTGAAATATGTAATCGGTATTGGACTGTTGGGTTCAGTTCTTCCCCACCTGTAATCGCTGCAACAACCGAAATTGGCATTTGGTGGTAGCGGGGGTGTGCACAGATATTGGATAAGGATCCAATACTGTATACATAGACGATGAAACCGGTGTTTACGAGGAAGTATTCATCTAAATTGAATGACATCAAAATAAAATCTACATTTACATTACCGTAACTCATGACGCTAAACAAATTTCCATCCTTAATTAGCATTAGCATATTTGTTGCAAGTATACAGCCTGAAATGTGAATGAAGAAGATACAAATTTTGAAATTTAGTGGAACTATTGTTCTTAGCTATAGTAATGTTTGTCAACGTTCATCGTGTAAAGTACTGTCGCTTAATCCATTTTAGAGCTTTCAGGGGTTTATCTATATTCGAATTGACGTCAACCCAAAATAAGTAAAGATCTAGAGCGGGACAATGTTAAATTGCCAAATGAGTTGGAAGTACTAAGAAACTAGGACAATTCAAGGGCTTGCTTAGTGTGCCGATATTCCTTAAGTATGACATCAGTGAGATCCATAGTAACCCAAAGCCCAAGAATTCCCCCATCCACAGACTGACTACGAGAGTATTTACTATAAAAAACCTGCTAAGATCTTGCTGCGTACTTCCAACCAAAGAGTATCATTATCATTCAGCAATTCAATAAAATCCCGTACCTTTTGTTTTTCCGTCGGGCACGTTTCCTACTCTGTATCACCTCACCCCTTCTTCTGGACTCTATTCCAGTCCATTACAAAGGCTTTTTTGCCCATCCAAAAAAGGACTGTAAGAGAGATCCTGTCACCTGGAGGAGTAGTCATGGAACCACCCACTTCCAAATTCCAAAAATCTTTTTCGTTGCCAGTGGATTCTGATAACAAGGCCACTGAATTTCGACCATTTACAATATCTTCATCGCACATGCGAGCTTTCCACCTGGCGTGGCTATCCTTGTTCTCTACTTTCTTCTGTACTTTCTCCATTCCTCCGCTCCTTCCCGTCATCAGAAAAGACCTCAACCTCACACCTTCCGACATTGGCAAGGCTGGCATCGCCTCCTTCCTCGGCTCAATCTTCTCCCGCCTGCTTATGGGACCTGCATGCGACCTCTTTGGGCCTCGTCTAGCATCCGCCACGCTCTCTCTCGTCACTGCTCCAATAGTACTATCCATGTCCCTAGCGTCAACCCCTTGGGCCTTTATTATCATTCGCTTCTTCATTGGTTTTTCTCTAGCAAATTTTGTGGCAAACCAATTTTGGATGAGCTCCATGTTCTCCGGGTGTGTTGTTGGTGTCGCTAATGGTGTTGCTGCTGGTTGGGCTAACGTGGGCTCGGGGTTGACACAAATTTTCATGCCAGCTATATATTCTCTCTTCCTTGGCTCAAATATGCAGTCTTCAACTGCTTGGCGCATGACATTCATTTTTCCAGCAATTTTCCAGGTGGTAACAGCGATCATGGTACTAGTATTTGGCCAGGACTATCCTGATGGAAACTACAGGAGAGGTATCCCAAAAGCTGAGAAGAAAGCAAACGAAAATGGTTGCTGCAGTGTTATTTTGAACGGGTTAAAAGATTATAGAGGATGGGTACTGGGGCTGGTTTATGGCTTTAGTTTTGGAGTAGAATTAACAACTGATAATATCATAGCGCAGTACTTTTATGACAGGTTTAACTTGGACATTAACACCGCTGGTGCTATCGCTGCAAGCTTCGGATTGGCTAATTTCGTGTCAAGGCCAGCAGGTGGGGTGGTTTCCGATGAGATGGGAAGGAGGTTTGGTATGAAAGGGCGACTGTGGAGCTTGTGGGTGACGCAAACAGTGGCTGGTTTGCTGTGCGTGACACTTGGGCTAGTCGACACCCTCTGGGCCTCCATATTAGTGATGTGCAGCTTCTCTTTTTTCGTTCAAGCATCTTCGGGCCTTACTTTCGGTGTTGTTCCTTTCGTTTCCAAAAGGTAAATTTAGGACTACACTTTGATATTTTAGCTGCAGCCTGCAGTGGAGAATTCCCACCCGGAAATAATTCAAGAAGAGGTTATAAAACTTCGTCACAACATAGTCGTCCAAATATGAAAAATCGAATTAATTAATTAAGCTCTTAATCGTGACTTACATACATGCATTGCTGCAGATACTTGGGAGTGATATCAGGCATGACGGGAAGTGGTGGAACTATGGGGGCAGTACTCACACAACTGCTACTATTTTCGGGCTCCAGAAATATATCGGCTCAAACAAGTATCTCGCTCATGGGCCTTATGATGATTATTTGTACTCTCCCGGTCACCCTCATCTACTTCCCCCGTTCGGGTGGGATGTTCTGTGGTCCTTCAGTGGAGGATGATGCAGAGGATGACAAGTATCCCTTGCTCGGGTGCGAAGCTCAGTCTAAAATAGGCTCAGAGCGAAATAATATTTAGCTATTTAGCCTCTTTTTTTTTTTCAATTTTTTATCGAGAAGTTTACAAATGTAGCAGATTCAGAATAAAATGCCAGCTAGCATCGAAAATGGTAAACGTTTATAATCCCAACCTGCGCGCGTAAAATAACATTATCTTGAATTTATTCAATTTAAATTGGTATTTTCTCAGTCATGATTGGTATATTGAAGAGATATCTACAGATCATGATCATTAAATTCAGAGTGATTAAATAATAGATTATCACGTGTATAATAATATATGAATTAAAACCAATTATGCTTCCCTTTCTTGGATACAGGGTTTGCTTCATGGTTTAGCTAATGATCACCAAGCAACAGTAGCATAGGTAACAAATCGCGGCGTCTTATTACGCTTCTGCAACAAAGCTTCAAAGCGGGGGGATCTTTAATGTGTAGAGCGTCGCGCTTTCTTAGGTATTGTTATTTATCGGCGGAGCTTATTCTAAAGTATGAAGAGTCCCGCTTCATAATAGCATCCTCGTAGGAAAAGCAATTTTTTCAGAATAAGGAGACTTGATGCCAGGGCCAAACTGTAAAGACCTCCAATATGGAAAAGATAAACAAAGTATTTTAATTCCTACATTTGAAAGAAAAGTGAAAAAGTCAGATGACCAAGCATATTGCTGCAGTGAAGTTCATTTCAAAATAGTAAGATTAATTGCTGGAATAGATTGTGATTATTCCCCATAACCCGATATTAAAGCGCTGCCCCCACAAATTTTTTAGCAAATCGTTGTTAGTCGTGGACCGGAACCCAGCCAAATGAGGTGCAGTGGGGCAAATGAAAATATCGTTCACTGAACTTTCTCTTTCGTTTACATTAGACTGATTAGCTTCTGCCTTTGAAGAGTAATCTGAAACATGCCAGCTTCTGTATTACAGATTTATCAGCCACCAATTGGGCAAAATCATTACCCCCTCCATTCCACCAGGTCTATACTGAGGTATTTCCATGACTTTGTTCGTAAAAGAGCTCTATCTCCACCTCTGTGTCCAAAGGAAGTTTACTACTCCCTCCATTTATCTTTTAGTTCTTTGTTGCGTGTTATGTGTTTATAACGTGTCCAAGAATTTTATCCCTGTGTATGCAAGAGTCTAATCAAGCTTTGTTGATGCATATTCCGAAGCTGGAAGATGCCAAAAACAACAGTAATCATCGTTGCCCGAAAAAAAGGGATGAAAGAGTGAGAGAAATTAAAAAGACTTACTATGAGTTGCTTGGAGTTTCAGTTGATTCAACTTCTCAACAGATCAAAGAAGCAAACAGGAAACTGCAAAAGATGTATCATCCTGAGATTGCTGGACAAAAGGCTTCTTATTCTTTCCAAGTTGCATCTTATCCGTAGCCCCTACCGATCTTCCCCACCTTGTTTTAGTTATCAACTTGTTTCTTAATTTAGCTTTCCATTTCACTGAACTTTAGTCTGTCTGAAGAAACAATCTATCTCTTTGTTAGGGCCATGATCATACCCCATTGCTGAACGAGGCCTACAAGGTTTTGATGAGTCAGGATTTGAGGAGACAGTATGATAATTCCATTTGGCCATATCAGAACTGGAATGGAAATGACGCTCTGGGCTATAGCTCGTGGAACGGCTCCTTATGACCAGAAGCCTTGTCTGTTGATCAAAATTCCTGTATGGATATAATCATATCTCTCATAAATGTGCTGCCGTCCAGGCCTCAAAAATGGTTCATTCATAGATAAACATGTTCATTTCAAAATCATTCATTCTTGTTCTCATGTCTATTCTGTTGGATGAAACCAAGTTTTGCGTTGATGCAGGTTGCAGAGCAGGTGTTCCCCACGCAAGTAACACTTTCACAATGGATGAAACTGAGGGATGTGCACGTGTTAAAGTCCAATACGATGATGACTTGATGGATATGCAAGTATGAGCTAGACAAGTACAGCATAATTTTCATACTCAAAATTTATTCATTTGGACTGTGTTTCATTTGAGAAAAATTGTATAGAAATAGGTAAAAATTTTGGTAAATTTTTTTTTATATAAAAAGTATTTTAGAGGGAAAAATATGAGAATTTTTTTTTTTTAATTATATGAGGGGAATATATGTATGAAAATTTAAATTTTAAAATTAAAAAAAATATGTTTTGATATTTTATTTTTTTAAAAAAAATTAACTTTTTGTAAATAAAAATTTTATCCATACAAAAGATAAATTGTTAGACAGGATTTGATATTTCCAATTTTTTTTTGTGCCCATTAAAAACTTTGCGGGTATAAAATAAGGTTAATAATTTGCTTCGGGTCAAAAGAGTAAAATGGGTAAAATTGCAACGAAGCCCTCAACCCACCCACCGACCACACGAGCCATTCCTTCTCTTCAGTTCCACAGCCGCCGGAGTCTCCATCACGCCATTATTTCTTACGTGCTTTCTCGCTATTGTCTCAGCCAGAGCGTTAATACACTTCCCACTGAAGTTGCTATCTATATCGCCGCCAATCTTGGTTGGTGCAGTGCGCTATTTCTACTGCTACTAAAAGTGTGTCAACCCCGAGGACAGAGAGTCTCGCAGTAAATTTCCTCTCTTACTCGTATGCTTCTGATTTTATGTTTCAATTTTGGTTTATTGGAAAAAAAATGGCTGGAAACAATGGCAATTTCTTCGCGTTTGAATTTCGCTGGAATAAATGGCTTTAACTTGTTTGGGTTTTCTTTAATTTCAGGTGATCGGAAACAAGTGAGATATGTACCTCGATCTTCTTCAGGCCGATTGAGATTACGTTGAAGGGTCAGAACCTTTTTTGTTCATTTATGCATAGTTTATTTTTTCTTGGCGAATGAACCTTAGCTTATTTCACTGTGTTATGGTTTGATGGACCCAATATGATTACTAATATTTCAGCTAATGACGTATATGATATGTTGATAGTTCAAGTTCTCTGTATTTTTTTTTTAATTTTCATTTTTTAAGTATATATTTGTTTGGCAAAGCTCTCCTTTTTTCTTCCAGATTCTTGTGGTTTTCCATCGTTCCATGTCTGTGTTCTTCTTGTTGTTTCTGGAATCTGTTGGCATGATTGGGATGAAAGATTTTTAGAGATGATTATTCATTCAAGGGAGTGTGTTACTCAATTTTTCAGTCTTTAGCAAGATGTAATTGGAGCAGGATAAGTTTGTTTCTATGACCGTTTTAGCATTTTCCATTTTCTCTCTGCTCTTTCTAAGTTTCAAAATGTCTTGCTGTTGTGATATCTCCTCCAAAATGTTGTCTATTGTCTTTCCAGTGTATATAAAGTTTGTAGAGTTTTTGTTTGTGGTTTGCTCCATTTGGCCTTTTCATATTGAATGCATGATGCCATGCAAACTCTTTCTTTGGTTTTTTTTGATTTTTTTTGGGATGGTTATGTTGCCAACTCTTTATTTTTGCTGTGTTGATTCCTTAATTTGCATGATCTCTGCTTCACAAAAAATATTTTGGCCCAAAGTTTACAATATGTAAACCATGCATGATCCTCACATTCGTTATTATTATTACTCTTTACTTTCAGTTGGACCCTTTTGACTTATTGGATGTGTTTGTTGTAAAGCATAAAGATAGTCAACACTTGAGCCTTATTGATTGAGTCATCTTTTCATGTACCATTTTCAAGCATCTCTATACTCCGGCAACATAATGAGAAAGATGACTTACAAGATTTTCTCTCACCAACCTATGTCTGAAGACTTGTTGGATGAGATATTTAGGTATTGTGAGCATTTAGTCAACCTTGATGGCATTTGTTTGATATGAGAAATTGCAGCGCAATTATCTTGCAGTATAGTTAATAAATTTCTCTGCATTCTATTTCTTGGGCAATCATGATGTTCATTTTGAAATTGCAATATGCAGTTACTGATTTTTGTCATTTCTTGGCAGAGCTTATCCATGTGAATTATCACTAGGATAAGATTATTTTACTAGCTGAAACTTGACTATTATTTTTTTGTTCATTGTTTTTCTATTTTCCTTCGACTCGAAATGGATTTATGTAATGGTTTATTTGTTGATTGATAGAATCCTAAGCTCATAGGTAATTCAATCCCACCATTATCACTCAAAAGAGGTCCTGAGGGTAAGCATGTTAAGCTTCTCGAACTAAAATTTGCTGAGTATTTATTTATTTATTTGGGTATGTATTATCAAGCTCTCCTGGAACTGCTCTTTTGTGGCCGCATGCACCCTTACCCCAAATCATGTTGCTTTGTTTAACAAGTCAATTTAATCTTCATTCTCTCTTGGTTCTGCTTTTGCAGTGTGAGAAATGAAACCATCAGAATAAACTGGGCTGCATACCCTCTGTTCCAAGCTCCTGAGAGATTTGCACCCTTAATTTTGGATTATGGGCATCTCTACTATGTGAACGCATTTGAGAATGCAGCTAGCACAATGGAAACAAGTGTTTTTTCTGCGGAAAATGTTGCTCGTCTCATCCTTTCAAGCTATCTAGTCATCCCATTACATTCGCATCAGACCTGAAGAGTTTGGTCAATCATGAATACCCACTGCATTCAGACCTCTGAAGCAACTTGTATATGTGTGGTCGTAGGCACTGTACAGATATAAAAAAAAGATGCAACAAGTCATTGTTTCAATGAAAACTTTAGTTTACTGCTTTTGAATTAAGGTCGAGAAATCGAGTGCAAAGTCTTTGCTTCTATATTATCTTCTTACAACGATTTTCTTGTTTGGAAGTCATTCCCCACTTGAAGCATACTTCTTGAAATAACAGTTGCAAATGTTCTAGCAACATTTTGATTGGGACTTAAGCTTAACCTTGAGTAAGGTCTTCAGGGAAAGGGTCCCTATAGTTCAAGAGTCTACCATCAATTCTAATTTTATGATTTTATGTGCTAACTTAAGAAATAATTGTAATTTATTATAATTAGTAATACATGCATAATTAATAACTTTTATTTGTATTTTAAATTTCAATTTATATGTAATTTTTTAAAATCCAAATAAATTCTTTGAATTATAAATGAATTTTATTTTAATTCAAATGATTTATCAAACAAAAAAATTTAAATAATTTAAAATTTTAATGTAATAAATTTAATTTTACATAATCATAATTTTAATGCACTAAACGGGCCCTAAGTAGACTTACAATTCGAAGCAACGCTTATTTAACAATGCATTAGTGCAGGCATGTTTAGCAGGCCTAAGCCCAAACAGAAAATATGTGATATACACTACATTCATGCGAAACCAACGCATGTTAGGCTTATAAAAGTCCAAGGGACCTATCATTCTATTACCCGTTTACTTGTTTTTACACCAAATCTTAAGACTCGACCTCGGAGGCCCGAGTCCAAGATTGACGGTTAACGTTTTGTACGATTCACAGGTATGTCGCGGAGTAGAAAGCTCCGAGGATTGAACTTCGAAGGAAGAGGGGAGGATAACTTGGTGAAACCTCCTTTTCCATTCCATGGAGTCACCGACTTTGCCCAGTCAATATATTTTCAGAACAAGGTACTCCTCTAATCCATAATTACACAGTGATGAGTTTTGTTTCTCCTTTTTTTCTTGTGTCGTATGAATTCTGTGCCAGTAATTGGCGTTTGTTTTGTATCGTTGAAACCATTGATAAAGCCCGATAGTAAGATTTAGCGGAAGCAACCGGGCGAGGGCAAGACCTGAAACCCTTAAATTGCTTGAAGATGTCAAAAAAAGCAAATATTTACCACGATTGTGTCTGGACACTGCCCACGTTGGCTTCAGGCAGCATGGGGGAGTTGGCGATAGTGATGGCGTGATCATTGTCGACCATGGATCGCGTCGGAAAGAGAGCAATCTTATGCTTAGTAAGTTAATCATAATTATTGTACCCCTGTCGAAGTTATGGAGGTGACATTATTCATTAAATGATGGTAAATCATAGTGAATTTAAACTCTTTTGTGATGACTGCCCAGATGAATTTGTGACTATGTTTAAAGATAAGACCAAGTACCCCATAGTGGAGCCTGCCCATATGGTACTTCTTGCTCCTACTCTTACTCTTACCTCTGTAAGCAATGAACAAACACAAGCATACCACCAATACACGCACTTAGTTTGCATTTAATGAATTTATGAATTTGTTCATTACACTAACTGAATGAAAAATGAAGAATTATAGGTAGGTTCTAAGTAAAATTTTATTTAGCTAAGGAACTAAATCTCTGAACTATTTAATTTTCAGCAATAATTTAGGATATCAAACAGGCCCTGAATCATTCTCATTCATACTGTCCTTTCAAACAGGCTCTGAAAGCAAGCTCGTCATTGTTTCTTTGTATTTTGTGAAAATTCTTTGCTTTGTAGCATGAGGTTATGTCTTCTTTTTCACTCGTATAGACTTTGCGCTCTTTTGTATTATTTTTCATGCTTTATACAAGTGAATGCATATCTGAAATTTTTGGTTCCTGAGATCCATTAGAGTTGACTGTGATGTTTTGTTGTCTGCCATGTGAGAGCTGTTCTCACTCACCAAATTATACTGTATTATTTTAGGAATTGGCAAAACCATCTATCAGCGATGCATTTAGTTTGTGTGTTAAAAAAGGAGCTAGTCGAATTATTGTGAGCCCATTTTTCCTCTTCCCTGGTCGACACTGGAGCCAGGTATTCAATTTATTATTTCTGATCATTGCCATAATGTTGATACCTTGGAAGCAATTCTGATCTCAATCCAAGGTAGCGGATCTTTATGAAAACCAGGAGTTGTGATGTCTTGCTATTTCTGTTTCTCAGGACATTCCTTCCTTAGCAGCTGCAGCTGCTAAGGAACATCCAGGGGTACCATATGTTGTTACAGCTCCTCTAGGCTTGCATGAATTGCTTGTGGTAGGACAATATCCTTTTGCTTTTGCTGTTAAGTTAGAGTTCCTCTTAATTTCTTATTTTCTTTATCATACCTCAAGACCTACTTCCATCAGTCAATATGGAACAAAAGCAATTGATTTTCAATTTGACAAACCAACAACTGTGATTAAGGTCTTCCAGAACCACATTTTAATAGATGACTAGCATTGTAGGATGTTTTGAAGGACAGAATCACACACTGCTTAAGTCATATTTCTGGAGAGGCAGACGAATGTTCAGTTTGTGCCGGAACAGGAAAATGTCAGCTGTATGAGTGACATAATAGGGATTTCAGCAGGCTACATCCTTGAATATCGCTTGTTTTTAGTGGTGGAATTGGAGATTAGGTATATATTGATCACATCATTTACTATGTCTATCCTACAATTTTGAAGAGAGGAAGGCAAACAATTGGTTTGAAGGACATTTTGTGGGGAAACCTTTGGTGCTGGACTTAAAAACTTGCATTTGCAAGGAATATTGTAAAGTGGAGTTAGCTTCCACATTGAACTCAGCTTTTCTCTCTCTCTTCTTTCATCTTCTTGTACCCTTTTGTATATTTGTCTCATTTGCTATTAGTAATTTTGTTTTGATGAATTTTACCCCTTTGAAATTTTTTTTTTTTTTGGCATAAATACTTGCTGGCCGTTATTGTTTATTGCAAAGAAAAGTTGTGGTGGTTGGCACTTTATTTTGTACAAGCTCTTATAAACTTGTCTCAATTGTTGAAGTCCATCAATTTTCACCTGAATAAGTGGAGTCTCCTGACTCAACTGCTAGTTTTGGTTTTTCCATTTATATTTTGGTATGATTGGTGCCAGTTGCTTGTTCATAGAGAATAGTACCTTACGAATGGCAAATTCGTTTCTGTGAAATATATGTGTCTTCAGCCTTGCCAACATTTCCTTTGTCCCAACTTCTTGATAAACTTTCCACCTTCATTACTAAGCTGGTCCATCTGCGCACTTGTTGGAAGAGCAACACTAGTTAGGAGGAAAATTTAAAGATCATGCATATCTAAGTTGAACAATTAGGGGAGAGTATCGCCATTTGTTTGATGGTTCAGCTTCTTCCTAAAAGCTTTGGCAGCTGCAAAAACGTTTGTGGGTCTTTCCCAACCTTGTCCAAATATACCATATCCTTCCTTTGGCTGAGGTTGACTTAGGTACTGAAGCACTTGCAGTTCTTGTTCATCTACCCAGTAGATGCAGTTCACACGTCACAAGTCAACTGAAACCTGGTGCCAGGTACCTCATGAATTGGCATCGCATACAAGTGTTTGGTGTTACTATTATGTGGAATTGGGGCCATTTAAAATTGGTACAAATTTTTAATACTTAAACTTTTTGTAGAAACAAACAATATAATTAAAATTGAGGTCTTAAATTTTAATTATATTGTTCCAATTTTAAGGTATTGAATAGAGCCTTATTAAATTTTAAATTAATTGATACTTATTTACATTAATAAATTGTATAAATAATTTCATCACTAGTCTAAAATCTAAAATCGTTTGTAAAAATTACAATCAGTCATCTTGATTAACAGTTGACAAAGTTAACTGTCGCAAATAGTTAAAAAAAAAAATCTAAAACAATTTAACTTAAAAAAATACAAAAAAGGAATAAAACAAATAATATTTATATTGGAGTTGTTCAAATAATATTTGTTTTATTTTTTCTTTCTCGATATTTATAGCTCAAATTGTTTTAATTTGTTTTTGTTTTTTTATTGTTTCTAATAGTTGACTTCATAGGATTGTCAGTCAATATGGTGTGATCGTAATTTCGATAAATGATGAAATTAAATTTGTAATATGATAAAATTTCAAGAGAAGTAGATAAAATTATCTCTAAATTTTATATAATCCAAAGTTATTCGTTTATAGAGGATCATATATCTTGCAGCCACACGTCATACCCCTATCCGCGATGCACTAATGCATTGGCATAACTATTATGCATTTCAAATTTCTTTCTTAATATGTCAATTTTTAAACTAAACTTTACTATCTTGTCGTTACTAAAATTTTCAATTACAATTGAATAGTATTGAATGAAAAAAATTGTAACTACACATAAATTTGTTTCGTCTTTAAATGTTTTAATGCTAGTATATTTTGGCAAATTGACTCGTGCATACAGGCATAAAAAGATATACACACACATTGTTTTTTCTGTTTTTCACAAACAAAAATGTTCATCACAGGGGTGTATTTATATAACTTTTATTCCAAACCCCAATCTACAAGGATTTTTTTTTTCTTTCCGTGTCACGTTTTCTCCGGTTGGTCTTGCATCAACAAGTGTTATAAGAACATAAAAGTAATCATATAAATTAAACCACTTCACAATCTGTATAGATTACAACAATACAATCTCTACTCAAATATCTGGCATTTTGCCTTCAAGGGTGGGACGAATAACTTAATTATTTAAAATGAAATATATATACATAACTACACACATGCCTACGTCGCCGAAAAGTTGAAAATTTGAAACAAATAATTCTTAAATTTAATGGTTTGACGATGATGATATATAATTTATGGTGTACTGTAGTCGCGAATTCATTTCTTTTATTAAAAAAAAAAAAAACCCGGCAAATATCTGCACCGGGCCGTTGCATACGCGTCAATGCAATTGATCAACAAGTTTGGTGAGCTGTCGGTGATGTATATAGGCTACCTGAAGTTGAAGCGCGAAAAGGTCGTCTGCCAAATCACATGCACGTTGATGCAACTCTGCCCCAGTACCCTTGGTTTTGAGTTTTAATGCGTGGAAGTTCGCTATTGGTTTGATACCAATAATGGTAGCGTATTTTAAGGATATAAGGCAAAGGGCGAGTATTTGTTAATAAAACAAGTCTGAGTTCGTTTTCTTCTACCTGCAATTTGATGTCTTTACTCGAAAGCTTCAGAGACAAAGAACGTTAAGCAAGAGTAATAACCAATTATTCAATGGAACTACAGGCAATGTCTGTACTATCGGATATTTCCTAATGATTACCGGGGACTGATTTACGTTTTCTTCCGCAACTGAATGAATAGGCTTCTCGGTGAAGCATATCGGGAGTTGCTTTCGGTCAATGTGAAGTCAGTCAATTCATAATTTTTGGTCTTTGTCTCCCCACTTTTGGTTAATTTCAGGCAACCAAAAACAAAATAGGCCTCCCACGATCATTACTGATTCCCTTACATCCTCAGTGTTTGCTTTTATGATGCGTGTAATACCAAAGTTCATGGCTGAATTTAGACGTTGTTCTAGAGATGTATATAGAATTCATCCATGCACATTGAAGGAAACAAGCAAAATTCCATTTTTTTTGCATAATCATATTCGAGAACATTATTGCTCGTAATTCTTAAAGCTTGAATCTCATAGAGCAAAAGATGAAATCCGTCGAGTAAGCATTGGAGAGTTTTTAACTGGTTTATTCTCGTAGCTTTTGACACGGGATAATTATTAATAGATCATTAACACTTTTTTTTTTTGTAAAAAAACCTTGGATCAGAGTAACGCAATCAAAGCATTTGATTGGTTAAGTAACAGCCCATTCATTTTTTGGTTTATATAGTACTAAGATCCGGTATATATGATGCAATTTTGATAATAAAAACTGCGTCAAATACAACAAAATGAGATTAAAAAAAAAAACAATCGAAACTATTACGGGTTTAGTCTAAAATAGTCGTGAATTCGTCGAGAGAGAAAGAAGCATCTTCGGCCCCAAGGGCTGGTTTGACAGTGAGAGTGGAGCTTGTTCAACTTTTTAGTACAAGATCGAACCTGACTAACGGCACTCAGGATTTGAAGAAGCGTGTTTTGTTGCTTTGGAGGATTTAGTCTCATACTTAGTTGTGTGGGTCAGTTAACTTGTTTACGGTTTACAGATCACCATTTGGAATAGAGTTTGAGAAATACATAGTCATAAAATAGAGTTTGAGGAATACATAACCAGTCAACATGGGATAAAGAAGAGAATAGAGAAAAAAAGAAAAAAAAAAACTCCGACTTCCTGGGCCCCGGCGGCCCAAAGAAAATGGCGGGGGTGGTGATCTGGTCCCTCCCTCCAACACGCAACGAACATGTGCTCATACTTCTATTGACTCCTCTATTCCATCCTCAATCCACTCTCCCAAACTCGCTTAGACTTCGTACCGAACACTATCCGGAGACCGGACCCTCCTTTCCTTCGAGAGTGGAGTGTGGAGGGATCAAATAATTGCATGCTTTCGACTCACGAGCATCTTGTCGTCTGAATCCGTGAAAAGTTTCAAGCTATCTTGGAAAAGTTTCACGCTATCTTGTAAATCTCGATGCTACCTTGCATCTACATTCATGCCGATTTATCGTTGATTAGAAGTGTGGAAATACATATCTTGAAGCAGTTGGAGTAAAGGTGAAAGTAGATGAAGCGAAGGTCTACTTCGCAGAAATTTCATCATAGATGGAAGAGGAAGCTTATTGGTTTCCTTCTGGTTGGATTGTGCTTTGGGACATTGGCATTGATGGAGAGACAGTATTCTCGAATCAAGAAGTTGGCTTTATTGTCTTCGTCCCCGCCATTCGTACAGAAGCCCAAAATCGCCTTCCTATTTATAGCAAGAAATCGGCTTCCTCTGGACATGGTTTGGGATGCCTTCTTTCAGGTACAGCAATGTTTGTTTGTTTTATTTTTTTTTCACCTTTCCTTTTCTGCCCTTTAACCTATGTTATTGTCCAAGGTTACTTCTCCAAAATTTTCTCCTTCTTGTTTTGGTGGATCTTTCCGATTCCAAAATTTGTTCTTTGAATCATATTTGACGTCAGGAGCTCAGTTATCGCTCTTCGTCAAGAGCTCAATTGTCGTTTTGGGAGAATTATGGGAATTGGGGCGATATTCTTGGTTATGATATTGTTGGTTGGCTTTCGTGATCTATTTGAGCAGCTCAAAAATGCTTTTTTCCCCCTAACTGTGGATATTAGAATGCTTATTGGATTGTATTCGTAATGCCGAGGCATCCATTATAAACTCCCTGTATGATTTAGATTTAATATTAAAGATATGCAAAATGAAGTATCTTGGAATGCGACTATCATCTAATTTATATGTTTTAAGAAACCAATCAGGTACTTCAATCCAATAGATGGTTAAATAGTGAAGTTGTAAACCAAAATTTATAAGTTTTGGATCTCCTTCCTATTGGCCAAACTCTGCATTTTTCAAATAATTACACTGCACTTCTCACCAAGCTCAGGCATATTTCTCCTTAATGGGATGGCTTGGCACAGGCCAGGACAACTTTTGGTACTGCTAAGAGAAGCTATAGCAGCGACTGCTGGTTGTTTTGGTTTAGACCCTCACTTCGTATAAATGAGCAGTTTTCTTTGTTTTCAGGGTGACCCGGAGAAGAAATTTTCAATTTATGTTCACTCAAGGCCTGGCTTCCTGTTGAATAAGGCAACAACCAGATCAGCATATTTTTTGAGTCGTCAAGTCAACAATAGCGTACAGGTTTGTTGTCATTAGCACATGAAGTCAAATAACACTACTTTGCATCAGTTGAAAATATTTAGGAACTTTCTGTTACTGAAAACTGCAAAACTAAGGTGGCTTGTTCTCTTCTATATGAAGGAAAAGAT
The DNA here is from genome assembly GCA_020080225.1 of Gynochthodes officinalis. Lineage (NCBI taxonomy): Eukaryota > Viridiplantae > Streptophyta > Magnoliopsida > Gentianales > Rubiaceae > Gynochthodes > Gynochthodes officinalis. Next base: position 36,810,548 of record CM034621.1, read on the forward strand.
TTTAAAATCAATAATATGGACTGTTAGTGTATGCTCACTGGTGCTAGCTTTGATCATCACTACAAATTTTATGCAAATATTGCTTGGCACTATGTGCAGTTTTTTTTATATTAGTGCAATTGTTGAGAAGATCTTTTTATATAGTAACGGGAAGAGGACTGAGAGTGAGAACACTAATATGTAAGCCATACATCTTATAGCCTGGAGAACTATGGTTGTTTTCTCATCTGGACTGCAACTTGTACCTGCACAGTTAATGAGTAAACTTTCTTGTCACTGCTGTTTAAATAATATTTTCTCAGTGCCTTCATACATCTTTTACATTAAAGCCCTAGAAAAAATGAAAATTCCTTTTCAGATGTCCTATGCTTATCCTTGTGTTTCTGATCCAGACCTTTTGTTGAAGTCTTACGAGTTGGGTTTTGTAAACCCCGGAAGCATATCCTTGTATTTCTATTAACTTTTCATAGCTTTCTCTATTGAAGCTTTTTTGTCAAAATGAGATTTTATTCTTGCCTTCTTACTTTATTTTTATGTTTCCTATATGTTCCTCTTTGGTAAACTTGGTACTTGGTTCTGGTTTGTATGTGACTGAAGTTTAAATTAAAAATCAGGCTCCAAAATTGCGCTTTCAGTTTTCTGTATAAATTGACAAATAAGGTAAATGAACATGCCTTTTTTTCCAGGTAGATTGGGGAGAAGCAAGCATGCTTCAGGCAGAACGTATTTTGCTTGAAAATGCACTTGAGGATCTACATAATGAGCGCTTTGTTTTTCTTTCGGACAGGTGGGCCGTGTCCTTTTTAGTAGGTCGTAATTTCAAACAATCAATATTATCGCAGTTTATACTGATTATCAAGAGACTCTTTTGCTAGTTCCAATTCTAAGATTCATACCTTTATGTCAGCTGCATACCTTTGTACAACTTCAGCTACACTTATGAGTATATAATGTCCCCCTCAACAAGTTTTGTGGATAGGTACGTGGGCTAGTGCTTTATTGTTCATCTATTATTCTTGAGTTCGGTATTTGTTTATTAGTGAATTATGATACCAAGTGTTCACAACTGAGTCATGACCCTCCTTTGATTTATTGATGGCACTAGTTTTGCTGATACAAAAGAAGGCCGTTACAATCCTAAGATGCATCCTGTAGTTCCCGTTGAAAACTGGAGAAAAGGATCTCAGGTATTTGTTCAAAACATTAGTGATTTCTTCTGAAATTTTGACAGGAAATGAATGTGAAAAAAGATAACCAACAAGAGGGAGAGGAAACAGAAGAAGAAAGTGTGCTGCGAAAATGAGCACTCATCCTAAATCACGGCTGAGTTTATTTCCTATTTCCTTGCAGTGGGTTGTTCTGACCAGAAAGCATGCAGAGATTGTTGTGCGTGATGACATTGTTTTCCCAGTGTTTCAGTTGCATTGCAAGGTATATTGTACTTCTTTCCTGTTAAGAACCCATGTTTTCGGAAGGAAAAAGCATTTTGACATGGAAAACATGTGATGCTACATTTTTCACTGTATTACACATTGTAAATAGTTGTACATGAAGACATCAGAAAAATGCTCAGTTATTACTTACTTCATTGACTGCGTAAAAACCTTATTGCATAGCTCATATGCACTCAAATTTCTTATGGAACTAACCTGTCCTGGAAATCTTTGCCTATATACTTATACAAACTACATTTCACAACTTTGCAGAGGAGGTCACTGCCTGAGTTCTGGCGGGATCATCCCCTTGTGAGTGCTCATTCTCTTCTATTCGTCTGTGTTGTAAAATTCAATTTTGCCAGTGTTTGCACATTTGTTGTTGTCATAATGATCTGACATGCTTTATTTTCCTTTTACTTTCTGAAATTGCTGTGTACTTTCCTTTTGGGATTACATCAATATAATGTCAGCTTTTCTGAAAATGGGAATTGAAAGTAAGAATTTGAAAAACTTCACACGGCCAAACAACGAACAAGTAGTGCTCCTTATTTTCCCTTTTTTCTCTTTAGGTCTGGCATTTTCTCTACCTTCCAACCATTGTAAGCTTTAACAGTCTTGCCAATCAAACTATGGTATCTATTTTTTGTGATGCAGGAAGTATTTTATAGTAATGTGATAGACAAAATGGATTTTAAAAAATAATACTAGCTATTTATCTCTTTGCTTGTTATTGAAGAAAATGATATTAGATGTCATGAAAATGATTTTTGGAGAGTGAGTCACTCTTTCAATTAGTCAATATCTTTTTGCAGCCAGCAGATGCATCGAAGGAGCATAATTGTGTACCAGATGAACATTATGTTCAGACTTTACTCGCTGTAAGTGTATTCTCCAGTCAATTAGCTGAGTTTGTTCTAAATTGATTTTTTTTTATCTATTCTTTCCTTTGATGATGATTTTATGTTTCATATGGTTGGAATAATGATTTTTAAGTAGAGGAATCTTCTTGGTGCAAAAGATCCATTTAATACATAGTGTTTCCCCTTATATTGAAACAAATAGAACTATGAAATCTTTCCTAAATAAATAAACCTTCTATTCAATGCTTGAAATACCTGATGTCTTCTAAACACGGGTGCTCTGCTACCTCTTGAAATTTGATTTCTTTGTATTTGTTTAAATTTTTACTTATGCCACATTTGGGTTTTTTTTTTTTTTTTTTTTTTTAATCGAATGTAAAAGTTTACTATAGATAAAAAATGAGGTTTTACACCATCACTGGGCATTCCCGGGCAAACACATAAGTGCACAATGCCACATTTGGGTGTTGTTCCTATGTCCTGGCCTGAGGTAGTCCCTACTGGATTGGAAAAATGGACAGATTGTAAATATTAAGAATGTCAGACATAGGTCAGGTCTTTCAGGAACCAAGGAGGAAAATTTTGTAGGTTTCATTATTTGACTCCAAGAGGTCATGGTAATAGCACCATGGCTTTAGCAATGATACCTGCGCATGGTTCTGGAAAGTTTTTTTAAAAATTAAAATAAAATAAAATGAAAAATTCTCCCTTGGAAATTCTTGGAAATTCCCTTGGAAGAGAAGTTTTTCCCTTGGAAATTCTTGTTGTGGTTAAAATTTTTTAATATGTACAAGTCCCTAATCATAAACTTGTTAATTCTTTGATTTCGGATTCAGCATGAAGGTCTTGAAGGAGAAATTACAAGGAGGTCACTAACTCATACATCATGGGATCTTTCATCTTCGAAAGACCGTCAACGGCAAGGATGGCATCCTGTGACTTACAAATTAGCTGACACTACACCGATTCTCATCCAATCGATCAAGGTAAAACAAATGCTGATAGACTGTGCCTATTTTTAGGTTTGATCATTTTCACTGCTCATATTATTGTGAGACTGAACTTTTGTTTTCTTGACTAAACAAATAAATATTTTGGATCTAATCAAACATTCACATTTGTTTTGTTCGCCAAACAAATAAATCTTTTGAACCTAAGCCAAATATTCATTTTTATTTCTCATAGTTCCATAGCAAATCAGAGCAAGAAAGATATTCTGATAATTTTGTCGTGGGAAATTCGCTAGATTTTCCTTGTTGAGGAAAGTTCTGGACAGTTCTCTTTTCAGATTATGACAAAGTAATGGAACTTTTACTGCCTGTGCAGAATGTAGATAATATTTATTATGAGACTGAATACAGGAGAGAGTGGTGTACTAGTAAAGAGAGACCTGCTCCATGTTTCTTGTTTGCAAGGAAGTTTACTAGGCCTGCTGCTTTGCGGCTACTTAACATGGTAAGTTGCATATCTTATTCGCTTGCTTTGATGCTGCATACCGAGATTTCAACCAATAAATTGGAACATCTGGAGGACAATATTTTTGAAGTTCCGGTTATAGGTGGATCTTCTGCTTGATAGCAATTCAAGATAACTATGACAGGGTCTTCTCACTCCTGTTGTTTCTATTTCTTCAGTCTGCACTCGGAGTCCTCCCACGGGCCGCTCGTACAGCCGAAATTGATGCAATTGACGAAAAATGGTAGGCTTAGAAACATTGACTAAATATAAATAATTTGTAAGCTTGATACCTCAAATAAATGGTAGGCTTAGAAGCATGTTGTTATAAAAGAAGAATCACGTGTGCGATAAATGTAAAGAAGGGAAGGAGAAAGAGTTAGAAGCACAGTGCACTGTATAGTCGCGCTATGTAACTTTTTTTTCCGATGAATTACATTTACTATTCCTCTAGTTTGAAAATTATCAATTGAATGTTGAGATTGAAGAAAATTATTAATATTTTTTTAAATTTAATAAATTTATAACATTTATTCTCTTATCATTAATTGACTGAGGTTGACTAGTGATTTTTTACCAAGTTAATGGTTAACATATTTAAAATTCTTAAATTACTCTTTAAATTATAATATTTAAATTATATTTAATCTCTTGAGGTTTGTTTTAATTACAAAATAGACCTTTAAAGTTTAACAAAATAAGTCATTCTTTATTTTTCTCTTATTTAATTAGTGTTATAAAAAAGTTAGTAACAAATATTGATAAACAAAATTTGGATACAATTTAGATAATTTTTTACACGATTTAATAGTATAACATCTTATTAAAATAGATATAAAGTTTAGATGTAATATTTTATTATGTTTATTTTTTTATTTCCATTCAAATAATTTAAGCTCTATCTAATAAATATAATTTTTAGTTTTACAACTATTAAATCAAATTCTAATAACTAAAAAAAATTAGAAAAATTTTAAATAAATAATTATTTCTTAGAAGTTTATATAAATAGACAAATAATAAAAATATTCATTTAATTATTTAAATGGACAATAGTGATAGATTAATATTGAAAGTATAATAAGAAAATTTTAAAAAAGAGTTTTTCGAATTTGAAAATGATGAAATAGTGATATGGTTAAAAAAATATTAATTTTATTATTCAGTTTTTAAAAATTCTAAAGGTATAAATTGGTATTATATTCTTATTAATTTTTTAATTTATTGGTTTATGATATAAAATAAAATTATAAAATTATTCCTCATGAAAAAGAAAAGAAAAAGAAAGAATATAAAATAAAAAAAATAGAAGTTATTAAATTTTATTTAATAAAGTTTTAAAACTTTAAAGGTCATTTTGTAATTAGAATAAACTTCAAGAGTGTATATGTTATTTTTTTAAATTGATTTTTTTCACCTTTTTACTTATTTTCTTAATTGACTTTAATGATCATTAAATCAAAATGAGTATTGGTAATTTTTCTAAATTTCGAAATTTGATGGATTGTTTTTACAAATTATAAGAGTAATATATATAATTCACCTTTTTTTTTGTTTGTGCTAAATGTAATACTCCATATCAAAGTTAAAGATGATGTTCCTCGATTTAGCGATTGCCGCAGAACTTGCTAAAAATATTGGCAAACAATTTAAAGTATCGCTATAATGAGATAATAGTTAGGGTTATAAAATGTAGTGTGATGTGTTCAAAGTACTGGAAATGTATGCTGCATGAAACAATTTTGATTATTCATTTGCTACTCACAAATTCAGACGAAGCAATGGTTAAGAGTTGAACTCGCAAGCTTAGCTTAATTGATCTCAATGACAAAGACGCGACCGTTGAGCGACGTTGGTTTCACGCAACATCCGAATGCCTGGGCATATGGCGTCATGAAGATGTTTCTAGGAGATTTGACTTTTGAGGTTCAAATCCAACGATTAGAAATGTGCCGAACAAAAGTAGGAAACACTTGACTCAAGACTCGTGGCAATCCAATTTTTATTAACTCTTTCATAGTCTTAATTCACCGCGTCTAGATGATCTGCATTCTTTTAAATAACCAAAAAGAGCAAAACAGTGCGTAAAGACGGTTTATTTTATTTGCCGGTAGTTCCCATTTTTTCCGTCGTCTGATTTAATCGAACTGATTACGCGTTTTACTCTCTGAAGTTCAATCACACCGACCAGAAGCCAAAAGCTTATATGCGGGAAAAAATTATAATATTAATCATTTAAAAAAAAAAAAAAGTGCGTCTGAGTGGTCTTCACACTTCACAGATGTAACGCATCCAAAGATGGAGCTGCAAATTTTTAATTTTGAGTTTTGTTGACCCAAAAAGCGCAAAAGAGAAAAGTATGCGCTGCTCGATGGTGATTGGTACGTGTGGCAGTTTTAGTGTAGTTAAAGCCAACGGTCACAGTTTGCGGGCAGTTAGGAGCAGTTAGTAGTTAGTACGATCCTTCTAAACTTTGCCGAGCGTCAGCCTTTATCCATGTTCCAAATATTGGTTGCTTGTCTACTAAGAATTCCACACGCCGTTCGATGCCAGACCCTCACAGTCGGGGAATGGTCGGTGCTACTGGGCCCTGTACCGTTCTTACGACAAATGGCCGATAGCCACCGACCCATGTTCAACATACAAAAGGAATTGGGTGCAACTAATTAATCTAGGCCAATATAGCCTGGACAAGGGGGACGCTTTCCATGAGAATATTCAATTAGCCCCTTCGAGGCATCAACTTTTTCTGCATCTTTCCACTTTTATTATTCTTGACGAAGCCATGGTGAAGTTCTCAACTTCGTTATTATTGGTTATTCCTCGGGAAAATGTTTTGTAATTTAATCCTTCATGTGGACATTTACTAGGAAATAGCCACGTATCTACATGTAAAAGATCCTAGCATAAGGATGTGGGCATTACATATACCTTTTTATTACACCTTGATATCATACTCATATAATTAAATATTATCCCCAAGTGGATCCCGGATTCGATTCGGAATCGAGACCAAATTCGAAATAGGAATTATGGTCCCGATTCCAATAATCAGATCCTTAAGGTCCTTTCTGGTTTTAAGTTAAATTTTGGGAAATGTTTGGAATAGAATGGAATGATAATAATTATGTTCGTCATCGTATTGTAATGGAATAAATTTTATATTAAAATTATAATAAAATAGTATTTTAATTATATGATATTTAACAAATTATATCTTGTTCAAAAATAGTCAAGTGTCAATTTGTAGAAAATATTTTCTATAAATTAGTGAAATTTGTTTTTAAAAAATTAAAAAAAGGTAAAATGGGGTTCTTTTGCTCCTTGTGAGATTTTCTGCTTTGTCGGTGCCTCATTTAGTATTTGTGCTCCGTGGGTTTTGACATAACCCAAACCCACACCAAACACCCATTTATAAACATTGTATCATGACTCAGTATATTAAGGTCCTTTCTGGTTTTAAGTTGATTTTTTTTTTTAAAACAAAAAAGAAAGCAATCACATCAATTAATGATTCTATTTTTATAATTTATAAAATTTGTTAAAGCACAAATTCAAAACAAAAAATTAAAATTGAAATTAAAACCATGAAGGTCTGATAAGCTGTTAATTGTACACAAGGTATGAAATTGAATAATGCTCTACTTCAATTCAAAAATTGGAACACTATCAATACAGGCAACGCTATAGATATTAAAACCTTTTATGCTTAAAAACATGATTAAAAGAAAAAAGATTACCACACAAAATTATTTTCTATCGCATTGGATATCGAATATGATTAATTAATATTAATATTATAATTAATCATTAATTAAATAATATTAATTTAATCAATAATGATTTTAATTAATAATTAATTATTACAATTAATTTATTATTGTTAAATATCACAATTAATTTATAATACATTTAGAATTTAAAATAAAATAAAAATTTAACTAAATTTCAATTTCTAAATATTTTGAAAATCAATCAACATCACTAATAATCATTAATTATTTTGAACACTAACCAAAAAACATAATTATAATAAAAAAAAACTCATTATTATTTATTACTATTATTATTATCATTTTTTTTTCTTTCGACTAACCAAGCGCACCCTTAGCAAACGGGACACTTGGAAATAGGAAGGGACCAGATGGATGATATCCAAATGCATGCATTTACGTACCTTTGCAATATTGTGGCCAAGGAAGCATATCAAAAGCAGAAGTGGAAGTACAAAATAGCAGCGCATATATTCTTCCAAACTTATCTGAATTCTAGAATTTGGCGCAAGAGACAACGGCTTTACAGTCATGTTAAGGGAGATTCCCTAACGATAATATTTGGGAAAAAAGGAAACACAGCTTTACTTGACAATTTCTTTTTGGTATCGAAGACGCAGACCAGTTTTTCTGATGAAAAGCCCGGAAGAGAATATTCGCAAAAACAAGAAAACGCGTGGTGCCTAATTAAGGACAACAATGACGAAAATTAACCCAAAAAGGAGGGAAGGAAATGGTTTTCCTGTAAGAAAAACTGGAACAAGGTGTTGTAATCCATGTAAATGACTATGTTTGGACAAGTATTTTTGTTTGTAAATAAGTAAAAAGTTAATTTTTTTAAAAACAAAAATAAACTATTTAAATATATTTTTATTTCAAATTTTAAAATTTAAAATTTTTCACTTAAATTTATCTCACATAATTTTTAAAAAATTCTCTCATATTTTTTTTTAAATATTTTTTTTTAATAAAAAATACTCATAAAATTTTTTACACATTCTAATATAATTTTTATCAAATAAAACACATATTTGGAGCCTATCTGTGTAGCGGAGTTTTGATCGCTAGATGGTCGTTTTCAGCAAATCAGCCTGTCTCCTTGATTTCAGTCGTAAATGGATTAACGCTCCCCAAGATTTGTTAAAAAGAAATCTTCTCCAAAAAAAAAAGACATCTGGATAATGTTAATTAATACGCTTTTCCTACCCTCTGCCCCACCAAGATGTCAAAGTTTACAATTAACTCCCCATCCACCTTCGTTTGAAGTTTCTTACCCTTAGTGAGTCTTACCTGCCACAGTCACCTTGTTCCCATCCTTGCCTATAAATTTGCCTGCAAGAACTGGATATCAGCAATTTCATTTAGAGCTTCACAACAACACAAAAACAGAGCAAGCTTTCATTTCGAGATCACTGAAAAATACGTGATTCTACATCCCATTTATTACTCCTATTCAAGGTTCATACTTGTCCAATTTTCTTGGATTCTTTTGTCTTCCTCATCGGTTAGAATTCCCGAATCTTGATCAATGGCTCCCCATCTAAGCAAAAATAGTTCAAACATCACGGTTCTTGCCGATGGCAGCAATCTGTCATCAATTACTCTTGAAGAATCAAACTTCATTGTGAATGACCATGTCATTTTGACCCAAGTTCCGCCTACTATCGTCGCAACACCATCTCGTTACACCATTGGCCGCAAGCCGACCACAACCTCCTCGGGTTGCTTCGTTGGATTCGATGCCAACGAACCCAAAAGCCATCACGTGGTGCCTATTGGGAAGCTCACAGACATTAGATTCATGAGCATTTTCAGGTTCAAAGTTTGGTGGACAACCCACTGGATTGGAACAAAGGGCAGCGACCTTGAAAATGAAACTCAAATGGTCATTCTTGATAAGTCCGACACAGGTCGCCCCTACGTCTTGCTCCTTCCGCTCCTCGAAGGCCCTTTCCGGGCTTCCCTCCAGCCTGGCAAAGATGATTATGTCGACCTTTGCGTCGAAAGTGCGTCCACAAAAGTCAACGGCAATTTGTTCCGGAGTGTTCTTTACATGCACGCCGGTGATGATCCCTACACTTTGGTCAAAGATGCCATGAAGATTATAAGGCTCCACCTTGGTACCTTCAAGCTCTTGGAGGAAAAGACTCCGCCGGGTATCGTGGATAAATTCGGTTGGTGCACTTGGGACGCATTTTACCTCAAAGTGCATCCGCAGGGTGTGTGGGATGGTGTGAAGGGTCTGGTAGACGGAGGGTGCCCACCCGGCCTAGTGCTGATTGATGACGGATGGCAGTCCATCTCCCACGATGATGATCCAATCACCACAGAAGGGATGAACAGAACATCCGCAGGTGAACAAATGCCCTGCAGGCTCATCAAGTTCCAGGAAAACTACAAATTCAGAGACTATGAGAGCTCCCGAAGATCCGGATCAGGTGCCCCGAACAAAGGCATGGGTGCTTTTATCAGTGACCTAAAGGAGAACTTCAAGAGTGTAGACTACGTATATGTGTGGCATGCCTTCTGTGGATATTGGGGCGGGCTTCGACCCAATATCCCTGGACTGCCGGAATCAAGAGTTATTGCACCCAAATTGACTCCCGGATTGGAGCTGACAATGGAAGATTTGGCGGTTGATAAGATCGTTAACAATGGGGTTGGGTTGGTCTCACCGGAGAAAGCTGACAAACTGTACGAAGGTCTTCACTCACACTTGGAATCGGTTGGGATTGATGGAGTCAAGGTGGACGTTATTCATGTGAGTTCTAACTTTCGTACCGATATGAGCCACGTGCCACTCTACATTGATTACACCCAAATTTGAGATTTGACTTGTCTCAGTCCATCCAGATGGTGTAGTACCACTGTTTGGTCAACAAGTCAAAACGATTAATTCCTCGTACTTATCTAGTTATTTAAAAAAAAAAATCTTTCTTTTTAAATTTTTTTTCTTTCTTGGAGGTCAATTGCTGTTTCTTGCGGAGTTTCTATGTGTTCTTTTATCGTTTATAAATTTTTTTTTCTTTTTTATGGACAGCTGCTGGAAATGGTGTGTGAGGATTATGGGGGTAGAGTGGAGCTTGCAAAAGCTTACTACAAAGCCCTCACATCGTCCGTCAGGAAGCACTTCAAAGGTAACGGTGTAATTGCCAGCATGGAGCACTGCAACGACTTCATGTTCCTGGGTACCGAAGCCATTTCTCTTGGACGTGTCGGTGAGTTTCTTTTATTATTTATCTTTCTTGGAGTGGTTGGTCTTGCACAACTCTAATTAATTCAAAAATTTTTTATGAATGATTTATGATAAATTGAACTGAACCATCAAAATGGACCAAAAAGTGCGGACTGCCAAATTTAAGTGAATCAAAATTTAACCCAAAAACACAGCCAAATTGACTTGCGATTTCTTTTTCTTGTCAACAGGAGATGACTTCTGGTGCACAGATCCTTCAGGTGATCCTAATGGCACATTTTGGTTACAAGGATGTCACATGGTTCACTGTGCTTACAATAGTTTGTGGATGGGTAACTTCATTCATCCTGACTGGGACATGTTCCAGTCAGATCATCCTTGTGCCGAATTTCATGCTGCCTCTAGAGCCATATCCGGTGGACCTATCTATGTAAGCGACTCTGTTGGACAGCACAACTTTGACTTGCTCAAAAGACTCGTCTTGCCGGACGGTTCAATTTTGCGGTGCGAATACTATGCACTTCCTACCCGTGATTGCCTCTTTGAAGATCCTCTTCACAACGGGGAAACCATGCTTAAAATATGGAATCTCAATAAGGTGAGCAATTTAAACTTTCAGGGTTCATTAATGGATAGTTTAGTTCGAAGTCTTTTGAAAGACTATTTAGCTAGGAAGGCTTTTGATCGGAATAGGATTGCTAATATGAGTATGCTTTCTTGGATCAGTACACCGGAGTTCTGGGCGCATTCAACTGCCAAGGTGGTGGATGGTGTAGAGAAGAAAGACGCAACAAATGTGCCTCCCAATGCTCTCATGTTGTGACCTCCACTGCCGGTCCCAAAGATGTGGAGTGGAAACATGGAACATCTCCTATCTCCGTCGATGGAGTTCAAATGTTTGCCCTGTATCTGTTCCGAGGAAAGAAGCTGGTGCTCTCAAAGCCATCCGACAACATTGTAATATCTCTGGAGCCATTTAATTTTGAGCTTATAACAGTTTCTCCAGTCGAGGTCTTGGGTAGCAAACGGGTCCAGTTTGCTCCAATTGGTCTGGTGAATATGCTCAATTCCGGTGCTGCGATCAAAACGATGGATATTGATAACGATGCCGGTTCTGTTCAAATTGGTGTGAAGGGCACCGGAGAGATGAGGGTGTTTTCTTCAGGAAAACCGGTGGTCTGCCTCATCAACGGCAATGAGGTGCCTTTTCAGTATGAAGAACAAATGGTCCTGGTTCAAGTACCATGGCTCAATTCTTCTGAACTTTCTGTAATCGAATATCAGTTTTGATGACTTGTTGATCCTAGCTAACTATTTGGTTGGCCAAGCGAACATATTATTGTAAGCAAAACGTGTGAACTGAAGCAATATCTCCGATGACAATAAAATAGTCGCATAAATATTGCAAATATATATTGGGTTTCCTTTTATTTCAATGGCAATAGTATAAATTATTCCGGTTTCAAGTACTGATTGTCCTCCCCCTTTTGCTTTTCTCTCTCTCTCTTCTTTTTTTAATATAACCATCTCACATTTCTCTTTGTCAAACTCCTTCACTATACATCTCCAATTTTCCGGAATGCATTTAATTCGGCGCCAGCATACGAAATTTGATTTCGAGATTTTTCTTGATTGAGTGGTAATCGCGATCTGATAGACACGGTATTGTTCGTTGGGGCAAGTATTACGAATGCACCCACCAAACTTAAAGGGCCCAAAATATAAAGTTTCTTATTTGTTACCAACCTAATAAATTATGGGCTTTCCTAATCCTTCACGATCAGCGCCAAGTTACACCTATGGGGGTGGCAATTGAGTGGGAAACGATTAGAATTGAGTGAAAATTTAATGGGTAGAAAATTAATGAGAATGGATAATTAAATATTTATTTAATTTTAAATATTAAGTGAGATTGATAGATAATGAAAATGAATAATCTTATTTATAGTTTATAAGATCGAAATTTTATACATAATTGATTTAGAACTTGTGATATTAAATCGTAAAATCGTAAGATTCTAAAAAATTTGATAAAATATAATTTATAAATTATTAATCAATATATAAATAGTTATGTAAAATATTCATGTATAGTTTGTGATTAAATGATCTTATTTGAATTTTTTTTTCTTACAACAATTTATATGATTTTCTCAATCGAATGGTTTTCGTGTCTAGTTTATTTATCTATTATTAAAAGTTAATAAAAAAATGATTAAATTAATTAAATTATTTATATAATAATAAATTTTAATTTTACTTATATATGAAAGTTTTTTTATAGTAAATTTAACTATATTTTATTCACATAATAAATGTAGGGTCATAGTTAGAATCAAAATTGTTGTATTAAGTTTAGATCGTATAATTGTATCGATTGGATTATAATTCTAAAAACTATTATCCAATTATCTATTGGGATTCCAATTATATGCTATTATTTGGTTCTAACAAGATCCCATTTAATTATCCAATAAATTCGTAATAAAAAGTACTAAATATTCCTAATTAAATTGCATTAAATTAATATTTTTTATTACATTATCACTAATAATTAATTATTCAATATTACATAATAATTATCTATTTAACTATTTTCATTGGGACCTATATCTCATAATCCACCCAATAAATTTCCTGAATAATATCTCTCATATTTATTGGCAATGGATATTTTTAATGGTATTAAAAACTCTTATCCAATTAGGTTTCTATTAAAATTATAGAAATATTGTCACCTCTAGTTATATCGCATTATTTTGATTTTTATTGTTTTTTCAAACACTTTATTAACAACTACTAACGAGAAAGGAATTTAAGGGAAATGAGCCCCTTGAAATTAGATCGTGATTATCTTTAGCGTTCAACTCAAGTTTGTCCTCATCATACTCGACACGGCAAGGTATAGCAACTGGGATCAGGATATGAAGTGTAAAATGCCTAGTTTTCTTTATAATGTGACATCAACATTTTTATTTTTTTTTTACTGTGAGAATTATATAGAATAAGTGATTGGTATTTGGCAATTCAATAAAATCGTGCGCCTTATAAACAATCTACGTTGCCTTAAATGTTAAAAGCATCTATATTTCTACCAATATCCAAAATAACACCTTAAAAAAAATAATGTTTACAAATACTTTGACTAATAGTAATTATATATAATATAATTAAAAATAATAATAAAATGTAAAATTATAAACTAATAATGCATTAAAAATATTATACATGGTAGCTAAATAAACACTTAGCTCAAATTAGAGTCTCTGTTTTTTTTTAGACAAAAAATAATATTATCGAACAATATGAGATGCAAATACTAATTAAGATTTCCAAATGCAAACTTAATGATTATTTGATAAATACAAGAAAATATTCAATGCACTCCTTATATCATGTAAGACTGTATAGTTAGAGATAATTAAAGAAAATAATCTATGATTTAAGAAAATAACATATTTAAATAATGAGAAGGTAAAAAAAATAAAATTATATAATTAATTTATTATACTAAAAATAATAATATAATAGATGCATGCAATATTTTTTTTGATAAATACGTAGCGTTATAATATGTTACACTCGTAGTAGATTTGATGATAAAAACAATATTGATACAGCCCACGTGTTTATATTATGTAGTATCAAAGATCAATATTCTGATTGAATAATATTTTTGGTAAAAATCATTTTAAGTTATTGATTTACTCGAAAGAGGAATTTGTAGGAAAAGATGTTAGAGTAGCGTATTTGGTAAAAGTCGTGGTATATTACGGAGGAAAACATTTGCGCCTTAAATGGTTCAGGTATGGCAAATCATCCAAAAGACGTGGTCTTCTACTGCACACGCGCATGAATAATTTGTTTATGCCCGCTTTTGTTCCTGGAAGAAGCGGCAAGAAGCTTGGAAAGGTTATGGAGAACAGTACGCGCTTAATTCTGTTCTGTCTCTCCTCAGAGAGTTTAAAGTATGCGGTGGGCTTTCGCTGTTACGACGTAGCTTCTGTGCATCAAGAAGCGACGTTGATATTGTAATAAATTTATAAAATGGAATATCTCAATTTCAACCATCGAGCGTTATAAAAGAAAGGATAATTGCATCTCATCCATTGGAATTTTATCTTATTACCAATTAATCTCTATTTTTATAAATATTATAGTTTCCCCATTAACATAGTAAATATTTAATAAATAATTTCCTATTACCTAATGATATTTGTTGACATTAACACAAAAATCTTATAAGTATGTTAAATACTCTTTCCGTCTAAAAAAAGTAATCCACTCTAAACTTTGTATAATTTTTTAAAATTATAATATGTAGCATACTTAATATATAATTAAATGTATTATTTTATATTTTTATCGTTATTTTTTATTTTAAATTATACATTATTATTATTAGTAAAAATAATACAATAATTTCACTCCAAAAATTAAATATTTTTTTGGGATAAAGGAATTTTTTCAAATTAGACTATTTTTATTTTGGATGGAGGGAGTATATTTTTATTAGTTTTAATTTACACTTACCAAAAAGTATACTTAAATGACCCAACTGCCCTACAAGTTACAAATTGTTATTTTTATTTTTTATCTTTAATTTTAATTAATTTTGTCATTATATATATTAGATAATATTTAAAATTACACAAAATTATACATGAAATATAATTTTGTTGGTTTTCTCTTATTCCTATGCCCCTTGAAGTTATTTATCTATTAGCAATTTTTTTTCCATTTATTATGATAGTAAATCTATAAATTTATTATGTTTTGCACATTAAAAAAATGAATCGATAATACTTCATCTAACTAACAGCCAAAAAATCTAAATTGAATGAATGAAATTGTCATTTAAAAAAATCATCTTAAGAATTTGTTCAAAATTGAATTAAAGGTCTATTTTGTGATTAATTCAAACTTTAGGGGATAAATGCGATAATTTGTACTAGTTTTTTTGTTTTTTCATATTTTATATTGGTTGATTTTGACCAACTTTAAGTTTAGGAAGATGTTGGTAATAGTTTAGAAATATAGAGATTGATTCGTAATAAGACAAAACTACAGAGGAAGGGAATGTAATTAACCTGAAGAAAAATTGGTTGAAGGTCCAAACATATGAATTTGCCTGAAAGTCCCAAAATTTCTCCCTACCAAATTCACCGCTGTTTCCATCTCATTCCGTCTGACTAAGTCGTCTCTAGATACATCCGATCTAATTCAGTTTAGTAAGCAGTGGCAGTAGTATATACAAGTTGTATTGATTATAGTTTTTGGGAGAATAAATAGTGAAAATTGAGCATTCTCGATGAATACGTCCCAGTTTATGGACAAACAGATCATGGATCTATCCAATTCTCAGAGTAACAATTCTAATAGCGATTTCCTCGATCTGATAAACCCTCCCGTGGACCACCACATCGGTGATTCCGATAAGAAAGAAGAGATCCTTCCCAGCTATGATTTCCAGCCGATTCGTCCCATTGGATCATCATCGCCGCCTTCCAAAATGGATTCAAGTGTTATTGGTGCTCCTAGGGCTTGGAATTCAGAGGATAACAACAAAACTAACGCTAGCGGAATCAGGGTAAAGTTGTAACCGTGTGTTTTATTTTCAATAAGGTTATGTGTTTTTGGATTTCAATTTTAGATGATTTAGGGTTTTATTTAGACTGGCAATTGATATGGACATAGCCTCCTCTCCCTGCCCTAGTTCAGGAGAACTAAGAGTTACATTGTAGTCATCTGGGACTCACCAATTGCTAATGGTATCGCTTAAATGTGGTATATAAGCATAAACATTTTAGAGGATCATGGGGAGGGAGGTGGCGGGAGAGAAAGACGGGGAAGTTTAATCAATTGGGCGGATGGATGGTTAGATTAATTAATTTTCTCTAGACACTTCGAATACAATTGTTAGAACTGCTTTTACTCCTTTGTAACCTTCCATTTCTAGAAATTTGCAATTAAAGTGCGTTTCCGGATGTTTTGAAGGAAAACTAAGCAGAACAGAAGTTACAGACTTTTGTTGAACTTTAAATATATTTGCGCTTTGCATATGCAAAGATTTTTGGAATTCTATTTTGATGGAGACTAAATTTTATGTTGATTGACGGTGAGTTATATTTGTTAGTGGATATTTTTTCTGTGTGTTTTTACATTCTTTTGAACTAATGGAGCTTTTATGTTCTGTGCAGAATTACAGTTCTTTTGACTCATTTGAACCTGCAAGAGTCATCTTAGAGAAAGATCAAAATGCAGTCGATCCAACTCTGGTGTCTGAGATTGATTGTACCATGAAGAAATATGCTGATAATTTGATGCATGCATTGGATAGTGTCAGTGCACGATTGTCGCAGCTGGAGTCCAGAACCCGTCACCTTGAAAACTCTGTGGATGAACTGAAGGTCTCTGTTGGAACTAATCATGGCAGCTCTGATGGGAGAATGAGACACTTGGAAAATATTCTCAGAGAGGTATACTGATTCTCTCTTTACTGCCTGTTTCCAGGGTGCTACTTGCTGAATGGATTTATGACAACCTTGCCTTATATATATGTAACAAGTTGAAGTTAATTCGTTCTTGAATGTTTCTTTGTGGTTAGTAAACATTTTCTCCTAATGGCTTGACAATTGTATGCAGGTAATTGGTTTTTTTTTTTAGCAGAAGTGCTTGCATTCTGTATTGTTTTGGATGTATATGGCCCTTAAAATTGTAATTACTTAATTTATCCAACCATTGCTTACCAATCTACTGAAATGCCCGTAGTTATCTAGAGGAAAATGGCTAAGGTTATAATGTGAGAATAAATATCAAGTATATTTTCAGTTATAATTTTACTGCTATTGCTGATTAGGCCTAATATTTAACATTTATTATTGGTAGTAAAGTTTCCTAATGTTAATACAAAGTTTTTCAGGACTAGTTAAATGTTAGAATCTTACCATTCCCTGTGAGAGAAATAATGGACCCTTGTTGGTAGACAATTAAAACAAGGAAGAAAAAGTCATGAAAGCTTCATGTGTAACCTAATCATTTAGCCTGCAGCTAGCCATGTTTTCATGTTCCATACATGTTATTTACCATTGTTGTATCTTTCAGTAAGTCATAACACCCATAAATTTATTGATGTATTCTCCTTTCACTCTTTTAGCTTCTGAATCAGACTTCAACTCAAAGCTTAGAGGAGGATTTACAAAGCTTTCTGTTTCTTGTCATTTTATTTTTCTACAATTGCAATCTAGTCCTCTGGAACAAAGGCCTTTTTTTCCACTCTGCTTATTATTATTATTTTTTTAATAATTAATTTATTAGTATTATTTTTTTCATTGACTGCAACAACATTGCTACAGGTTCAAAATGGTGTGCAGGTTATAAAGGACAAACAAGAAATAATGGATGCTCGACTGCATCTTGTAAAGCTGCAAGTTCCAAAGGTTGAGCAGCATGCAGATATCCAGAGTACTGAACACGTGGCTTCTTCTCAAGCTGCAGTGTCTATTGGTCAACAATCTCATCAGCAGCTTCCTCCTGTTGGTCTTGCACAACCTCCATCGTTGCCTCCGCCTAACGCTCCTCCTCCACCCACTTCCCTGCAAAATATGCCACCTCAGGTTCAGCTTCCAAGCCATTTCCCTCCGAATCAAGTTCCTTCTGTACCTCAGCGGGAGCCTTACTTTGCACCACCACCTGGTCAAACACCAGAAAACCTGGGTCAGCAATACCAATTGCCCCCGGCACAACAACTCCAGGCTGCTTCTCAACCTCAGCCGCAGCATCAGTATCAACCTCTCCCTCAACTTCCATATCCTCAGCCACCTGCTCCTCCTCAACAACACACCGCTCTCCCTACTGTGAATCCCCCGCAACAACATCCTCCATTAACTCATCATCATCCTGAAGAAGCACCTTATGTACCATCTCAGAATTATCCTCCGACTGCGCGCCAAACTCCTCCTCATCCAACTACTCATCCACCCAGTGCAGCACCTTCCCACCAGCAGTTCTATGGAGCTCCAGCCAACATGTATGAGCCACCATCTAGCAGGGCTGGTCCAGGATTTTCTGGTACATTTGGCCCATCAGCTGGTTCTGGGGAACAATATCCCTATAGCAGTTCGTCTTCCCAGTATGGCAGCAGCCCCCCAGTTAAGCCTCAGCATATGTCTTCTCCTGCTGTTGGCCATAGTAGTGGTGGTAATGGTTATCCGCAGCTCCCCACCGCACGTATTTTACCTCATGCTGTGCCTACTGCCTCCGGGGTTGGTAGTGGACCTGGTTCTCCAGTTTCTGGAAACAGGGTTCCCATTGATGATGTGGTCGACAAAGTCACAAATATGGGATTTTCAAGAGACCAGGTTCGAGCAACAGTACGGAGATTGACAGAGAACGGACAATCGGTTGATCTGAATGTGGTTTTAGATAAATTGATGAATGATGGGGAAGTCCAGCCTCCACGAGGTTGGTTTGGTCGGTAATCTATCTTCTTCTGATTTGTGTTCATGTACAGAAGATTGTTTCAATTGTATTCCGGGTCAGCTTTTACTGAAAACTTAAGCTGTTTGGATGTTGGGGATTTTCTCTTACTGTTCCATAAATTTTGGTTATGCATTTGTTACCTGTTATTATCCTTTTGCCCGATGTTAATGAATGTGCCGCCTTAACTGAGTCTTTTGTCCTCTCATCCTCCCCCGCCCCGCTGTTTGCTTGGGGTTTAGATAACAGTATAACACCTGACCTTTCTTTCCCTTGGCGCTGCCTTTGCGGTTTTTTTGGTGGTACAACTGACCATGTAATCGTAAAGGGAATTTTGCTTTTGGATCCGTAGATCTTTTTAGAAGGATAAGTATCACATATGCTTATGATACTGGAGGGACGCGCTCTTCATCTATATTCTAGTTGACTCATTTTTAAAGTAAACCAGACGCATGATAAGAATATGACAAACTTCACGAGTTCGACTGTTAAACTAGGCACGTGACAAAATAATGGTAAGGAACTTTACGATCAAACCAACTGGAGACACCTCCTGCTTGCTTTAGTGGTCACTCAATATGTGTTGGAGATTTAATTTTATCTATGTTATTCTATATTGTGTAAGGCATATATTTTTGTAATATTGCGTGAGGCGTATCCTTCTGTGATAGAACAAAAATACATTAAAAAAAAAGAAAATAGAAATATACATACGGTTATAATAGAACAAAAATATATTCTAATATAATAGGATTTTTGAGAAAAAAAAGATAAATATATTTTAATATAATATGATACTTTTGTAATAGAACATAAATACATTCTAATAGAATAACATTAAAAAAAAATAGAACTACACATAATGTTATAATAGAACAGAAATACATTTTAATATAATAGGATTTTTTTAAAAAAAAGAAGAAATACATCCTAATAAAATAAGATATGAAATATATTATAATAGAATAAGATATTCAAAAAAAAATTGTAATATAATAAGATCTTAAAAAAAATAGAAATACATTATAACAGAATAGAATATTAAAAAAAAAGCATAAACTGTTGTAATGTATCAGAAATACATTATAATATAATATGATCTTACATTGTGTGAGGTGTAATAGAATAGGATTTAAAAAATAAAAAAAAACAGAAATACATTATAATAGAATAATAGAATAGGATTTAAAAAAAATAGAAATACATTTTAATAAAACAAGAAAAGAATAGAATCTTAAAAAACAAACAGAAATACATTACAATAGAATAATGGACTAGAATGTTTAAAAAAAAAAACATTGTAATATAATAAGATTTTTTTATAAAAAAAAAAACATACGGTTGTAATAGAAAAGAAATACATTTTAATAAAATAGAATTAAAAAAAAATTATAATAGAATAGAATATTAAAAAAAAAGAAAAACTAACTGGAGACATGACAAAAGTGTGGCAAACTTCACAAGTAGGAATGTCATCAACTCATAAAGACGCTAATCCCGACTGACCAATCTAATATTTTTTTTTTCGAATGTCATCAACTCAAAAAGACGCTAATTCCAACTCACCATCCTAATTTTATTTATTTTTTTTAACTCATCGAAAAACAATGCTATAAATTTTTAAGTCTTCAAAAACAATGCTAAAAGCGCAAAACCATCTGTGGTAATGGAGGGGAACGCATGAATGACCCAAGTCGTTTAGCTGTAGCTCAGCCCAAATGTCAGTAACGCAACCCATTTAATTTATGTCAATCAAATAAGTGTCCAAATGGGGATGAAGTTTTTCACCATGTATATAATTTATTCACCATTTTCGTTGTTCCTGGTCTCCCTCTCCGTCTCCCGTCTCTAGTTTATTATCTTCAACCCCCTAACTACGGGGCCAAACTATAATTTCTCAAAAATAAAAACACTGGCGCAGGCGCACAGCTTCATTTTGCCACTTGACTGGCAACGGGAAGCCCAGTGGAATTTTTAGGTTTTAGCAAATATTAGGGGTGGTTTTCTTGAGCTTTGCCATCAAAATTTTCTCACATCCAGGCTTCTGTAAAACCCTCTTCCTGCTTTTCTTCATAATTAAAGAAAAAGGCGACATTCGAAGGGGGAGCCATATACTTGTAGACTAATTTCACATACAGATTACATATATAGAAGACAAATAATTTTGGGTAAGGTGCCAAGGAACGCTCCTGCCCATAAGTTACTCAGAGATATTATTCTTTCTTTTTCGATATGTACAACGGACACACCAATAGAGGAACATAAACAATCGGAGCCCTAATTCGCGGTTTTTTCTATTAATCAGGTTTCCTTATTTTTCCTTCTTTTAATCTGTCATTAGCATTCGTGTTTTGTGATTATTTCGGATTAGCATTCGTGTAGTTATATGATCAAAATGCTAGAATTTATTTAGGGTTTGAGATATTTTGTTTTGTCCTCCTTTTATCTTTAGGTACGTGTTCATTTTAGGCAATTCTAAACAGTCCGGAGTTTTGGGTTTTTGTAATAATTAGTGTTAGTTTAGTCCACGTTTTACTTATTCTGGGTTTGAGATAAGATATGGGGGGCATGCATGGGCGATGAAACACACAACAAGTTTTAGCTTACTGTTGAAGGGTATATATAGATTCTGCACTACGTGCTGATGCTTAAGCATGGAGTTTGACGAAGGAAATGCATGATTGGCATATTGACTTCTCACTATTCCGCAGGGGGAACACTATGGTCAGCTGTGGAATTGGTGGAGAATTATGTTCTCTTTATAGTTTGGTGGGAACTGCTGAGATTTGGGTGCGTTTCATGCTAGAGAATTCTTTTTGATTAGTTTGATAGAAAGCTGGATTTTATTTTACATTTTCTTTACCTTCTGTTGCTAGGCAGTTGTAATGAATTATTAAACATTCAATGCCAAATGTTATTCTTGTTTGGTGCTTTAATGGTGCATACATGTATGTATACTATGCTGCTTATTAATTGTTTTTGGTAACCTTTTATTTACTGGTCTAACAGAATGAGGTTCTCAGGAGATGAGAAGTATATGGGGACTTCAAAAGTATAAATCACGCAAAGTTGCTAATGTTTTCATAATTAGTCTCTTTTGGTGTCTAGGATGACAATGCTAGCTTAGGACATGAAGCAGAGCCCTTTCTTTGTAAAGGCCTCATGCTTGAATAATTTGGTGAAGCTTAGGTGATGGTTGACAAGCATAAATCAATGAAGTCTCTCTGTACTGGCATGCAGATTCCCTTCCTTTCTATTCTGTTTATCTCTCAAAGTCACATAAAAGCACATCCATTCCTGTTAACCCTCATCAACCATCTTGAGCTGAAATTATTTATATTAGCGTGGGTGGTGTTCTTGATGCATTAGGTTTATATGGAAATGAGATTGGACTGAATGGAACTTGATCATAATTTGAAAAATGGAAAATCTACCTTCCAAACTTATGCTCACAACAGGTCCTCAAAGTCGAAGCCTAAGATGTTTTTTCTTTATATCAAGCTTTCTTCCTACAGCAAGATTTGATCTCTTAGTCACCACCAAAAAGAAGATAGTTTCAGGCTCTTCCCTTTGCAAAGGGAACGACTAACAAGATCTCCATTATCCAAAATGGAATAATTGCTTAGATTTATTTTTAAAAAAAAGACTATATATGTTGGATTGCAAAATTGTATTGTGGTGACATTGGGCTGAGAGGGAAATAGAGGGATGGGATTTTTCTGGCATTTGCATGGTGGGCCAGTGGGATGCTTGCCACAAGGGCTATTATCTTAGTCATAGATCACAACCTTGATAATTTTGTCATTGTTTCTAGTCTATGAGGGCTGTCAAATTTCTTTTAGATTATGGTTTCATTCAATTCAGATGGTGATTATTTTTTTGGCAGATGATACTTTTACCATTATGGGATTCAGTGCATAATCAATTTTAAGTGGACTGCAGAACCCACTGCAGATTTGTTTTAAATTTCATGTGCTGGCTTCTGTAATCATTTCAGTTCCCTTGGGTTTCATTAGCGCAGGAATTCTTCAAAATCAGCTTTTAACTGCTGTTTTCAGTATCACTGTGCTTCATATATAAAATAACTGTTGTCAGTATAACTGTGAATAGAAGCAAAAAAATCTGATGCATGTAGTTTGAATAACCTGTATTTTTGGATAACACTATTATGGTTGCAATTTTGATTATGTTTAATGTCCCCATTGCTCTTTCTTTCAGGTGCCACTGCTATTTATCAATTCTGGTATTAAAGTAGATTTTTTGATTCATCTTCATGGAGCATCAAATTTGATGCTATAAAATTTCTTGGTACTGGTTCCTAAGATGTTACCTATGGACCTAAACATTTCATCTCCAAAGCCCGGCCTTTATCCTAGTAGTGATCCTGAGGAGAAAGAAATCAGTGAAGATGATGATGATGATCGTAATCATAAGCATCGTCGACGAGAAGCTCGTTCTCAGTCTTTGGAGGGGGATGCTTCTGAACAAGTTTTGACACGACCATATAGAAAGCGGAACAAGCCTTTTGAAAATGGGCATCCTTATCGGGAAGGTGGTCCTCAGTATAGTGAAGCGTGGAAAAACCACAATATTATGAATCAGGAGAGAGACTCCCCTGGAAGATTTGAGAAAAGACGCCAACACGTAGCATCATTTGCCAGAACTCCGTTTGATTTAAGCCAAAGAATCCGATTAAACCAATCACTGCCAGCAGAGCCTGGTCCAGTAAGGGGTAGAGGTAGAGATTCTAGTTCCTGGAACCAACGTGATTCCAGGTTCAGTTCTGTAGATATTGCTTCCCACCTTGTTCAGCCAGGATCTGTTCCTCCTAGTCTCTTTGCTGGGAGAGGTTTACCAAATGTTTCAAATGTGCAGAATGCATCATGGAATGCGTTTGGGTTGATTCCAACAATGCCTAATGGTGGTCTTGAAAGTCTTCATACCATTAGTATGCAAGGGGCATTAAAACCACCCATTAATCCTCCTTTAAGTTTGGGCATTTCTCGGCCACGTTGTAGAGATTTTGAGGAACGTGGTTTTTGCTTAAGAGGAGACATGTGCCCCATGGAGCATGGTGTCAACCGTATAGTTGTTGAGGATGTTCAGGTAAAGAGTTAATGGAAGAAATTTTGTTAAAAGGATGTTGTTCTTTTGACATGTGGAGAAATTATTTCAGACTTGATACTTGATCATGTGCATATGGTTTTATGTGTCTTTTTATGTGCTTAGTTCTCAGAGATGAGGAACAGAGTGGCATTGAATGGTAACTATTCACGTAAATGCTATTGTCCATAGTCCTGCTTACTTGCTCTCGTTACCTATTACAAAATAAACTGATAATTTCATTTGAGGAATAATTTCCTGAATTTCTTCCTAAGTTTAGATAAGTTACTCTTACCAGATAAACTGCCTAATCCCAGAGAATAATGAATTGTGTCATTTTGAAGGATGTTGTTATAATTTTCCATTACGCCCCTATCCCTTTGGCACCCTGTACGGAGAAACAATTCGCTGGAGTAATATTCTTCTTCTTCTTCTTCTTATTATTATTATTTTAAGCTATCTTTTGTATGTGAGATATCATGTAAACTGGAATCTGTTTCCCCTTTATAAACTAAAAAGTAATTGATCTAGGATCATCCTAGTTGTATTGCGATTGATTGAGACACTGTTAGGATGTTAATTGAAAAGGTTTAGGTTCAATCTGAATGGAAAAATGGAGCACTGAGGTGGATGAGTTGGAGCAGAAGTAGTTGACTTGTATTCAAGACTAATGAGGCCTAGGCACACCAGACTCTTAGAGAGAGATGGGGACTAAAAGAAACGGATTATGAATTCTTTTCAGAAGACTAGTGGCCTTGATTACTGTTGGTGGAAAAATTGATTACTATTCATTTTATTCTCTTTTATAGAACAATTGACATCTCTGTTACGAAGATGAGCTCTACTCCCTTTACCTATTTATTTATTTCTTTTGTATTTAAAGCTTATGCTTTGAGGAAGTGAAAGTTGCTATAAGGCTATGAATTCCTGTGGTAAGATATTGTATGATCTCCTTCATGCATGATTGTACTCAGTGTTAAACTGATTCTACCATTATAGAATCATTAAATCTACTTGCAATGGAACATCTTCTTTGCCAAAACTTCTTCTCTAAATTTTGTTAACTTAATTTCTTATTGTTTAATTGCAGAGCCTTTCGCAGTTTAATCTTCCTGTTTCACTGCCTAGTGCACATTTGTTGGGAACGCCTGCAGGACAAGGACCTTTACCTTCGAATGCTCCCTCTGGGACATTGATGAATAGCAAAAGTCTACCAAACAAAAGTGGCAAGCCTGGAATGAGCGATGATGGACTGGGTGTGAATGGTGCTTTTATTGGTGGTTCTGTGGCTGGTGGATCTGATCTGTACGATCCTGATCAACCATTATGGGCTAATGATTGTCACGAAACATCACCTGCTCTTCTGAACTTAAATTCGTCCAATGTAGATAAAATTGATCGTTTGTTGGATACAGATAATTCTGAGCATCTTCCGGTTGTTGATGGTTCTGACAATGAGCGTCCAATAAGTAATGTTGGGCCTGCTGCAGCATCTCAAAGTTCATCTGTGTGGGGAAGGATTGGTAGTTCTAAAAGTAGGTCCGACACGACAGAGAAGAATTTATTTAATTTGAATTCCTCTAGTCTTCTTGATAATGATAAAAGCAAGGACCTGGAGTCCATTAGTGGTGATGAAGGCATTGCCCAGAAAAGGAGGCTGATGAATGCTGATGAAATTGGTTCGCCAAAGATAGGGTTGCCTTCACATCTCCAGAGTGATTCTGGACGTAATTCAAGAAAACCATCTCAGAAGGCACTTCGTACTCTATTTGTCAGTGGCATTCCACAGAAAGAAAACAAAAAGGAGGCTCTTCTTTTGCATTTTAAAAAATTTGGAGAGGTTATTGACATTTATATCCCATCAAACAGTGAAAGAGCGTTTGTTCAATTTTCCAAGAGGGAAGAAGCAGAAGCTGCCCTGAAAGCACCTGATGCTGTAATGGGAAATCGATTTATCAAGTTATGGTGGGCTAACAGGGACAGTATACCTGATGATGGATTCAGTGGTGTGAGTGTGCAGGCTAATCTTCGAGCGCCTGCACTTACTGCTAGTCCCACCTACCCGCTTGGTACAAGCAGAGGAAAAGATAATGTCCCAATTTCAGGGCTTAAAAACAATCTTGTTCCTACCTCCACTGCTACTTTATCTGGATTAGATCACCAAAAGCCTGGGGTCAGCAATGGAGCCCAAGCTGCGCCTCCCCTACAAAAGAAGCTGGAGAGTCTGGAGCTTTTGAAGGAGGAACTACGGAAGAAGCAGGAAATGCTTGATCAAAAAAGGAGTGAGTTCAAGCGCCAGTTGAACAAACTTGAGAAACAAGTACTAATTCTTTTCTTTCTTTATTACTTTCATAAGTTTTAAGAGTCAATCAATCTTCTCTGTGAAGTTCGACTTTGTACTCCTCCCGTTGTCTAAGTTCTACTTGATATTAGATCTGCTAGATGGTAGCTGTCATCATATTTGGTTAAAAAGTTGAAGATACCCATGATTGTATCTCAAGATTGCACCGTAAAATACGTAAAAAAATAACCTCGAAAATTAGGTTGTATAGGATAAATTTTGATATCGTGGATCTCAATTTTGGGGCATTTAGTTTGCATTCTCAATACTTCAAACTGCCATATGTAGTTATGCACTTATTCTTTTTAAAATTTATCTGCAAGTCAAAATAAAATTTGATGTTACTAAAACTTTAAAATTGTTCATCATCTGGATGTCAATCTCCTAAATGTTTATTTTTTGCAGGCTACTGGTCTAAAAGATGAATTAGCATCAGATCAGCCTTCTAAGAGACATAAAGGAGGCACATTGGTTGATGTTGCAAAAATTGAGATGTTGCGGTCCAGTAGTTCTGGTACTGTTGATTCATTAAAACAAGTGGAGATGACAACAGATGATACTAGATCTGCAGAGAATGCAGCAGCTCATGGCTTGAAATCTAGTTCCACTATTGCTGTAGCAGAGCCCACAATGTTGAAACCATTAATTCGTCCGTTGGCACCTGTAGGGGCACCTTTTGTCATCAACAGATTCAAGCTGGACAACCGTCCCACTGCATTCAAAATTCTTCCACCTTTACCATCTGGTCTTGCAAATGTAATCCCCCCTTTCTTTGTCTGGGGCACAGTCATTATTGCTTGTTGATTATTTAATTTTCCAACTAATATCCTACTCTGCCTTTCACTCTTTTTTATTTTATTTTTCTTTTTCAAATTGAGTGAGATATGTTCATTGATCCATATTTGATTCAAGTGGCAGTGGCTAATTGGGGTTTTCTTCCACTAGGTTTCTGCTCTGAAGGACCACTTCTCTACTTATGGTGATCTTTCTCTTGTCGAGCTGGAAGATTTTGAGCCTCAAGATAGTGATAATGAACCCGAGACATCTAAAATCTCAGCTCATATAGCTTTCACATCTCGCCGTTCTGCTGAGAGGGCTTTTATAAATGGTAAATGTTGGCAAGGTGAGAATTTACATTTTATGTGGCTGACTTCTAGTAATACTAGCAAGGACATCAGTGGGGAGGAAAGTCCTGCTTTTTTGAAGTTGCCTTCAGATGCTAATGTACAATCTGGTGGAGAAGTTGCAACCCAGGTAACTGCTTCCTCAGGAGATAGTGAATCTGGAACTCTGGAAAGAAGAGGAAATGATACGAAATATTTGGATCAAGTTGGAGATCTAAAATCTAGTTAAACCTGTTTTCTGTTAGGAAAGTTCACCTTCATTTAGACAGTTTTTTTGATGGCCTAATTGTCAGAGTTGTACAGTCAGGTAAACTTTTTGTCAAATGAAATATTCAAGTGTTCTATGAATTGCTGTAATCTGGTATCAATTTTGTTGAACCACTCCCATATTTTGGAAATGTAAAGGGTAATCGTTTTGATTGTCTGAGCTGTTCAGATGCTTCTTGTAGTTGCATCACTGTGTTAAAGAACGTTAGTTACGAAATTTTCATTTGTGGCGGGCGCCATATTTCGTACTGTTTATTTTTGGTTATTTATGTGATTCGCAAAAATAAGTATATATAATTATATATGTTCCTTTGATTGATTGGGGAAATGTTTACCCCATATCTGACACGGTCTAGAGAAGAAAAACGTTTAAATAATATTAATAATGTATTGGCAAATGACCATACTTCTTCAGTCTTCTGTGTCTGCGATATCCAGACGAAATAGATCCTTGACTGCAAATGCACATGCAGTCAAGTGACATTATATACATTATATACGGTCTCTAATGTATTGATGTGTCTGCAAATGCACATCGATACTTCTCTGCTCAAGTGACAGTTCCAGAATGACCGTAAAGTCCGCACTTTAGGCCAATCGTTTGCTGAGCGAGTGCCAAAATTCAGTTCTTCATGGCCAGTAAGACCAGGTCTGGTGAACGTACACGTGAAGTTGCACCCAGGCAGACGCATTTGTGGAAAATACAATCTTCAGGTTTTAACTCCATTGAACAAATGGCACCTTCATACCCACCAGACAGTTTCAGCAACGATGGTTAACTATGCAACCGTGGGTGTTTGACAATTTTGATCAGCACTAATCAGAACTAACATTTTCAGATGGAATCTGCAAGGTTAGTGAATAATGTAATAACAAAATACAATTTAGAAAGAAGTCTCACGGGACCACCATATTAGCAAGCCTAATTTGTTTATCTAGAGGCAGATGGTCTTTCAGAAGAACACATGTACGATGCAGTACCTCTAACAGAAACACTGCTACATCATTCTCACTCATATCAATAGATTGTTGATTAGGTACATAATTATCCGATATGCCCATTACCCAATCATATATTCGCTCTGTTAATGTCCACAAAGACAAAAACACAGACTCTGACACATTGGCAGAGCTTGAATCTAGAAGGAAACTCGAAAGGGTGACAGGTAGATCACTCAGCACCGTGTATCTGTCCACAAACAAAATAGGCATATACTTGCAGCAGTTACCAGACAACAAACCCAGAAATCGCAGAGCCTGTATAGGAACAAAAAGCTTATTATCACGTCCAACTAAAAATGTAAAGCTGCTGAAGTAGATAATTTTGAACCCACTGCAACATTGAAGACACTGACGCCTGTATACATCATTAACCTTGATCCAACACTTTCAAATATATGGGGATAACAACAAAGGCGCACACACCAAATCCACAAAACTTTAATAGGGCAGTTATATGTCAATAGCAATGAAACATGTCATTTTTCACATTGAACCTCACACCTTCGGACATAACAACCAGAACTTATGCATAAAACACTATTGCATAGTTAGACAAAAGTGATGCCACACTGGCCCCTCAGACCTTTTTGCATTCTAACAACTCTAGATATGAGCTTGCATATGCACCCTAGAATTTCCTGTGCACACATCTGACCTTACACCATTCCAGAGGCACAGAAATGAACCTGTGGCAATTAAAAATCTAATCTAAAGGCATAGTAGTCTCTTCAACCACAAGCAAAACCACCAAAAGTGAAATATTTAATGACACACCCCAATTACATAAGTACAGAATATTTGTATTGCCCAGCAAAAAAAAACCAAAACGAAGCCCTCTGAGACGACAAAGGACAAAAGGAGAGAACACAAAGTCACCAAGTGAAGTTGACACACTATCCTACACAAATTTAACCTTTTTTTCCCCTTTGAGGAAGTAATATTCATTATGACCTATAAATAGACATTAACCAGTAAGAAAATATGAAGCAAGGCACATTAAAAGTGGTACAGCTATAGAAAAACAAATAGAAACTTTCTTTCATGTTTTACCCATGGCTGTTGGATCAAGATATTTTGCTTCTCAATTCACCTAACAAAATCCTTAATGCAAACATTCATAAGTTGGCAACAACGCTTTTGGTCCATTAGCTGAAATGGAACAAATAGTAGCCATATCCTTTTTCACTACTAAGCTAAGGTGATATCACGCTTTCCTCTAGCGAGGCAATTAGTAGATATCACCTCATATTGAGTTTAATTTTATTTCTCATCTAACTATAATCTAAATCACTATGTACAATTAATTACTGATGCGCCCAAAGAATCAATGACCATTTCAATCTGAACATTTTGTACTGGCTTGTCAGACCACCTGATGTTCCCTTATGACCAGATTGAACATATGGTGCCAATAATTTCATGAATAAAGGACCTTTGTTTTAACCATGTGTTACTATGAAAATTATTCCATATCAGCAGCTCCAGACACCGACTTTAAACAAGCAAACCTTTTTCCTTTTTCCCCCATTCCCCATGCTGTTAAGTGATTTGGATTCATTCTCTTAGCATACACCAAGCTACATAGGCATAATATAGTAGTTTTCTTACATAAGGCATTAAAAACCTTTCATTGATCTCCATTACATCCATTTATTTAGTTATTAGACCTTGAGTTTGAACTTCACAGTCAGAAAGCAGATCCTAGAATAAAGTTTCTCTTATATATCGAACCCAGCTAGGCACTTCAAACTCATAAAATTAGCATAAAAGTGCATACCGTGGAAGGATAACTTGTCACACAGCTAATTTGCAGTGTATCAAGAAGCCACATCATTTTTACACTATTCTCAGTATGTTGCAGAGTTGCAGCAACTTCCACTAGAACATTCCACATTACTGCAAAAGACATTTCAGAAAGTTTCAGCCTTCTTTGTTGCTAGATAAATTTAATGCTGGACAGAGAAATACTGGTAGGAGTCGGCAAATACCACTTTCCATTTACTTATATGAGATAAACACGAGATTTTAATGGCTATTAGAAAATATTTTTCCCATTACTAGCCCCCAACTCTCACAAACTCACCTTCGGATCTACAATTTAGCATATAATGTTTCAGTTTTCCAAGCTCACTTAATGGCAGGAAACCAGTTCGCACCAGTCTGGCTTTCGCTTGAATTTTTTTCACACCATCAAAGAAATGGCTATTCTCCTCCACAAAGCTTACTTCAGATGCCTACAAGGACCAGCAAGTCAGATATTAAATGAAACTAGCTTAAGCAAAGGAATACGAAAACATAGAATCATAAGCATGATAACTCACATGAAGCCATAAAACCATCTGATCAGATGGAATGCTAGCTTATTTCATAAATCATTTGTAATTCATGAAAAACAGAAGCACAAATGGTGTATTAGTCTGCTAAATTAATCAATAAAAATTTGCAATTTCATTAATGACGTTTTCATGCAGATTTCAATAGCCTATTGCAGTAAACAATAAGGGCAAAAATAAACACAGCTGCCAGCACTGATTTACCACCAATAAAAAAAAAAGTAAGAAAGAAAGAAACAAGAGATGAACACACCTGCAGAAGATCTAACAACCATCCCTGATTAGCCTTTCCTAGGCAACTAACTGCTTCAGACCACTCCTTGGAAATCCCAGAACATGATTCTATAATGTCCATTGCAGGTAACATAGCAAAGAGCACCTTCATACAGTTCTCTATATCAGCCATACACTGTTGGGTATGAAAAGAATCTCCATCCAAACACAAAGAAAGACCTTTCCAACAGGAAGTCCGTAATAAGCTTTTCTCGTCTGGAGTGTACTGCTTAGAAGAGACTAACCACAAAAAGAAGTTAACAATATCATCAAATAACTTCTCAAGCCTTGAAACTGAGAATATTTTTATCAGATCACCCAGATGCAAAAGAAGACATGACTGCAGATTTAGGTCAAGAGTCCTAAACCTGGGAAGGTCAGATAGTTCATTAATGAAAATAAGGAGTGGTTCAATCTGATTTGCATGACATAATGAGAACAATATACATTCCTCTCGAAGACCTCCTTTCTTAATAGAAGAATCCAAAGACAACAACTTAACAACTTGATCCTCATACATCATGCACCGTCTAATTATTGCCCCCCAATCCAACACTGGCAATCTAGAAGCAAATGATAGACACCGCAAAGCACCTACAACCGTGGTAACATGTGAAGTGGTAGACATCTGCATTCAGGAAACCAAAAGTTAGAAGAAAACTAAGATGCCCTGAATATAGTGGCAAAATCAGTCATTGCTAAATTGATTATTTCCATGTTTCAATGACCTGCCATCATCTGAACCATTGCAGTATTTACATAATTCCAGGGTTCAAGTGAAGACTAAGGAACAAGACATGTCAAGCATGATCAAGAAATGGTCTCCGCACGAATTTAGCTCAAGAAATGGTCTCCGCACGAATTTAGCTAGATGGTTGCATTTAGGATGGTTAGTAATCAGTTTCATTCACAGGATCTCTATTTGAGCAAGGGCAGTATTCAGTTCAACAATATGCTTGATAGCAGTTCAGAATATGTAATAATATTAACTGTACATTAACAAAAACTTCACTGCCAGAACATAGATTCAAATCCTTATGACTTGTATATATTTCCCAAACAAAAAAATAGAGAAGGGAAGCGAGTACTAAAGCAGGCCCACAAGAGAGACATACCCCAGGATCCAGATGCATTAGCCACATGGAGATTTTGAGGACCAAACAGTCCTTGGGAAGACTTTGAGAGACTGAACTAATTGCATCCCCTTGAGAAATGATTTCCTCATTTTGAAGTTGCCTGAACCACAGAAAATGCCTAAGGAATGACATTGCCCAGGCTGCAAATTGCCGCAATTGATGGTCATCAGAATTTTGAGCAACCAGAAAAATCTCCCGCACCAACAATGTCAATTCAGGCTCCATGGGTGGAATGGAAAGAAGAGGACCCATGATTCGAGGAGATTCCAACTGGATAACAATACATTGTACATTAAGAAAAATGAAACAGAATTTTCTTTCAAGCTGGAGTTTGGTAACAAGAATATAATCACCTTTTGATCAAAGGTAATGTTCACCTCGGTATAAGTGATGTATTGAAGCGGTAGTTCTACACCTGCTCCTAATGAACTTATGACTCCAAGCATTCCTCCCAAATGGACGAAAGGAGGGTAAGGACTGGAGTAACTTTTCCTAAACAATGATAGTATCTCTTTAACATTGTTGACTTTTAAGGAGTAGATACCTCCATTTAAGATGCTGGATAACAGGTTTCCTGCTCCTACACAAGATGCCATCAACAAGCTCTGGTGGAAGGTACTAGATTGTTCAACAGATACTAGCTCAGAAATTAGCTCTATAAAACTGCTTACTAGGTGGTCTACCTCAGTATCATCAATCAGTTCTACTCGTTGACAGAAAGCCACTATAATAGGTAGGGCCAAGCATGAGCCCACAGATAATACTATCTCACGTCTTTCTATACCTGTATTTATTTGTAATGAAGGATTGAAATACGGAATGCAAGAAATGATCCATTCTTTTATATTTATGACTGCATCATGAGCTCCAGAACTGTATATTGCACTAACAGAACTTCCCAAACCCAAGATAAGTCCAGCAACACCCCATATATCTTCCTCTGAATCATCACAAGACTCATTCAGGAACTCAACTGAAACACCTGGGCCAGAGTCAACCCTTCCCAGTGGAATACATGCTGGTAGCTTTTGTAATATATCAGTAGAAGATCTTGTGAACTGACATAGACTGTGGGTCAATACCTTGATGATATTTCTCAGTAAGCCTACTTCTTCCATCTTGTAATTTTCTTTCTCCAACGAAGAATTACCTTCAGAGTCCACTCCTGAAAGAAGATCTTTACATGAAAACCCCAATCCAACACCACAAGCCCCTTTCACAAGAGTGCTTTTGCTAATGGATGCAACCTGAAAAGACATAAAGGTTTAGTGTTTATTACATCATCTCTTCTAAATAATATTCCCTGCTCTACTTGGTCAAAATTTGCAATATCTATTCCTTTCATGCATTAGGAAAAATGAGTTGATTACTCATATTCATTATAGAGGCCATGTAACAAAAGTGTAGAAATAAACCAGCAACTTCTATATTTACTACTGCTCAACAATCTAGTCTCTAGTGGTTGAAATTTAGATATCCAACCCAACCTCCAAGGGCATTTAGAGAAGTATACATGACCAACATTTAGAACATTAAAACTACCAGCAGAGAAGAGTAATCATATCCCCAGAAACATAAAACATAGACAAACTCCATTCCCATGATTAAGCCAGCTTTGGAATATACCAATCAGACATCATACCTCAAGAAGGGTATTGATATTTTCATATTTCTGTTTGTGGTCAGTGACATGAAGGCAACTTGATACCAGTCCAAGAGAAATTGCAGCTGTCCACTGGCGGTGCTCATGTTCGTGTTGCAACAACCAAGATAGCAAAAATTTTGAGGCAGAAGATTTCACAGCATGTACTGGCTGGGGAAGCACCTGAAAAAAGCAATGTGAGGAGAAGCAGAATTGGGAAGGCATGTATATTTAGATCTAAATTAGATCAATAAAAGATCTTTGAATAATCAATCAAGGGCCTAGGACATTAAAGACAAAGAAATCACTTGAATTAGCGGGGAAATTTATTCACTAAATTTTTGAATAATCAATAAAGGGCCTTTGCCCCTGGATTCCAATAATTCATGTTAGCCAAAAAGTCCATGTTCCACTCACAGAAAGAAGTTGGGGGCGGGATGAAGACAAACCAGCTAGTGGACAAAGCAACTGGCTAAAAATAACCAAGATGACAGACGTATCCAGGTAAATATTCTGAAAGCATAAACCAATTTGCCATAAATGTTATAAATGCAAATATTTTGCTTCCTTGCTAAGACACAAATGCAATAACAATTAACATGCCCATTATTGCTCCAGATCTTCTCTACGAAATTCCCTTCCATTTGATGTTTACCTTCATTTAACCATTCCTAAATAGGACTTGGTTAGAGTTTATAGACATATTAAAATTACAAAACGGAAGGTAAACTGTAATATAAAAATGGTGCAAAAGATCCGTGGCCCATGATAAAACTATGCAGCAAAAGATTATTTGTTTTCCAGAAGCTCATTCTCAAGGCTCTGTAACCTACCTGTAATAAGTTGCTTGATTAAGCATGAAGAAAGTTAAAATACACTGTCTATGTTTTGCACATCTATTATTGTCTGTCAAGCTAACACATGGTTTAACTATCAAAGTAAGAATGCTTGGCGGAAGCATAAATAATACAAACTTACTAACCCCCCAAGAACAATATTAGAAAATTTAAGTCACTCTAAGCAATAGAGAGAATATTTACTGAACAAAGAGCCCCAATAGCAAGACCAATATTTTCTGCAGCGCTAGGGATACACTCATCAGCATTTTGTCTCATAATCTGGCATGAAAGTAAAGGAAACAAGCCATTTAATGCATTATTTAAAAATTAGCAAAAGGAATCTTCTAGACCATAGCCAAAGGAAAATGAATTCTTTATCAAAACCTTCAAAATATTGTTTGCAGCTTTCGCAGTGCTACCCAACAATGAGGGATGTGGCTTTGCATCAAGTAACTTCAACTGAACCTTCACCCATCGTTGCATAAATGGTTTCCATGATTGCAATGAGAAAAGGGCAACCAGTATATTCCTTGAAAGCTGAAGAGAGGAAGCTATTTCTACCATTACATTCTCAAATTTAGAATTTACTTCATCTAATTCCTGCAAATGAACTTACACATGTAAAATGAGTGAATTCATTGTAACTGAGTTCATGTTTTAAAGAACTATCAATATTATCTTACTTTTAACGCCCCTCGGTTGCTCAAGTTTATAGGTGCAAAAGAAAAGCAAAACAATGCTGCACCAGGTAATTCTGAAACTTGACTTTCATCTCCTGTAAATTAAATAAATACCAAGATGAAAAAAATCTCTCAACCATGTCAGGGCAGCCCATATGCACATGTACATGTATAATAATAGATAAATGTACACATATACTTTATCTTCCAAAAAAGTACATGAAATTACACAATTGAAGAGCTTCATGACTACTATAATTCTATACTCCCAATACAATATCTGTTTAGTGTTAGATCAGGAAAGTCATTCGGCAACTAAAGAACCAATTGCTATACACAAAACACCAATGAAATGAACAACAAAAAGCAGGATCAAACTTTATCAATTAGAAGCCTCAATTTCATTGGCAAAAAACATAGAACTTCTACCTGCAGAAAAGATAACCTGAGGAAAAACATCCAGCATCTTCTCAATCTTGTTTCTATGTTCCCTTTTCTGCTTCACTAAACTTCTCCGGTTACTGGAAGAACAAAACTCAAATTTAATCATTCAAAAAACACATGCGCGAGCGTGCACATACACAACTTCAAGAACTTCAAAATTTCCAGAAAAAAACATTAAGAAAGATGATAAATATGTTCCTTTACATGAACTCATAGTCAATAATTCTTGATTCAAATCCTTCTAATGCTCTTAGTACTTCTGGATCAGTCTCTGACAAAAGAAATTCCAGGTTCACGTCCTTAAAATCTGGAATGCTTCTCAAAATATGCACCACCTGAAAGAGAATGACATGTTCAAATGAATGAAACAAGTATGACTAAGAGAATGCAAAAACTACAATCCTAGACAGTACACACTTCCTTATTCTTTTTGCTAGAAGCATGGGTGCCAAATAAATTGATTTGAGCACTCCAACCCCCCCACCCCCCACAAAAACCCAACCCCCAAAAGGGAAAAAAAAACAAAAGGAAAAAAAAAAGATTTCATTCACCTAAAAAAAACCAAAATATACCTCATAATGGCTTAGAGTCACAAATGCAGTTGCCCGAGTTTTTGTCCACGAAGAACCATGACCAAAATTTCTGGAGGTTCCAATTTCCCACAACATTTTCAAAATGTGCGAAGCAGCTTCGGGGTATGCTTCAGCATCCATTGCTCCCCATCGTAAAAGAATACATAGGCTGTGTGGACAAGTACTTCAAGTTATACACTAGAGTTAAGGGAAAAATGAAGAAAACTATGTAACCAAAATTTTCATTTATGTTCTCAAAGACCATGCACATTAGGGCCTCCCAACATACACAAGAAACACTTGTGAAAGTGATTACTTTGCCAAATAGAAACATTCATTGAATTACCCCTCTGGCTAAGATTATAGAACATCAAACACTAACCTCTTTGCCAGACACTATAGGCAATATAAGACAAGATTCAAAGAAAATCAAGATAGGTTTTGAAATTTTTTAACTCACCTATAAGCAACAACCGCATTTGTGCTGTATCTTAAGACGTGCTTCTTGATCACATTCCAAGCTGTATAAAAATCTAGACCAAATATTTGCACAAAATCAATGAACTTGTCAATAACCCTTGGAGTGGATACCCAGACTTGCAAGCTGGGATGAATCCAACTTGACCAGGCTGATCATCAATTCAGAAAGTGGAAAAATTCATAGTGTGTTATACGGCTGTGACCACCCCAAAAAAGAACATCTGAAACATATACATTGACTAGAAGCAACATATTAGCAGTGTCCAAATAGACACTATAGTATAGTGTAATCTCCATGAAGCAGACAACAAAATGTCTGCTTTGGTAGTAACACAAGAAAATCAAAGAACAGCTCCAGCTCTTACTAAGAATTGCCCTAGTTGAATAAATGAAGAATATCATTCAGATCATACAATCACAGGCAATCATGAAAATAGATATAATATAAATAGTGCTGTCTAATCAAAATTTAGAACAAGAAGATTTGAGCTTATGCAAGATCAAAGATATCAGAAGCGCACAAAAAGAGTCAACAAGAAAAATTATTACCAATAACATCTGCTTCACAAAGATGTGCAAGACTCTGGAGTCCAAGAGACTGAACAAGACAATCCTCATTTTCAATGCAAGCCTATCATTTAAAATAGAGAAATTATAGAGCTAGGATCAACATGCTTGGCAAACCATAGGAAAGATGGTCATCATATAGTACCGCCACAGATAAAACAAGGTCCACACCCCTATCAGGATTTTTTCGGCAAACATCCAGGACAGAAGCAGCCAAACTGATGCAGACATCTTTCTCTGATGCATGTTCAACAAATTTATTCGGTAGTAGCACTCCCTATGCCCAAGCGAAGGTAACAACACCACTTATAAAACATATTCAACAGGAGGTAACATTGAGATGAGAAGAAAAAAAGCATAGTAAAATCCTGTGTAAACATTAAAGATTCAAGGCTTGCTTGCCAGATTCATTTCTTTACTAACAAATGAAGTCCGTTGTTCATTCATAATTGAATGACACCACTGCAATCTAAAGCTTCAAATCATCAAAGGAGATGACAGACTAGGGAATACAGCCATTTGTACATAAATGAAATATTTTCATAAACTTTGAAATACCACCTAATGCTAGAACATGAGAAATTCAAAATTTTTCCAGCAATGGCCTCACATACCATTCCTCTGTTGCAGCATCTTGCTGACAAATTATACCACAGCTGATTAATGCCCCATCTTTCCCATTTTGTCCCTCTGTCCAGCTTAAGTCATTATGTGCAAGTCCTAGAGGAAGGTTTTCTTCTGAAGGCATCAGAGCCTACTTTCAGCTAGAATGTATCAGAAACAGTGGGATTCACCAAAAAGGCCAAACAAAAGGTTGCAACTTCATAGGTTTCTTTTAATTTGACAAATCATTGCTTAGACAGACCTGCAGGCATGGAGTAGATAGAAGAGCTACAATAAGTGCTAGCGACCTTCAGAGTAACTCCATTATCATTCTTTCCCTTTAAGGGGGTATTGGTAGTTTCTCCAAACCTCAGGGTTTGTTTGGTAGTTTTGCTAAAGCTCAGGAGTGGTAGATGTAACTTACCCAAAAAATTATCG
Organism: Gynochthodes officinalis; assembly: GCA_020080225.1. NCBI lineage: Eukaryota > Viridiplantae > Streptophyta > Magnoliopsida > Gentianales > Rubiaceae > Gynochthodes > Gynochthodes officinalis. The sequence goes on from CM034621.1 coordinate 36,849,590, forward strand.
TGAAACATCCAAATCAATTATTTCTGAGATGCTAATGAAATTCATAATTAACCGATCATCATCATAAGTTCACACGTTGGATGTATTCTTCTTTGAACTTGCCCATAAATGTACTAGTCGTGACACTCTTATAATGAACATGCCCATAAATGTACTAGACATGACACACTTATAATGAATTTAATGATAAAAATGGAGAAAGACACTAGGTCAGAAAGACAAAAACAGAGATAGACATGAAATATAAAAAGGATAAGCCAACTCATCTGCAAACTAATTTAGGGCATGGAAATAGATAATATTGATTCACTGACTGCTTATGTGTACACAAATTGGTGTTCCCATATACGAAGTCGCTGAGATTGGCACAAGATTCAATGAGATCTACTCAGAAAAAACCTGATTACAGATGGAATTGACCTTTTGAAAGAACAATTATTATGCATTACATGTAACAGCAGAACAAGAATGGAACAAAGTCATAGCAAACGGAAAAATTATTTACATCAGTGTGGTGGAGCTTCCATTTTCTTTATCGTCTACTTTGATGGTTCCTTTACCATAGTTTTATACTCCAATTGGAATGTGCGAAGCACATCATCATGGGCAATCTAAGGTAAAACCCACAAGATTTTGAACTCATTGTTACTTAAAACTAAAAGAAAATCCTCACCTGTAAATTGCCAAAGATGCGGTCATTGATCTCCCAGGTCTTGCAAATCAAGCGTGCAGCAGTAGCATATAAAACTCTGGAAAATAATAAGAACAGGATAATTATTATGCTACCAGAAGAATAATACACAGAACAAAGGATGAAGATGGTACAGGGGATAGATAAGTCGCAAAATCATCACCAGCATTCAATTGTCAGAAGGATTTTCTCTCTCTCTCTCTCTCTCTATATATATATATATAAAACAAAGATGAAATCTTTAATATTAGGGTAAGGGTACAACATAGTCATATACTTTTAAAAAGTTTTAAACTTAAACCTTTTTTTTTTTTGGGCAAAATATATCACTTAACTTCTTAAAGTGTTTAAATTTAGTCATTTTGTCAATAATTTCTGTTAAGACAGACAGAAACTCATCCACATGTCATGTCCTGTCTACTCACACAAAAACTGCAAAAGACACTATAGCTTATTACTTATAAGCAGTTGACCGTGACAATGGTTCCATCATTGGTCTTACTTGTATACATTGGGAACAACAATAACATCAATTTAATCCTCACAATTCAGCTCACAAAACAAACAAAAAACCAAATAAAAGAAATTCACAGACACAAACCAAATCTTGAAAATGAGAATAAAATTGCACCTGGGTTGAACTTTCACATAATCAGGAACAGTGCCACCCATCTCACCACCAAAGGGTTGCTTAAAAGAAGGTGGATTATGTGATGGAAACAAAGTTCGCAGAGTACAAGGAGGAGCACTTAGGTGGTGGGTGGAGGCCGGAACCCCAACAGTCATCCCTCCCCTTTGGGGCAGAGGCTACCAAGACATAGAAGGGGAAGTAGAATTGGCAGTAGATGAAGAAGAATGAGGTGGAAGAGGAAGAGGAAGAGGAAGAGGAAGAGGAAGAGGGAGAGAATAGTGTGAGAAAAGGGAAGGTAGTGATGGTTGTTTTTGCTTCTGCCAAGGTCTATTAAAGGCAGCTGGTCTTATTTGGGGAGTGGTTTGCAATTGAGGAGTGGAGGTTGTCTGGTGAGGGTTTTAGGTAGTAGAGGAGAGGGGCAGTAAAGGATAAGTTGAAACAGGAGTGGTGGGGGGTGGAAGAGTGGCGGCAGAGACACTGGTAGTAGTTGGTACAGGAGAGAGTGATGGTGGAAGAGGCTGCTGTACTTCTGGTGGCAGTTGAGGGTTGTTTGGGTTCATTCTCTATTTTAATGAATATTTGCCACTTTTTTTCTTCTTTTTTTTTTTTTTGGTTGTCTTCCATGTTTAATGAATTTTTGTGTGATTTTAGCATTGTGCAGGAGCTTCTGAAAGTGTTAACTGAATTTACTGACGGAGTGACTTCATTTAAACACTTTAAGAAGTTAGGTGACTTTTCTTTACAACCCTTCCCACCCCCAAATGAAAAAAAAAAAAGGTTTAACAACCAAATTTAGAACTTTTTAAAAGTATAATGACTATTTTGTACATTTACCCTTAACCTTACTAAAAAGTTTCAAAGCAAAAGGCAACATTCAAAACATCATGAATCAATTTAACACATTTGAAGCAACTTTGTGCAAAATTAAGTATAACAATTGCAACTGACTAATCCTCTCAGTACTAAAGATGGCAACCCAAATAAAATCAGGTAGATAGCAATTTGATCAAATAAAATTTACAGCCAAGCATTAGAGCATAAATGAGGTTACAAAAGCATATGGAAGACCTACGGTTTCACATCCTTATGAAGCATTGGCAATACAGTCTGAACTATCAGCGGCAACATTGCAGGATGAGAAGCAAGTGAAGGAAGCATTCCAAGAATCTTCAGCTGCAGATAAGAATTAACACATTTACCAGCAAAAATCATAATGATCCTCTTGTGTACATACACAACATAAAGAAAAACTCATCTGACCAGGGAATATGACGACAAGGAAAATTTGATAGTGGGCTAGTGACAATTAATGAAAACTCACCAACATGCCATGGAAGTCAATGTCTTTATCTTTGCCAATAAATGTGTGGTTGCAAAATAGAATGAATACCATCAACGACACACCAAGTTCAGGGTTCATATTGCCAATAACAGCCAAGAGATCTACTGAAGAATTCCCCAATTTCTGATGCAAAAGACAGACACTGGCAATAGCACCAAGTAAGAAGGAAATTTCTGTCAGGACAAAAAGGAGTAGCATGTTAAATGGGAGCAAATACAAAACAGAAGACTTCAAGGGGACAAAGAACAAGTAGCAACCTGCAATAAATATCTCCTGAGACTTAGATAGAGGTCGACCAGACTTTTTTTTCTTAAAAATGAACAAAGAATAGTCCCGCACTAAAGAAGTCCAATATTTGGATACTCCACGTCCATTATGAATATCGCCTTCAGCAGAAGAAAAATTGAGAAAAAATGGACAAGCTAATGAAGATGGATCCTGAAATAAGAAGTGCAATCAGATACATTACAACATTTTTGCCCAACACAGCAGCAATTCAGCCTCAAATGCCCAACCTTCCACTATCACTCATCCCTGATTCTTACCAGCATGTAATAGTGAGAGGATAATAACTTGTTGCAAATAATTATTGCCTACTATGTAAAGAAATTGAACCAGCTGGATCTTAGATAGGCTTGGACAGAGCATAATATGAATCAGGAGACCATTCACAACAAAACACAATATCATACTCTGTGTAAATACTAACATCTCTCTTTATGCCTTTTTTTTATTTTCAAAATTGGTGAGCAAAAATATATCAGATAATGATGACAAAGTTTCTGAAAAAGAACAATTAGTTTCAGCTGTAGGATTAAAGAGGTAAACCTGAAACCATAAATGCTGGAGAAACCTATAAATGATGCATCCAGGGGAGCTAATAGAGGGAAAAGCACTCTGTGGATCTTGCCCTTTCTTTGGTAAAACCGACAAAGCTATCAATCTCTTCTCTATAGAAGAAATAACAGCAACTGCAACTTGCTTAACAAATTTACTTGGCGATGACACAATGTTTATGACTGGAAAAATGAACAAAAGCTCCTCACTCAACTCGCTAGAAGTTTGACCGACATCGTACGCTGCAAAGTAAATTGTCAATGTATTTTACTTGAAGAGAACATCTAAGAAACACATAAATGAAATTGCAATTAAAGAAGTAGGAAAATGGTCATGTAGATAATAGATAATAACAAATATAACAACAATTTACCACCACAAGCTCCGGAAATCATAAATATTTATCAATTATGGGTTTCATAATCTATTATAATATCTATAACTGACACGAAACTACAAACTAAGGCACACATATGGAAGAGACAAAGGCACATACATGCAAGTCAAATAAATTTTTACACAATGAGAACTTACATAAACAATGATAACATAATATTTCTTCACATTCACCAGTTTTAATCTCGATGAGGAAAACTGGTGAAGCCTAGCCGTTAATGGGTGTCAGATTCTTTTACTTTACCAATGAGTTCTGAAACAACACTTAATTGATAAAACAACTACACACAACTGAAGAGTGAAAGAATGCATATATTTAAGCTAAACTATGTAAACTTGTATTTAATATAAGGGTCATGATAATAATCAGAAGAAAAAGCCTATCAGTAAATCATGTCATAAGAAACAAGCATACCACTTTCCATTTTCCACTCGAAGAGAAAGAGAACCAGTTTCAGAATAGCAAGCTGTTCATGTTCAAGCTCCGACTGAATGAGAGGTACAAACAAGGATAATATCACTGAGGAAAATTCGGACACATAATTCAAGCCTAGCTCTTTCTGAATGACCAATAAATGCCTTGACATTTTGGAAATGTTCTCAAGTTCCTGGAAGTGAGGATGAAGATCCTTATGCAGTGAGAAAATGGCCTCCACAAGTTCCACACCACATAACTGCACCTCACGAAGTAGCTACCACATAATAGTACTAATTATGTCAGTTAAATTGGATGGCTAAAACAGAAGCTACAATAGTGGTGCACTATCAACTGATATAATAATAATAATAATAATTGGAGTACAAATAAAAGTACCAATCCCTTTTCCACCAGCTGCTTCATAATAACCACGTAAGCATCCACCGTACATTCCACAAACTGGCGAAGTACCTCAAGATCCTACAGTGAGTACCACTGAAACGATTATCTCATCTGAAAAAAGCTCCATGACTGTGCTTGCTTCAAAAATTTATGAGATACAGTAGCCACGTTTTCCAATTTTAATTAAGATTATAAAACCCTAAAATTCCAAATAGCCTCAAGGACCTCAACAAATTCACTCACTTCCGAATCGCGACATGGGAAGTATTTGAGACATTGCATCAGCAGCTTAATCAAAGGAATGGCGTCAGGAGGGAAGGAGCAACTAAGTGACGCCATCAAAGACATTAAAGTCCTTACAAAAGAACGAAAACAAACTGAAACAGGCATCTGAATAATTGAGTAATTCAACAAAGGCCTCAAGAAGTCACAAACTTCTGTCATCCCCAAGTGCTTATTTTTCACCACAAATATACCCACTTGTCGCACAAGCTCCTGTTGAACTTCAGTTCGACAAGAAAGAATCTGCACAAATAGCTCAAAACATAAATTAAATATAAACAAGTTTAAAAAAATAGTCATTCGACCCAGACAAGCAAAACTTATCCATTCTTGCCTTAACAAACGGATGATTTTCAGACGATCGAAACCGAAACAAGGAAGATTGAAACCCTGATTGAACAAGAAACCCTAGAGCTTTCACGAAAACATTGACGAAACGGGAATCGGATGCTTCAAGGGCGGACTGAAGCTCCGTCAATGCCCGAGAAAGGTCCATTTTGGAGTCTTTCACGAGGCGGCATAGTTCGCGGACAGAATGTTCCACCACAGGCGCGGAGGTAGACTGGAGGCAGTAACTGATGGCGTCTCTTCCAGGGTCCGAGTCTGGGCTAAGGTACGGAGGAGCGGTTCGGAGCTTCTCGAATATTGAAATAACGGCAAACTTTTGCAACGATGGTTGAGGAACCCGCGTTTTCTCCATCAGCGAAGTGTATGAATCCATTCTTCGGAATGAAATAAACCCCCGATCTCGGCTTGCTACGGAAAACGAAGTGAAATGAGCTGTGAGAGAGGTATGCCTTCACTGAGGATGTACCAAGGGCTGAGCCATGCCGGTGACTCGGTGTGTGGGAAATAAGGCGGTCGGTATTGGGGGACTATTTATGGGGAGCAGATGAGCTGTTTTTTAAAATGCTAGTTTACAGTTATGCCCTTATTTTTTTCGTTATTCACTTATTTGGTGAGCCTTTCATGCTTCCTTGGATAAATTTATATAGATATATCTTTTTAATATATAACTATATTCCGACCAATTAGCAATTATTGGTAATATTAGAATAACAAAAGTAATTAGAGGCGAAGGGAAAGGAGGTAAAAAAACAAAATTAAAAGTTTTTTTAATGGAGAGAGTAATAAGTTTTTGATATGTTTATCAAACCATTAAAATTAATTCATAATAATGATAAGTACCAAATGTCCAAATTTTAAGTTGAATCCCCAACTTTAAGGGTCTCTCACTCTCTGATTTCACAGTTGATAAAAAATGTTAATCACGATATTCCCAATAGCAAGTTGGGGAAAGGGGGCGGCCCACAGATCAACCACACAAAGTATCAAAAGTGTGATCACCAATATATTAATGAATAACAAACATTACACACAATAAATTTATTGAATATAAAACCAAATATCATACTAAACCATGTCATAACTAGATAATTGCAATTTCGTCTTACTAAGTCATATATTTTTGACGTGAGAATAAAATAGATAATTACATTTAACAATAATGCCAATCCTATTTTGGGTTTTGCCATTTATAATGTACTAGTATTGCATGGAACCAAATATCATACTGAACCAAATTATAAGTAGATAATTACAATATGATCATATTAAGTTATATGTTTACATTTCTTGTGTGGTTTGCGGGCTATTACACAGGGGTGGGGTTTACTCAGTGCGCACCCTTGGTAGCGGCTGTGGGTTCTTTAGTCAAGAAAAAAAAACAATTAGTGTAAGACTGCCATGTAATGCATAGAATGTCCAATAATTTGGTTGATAATTTGTTAAATATACATTGCTAATTTTTTATGATAAAACAAATTTTAAAATGTTAAAGAAAAATTATCAATCAATTAAAACTAATAAAATTATGAAATAATATATTGTTGAATAAAAGCATAATATCATGATTTCATAAACTGTGGTGATAAAAGTATTTTAAAATGTAAAAACTACTAATTAGCGATAAAAATATAATATAAAATGTAAAAGGTTAATTTGTTTAAATCATAAACTATTTGTATATAAATTATAAAACTAATTGTAAGTTTGATATTATATATAGATAAAGTGAACGATTAATTGTTATAAATAAAAATATCAAGCAATTAAAATTTTATAAAACAAAAATACAAATCATAATGTCTCAAAACATGACACACAAAAAGACATGTCAAGTTAGAGGGGGTAAAAAAAAAGTAATAATATTTTAATTAATGATACATATATTACTGTAAAAAAATATATAATTAAAAAATAGTAAAATAATTAATTAATTGTTAAAAAACATACCAATGAAAATTAAGTTGTTAAAAGCAATAAGAAATTTAACCATCTTCAAATTAATAACAATTCATCAGTAGTAAATAGTAACTATAGTTTGTAAGATTTAAAACTTTAATCGTCTTATAATTACTAAATATTGATATTAATGTTAATATTACAAAATAATAAAAAATTTTAATCTTTAATATTTATAATAATTACATTAAAATCGAGTGACAAACTTTTTCTTGACGAACCCGCAACCGCTACACTACCAAGAGTGTGCACTAGATAAACTTTTCCTCCGTGTAATAGCCCGCAAACTATACAAGATATACAAACCGCACAGTGCAATAGATTCGACTAAGAAAGTGTTAACAGAGGATTTGAACTTGTGACCTTAAGATCCCACACTCGCTGTCACACAAATTTAGCCACTCCCGAGGGGGCTAAGTGACAAACTTTTTATTTTTATATAATAGTGATAATGATGATATATAACGGTGATGCCATCCTTATTTTGGGCTTTGCCATTTATTATGTATTAGTATTGTTTTTGACGTATTTGTTAGGACTTTAAGGCATATGAATTACAATACATATAATTCCATCAATTATATATATCTGCAAACTATACAAATAAGGCTCAACCTTGTAGAAACAAAAGAAAGGATAATGAAAATGGAGGAAGTAAGAGAGAGGAAGAAGGAGGAGGATAGGGCAGAAAGGGAGAAAAAAATATAGGAAATGGGGGAAGCAAGGATATGAGAAGGGAGAAACCAGACAAAAACAGAACAACCAACATCTGTAGCCTGCACCTCAAGTTGCTTATTTATACTTGTTGTCCGTTAATTAACTTAAGGGATAATATATTAAAATATCTTCAACTTAAGTGCTTGTAACCATTTTGATCTGATCTTTCAATTGTAACAACTCGATACCTAAATTTTAAAATGTGTAATAATAATGTCATTTTACTGGAAAAAAAACGAAAAAGCCTTCCTTAAAGACAAAAATGACAAAAAAAATTGATATAGTTTATTTTTTTTATTAACTTTTTAAAAGAAAAAATTTAATAAAATTATGTAAAATTTTGTTAAAAATTTTAATGCAAAAATACAAAAAATTATTATATGATACTTTGTTTTTTAACCTCAAATTTTTTTTGTCATTTTTGTCTCTAAATTTTATTAAATTTTCATATATATATATATATATATATATATATATTGTTTAAAAAATATATATTATATAGTGTAAATAAGTTTATTAATTTTTTTTTAAAATTTATTTTATAATTTTAAACAATATGTTTTATATCGGAGGGTTTTTTCGTCTTTTTTTTTCCAGTCATAAGATATTATTGTTACACATCTTAAAGTTCATGTGTCGTTTTATTACAATTGAAAAATCGAGTCAAAACAGTTACAAGTGCTTAAGTTTGGGACATTTTAATATATTATCCCTTAACTTAATTAATCATTCCCTTAAAGCTTAATGACATCGTTTGGTTGTGCAGTAAAACTAGGGTTGCAAAATTAAATTGGTTCCCAATCTTCCAAACCTTTACGTAAGACGGCACCGTTTTGCATATCCATCCCATATGCTACATTTGTCCAAATTCTATTAAGGTCACAATTCAAAAAAATTGTCAATTCATTACAACCTTATTCTTTATTCAACCTTAATTCATTTGTTTGGTTCAAATGAATTGAAACTGCTATGAATTCCAATTACACCCAAAGTCTGAATTGGAATTCAGGTTCATTACTTTTAAATTGCAATTCGGTGCAAGTTTATAATTAACAAATTTATTTTCCTTATAATTTATCCTTCAGCTCACTTTACTTTATCTCTCATAAATTTTCTCAGTCTACTTTCTTTCCTGTCATTTTCCCACTCTACTTTCTCTCGCATCATTTTTTTCACTCTACTTTCTCTCGCATCATTTTTTTTTTCACTTTACTTTATCTCTCATCATTTATCTATCATCATTTTCTCTCTCCACTTTATCTCTCATCATTTTCACACTCTTATTTATCTCTCATCATTTTTGTCACTCTACTTCCTCTCTCATTAGTTTCTCACTTTTATTTATCTTTCATTATTTTCACTCTTATTTCTCTTATATCATTTTTTAACTCTTATTCATTTCACATCATTTTTTTCACTATTATTTTTCTCACTTAATAATAAAATACTTAAGATAATAGTATTTTAATCATTTTAATACTATTCATTAGTCTTATTTACCACAACCAAATACAAGAATAATTATTGCACCCGATACAATTTATTTGAACCAAACTATTGAAAAGTCCATTCAATTTAATTTTAGTTAAATTCAATTCTTATTAAATTTGTATTCAATTCAAACATTATTCATTACAATAAACCAAACATGACACCGTTTTTATCCACATGGCTGACAATATTATGATGGGCTTTTTAAGCAGGCCTTATGGTAAATGGATCCATTGCGAAGGGGTTTCAAAGAGTTTATAGGTACCACTATATAAAAAAATAAATAAATAAATAAAACGGCGAACTTCAATTGCGAATCGATGCGAATGCTCGAATTAATATAACCCCTCCACATCCGCCAGCAGCTGCATAGATGTATCATGTAGGCACTCGCAACATCCAGTTGCCCGCCGTAGTTGACGAACTAAAACGCAAGTACTTCGAAGCCATACGGTTAACTGCATAAGCATAAACCCTAATGCAAGTTTTTAAGTGTAAAAAACTTTAGTACTGCGCGCAGCTCGCCTTCATAACAATACCATTAATAATCTCCTCATATCGCTCTCGTCGGACGGAGACATGATGACACCGCTTACTGAACTCAACGACGACATTGTTCGCAATATGGCAGTTGGAGCCGTATTCTCGGATTTTGTGAGTAAAATGAGTAAATTTATTATTATTTTTTTGAAACAAGAATATATTTTCGTACCTACATTGGAACATAGGCAAATATTTAATTTATCGCGGTGAGGATTTTCTTTTTCCTTATCAAATGAAATCCTTTGCTAAATCGGTTGTGGCTAGTAAGACATGTATTGTCTGGAGGAGTAAAATTTTTCACTAGGGGTTTATTGAGGTCATGGCGATTGGCCAGGAGACTTCAGTTACCCTGCTGCTGTTATTTTTTTGCTAGACTGGATTTGATGTCAGTCTGTAATACAATCTCCTGCATTTACTTAGCTGCAGCTTTATTGAATCGTCTGACTTTGAAATATTTACCACGTGCAAATTTCTTCCAGGGTGGAAAAATAAATTCACTTGATTTTCATCGGACAGATGATTTATTGGTAACGGCCAGTGAGGATGATTCAATCCGACTGTATGATATTGCAGGTGGCAAGTAAGTTCAGCCTTGCAAGACCAATCCACTTGCTCTATTTCTTGAATGTGTCTTGTGCTTGGACTGTTCTTGTTTAAGGATTCTACTTGCAAATGATTAAACCTAGCTGCATCATATGTGATGCCCGATGTGTCAAATGAATCCTGAAAAGTTGTATTTTTTTCGTTAACAATATAGTAAAAGTAATTTTTTTTCCTGTTTGGGAGGGGGGAGATTGGGGTTTGGGGTGGGGGTGTTGTGTTTCAATAACTGGCTTACTTGTTGATTGTATTCACCAGTGCTTGAGGTTTATCGAGTTGAGACATTTCAACTAATTGATTGTGTTACCGAGTTATTCAACATCTTAAAGATATCATGGTTTTTCATTTGGTATCTTTCTATGTGGGTGTCATTTATACATAGAATTTGATATTTGTCATATTGATGCCTTAAGCTTAATGCACCCAGAGAGACATGTGTGAAGAGACATTAGAAGTGAGTATGAAGCGTGGATTCTGTGCCTGAGAAGATTTTGCTTATGTGTTAATTGCACTTTATTGGTAGCATATATTTAGTATTTCTGAAGGTAATAATTGTCAGAACATCAATGTACTAATCTGCATTGTTTTGGCTTTTCATCGAGTCAGCAAACCATTGGATGCAATTTTTTCTAGTAAAATCTGAAAGTTATGCATTCATATGAAATTCCCACCACAACTGATAAAAGTCTTTGGATTTTCAATAATGGCAGACAAAACCATGGACTGTATTTAAATTAAATTAAGAATAAAAAGCAAGTTCTAAATAGTGGGCAATGTCTCATATAAAAAGCAAGTTCTAAAAAGCAAATTCACACAACTGATTAGCGTCTTTGGTTTTTCAATACTTGCTGATAAAACAATGGACCATATTTAATTAAAATTAGAGAATAAAAAGTAAGTTATTAGTAGTGGGAATGTTTATTGGTGGATGGTTATTATTTTCTTCCAAGTTTTAATTTGTGTTTTTTCCTTATAGGCCTAAAAAAGACATAAAGGCTACTCTAATGATTATGTGATGAATTTTTAGGCTGTTGAAGACAACAAACCATAAAAAACATGGTGCAGACAGAATATGCTTCACCCATCACCCAAGTTCTGTTATATGTTCATCTAGACACAACTTGGACTCTTCTGGAGGTGATTTTTCATTTGTTCCCCTCACACGGATCCCCACCTGTAACACTTTTTAAACTGATATTTACTAATGCATTTTACCAGAATCGCTTCGCTACCTCTCCATGTATGATAATCGCTGCCTTCGTTACTTTAAGGGACATAAGGAAAGGTATGCTTGTACATCTTCCTTCTGCATTGGTGATTTTTATTTGACAATTAATATATGACAAACTATTGTAACTAGACATGTATTTATATTTGTTTTGTTTTGTTTCGTTGCTCTTACTTGGTCATAGGGTCGTATCTCTGTGCATGTCTCCCATTAACGATAGCTTCATGTCTGGTTCTCTTGATCATACTGTCCGCATATGGGATCTTCGCGTGAATGGATGCCAGGTTGGTCTTGACAGTTTTCATGTACTGAACATTAATTATGTTCCTGAGACCTAATGACGGGGCTCCTGAAATGGGAAAAATTAGCATCTAATGGCTGCAAATATTCAAATTAGTTCACCTTTTGAACAATGCCTTTCTGGTTTTGGCTTCTATTATCCAGATGGCAATTATTTTTTAATGTATTTTCTCTGAATAAATTTTTCCCACTTATGTACTTTTCTTGCCCCTTTCGATTAGGGCATTTGATTCTCCAATTTCTATATTTGTTCAGTGTAGCCTTGAATTGTTTGTATCTTTCCAGTATAAATGTCAAAGTTATATCCAATTAGCCATTGGATAATGCATCATAAATGTGCTGAGTGGAAAATGGATGAAGAAACTACCTAGGTGCAATAGATGTAGTCAACCTGGAAGGATGACCATAGAATATCCATTCAGTTTTTTGTGGGTGAAGATTAAAAATAAAAACTTGATGATGATAATAGCTCACTGTTTTAGCTTTCAGGGAATTTTACGCTTAAGAGGTAGGCCTGCTGTAGCCTATGATCAACAAGGTCTTGTCTTTGCTGTGGCAATGGAAGGAGGTGCCATCAAATTATTTGATTCCAGATCATATGATAAGGTTAATGCTTCTGCAATGCAAAACTATTGGTACTTAATTCAAATGGAAGAAGCATTTGCTTTGGCTTTTGTACTTTTACTAAGTTGAAATTAACTATCTCTCACGTGAAAAACAGGGCCCATTTGATACATTTCTAGTTGGTGGTGATACTGCTGAGGTCTGTGATATTAAGTTCAGCAATGATGGTAAATCAATGCTTTTGGCGACTAAAAGTAACAATATTTATGTTCTTGATGCATATGGAGGGGAAAAGGTTAGATTTTATTATTATTATTTTTTGTCGGGGGTTTCTTTCCAACTTCTTAGACTTTGTGGAAATCTTATGCCTGTCTTTCTCATGTCTTTGGTGTAAGAATATTAAACTACAGTTTTCAGTCACTTAACTTTAGGTATGTCATCCATTGACACATTAAATTTGTTTTGATGCAGCGCTGTGGATTTAGTCTGGATCCGTCCCCTGATACAGCAATAGAGGCTACATTTACTCCAGATGGCCAATATCTGCTCTCAGGTATATCTTTTAGCCCACCATATGCTTCAAGGACTAATATCACATTGCGTGTATCATTAGATAGGTGTGAATTTTTGTTTCATTTAAGAGCAAAAGGCCAACAAGGTCATTAAACTTTCAAAAAGATCTAGGTTTTACTTGCACATCTATTTGAAAGAGAAAATGGTCTTTGAACTCATCAAAATGTAGAATTTTGTTCATTTGGTCAATCATCTTTGTCATCTTTCTCCAAAATTACTCCATCTTCGAGCATTCAAGCTACAGCTAGTGTCTTCCCTTCCTACACCTTAATCTCCTCTACTTCCCTCGCCTCCTCTCCTTCTTGCTCCCCTTCATACGTCTCTGTCTATACTATATTTCCAGCAGCCCTTTTACTTACCCCTCTATATTTGTATTGGCAGTTAAATCAATATAAGGATCCTGAGTCAGCTTGGGCATTATCTTGGTGATGAAATACTGAGATTTTCCATTTCTCAAAGTAATCAGCAAACAGAAACTTCAACAAACAATTTGTATGACAATTTCGACATCCTTCATTAGCTCTACTGTATTCCCAACCCTAAAAAAATATGTCCTTTCAGAGTTCTAGTTTCAAATGAAGAAATTATTGTCAGCGGAAACTTTGACTTTCAAGTGAAGCATAGATATATGTATAAAATAACTTAAAGGACCAAAGGATTTAGGGTAAAACGGAATCTAGTTCGATTACATAAAGGGCAACCCGGTGTATAAAAACACCTGCATGTGCATGGTCTGGGGAAGGGTTGGGACATTAAGGCCTGATATACACAGTCTTGACCCTGGTGCATAGAAGCTCTCACATGTGCGTGTTCCGGAGAAGGGTTGGTGCATTAAGGCCTGATGTATATAGTCTTATCTTATATGTTTATAAGAGGCTGGCTTCACGACTTGAACTCGTGACCTCATGGTCACATGGTAACATCTTTTACAGCTGCGCTAAGGCTTCTGTTCATCTAGTTTGATTACATATTGAAGAGAAATTGAATAGCTGTGGAATCAAAACCATTGATGGCGGTGGTTATTCAGTAGTGGGTTTGCCAGTTTCCCATCTTCACTTTAATCCCTATCCACAATGTAATCACAACTAATCTACTCTTGTTATTTTGGAGCCAAAATTTGTGAAGGAAGGGGAAGAGGTAGGGGGTGAAATTAACTGGATATGGAGTGGAAGAATGTTGGGTGGTTTCAGTCTGAGTAAAAATAGGCAAAAACATGGAAAAAGTTATTTTTCTACTTGTATGGACATAAATGCCCTCCGAGCTAGACATGTTTATCCCAAAAGATGGCCATGTGCATGTCGCATGACCTTCTTTCTGTTAGCAGGCATTGGATTTTGTTGATGGGATGAATTTATTTAGATGGTTGGGTGACCATCTGGGCCTTTTGCCCTTCATTTTATGTTATTTCAACACCGCTAATTCTTGAACTGACAAAATTTCAATTTGTTATCTCCTTCTTTGCAGTCATTGTTTCTTTGCTTGATGATTTGACAAACCATTTTGAATTATACCTGATGCATCATATAATTATTAATTTTTGATGATTTTGTTATGATTTTATCTTTTCAAGTTGAAACTGAGATTTTACCTTGTTAAAGGTTCTGGTGATGGAACTCTGCATGCATGGAGCGTAAGAACACGAAAGAAGGTATGGTGGTCTGTCTCTCACCATTTACATTTTTGAACAGAGCATCCATGGCCACTGTAGTACATTTTACCATTTTCGGGGATGGTTGTTGATGATTTTGTTGCCTTAATTTATCATTTATCCTCTCTGCGCCTATAATTAAATTGTGAATAATTGGAAATGCCACCTTGTGATTTGCACTTTGGCATCATGTACGCAAATGAATGTTAGAAAGGGATTTCTGATAACTCACATGTAGGGAAAAAAAATTGCGAGAGTATTGGTGTTTGTTAAATTATGCAGTAATTTGGCTTGTTAAGCTGTCATCTGATCTGCTAGATATTATATGGTGGTCTTCAAGTTGCAGATATTTGTAGTAGGATTTTGGGACGAGCTTGAAAACAGGGAGATGGGAATGGGTTTGCATTAGGAATGTGTTTGTAGGGAGTGATATCTGTTAGGAGTGGGGGTTTCGAAGTTGAGCCACATGGTTTAAGTGCATGCCTCAGATCTCGGATTTAATATTCATCTTATGGGCACATTTTGTTTACATCCTTGATGATGGGAAGCATGAAGTTTCACAATTAGGAAAGGGATAATCATAGAACTTTAGTTATGACATGGCTGATTATAAAATGCAGTCAACCAGTCGATTGATTTCTTTTTCCAGGTTGCTTGCTGGGATAACTACATAGGTGTTGCCTCCTGCTTGAAGTGGGCACCTCGTAGGGTGTTGTTTGTTGCTGCATCCTCGGCTCTTACCTTTTGGATACCTAATCCTGCAAAGCAAAATGCTGCTGAGTTTGGGGATTCATATGTTGAAGCTGGAAAACCGGAACCAACTCAATGAACTGTACTTGTCATGGGATCATTTTACCTGTATTTGTCGCGTTTATTTGCTGTATAAAATTGGCTTTTGCTTCTGGTTTGTAATTTTAAGAGATAAAACGCAGGAAGGCTGTTTGATATGTTTTTTTTTTTGGTGCAACTATCCCTATTTGCTCATAAAACTCTCTTCCACTGTTTTTTAAAATTATTTTTAATATATATCTTAAATGGTACTGATGATTTGCGACTGAGTGATAATTTAATTTGAATTTAAAAGTTTAAATTAATAAGATTTGGTTCACTTTGTGAGTTGTGACCACTTAATAGAATGTAATTGTTTCATTTCCTGTTTCCAAGTCAATGTGGACTACTCGCTTTTAGTCTTTTGGATCTAGCATTCTTCCTCTTAATGGGTCCAAAAATTTTAGTTGAGAATCAACCCAATGTGGACTATTTACTTTTAGATCCAATAGTTTTTCCTTTTATGGGTAAACAAGAAGTAGAAGCCCAAAATCTGGCTTAGGATCAACCCACTGTATTCTAATACACAACGCCCAAGCCTATCAGTTTTTTCGATTATTCAGACACACTTTTAACCCGTCAAATTCCGTGTCAGGACCCAAAGCTCTGAAAACTAAAATAAAAATATTTTCATTAATAGAAACTGCAAAATATTACAAAAAGGCTCAATTTCTGGAAATATAAAGGCATAAGATGAAGATGAGGAGAGAGAGAGAGAGAGAGAGGACAGGAAAAGAAAGGAAGGGGGCGGAGGAGGAGAATTCAGGAAGAAAGGAGAGGAGGAAGAAGAAATGATAGAGAGGATAAGAATGAAGAAGTTAAAAATTTGCTTATCAAATAACTTGCTTTTACTACATCATGCTTAGCTTATTTATACTACTACTTGCTGATTAATTAAAGCTAATGACTAAGCAACACTGTTAACTTTTAAATGAATCAAATTAGGATTGCAATTGCTGTAATTAAATCTGCTCCAAAATATCCTAAAGCCTTTAAATAAAACGTCGTTTATTGACTACTTTCTCATTTAGTTACACAATATCATTCTCCTTTGGTTCCCGATATTCCCACATACAGGACTAATTTTTGGTCTAGACCCACTTTTATTGCCTTCTAATTCGCACAGGAAAGACCTAAAAACCGTATCTGTGACAACTAAATTTAAAATTTTTTAGTCTGCTAAAGCAACTTCCATTGACAACTAAAGAGTCTGCACATTTTTCAATCTAACTAACAGAGATTGGACGAACACCGGATTTGTGACAAATAAATTTAGAGTCTGCTAAAGTAACTTCAGCTAACAATTAAAATTATTCACAGAGACTAGAGGAACTCCCTATTTGTGACAACTAAATTTAGAGTCCGCCAAAGCAACTTCAGTTGACAATTAAATTTAGTAGAGTAAGCTAAAGCAACCCGATAAACAATGTTCCAATTTGTTCAATACTTAATTATAGTATCTATTGTCTTACATGAAATTTTGATTCTTGTTACATTGGGCCCAAAAAATGTTAAACCCCAAAGGCAGACTTTCATGCCCTTGAATTAAACGTTGAAATCTGCTAGTATTGTGAAATTGTGAAACTAATGTGACTTATCACACTTGCTAATGTTTTCTTGATCTTAATGATAATTTATTTCTAAATATTTCTAAATATTTCCTTTTCTTCTCTTTCCCTTTCTCTTTTAAATCCTATTTTAATTTAAACTAATAATTCCTCAAAGAGCAAATAATTCTATGATTCTCTGGAGAGTTAATAATTCTCGTTTTAATTTAAATTAATAACTCTACAATTCTCTAATTAATAATTCTATAGAGAGTTAATAATTCTCTAGTTATATCATATCCACATGTCCAAAGCAATAAAAAAAAAGAGAGGATAAATTTAGTAATCAAACAAACATTGCTCCGCATGCTATTTAAAACTCTGGCATTATGGGCAGCCATGCATCCTTGTTTTAGTGCAATCACACATGGACAGGACATGGGACTTTATCCAACCATTTGTTTTTAATGCGTTTACGTATTGCTTTTCGGTGCTAATGCGGTGTTTGAAGATTAGAAGCCGCTGGCTAGCTACTACCGGGGCTTGATGTTGCGAAGCGCCAGCAATGGTTTCAAATATCAAAATTGGGAAAGTCCAACAATGGAGAAACAAATATAGTCCGCATCCATTATACCAACTTGGAGCAGCCATAGACAACAATTGACAGAAAGAAACCCAAAAAAAGGGAAAAATACAGAAAAAGAAAGAACGAAACAGACGTTTAGACATCGAGGAGAACGCACAATACCAAATAAGCAGTGACATCTAAATTATTCCCAGAAGATATTTTGCCATGCTGCATGCAGTTTTTTAATAAGAGTTCCACAGCTCAACCTATTTCCCAGCTTCTCTTCCACTTTGATCCCTTCCAGTTTCCTGGGCCTTGGTCTGGATCTTCTCGCCCCCCTCCTTAGTCTTCTGGCCCAAATGCGCTGCAGTGTCCTGAAGGCGGCGCTTTGCAGACTCCATTTGCTCAGGAACAGATGAGACCTTCTCTCTGAAGCAATTTAGAACCCAAGACAAAGAAGACAGCCCAGTGAGACCAAAAGCCCCTGACGAGAGAAACCCAATCACTGCAAGCCCCAACAAGGCGGCAGCCGGCACCAGAACTGGGCTGCAGATGATAAACAGTGGGGTGGTGAGGGCAAGGCCAATCAATGACCCAATTAGACTGAGGCCAGCGATGCCAAGCAGGGTCCCACCAACAGGAAGGAGAGTAACAACAGCCAATATTTGACTTGCCGATGGACCCCTCTGAGGAGCCTTGAAACCCCCTTCGCCATAGGGGCGTTGCTGTGGGTGTACCTGAAGCTGGTGTGTTTGTGGACGATCTCGATCAGCCATTGCTGAATAAGCTAGCAAGGTTTTCAAGATTGTGTGTTTCTGAGAGAGAAGGGGGTTCCAGTAAGAAGAAAAAAGAGAAGAATGAACTGAATTGATGGGGGCAGTAGGTTAGCTAGTTTTAAAAAGAGGTGACAATGCAACGTGTTGAGCTGCATGTAGGACATCTTGAGCAGGACTCTGCATGAGGAACAAGTTGCGGTGATGTCTGGCAGCGTCGAGGTTTTTAACTTGTATTTCGCCACCTCTCTTTTTATCTATCCGCTTTGCGACAAAAGGTCTGAATGCTTGGTCCTTCTCCTTCCGTTTTCGCTCGCGGTAATTAAATATTAACAACCAATAAATTGAACATCATCTTTTATCGCACATACAATTTTGCCAAGCAATAATTAACAGTTACTTTACAACAAAATGGACAATTGCCTCTACTTCTTACGATCAACTGTACTGCCTTCAATTAAAGTGATCCCTGATCATCACCACCATACAGGGTCACTCACAAAAGGATTTTTTTTTTTTTTTAAAAAATAATGTTTGAGGAAAAAATTTCTCATTTTTCAGCATTTTTTCTTCACTGAATTTCTCATAACAGAATCAATTGGCGACGTCACCATATATTCTTAAGATGGTGGGAAACAAACAATCCATACCATAATCAAATTTTTAAATGCGAGGCAAAATTTTCCGTCTTTATTATGTTTGAAATGAGCTCATTAAATTGTATGAGACCTTATATTCTCTGGACAGAAAATTTTAGGCGCCCAATATGTTATTCTTTCACGTGGCCCAGTGTGTAAATGGGATTTTACGTCCCTTGAGTGGTGGCTTCAGTTGTTAACTATTTGGGCTTTCTGGGAATACATACACGGTTGCTTTTACCACTCGATGGAGTCTTCCCCAAACGTTATGAACCGTGGTAGATAATTATCGGCCAAGCCTGCAACATTATTATTCAAAGCTCAGGCCGCTTATTGGACCAGGTGGGCTGGACATGCATTGCGAATTCAAAATATTTTTCTGTTGATGGGGATACTAGCTTTTTTGGCCTGAGCCTTACAAGTTTACATTCGATTTCTGCTGGACCTCCGTTTGAGTTAAAAAAACGAATGCTTAAATCTATACATAAAAGAATGGCTGCTTCCTGTATCCATCCGGCTGGGAAAAGCAACAGTGAAAACCCAAACAAACAAAAAAAAACAGAAGAAAACCATCAAAATAGTGCCCGTGTGTATACGTTTGCAAAATTGGAACTAACGATGCTACGGTGAGAAATTGGACAACTTTTTAAGAGTCAATTGTTGGCTACAACTCCAATGAGCTGCATAGTGTGGCAGTCAGATCAATCAGTCAATATACATTGAAAATTTGGGATCGGGGCATGCAGTAGCAGGAGCGGTCGCTATGAAGTAGCACTGGGACTAGGCCGTGAATCCCGAAGAAACAAAAGAAAAATATTCACCTGACGTTGACAAGTGGACGGTTAGGGTGGGGACTGGCACTTTTTTTTCACTGGCGGTACCAGCGGCAAAACTAGTCTGATAGCGATGGATGTGACCGATTCTTCGAATCGGCAGACCTGAAGGCCCACATCATGCAATCGGAGGCCCTTTAAATTTTCTCCCCCCCAAATATCAGAACTTTTCTACGCTTTTACGTATGCTTTGCGCGTGCATTGCTTTGCATGAGAAAGACAGACAAGCAGCATATTTTGATGTCGATTTGCAGCCTCAATAATTTCCTTTTTTTCACTTCGCTTTCCCTGTTCGGTCACTCCAATCTCCAGTGCCCCTACAAGTTAAAAAAAAAATATTCAAAATATTTTCTTATTTAAAAAAAATTTCGCTTTCAAATCAAAATTTTAAAATATTTTTACTAATAATAATTATATATATTCATATTTAAAAAATAAAAATAAAAATATAAAATTATACATTTAATTAATACATTAAATATATTATATATAATAATAAATAAAAAATTATATATAAACCAAAGTTTTTTTTTTTTTGAGGGACGGAGGGAGCATATTAATTTGACCTCTTCAAGATTTATTTGTTGTGAACTTGCTATCATTACTGTAATTTATACCGTCCTCTATGAATTTGACATGGTTTGAGCCCACTGCTAAGCTTACTTTTAGCAAGCGAAGCAAATATTTTTATCTACTTGAATGGAATTCTCGCAAAAAAAGTGGATTTAATTAGAAATGGCAATATTTTTATAGTTTCAATAGGTACTTAATAGAATGAGAGTTATTGGGCTTCCTATTCCATTAAAAGTATTAATTGAAAATAATTAGAAAGGATGTTAATATAATAGAGATTTATTGGGTAGATTATGGAATACCATAGGTTCTAATAGAAAATGTTAAATTGGTAATTGTTATGTATTGTTAAATAATCAATAATTAATAATAATTTAATTATTTTTAATATATTTATATATTATTAATAAATAAATAAATAATATATTTTTAAAATTATGACGGTTGCCAATATTCGTACTATCACCAAAATATTCGCCATCGGCTTCTAATCGTCGTCAATTGGTCAAATAATGGCCGATCACCAGCTAATCGGCAGTTTAGTGATGGTATAATTATGGCGTTCACCATTTAATTTCTAAGGGGATTTCAATAGAAATTGAAAAATCTCAACCATTTTCAATTTCATTCTCACCAAATTCAAAATTTAATAAAAATTACATTTTTCATTTTTAATAATTCCCTACCCATTTAAATTCTATCCAATTTCCATGTATTCTCTCCCAATGCCACCCCTAGATTTAATTTTCATTTTGATTTGGGTTCCTTGTTTCTAGTAGGAAAGAAGGTTAGAAGTATCTTGCTCACCACTGTGGCACACGACGAATTAAAGCCCAGCAGCTACTATCCAAGCCCCGACACCCAAAAAATAAAAAGAATACCAAATATAAAAAGAAAAAGAAAAAGAAGGGAATTAAGGGGGGAAAAACTTCAGCACATCAACATCAGGCATTAGTGTATGTAGTAGCTCTGTAGCTTCACATTCTTCCACATGGAAGCACCATCTTTACCAGATCTGATAAGGTCGGTTTCTATCCATTTTCCTGTTTCAAACAATGACCATAACACATGAACATGGATAAATGATGATGGAGTAGTCAGCGCTTCAACAGCGCCAAAGATGGCGAGACAAACATTTTGGCAATTAAATCAGAAATGTTGAAGTTTTACGGCTTTTCTCAGTCCCTTGAACTTAAGCCTTGAGAACCAGAAGGCCTCTACTAGGTCCCCAATGAGACTAAAAATAACTAATATCAGAATCCAAATCTACATCCATTTAAGTATATCTTGTACTTCAATTGAAAATTCCGGGGTAGCGTTTCCTAGGAAAACTGATAGACTTGAGGCCATTGTATACACAAAATGGTTTTTGGCTATTAATCATGCAATACATAATATTTTCTACAATTTAAAACGGGTCAATTATGTTAATTACATGGATAGTCAAATACCAAAAGATATAACCCTCTTAGTATTGAAGAACCTTTTATGTATTTATTTATATCGCTTAGCCATACAAATGTAACATTTTTAGAAGGATTAAATGTTAGGACTCCCTAGCTGGAAGTTTGGATGCAGTAGAACTTGACAGTTGCTCTTGTCCAGCATAAGAAGCAATGGGAACAAAAACCCTATTTTGATCTTGCTCTAGATGTAGAACAACGTGGCAATAGTTCCATCTGGACGGAATGTATATCTTATAGTAAGGCATATACGTTGATAGATAATGGTCAAGCTACAATAAAACCATTTACTAGCATTCCATCTACAAAAAGAGCCATTAATTTTTAATATATGACTCAGTCTCCTAGTACTCTAGTTTCCTATGCATCTATATGTGTACATATCCCTTAGAAAAGGTACAATAAGAAGGAGAAAAACCATCTTTTACAGGATTCAGAATTTCATGCTGTGCTTCCCTTTATGCCTCCGTAATGCATCGATAGACCTATAGAAGTTCATATATGATGGATGTATTATATGTCACCAAACAAATGTGCAGAATAAACTCAAGTATTATCATCTCCAACGTTGTCAGGATGATCGCCTGAGAAGCTATTGTTCCATGAAGACGTATAAGGAGGAGGAAATTCATAAATTTGACCAAAGGAACTACCTGCAGTACTACTCATCCTTCTTCCTATCTGATTCAAGCCATTGTTCCCTGCTGGAAATGTATGTGGCATTCCATTGGTTGCATATTTCATTATATCAGCATTTGTGGCGTCTAACTCCTTCTGAAGACGAAGAACTTGCCTTTGGAGAATCGATATCGCTCCAACACAACCATATACTGGATCTTTCAAGCGTGCCTCGGCTTCATAAGCAAGAGAATTTACAGCATCTTCTCTCTGATGTGGTTGGATCTCGTTGAGGAGTTTACTCACATTACTTGCTCCAAATATTTTGTGGACGTTGGCAAACTTCTGTGGCTCCTCTGGAGGAAAGTAAGGAGCAAAAATGCATCCTGGCAGGCATTTTCTCCTTAAGAACTTGCAGGCAGCACAGGGAGAGTTGGAATAGCTGGAAGAAGCCATCTGTACAAGCTGCCAGTCAACAGTTTCATATGAACTCATTTCTTCTTTATCATCTATATATGTATATAGTGAGACTCCCAAGGGATTCATCATTTCATTGTTTATGCAACTTTCACACATTTGACTACATAAATGGATAATTTTTCTTTGTCTTTTTGTCATAACCAACCCTAATTATGTAAAAAAAATTTATACTGAACGAATCCTAAATGACATGCGGATGCGTGAGAGAAAATTACTTATGGCTGCAAATTTGCCCATTAGGTAATGGTGTTAATATATTACTACTACAAATGGATGAAATATAGTGCTGCGCACTATGCCCTAGTGCTTCACCCTCACTACTTTATAATCTTGCACATGAACTCTTTTCCTTTATATTTCCTGTTGCCTATTGCGATTTCCTGGGAGCTGTGTTTTTTTTTTCATTGTACAGCTTATGATTCTTGAGTAATTAAATTTGAAAAATGTACATACGTTAAAATAACCACCAACCTTGGCCTACTAATTGTACAACTTGACTCGGAGAATTCTCAAAACCCTAATAGAGAGTAGCTGTTTGCACCAGAATCAGGATCGAATACATAAACCGCTAGAATATATTGGAAACAAAGTTCTTTACCTTGTAGAAACCCTATAAAAGTTTATGACTTCAAGTTTCGGAATGCTGACAATCTGCGTTAACTTAGTAAAATTGCAGGGATTGGCTATTTCACTTAAGTACCTGGAATGCAATCCTCAATTTCGATCGTGGTCCACTCTCTTCCGGTCAATCCCCCGGTCCCAGTTCTTTACCTTGTAGAAACCCTATAGAAGTTGATTATGACTTCAAGTTTCGGAATGCTACCAATCTGCGTTAACTTAGTAAAATTGCAAGGATTGGCAATTTTACTAAAGTACCTGGAATGCAATCCTCAATTTCGATCGTGGTCCACTCTCTTCCGGTCAATCCCCGGTCCCCTTGCTCCTCTGACACACACGTAATAGACAAAGAAACATGTTAATTAACAATCATAATCTTTTCGTAAGAATTTTCCCCACACCACCATGCTGAAATTTTCTAGAATTACTAAGATCATGCACAGCATTCCATCCACAGCTACCTCTATAGTTGTATGAGTGACAGATGCTTCAAATTCAGAGAATAAAGTTCCGCTTACCTTTGTTTTGGTTAATGTTTTTAACTTGGCCCGTGCAGAATCAGGAAGATATGAGGAAGAAGAAAGAAAAGGATCTGCTTGGTCGACACAGAAAGGCAACTTCAAAAACAGGATGAATGATCTTTCAAGCTTTGTCCCTGATATCATATCATTTCTTTAAACACATAGATGCTGCAGCCTTGTGGAGCACAAAGGGACTTGAATTTTCTTTAAAAAAAAATGTTCGATGGGAAAGTTCAGAGAGGAAACCCTAAGGTGAAGAGAAAGAAAAAGCAGCACTAGTAGAAATCATTAAGGAAGTAGAGAAGTATAATTAATGGAAAGAGCGATAATTGGAGGCAATGAGCATTAAGTGAATGGAGATGAAGAGGGTGGATGCAATTCGATCCAAAGACAATAATGCATTATAAATACAAATAGAAGGGACGCGACACTATAATTAATTAAATAGTAATGGTCCTAATAGATACTGTGAACCTGACTTGATTTCATCATTGTCAAACAACCGAAAGCTACCAATGTGTCTTTCTCTCCTTCAACAACTACTACTATTAATTCCCTCTATAATTAAATTATATTACTCTTGACTAGTTATATATTAAGGTTTGTATATAAACAAATGTAACAACCGTACGTCCTAATTGCTTAATAAAACCAATTTCATAATTATTAAGATGATGTTATTGACATTTCACTTTTTATTATCTATCCTCTTTTTATTGCGAAAGATGCAATTGGTGACAAAATTTTATATGTTCAATGACAGATGATGATTTCAATATCAACCTTGTGTTGGTACTAATTAGTGGCTAAGAAAATTCTAGCCATTTTTAATTACTAATACTGATGGCATGTGCTTAATTTTCCGCAGTGGAGTTACTGATACATATTGTGTGAACCCTTATTTTGCTCAGTTAATGGCACCATTGGTGCGAATTAGCACTATTACATTATTGTTTCTGGATCCTCTGTGATCCCATCCCCATAATAGTAGAGCAACCAACTCATTCTTAAAATTCTTAGCGGACATTTAATTAGTGGAAATTTTGTTGGTTTGCAAAGCAATACAGTGTAGAGGAAATTGAAAGAGCAAAGCAGACCCCACTAAAGATATGACTCAAGTCCCAATAGCTTTCGTATCTTGGCGACTCAGAGAGAAGAACGCGCGCGCACCCGTGGGTAGGGGCCTGACATTGTAGTTGAAATGCGTCTTATTCATTTTTTTTCGCTCATTTTGTTGCGCACATAAAATGAAGCCATATTGAAATTTATGTATATTTTTTAATATCATTTCACTGAGGAATATTGTAATTATCTTGCATAGCATGCAAGTACGTACGCAACACGAGAACATGGCCATCGATCCTTCTCTATTGGACTTGCGAACGTTGTTTTTTGACAGGTACGGATTGTATTCACGTTGGTAGCCAGTGAAAGAGAATATTGGCTTGTTTGGAAACAGACCATGCACAAGAATTGCAGTAGATATTGCTCCGAATTTTCAACCAGGCTTTCTGGCAGCCTAAATTATTGAATTCAACAATCAAACACAAGATCCCCTGAAAGACCTTTTTCCTGTTCACAGTTCAATTATATATCGAACCAACCCCTTCCGTCAACCCTTGCACAGAAACTGGCTTTGCACTCATGCAAGCAATATATTGTGGTCACAGTGGTTATAAAGGATTTCCCTCGAAAGAACGGATATAATCATGAGTAAAAACAGTTCAAGCATCTGTCGGTATTTTCTTGTTCTTCGCCGACATGTCGGCAACTTGCAGCTATAAGACTAAGAAATTCAATTCACGGAATGGAATCCTATCTCCTGACGTACCCGGGCCGGTACCACGCAAAATTTTTAAACATATGATCTCGAAATCTATTGATGAGCGTTTATTTTTTTCAAGGTTTCATTTATAAATTTCAAAATGTGATAACGCCGTGATGAATATCACAACTGCGAAACTCTTGG
The DNA here is from genome assembly GCA_020080225.1 of Gynochthodes officinalis. NCBI lineage: Eukaryota > Viridiplantae > Streptophyta > Magnoliopsida > Gentianales > Rubiaceae > Gynochthodes > Gynochthodes officinalis. The sequence goes on from CM034621.1 coordinate 36,875,986, forward strand.
TTACAATCAGAAAACAGAATAATAATTTTACCCAACAGTGTTGACGAACGAATGAGTCCTTGAGGGGCGCAAGAATCTACTTTTTGCAATCTGTTCGACCTTATAATTATGAAGGCATGCTATGTGAGTCCCATAAACTCAATGATGGGGCTATTTATTTATAAGAAGATCAAGGTCCCCATAGATTTTTTATATTGGTTCACAACATCAGCTTTAGGTGCTCGTGTGTTCTCATTTTCACGCCCAAAAAAGTTTATTTCAGGTCCTTTAATCTAAACAAGGGAGAAGATAAGCTGCTATTCCCTACCTGAATTCTTTATGCTCTGCATCTGAACTTTGTATGCATGATTTCCACGCCTGTAACACTAGACAAATTATCAATGCCTTTTAGCTTTATGGTGTGAAAGGACTCTCATTGCCCTTTTAAATCTAAGTTAATTTCATTCACTTCATCCAGGTTTGTTAATTCTACAAAATGAATCAATTTGTTTGAAAAAATTACAAATACTCTCTTTGATAGGTCAAATTTATAATATCTAACTGTCAACATTTAGTAAAACTACAAACAGATCTAACAAACCCAATTAGTCAAAAAAATTATGTGCATAGACAAATATGCAAAATTTTCAATAATTATTTTATATAAAACTATAGTTATAATTTTTATTATGAACAAATATGCAAAATATTCCATATATATGATTAAGTAAATATATGTATCATTGTGTATTTAAATTTGAGTTTGAAGGTTCAAACACTATTAAGCAATGATTTTATAAACAAGAAGGGTATTTATAAGCAACAGATATATTTTATTTTTTTACTTTTAAATGATTGATGTTCAATCAAGGAGAGTATTTATAAGTTTCTCAAATAATAAGTCATTTTATAGTTTTTTCAAATCTTGAGGGAGGTGAGTGTAATTAACTCTTTCAATTTTTTTTTTTTCCTGTTTTTTTTGTGCAATCCTTTGTTCTGGATCCAAGTTAGATTACAATCACGCTACGGTATAAAGTTGGAGAATGTGGAGAATAATATATGCTAATAAATATACTTCTAATGATTAGAGAGCCGATTATTGGTTGGGCTGGTGCTGGGCAATGATTATCCCAATCTAAGCCGAGAACAAGCATGGACCTATGAAGATGGGACCAAAGTTCGAACTTTGAACATTTCTATCAATGTAAAATAAAAGAAACCCATTCTCTTCTTCTGTCCCTTAAAGTTTATTGGAGAGATGCATCAATTAATTCGGGTCTTCATTCGAATGACTTGATGGAATGTCATGCGGAGGGTTTGATTTTACGGGCTTCCAATCAAAAATGAAAAGACTGCAACTATAAGAAACTCAGAGGACCAATATACGTTTTATTCTTGTTAGATTTACCTTACCCAACATGATTAATCTACTTACTACTAACTCCAAACAGTGGCCAAAATTTTGGAGAAGCAGCATAAATTTAAATGCAACCTGGAGGAAAAAAAAAAAAAGAATTAATACAGGTAATAAAGGAAATTGGCAAGAAGCCGATGCATTTTCAGGTATCGAATAAAAGCATCAATTTTCATCCATCTTGCTAACAATCATTGGGCTTATCTACACAAAAAAACAAAGAATACTGTAAAAGTTATCAAGCCACCAAAAAGTAGTCTCTAATTGTTCTTCTCTTCAATGAGGAAGGCGGATTCAGAACAGAAGAGGGACTTCTAATTGCAGCTTCAGGTGTTTTTTCCAAGTTTTCCTTCACTCCAAATTTTGATAAACATTCACTCCTCTGGGATTCAGGAGTGCTGATTTTGCAAGCAATCGTCGATTTGGGAGAATGAAGATGGGGCTCTACGTCTGAAAGGCACGTTTCAGAACTATCTGCTGCATCTGCAAACAACTTTTTTGGTTCCATACTTGGAAATGCCATTACTCTCCTTCGAATGGAAGAAGGAGATCTTGAATTTGAGTAGCAACTGCCCTCGATATTCCAAAAGCGAACCTAAAATAGGAAAAAGGAACTTTGAGATGCTTTTAGAGCAACATACAGAAGAAACAATGCATCATAAGCCTTTCGGCTCTTCATGTTACATTCTTTTTAACCCAAACTTACCGTGAAATCATCTGAAGAAGTTGCTACCTTCCCCGTCTCCGAAGGGCACCTAAAGAAGTTTGTAGAATTTCAATTACTCTTCAAAAGGCAATCTCAAGTTGAAGCAGATTACACATTTAATCATAAAACATACCAATCTACTGCAGTAACTTCTCCGTCGTGGCTTTTCAGTAAAACAGGATCTACTTGAGGCTTGTTCACCTGCTTCACAGAGTTACTTCAGTCAAACTGTATGAGAATCAGATAGATTTCCATTTTAAGAAAGGATTTCAACCTGCCAGATGTATGCGTTTCCATCACTGGAACCAGAAAGCACATGAGCCGCATCAGGACTGATTGCTGACTGCAATAGCGTCATTTAAAAAATTATGCGCCTACTGGACAGTAGTTCATAGATTAGGTAACAAGCGTTTGACTACGGCAAAGCTGCTTACCTTGACAAAAAAGGAATCAATTCGGCATCCAGAAAAAGTTTTTACGGGGCCATTCTCGAGCTGAAGTATATTATAGAGGTATACTCTGAAATATCTAATACATCAGAATCTATACTTTCTAACTGGACAAACAATAATATGGAAGACTTGAAATAACCATTAGACTAAATCAGATGAGGAATAGTCCACAGGCAAGCATGCCGAGGAAAGAATGTGTTTATACCTACTATCCATGCATGAGGCCGAAATGAAGATTCCATTCAAATCTTGAGACAAACTAGATATGCCATGCAATCGCCTTTCCTGGGCAAGGGAATCACTCAATCAGTTTCAATATGTCACGCTTGAACATTTAATCTGCACACCAAGACTTACCTTTTCAAGAGAAGCATCCAGATTAGGGCTAGCTTGCATTACTGGCCTCTTAAGGTTTCTTGTATCCCAGAACTTCAAAACACTAAAAAAACGACAAAAACTTATAAATTATCCAAGTAAAAAAAGGTGCTTCAGATCTAAGTTTTCATTTAATTTGGAAGCAATGAAAATTTTCAGCTACCTGTCAACTGCTCCAGCTGTAGCTATGGTCAGCTCATCTCTCAAATAGAGAACAGAAGTAATGCTCTTTGAAGCAGACTGAAAGAAAAAACTGAATCTTAACCAATAAACAAATAATACTACAACGTGAAGGACAAATTCTTTTAATAGAAATTAACCTTTCCATGCCTAGCCCGTTTTCCGCAAAGAGACTTATGGGCATCCTGCACACTGGCAAATGGCCTGAAAAAACAGAACACGGTGGAATCTACATTAGCAAGCATTTAAAAGCAGCCCCTTTGTCCAATGAAAGCTTGAATTTTTCCATGTCAAAGATTTATTTCCAACCTTAATTCAAAATTATTCAGTGACAAAAGTGAATACTAAATGGTTCGTTGACCATCATAGGTAGCTTGTCATAAATTTATACTTGTCCAATATTGCATATTTTTCTTGTAAACTGAAATAAATATACCCATACGTAACAACCATAACCACCTCAAGAAATGAAGAAGGAATACAGATCTTACGAGATACAAATTCTCTGGCTGCCATTCTTAGAGCAACTCAAGTCCCATAGGGCGAAGGACCCATCCCTTGAACCAGACACAACCACATCTGTAGGACAGCATTACCAACCAACGCAAATTAGAAACCATGATCACATTTGCTTGAGGAGAAAATTGAAAATTACAAAGGCATTTGCAATATCTACCATGATTGGTAGGATGAGAGCAGATGGCCTTCACACTTCCAGTATGCCCCGTTAATGCAGTAACACATTTCTTTTCTTGAGCATCCCATAGCTTTATCTGTTAGAACCATGTTATGTGTGCATAATCAGTGATTACATAAATTGATTTCAAGATCTTTAGAAAAAGAATAATGAAATCTACCGGCTGGCTGAATTATCATATTACAGCAAGTTAATACTTAGTGGTTCTGGTTCTGGATAATTGTACAAAACATCTTATGATTAGTGTCGACCAGAAGGTCTAGTTGGTAATGAGCTCAACCAGGATCTGAAATTCCTGTTGAAGTTAATTCACTTACACTTTGATCGCCCGAAGCAGTCAATATGCTGGTGTCCTCCTGGAAAAAAAAAAATAGAAACAAACCATGATGGTTGTCACTGTTGTCAATAAGCAGTCAATCTCTGAATTCTGAAAGCTAAAATGCAAATGTATAAACTTTCTAAGCACAAGGTTTTACCCTGTAGCTAATGTCCTATCCATATGTTGTGTGTGCTTGATAACCCAACTTTCTATTTATACTAGACAAAAACACCTTCTTAAGCCATTAAAAGCAGTGTTTTTTGCAAAACTTTCAACAAATGAATTTATGATGGACTGAAATTCAAATGCCTTGCCAGTGTTGCCACACCCAGTATGATGATTCCTATGAACTCTACTTCGTTGCTAATGAATTCCGACCCAAATTGAATTCAACCTAGGAGTTCAACAAGGGAACAAACATGCGCCCAAAGCCATTCTCTATGGCCAACGATTATGAGTAAAGTCAGAGTGCATCAGCTAATCATAATTCGGCACATAATAAATGTACCTTGATCCAACAAATATCAAATACGGCATTATCATGTGCAACCCACTCCAGTATTTTAGATTTTTCTGCAGATAGGATTGTAGTCAACAATCAGGATTTTGTTTCATACAATCACAAACAACTAAAGGAATAATAACGAGGCAAGGAGTTCAACTAACCTGCATTTTGTTGGTAGGTGGAGGAAGAGGGTAACTTCAAGCGACTATTATACAGGCTTATGTACCCGGCCTCGTCAGTTACGGCCAGAATATGAGAATTTTTCTGTGTCTGCAATTTTTCCATTTACGAAATAAAAGAAGATTAGGATAATTTACATAAAAATTTAGCTATTTTGGGTGGAGGGAGTGTGTGGGGACCGAATTACAACCTTACAGAAAGAGAGGGCCATCGGAGGTGAAGTTTCACCGTCATGCTCAACTGCCACTGCTCCGAGTTGGTTTGACCGGGGCAATTCATCCGCTACAAACGGCCGTTTCTTTACTGAAATTTATTACCAGCAGAGATAAACTCGGTTGGAACTCAAGAAACAAACCCAGAAATCCAAAATGAAATAAAAGTGTTGGAAACAAAAATTTTAAATAACACCTCTGAATCCATTAAGCTCTCTTGATCTGATATCTCGGAAAAATGATTGAGATTTGGAGTTGTCCATTACACGCGCAGAGAAAAGGAGAGGGCGGATAGTTGGGTGGGAACAAGATGTTTTGGGGGTTGAACAAGTGACTGTGAGCTTTTCGCAGGAAACTATTGAAAGTCTTACTTGGCGCGAGCAAGTTCATTGGTTGAGGCGGGAAACTTTCCAAAATGTTTGTATTTTAAGATTCAGATTTGGCGGGTTTATGGGGGGAATGCGGCAGCTGTCGTCATTAACTCTTCAACGATCTGGGCCTCCAAAAAAAACTTTAGATTGGGTCTATTGGGACCCATGTTAACTTCTCCCAGTTGGGCCACCCCAATAAATAGAATATTTATTTTTAAATACATGGTTGAGAGTGGGCTCGAGATTGAGAAAGCCCAACAAATAGGACTCCATAACAGAGATAAACCGGAAATAAGCCATCATGCTGTGTCCATTCCGAGTTTTGTACCCGATTAGGGTTTTTGTACCCGGTCCCACCCGCGCAAATTAACTAAAACCTTAAAACTGAAAGCCCTCACCGTCTTCCATTTGAATCATCGTTGGCTCCCCGTTAAGCACTGCCCGTCGTTCTTGCTCTACAGCCATGCCGAAGCATTACAGGCCTCCGGTTAGCTCAAACGTCACCCTACTTGTTTGCTCTATCGAGATTCTTGCGTTCAATATTACCACTTACACGTAATGACGGAGCTTTTGATTTTATTGTTTCAGGGTAAAAAAAAGGAAGGAAACGCCGCAAAGTATATTACAAGATCACAGGCTGTCAAATACCTTCAACTCAGCTTATCCGTTTTCAGGTATCTGTACCTACTTTCTTCCACCTGATTAATGGTGTAGTATTGTTTTATCATTCACCAGAATGGCTGTTATACCTTGAATTGGATTAAAAAAGAAAACCGCATTTTGAGGACGGTTAGTTGGTTTATCCTTTTTAGCTGATATGAAACTTTCTTTAGACGAGGGTTGTTACCCTCGTGTAATTTTTAGATTAGTAAATAAGATTAAGTTTGATTTATTCAATTATCGGAAACTGGTCGGATAATGTGTATATATTATACAACCTACGATTGTGAAGTACATAGTGTAGACTTGCTACAAAAAGGAAGACGAAAGACTTGCATTGGTGCACCGTTACAGTTATATAAATGTACTTTCATGCAATCAGAATATTTGTTTAATTTATCAGTATAAATTGTAACGCAAGACAGCGGAAAAGGTGTTATTCTGTTCATTAACTGTGATTATCGGCATGCTTTTGATTAAGTATTAGATTGTTCACTTAGCACTTGTTGTTCAAAATAGGAAGCTATGCATACTCAAAGGTGTATTTCCTCGAGACCCAAAGAAAAAGGCCAAGGGAAGCCACCACACCTATTATCATATGAAAGATATAATGTTTCTGAAACATGAGCCCCTACTTGAGAAGTTAAGAGAGATGCGGGCTTATGAGAAGAAGGTTAAGAGAGCAATGTCAAAGAAGAATAAAGATCTTGCCGAACGTCTGCTAAGCCGCAAACCTTCATACACACTAGACATGCTTATCCGAGAAAGGTTGGTAGCTGTGTTCATTTTGCTCAGTGCAACTTTACTTGTATGTTCATTGCTGTAGTTGACAAGTTAATTACAATTACTTGCTTGCAGGTATCCAAAATTTATTGATGCACTACGAGATCTTGATGATTGTCTCAGTATGATTCATCTTTTTGCTGCCTTGCCAGCTGTAAAGAGAGAAAACATTGAAGTAAACCGAGTTCATAATTGCCGAAGGTTACCAAATTTGATAAATTTTGCAACTCTTTGTGAGTTCAGTTTTTGAAGATTTTTTATGACTCACATACTTATCACGTATTTCTGCTTCAATGGGAGTCAGGTTAAGTCATGAATGGCAGGCTTATATTTCTCGCACTCATAAGCTTCGGAAGACATTTATATCTGTGAAAGGAATATATTATCAGGTATAATGTTGTTTCTGGTTTCTGTTTTCATTTAATTCTTAACTAGCTGGCATGGTCATACTTTACATCGCATGTCCTGATGAGGAAATGATCTTTACAGGCAGAGGTTGAGGGGCAAAAAATCACTTGGGTAACTCCTCATGCACTACAGCAGGTGTTGCCTGATGATGTTGACTATAAGATCATGCTTACTTTTTTAGAATTTTATGAGGTTAGTATATTCTGAGGTTTTGTGTGTTTGCAGTTGTAATTGCATGATTTGCATTTGAGTATCTGTTCAAATTTTTTAATCTCCATTCAGAAATTTGTGAGGGGAACAGTTGTAATTGGTTTCTTTGGTGTGTGATACTTGTTCATAAAGAATAGAAGACAAAATGAGGCTTTGTGTAGATCACTTTCTTAGTACAGGTTTAAGGTAAATATAACTGTGTAGTAAGGTGATGTTATGTCAAACATGCAGCTTATTAATTGGTTAGCTGAGATAGAAATCTGGGCCAGTCTCAAATTGAAGCAAGACAGAATACATCTAAAGGAAAATAAAGATAGGAAATTGTATAGTTAGGAAAGTTTTAATTGTTTTAGAAGTTTTTAGTCTTAATAGTTTCCAAATTACAATTGTATATAGAACAGGAAATTAAAAAGGCGAGGACTCTTCCATAGATAGGTGTATAGGATAGAACTAACGTAGGTTTTTGTGATATTTCGATAAATTTGGTTAAAATCAGAGATGAGCTCTGTTTTTCCTTAAAGCCTAGGCTTGGATTTTCTTGTTCCTTCCACGTTTGTTGGTTTTGGATCCTTGTTCTGTCATAAATTCTTATTCTCCTAGAAACAGGGGTCCTGAGAATTATTGCTGACAGGGTACTTGCTTAGTCACCCAGTTGTAGTGTCTGATACTTCATTCATTTTACTACAATATATTATGATTATTTTTACATTCTACCTTGAATTTTGATTCTCTTGCTTCTATTCTCTTAGATTCTTGACGCATAGTTATTTGTTTCTTGTTGCAGACTCTCCTGGCATTTGTTAATTTCAAGCTCTATCATTCAATAAATGTGAAATATCCACCTATTCTTGATTCCAGATTGGAAGCCTTAGCAGCAGGTACTTGATTGACCTTTCCTTTTTATGGAAGTTTTAAGTTATAGATTGAAATAGCTATCTTGCTCTTTACCTTTTCATTATGAAATGTTTATTACGTTATCATTGTCTTGAAATTGTACAGATATGTATGCTTTGTCGAGATACTTTGATGCCAATTCTAAAGCCTCTAAGTTGGAGGTGGAAGATGTTAACTTGTCTGGACCACGACAGAGTGAGGATGGGCTTGAGGGAGCAAAACTTGATGAGTCTGAGCTCAGACTTGCCCAACTCCAACACCAACTTCCTTCAAATGAACCTGGGGCTTTAATGCACCTTATTGGAGAAGTTGAAGGCAATGAAGGAGATGATGTGGATACAATTAAATGTAGAAAACTTTTCCAGAATAAGAAATTTTTTCTGAGTCGTGAGGTGGGAATAATTTTTGCTGTGATATTTGTGTTTCCATACTTTGTTTCTTTGAGGTTGAGGATGCTTTTGGATTTTGTGACGAATGATTTCCCAAATCTCATAGTTAATTGCTAATGTTACACAGTAATTTTCTTCTGTGAGTATTTGTGTATGGACGCATGATGTGAAGAACTTTCTGTTGTGGCTAATTGTGTGTAATGTTTCTGAGTTAATATATTAAGCAATTTTAGTCCTCTCTCTCTCTCTCTCTCTACATATATATATATATCGATTTAAATGGCTTTTCATTACTTTTTTTCCAGGTTCCTAGGGAGTCATTGCTTTTTGTAATCCCAGCTTTTGGAGGTACAGTTTCCTGGGAAGGTGAAGGAGCTCCATTTAGTGAGTCCGACCAGAGCATTACTTATCAGGTCTGCCATAGCAGATGCAATGTAGAATGCTTATAGTCAGAAGGAAAAGTGAAAAAATAATAGTTGTACAGTGTAGTGGCTGTGGTTATGTTATTGAAACAAACACCTAGATAGATGCATTTTGGGATTTGGTATTTGTACTTTTGGATTAGAATGCAAAAGCACTTTATCAATTTTAGTTTTGATACCAATAATTGATTTCAGCCAGGGAGGATTCAGTTGTTGAAAGCTTGGGGCACGTCTATTTTGTATGAATGTTGCTTTAACCTGTCTTTTTAGGGGATGTTTTATAATCCTTAATCTATGCTTGTGCAGATTGTAGACAGGCCTACACAGAGACAAAAATTTCTTTCTCGAGAATATGTGCAGCCTCAATGGATTTTTGATTCTGTAAATGCACAAATATTATTACCTACTGAGGCATACATGGTGGGAAGGTAACGTTTTTGGTTTTCTGCCATGAGTATTAAACTTTTTTGTCCATTTAGACTTGTCAAGTTGGTGTTTTTCACTTGTAATATCTTTTCTATGACAGTATAAGTAAGGTACTAATTTATTAGTAGACTGCTAGAAAACTTTTACTGATCTCTACTGCATCACAAATATCATAGGAGAATAAGGATGGACAGCCATTGGTTTATGGATTTGCATGTCCTTTGCCACAACCAGCAGCATGTCATTTCTGATCTTCATTGGTTGGGTTTTCTATTAGCTTATACATGCAACTTATCTGTTACTGTATTTCCCAAACTTTGGTCTTGGCAGGGTTCCTCCTCCACATTTGTCACCTTTTGTCGATAATGAGGCAGTAGGATATGTTCCTGAATATGCAGAGACCATTAAAAGGCTGCAGGCTGCTGCAAGAAAGGAAGTCCTTCCGATGCCTGGTGTAGGAACAGAAGACTTGGCTGATCCCCAAAGTTTACTGGTTGAGGGTATTATTGATCGAGCTGAAGCAATTGAAGCTGCTGAGAAAAAGAAGAAGGTAAATGTTCAGAAATAGATTTAACGGATTGAATATGAAATAATGGGTGAATGTGGTATAATTTCCTGGGGAAAATTCTGTGCTTATTTATTCAAGAATTTTAGTATATCCTTAAGTCTCGATGCAACATAAGTTTAAGTCTTATAAATGAGGTGCTGGTTACAGTTACATGAAGACCTTATGAGGCGAAATACTGGATCATCTGATATAATTAATTTACATGGCTGTAAGTGCTTGTAAACTTTATGTGTTCCATAGATAGGGCAAGACAATGTTCTTTCTTGTATTGTTACATTCAAAAGTTATGTTACCTTTATGATAATTATGCACTTCTGGTGTTGTCAAAGCGATTCTTACCTTCCCTACAAAGTGTATACTTTTTCTTCTGCTACATGGTGATTGGGTTGGTCTTTGGTTCATAATTTTGAAGGGTATTATTCCTTCTGAAGCCAGTAAAGAACTTTTAAGTATCTAGAATGGTGAAGTACGAAAAATTACTTGCTATCTGGCACCCCTTTCCTTAGCATTTTATGCTCATGAAAAATTTGTCTTCTTTTGTTTTTCAATGGACTCGTGAGTTTCTCTCTCTATCTCTCTCCCCCTCCCCCCCTGTCAGCTGAATCTCTCTGTCCTTGCTAATAATGATTTGCACTTTATTTACCCTTTCTTTTGAGTGATCATATTTGTATGCTTGCAGATGTCTGTTCTTCAGAAGCAATACCATGATGAACTAAAGTTGGAGCTCCAAGGAACCCAGTATTCTTCTTTCTCAAATGCAAGTAAGCAGAATGCTGTGCTGGACGAAGATGCTGAGGAAGAATCTCTCTCCAATTTGGAGCAAATGGCTGAGGATGCTGATAACATGTCGAAGGTTTTGATGTCTCGCAGTAAAAGGAAGTTATATGATGCAATGCAGGTAACTTGTGGATGCTATTGATCTGCATTCCTCAACAACCACTTTCCTGAATCCCTAACCAGCCGCAAATTGTTCTATGATGTGTGTTAACTTTTTACTGATTTAGTCCTAAATTTGTTCTGTAGCTAATGGCTATTTTTCTCTCTTGTACAGATTAGCAAAGGGCGGAAACGTGCTGGTGTGGATCTGTTGAAAAAAAGAAAGAAAAAAATTGCAGCAACTATGCAATCATAATATAGATTCGGTGTCTTTGGGACCAGGGGCAATGTCTGGCCACTAAGTTGTTTATTGTGCTTATTTTTTCATCAATATCTATCCATAGTGTTATGGCTTCTGTACCAAATGATGTTGTTGGGTTGCTAACGTGTTTGATTACCTATAAGAAATGGACTTGTTAATAATGTATTTTATTACGTACTCTAATTGGTGGTCCAAATTGCAGTTGTTGATCGATTCTCGAATAGGTTGGGAAAGCTGGGGAAATTTTTTTTGAGAGTGCTTTAATGCATCCAACCAGCACGGATAGGGGCTGGACTCTGCAGTATTCCAGATTTAAATGAAACGGCTTAGGCAAATATTGTTCGGTTTAGTTCATTTTCTACCAAATCGACCTCCAATTGCGATGCTGGACAACATAGTGATGGTAATTCTTAACCAAATGTCCCGCTCAATTGCCATTATAGTTCGGCAATCATTCGGAAAATGTGCGTGCTTTTTTAACAATTTTAATAAATGTCTGACATTATTTTCAAACAAAATTATTTTGAGGCAAACGTACTAAATGCCAGCAAATCATTACTGACAGTATCTTATTAATGCTACTTTGAAATATTGATTTATGCAATGTACTTACTTCTGAAATATTGATTTATGCAATGTACTTTTTTTGTTGGATTACAAACGGACATTTTACCAGAAGTTTTGAATGTCTAGTAAGGATTTTCGTGCATGGTGAATAATCAAATTTCAATGAAAATGAAATCTTTAGAATAAATCAAATGTTTTTAATATTTAGCGATTAAATTTCAATTGAAATTAAATCTTTAGAATAAATAAAATGTTTTGAATATTTAGTGGGGATCCTTGTGCGTGGTGAATAACCAAATTTAATTGAAATGAAATATTTAGAATCAATGTAATTTATGAGGAATTAATGAAAATATATTAATTCAAAATTTGGATTTTCAAATTGAGGAATATTGAGAAATATCAGGGTCTGTTTGGACAAATCATTTTTATTTGCAAATAAGTAAATTATCAAATAAAAACAAACTATCCAAACACATTTTTATTTCAAAATTTTCACTCAAATTTTTCTCACATAATTTTTAAAAAAATTTTCTCTTATTTTTCCCTCCAAAATATTTTTCTATAAAAAAATATCCACTAAAATTTTCACACATTCCAATACAACTTTTTTCACACACTCCAAACAAACCCTCAATAATTCTCACTATTTCGGCTAATATTTGGATGTTTGTCTTTGTGAATAATTTACTAAACAATTGTCTTAGTTCTCAAAAAATTAACTCCATTATCGTTTTAATGTATTTATCACTTTTTGTTTTGATACGCACATAAACTTATAATTCTTAATTAATAATTTAAAAGTTTTAAGAATTTAATTTTTGCTAAAAGTCTTAATTACTTACCATATATAAGAACGTTGTTGATGTGAACAAATGTTAAGTTTCAATATTTTTGTTGCAGTTGTCATGTACTTAGCATTTTAAATCTAGCTAGTATATCTACTAGTTGTTGGTAGCTAAATTGTTAGTTATATGACTTAATTAATTAGTCAACAAAATAGTTCATTTTTTATTTATATACGATATTTTTTCTTTTACTATTTTTGTTCCAAAAAAAAAAGAGCTTTAACTTTTGATTTAATATAATTTTTTTAAATACAATATATAACACAGCGTTTGGATAAGTATTTTCCATTTGCAAATAAAAAAATTCTCAAACAAAAACAAACTATCCAAACACATTTTTATTTCAAATTTTAAAATTCAAATTTTTCCATTCAAATTCATCTCACATAATTTTAAAAAATTTTCTTTCCCTTCAAAATACTTTTTTCTATAAAAAAATACCCACCAAAATTTTCATACATTCTAATACAACTTTTTCCATTTGCAAATAGAATTGCCTTGTCCAAACGCACCCTTAATACACAACTAAATATATAAATTTTATTATTTGAATTATACATTGCCATTATTTATAATAGTTATACAATTTTTTTTCACACAAAAATAACTATTTTTTTAGATAGAAATTTTATCAAACTTTTTTTTTATGAATATAATAGTTATAAATAACAATATAACTAAGGTACTATAAAAAAACTTTTTTTTTAATCTAAATATTTTATTTGGATATGCTTGGATAGTGTTATATTTGAAAATTTTGTACCGGAATGTATGAATTTTTTTTTGGAATAAAAAGTATAATAGAAGAAAAATAGAAAAGTGTGTTGGAGGGAAATTTTTTTAAAATAATGTGAGGAAAATGTTTGTAGGAATTTTAAAATTAAAATTAAAATTTTGAAATAGAATAAAAAATATTTAGATATTTTTGTTTTATTTGAATTTTTTTTTTAACTTTTTGTTAAATAAGAGTAAGAAACTAAGAACAAACATAGCCCATATAATTTAGTTTAGTTTTTGTAGTTAAATTGAGTTTAATTTTTCCCTCAAAAAGCAAAGGGCAGGTTCCGTAAAAACATTCTCCGCATGACGGTGCTGAATAAGCACGCCGTCAAACGACAAACGGTGCCGTATAAACGCGCCATTTAAATTTCCCCTCCAACTCAAGGCCATTTCGGGAAACCACTTCGCGGTACGGCGGTGCGGAATAAACCCGCCAATAAACGACAACTGGATCTGTAATGACCCCGCTCGGGGACCCGTTCTTTCTATAGAAGGAGTCGCGTAGCCCCTCAAGGCTCCATTCCTCTCTATTCCCGTCTTCGTTTAAGACGAGATTTTCCTCCCCGGCTTCCATCCACTTCCACTCCATTCTTAACTGCAAGCCATGTTCTTGGGCAGACTGTGAAGGCTATGTGATATACTAGCACGGGTCCTTCAGCGTTCGTTTATTGGCTCAAGCCTCAGGGTCTTAATCTTTGAGTCGCTCGTCTGCATTACGAGCCGAATCCCAACATTGGAATCGACGGTATCACTTACTGTCTCCGATTCTACCGTCGCAGTCGGTCTATCAGTCGTCTGTGAACCATCCTCCTTGTAAAAGATTCTAGTTGGTAATTCATTGACTGGAACTTCAGTTCGCTATGATATTTTTTGATGATATCTTGCCCTAAGGTTCATTGTTAAATAAGGGGTTCTAAACAACTATTGCTCTTTTCGGTTACAAATATCAGATTTCCATTCTCTGATAGTTAAGGCGGTAGACGTATACCTTCTTTTGATTATATCTAATTATGTTGATATACTAATGTTCTTTTTGCTGATTCGTTCTTGTCTATTGCAGAATCTATCTTGAAATATTCGTTGATGACTAAGCATGTCGTGAGTTTAGTGAGTCTTATGAGCGATGACAGCAGCAATCTGTGCAGTGATATGATGTCATGAATGCGATGCAAATGACTCGATGACGGGGTAGAATCATGATGATAATACATGTAGAGATGGAGGTTGATCTGGGTGATTTATCTCGGCAGTGGCAACGGTTCCCAGCATGATTCCTCAGGAACTTGGGGTTCGGAAGTGAGTGCATTAAAGAAGTCTTCAGTGCTGGAAAAGCAAGCACCTGACTATGCTGAAACATCGTTGTACAAATTCGAACTTAGAAGAAGTGCACATGAATTTGAATAAGGGCAATTCTTTATAGTGATTTCTCTATTTCCATTTTGCTTCTTTTGATTTATTCTATGATTTTCAGTCAGTGTCATTATACATCTCGTACCCTTCTTAACCCTTATACAATATGTGAGTTTGTAACATTTTTTAAATCAATAATTAGCATTATTGTTATTTGCTGTCATTTTCTTCCCTTAATCAGTAATACTTCTTCTACCTTGCCGTTAATACTTATAGGCTTCAGTGCTTTGTGTTTCCTCTGTTCTTGCCTTTGCCATTTTTTTTTCCAATAACGGAGCATGTGAAGCAGAAAGACTGTGTATTTTATTACTGTTCGTTTGCAATTTACAAGCAACAATTCCAAATTCTCACACGATGGACAACTTACAAACCCATACTAATAATTTTATGAAACACAAGCATTTAGACTGTGCACAACTGGAAGTAAGTGAATGTTTACCTTCTCACTTTATTTAGGCGACGAGGGCTTTGGATGAGAAGACTTTCCAATGATGACTTTCTTGACCTTGGCTATCGAGTGCTTGACTTTTGATCCAACGCCTGAGAGTATATTATGAGACTTCTTATGAGTAACCTTAACATTTGCATCTCTTGAGGCCTCTACAATGACTGGAATGCCATATGCTGACTCTGCCTTTCTCTGTGTATCTCCTTCAACTTCTTCATCTTTATCTTCATCAGAGTTTGGTTCATCACATCCTAAAGTTCCTGCTATTCCATCCTTCATCTCATCTCTTTGGATTGTCTGGTTGCTTTCAATCTTCAAATCTCCTGTGACTTTGGTGTTCTCATTCCCGGACGTTTGGAGAAGGTTATGAAGTGAAGTCATAGATGTCTCCTCTGACGTGGACTCTCTGGTTTCTTCTTTGTTGCCTGTATCTTCATTGTAATTTGCTGGTTCCTGATTCTCGACAGTGTAAAAGCTTGTTGCAATTCCTTCTCGTTGCACTTCCTTGAGATTTTTGGTTTCAGTTGAGCTAGAATTTGGATCCACTTTTTCTATTTTCTTCTCTGTCTCAATGTTAGGAGTGCCCTCGACTAGGGGATCACCGGCCTTTACTCTTTTTGCATCATTCATGGGTCCATCTTTTCTAGTTATTGTCATTGTTGAATTGGTAATGTTCTTTTGTTGGTGTTGAGCTTCATCTTCTTGTGCTTGTGTAGTCTCTTTTCCTGTTTGTTCTTGCTTGGAGGGTAAATGCTCTGCTGATATGGTTGTATTAGAAATTTCAGAGTCTATTGTTGGTAATGTATTTATACTTACCTCAACCTTTTCTTTCATTTCGTCATCTTTGAAACTGCTTTCTTCTGGTATGTCACTTAGTGCTTTTGCCACAGCCTTGGAAGCATCTTCAGGTTTCAATTCTTCTATTTCTAGCTGAAGAGTTTCACCAGGTGGGCCTTTCTGCAGTGTTGATATTCCTAAATCTTGACTTGCAATGTTGCAATCTTTTGCCATAATCTCCAAATTTGATGCTGCAGTGGAGCTTTCAATTGGTGTGCGGGTGGCCCTGGAGTCAGTGTTAGTCTTGGTAAGATCATCTACCACATCATCTTTTTGTGTAATCCCCTTGTTTGATTTATCAACCTGGTTTGTTGCTTCAATACCTTCACTCTCTTGCAACATTTCTTGTGTAGGTCTCTTGCTGAGGTGTGGTTCACTTTGGACTTCTTTTGCTGAGTTATCCAGTATGAAAGAAGAATGGTATTCATCCTGATCCTGAAACTTCTTATCTTTACTTTCATCTTCATATAGATTTGTGACACTTGTCTGCTTTGAAAGCTTTACTTGTTCCTGTGAACAGATTTCAGTTTGCCTCCTGGTTGTATTAGAAATTTCAAAGTTTATTATTGGTAATGTATATACTTACCTCAACCTTTTCTTCCATTTCTTCATCTTTGAAACTGCTTTCTTGTGGTATGCTGCTTGCTGCTTTTGCCACAGCCCTGGAAGCATCTTCAGGTTTCAATTCTTCTATTTCTGGCTGGAGAATGTCATCAGGTGGGCCTGTCTGACTGATTGATATTTCTTCATCTTGACTTGCGATCTTGGCATAGGTGCCTGTTTTTGGATCTTCTTTTGCCATAATCTCCAAATTTGATGCTGTAATGGAGCTTTCAAATGGCATTTGGATGGCGCCAGAGTTGTTGTTGGCCTTGGTGAGATCATCTACCAGATCATCTTTTTGTGCTATCCCCTTGTTTGTGTGATCAACCTGGTTTGTTACTTCCCTGCCTTCACTCTCTTTCAACATTCCCTCTGTAGGTCTTTTGTTGAGGTATGGTTTCCTTTGGACTTCTTTCACTGAGCCATCCATTTTGAAAGAAGAATGGTGTTCATCTTGATCCTTAAACAACTTATCTTCATTTTCATCTTCGTATAGCTTTGCGACACTTGTCTGCTTTGAAAGCTGTACTTGTTCCTGTGGACAGATTTCAGTTTGCTGCCTGGTTTTATTAGAAATTTCAAAGTTTATTGTTGGTAATGTATTTATACTAACCTCAACCTTTTCTTCCATTTTGTCATCTTTGAAACTGCTTTCTTCTGATACGTCACTCAGTGCTTTTGCCACAGCCTTGGAAGCATCTTCAGGTTTTGATTCTTCTATCTCTGGCTGAAGAGTTTCACCAGTTGGGCATTTCTGCATTATTGACTTTTCGTCATCTTGACTTGCAATCTTGGCACTGGTGCCTGTTATAGGATCTTTGGCGGTAATCTCCAAATTGGACACTGCAGTGGAGCTTTCAAAAGGAGTGTGCATGGGCCCAGAGTTATAGTTGTCCTCAATAAGATCATGTACGGGATCATCTTTTTGTGATATCTCCATGTTTGAATTATCAACCTGGTTTGATGCTTTAATGCCTTCACTCACTGACAACATTCCTTCTGTAGGTCTCTTGTTGAGGTGTGGTTCACTTTGGACATCTCTTGCTGAGTCCTGTTCCATTGCAAGAGAAGAATGGTAATCATCCTGATTGGGAAAGTTTTTGTCTTCATTTTCATCTTCGTGTAGTTTTGTCACGATTGTCTGCCTTGAAAGCTTTATGTATTCCTGTGAACAAATTTCAGTTTGCCTCCTGGTTGTATTAGAAAATTCAAAGTTTATTATAGGTACGTAGTTAGACTTACCTCAACCCTTTCTTCCATTCTGTTGTCTTTGAAACTGCTCTCTGCTTTTGCTGCAGCCTTGGAAGCATCTTCAGGTTTCAATTCTTTTATTTCTTGCTGGAGAGTTTCTCCAGTTGGGCCTTTATGCTTTATTGACATTTCTTCATCTTGAGCAATCTTGTCATTGGTGCCTGTTTTAGGATGATCTTTTGCCACAATCTCCAAATTTGACACAGCAATGGAGCTTTCAAATGGCGTGTGGATGGGCCCAGAGTCATTGTTGGCCGTGGTAAGATCATCTACCAGATCATCTTTTTCTGCTATCTCCTTGTTTGAATTATCAACCTGGTTTGTTGCTTCTCTAACCTCACTCTCTGGCAACATTCCATCTGTAGGTCTCTTGTTAAGGTGTGGTTCGCTTTGGACTTCTCTTTCTGAGTCCTCTTCCATTATGAGAGAATAATGGTATTCATCCTCATTGGGAAACTTCTTATCTTCATTTTCATCATCATATACTTTTGTCACACTTGTCTGCTCTGAAGGCTTTACATGTTCCTGTGAACAAATTTCCAAGTTTATTATTGGTAATGTATTTTTACTCACTTCAACCTTTTCTTCCTTTTTGTCATATTTGAAACTGCTTTCTTGTGGTATGCCACTCATATCTTCCCAGGATTCCTTTTCTGTAATTGTGCAATATTGTCCTTTTATATCTCTTTTATTGCTCTCGGCATCTTCAGGAGTTTCCAAGAGAAGTAGATTGCCTGCTTCGTGTACATGGTCCTCTTGTTTTTCTGGATCCAAGCATCCTATGGCAGTAGTTATTTTCAGCTCTGATTCATTAGGTGAATCTTGGGACCTCTGATTATCCATGTGGCTTTCTGAATTGTTTGTCTGTGCTTTGGCAAAAACTTCTCTCTTTGGAGAATCCCAAGTAGTTTTGTCTTCTGGCTTTTCTGGCTCAGCTTCTGACACTTGGTATGCTCCGAATGTTTCTGTACATTCGTTTGTAGTTATTTCTGAAGAGGCATTTCTGAATACCTTTTCTTGTTCACTAGAACCATGTCCATCTTCTTCATACTTTGGGAGCTCTACTTTGTTGCTTTCAACCTATTTCAGCCATTGCATCTCTCATGTTACCACTAATTTGATATATACTACTAAGTAAGTTTTTCTTGAGCATTGAAGATGGAAAACCTTTCCATGAAAATAGAGAAAATAGGAAAAGAGATGAGTTTAAGAATTCATTTATGCAATAAACCACAACTACCTTTGATATGGCAGATCTGGAGATTAGTTCGGTGAAGACAGCAAATTGAAACAGGCAAAATGTATGAGTTTCATTTTTCCCCCTTTATGTTGTCCTACTTTTTGCATTATGTTCTAAGGACTATGGATGGGAAATTTGGGCTATCATCTTGTTTACAGTGATTGAAGTCTGATTTCGTGCAAGATGTTTTAATAGATCTGTGAAAAGATTCTCAGCTTACTTGTTGAAGTTGTAGAGCCAGACAATGCAGTGCAGTAGCTTTACTTGAAGTTATTCAAATCAGTAATCTATTGTGAAATGATCAGTCTAATTTTGGCTTTTTCTTTCGAAACATTAAATAATAATGGTGATTTGAATAGCATGTGTTGAACATGGTTGAAAAAGATTTGAGGTTTTGGTCAAGAAAGGTCCATGCTTGCATTCCAGTTTGATGAACAACCACTTTATCCATGCTGGGAAAGAAAAAGAATACATGTGGAGAAGGATAGGGAAGAAAGGTAGTTGGCCGGAAAGTTTAAAATACCATGAGCAGGCATTAAGGATATCATGAAAAATATAAAATAAATGTTACTGCCATCCAACCTTTGCATTTAAAGTCCATATTTCGTTTTCTGTGTTTGTATTTGCAAATTCATCAGCCTGTTTCCACCTTGTTGTTCGATTCTTGACATTGCTTTCGTGCTTTTCTTCTGGTGCAGGGCTATGATCTACTACTTCTACTCCAATTGAAACTGGGCATGGTCCTTCAGCATCTTTGTCTTCACTTGGGCACTTTTCCTTGAAACTCTGAGTGGCATGCATGGTTTCAGTTTCATCAAACTGGAAATAGATTTTATTGAAGATCAGATTGAGGAGTTGAATTGTTACAAGGTGGGAGAGTAATTTCTTGTTTAACCTGTGTACTTTCACTTGCATTAATTGTGGTCTCCGATATTTCATCTGACTTGACTCCTGTGTCTTCTTCTGACTTTGACTCTTCTTTTGCTTTTGCATCCTTGATGATCCTTCCCTCCATGACTTCTACCTCAGGGCTATAACTTATTACTCCTTCTGCAATTGGAGACTCACTAGGCCTTTCAACAGCCTTGTCTTCAAGTGGCATCTGTTTTTCAAAACTCTGAGCGATTTCAATCGGCTCATGTTCTTCAAACTGGCATAAGTTCTTTAGAATATATCAGCATTATGAAGTTGAGTTTTGCAATAGGAAATATGAATTTGTTGTGTTTTTGTTGTTTTACCTTTGTAGTTTCACTTGCTTTGCTTGTCGTCTCAGATATTTCATCTACTTTGATACTGGAATTTCTTTCTATATTTAACTCATACTTGCTTGTTGTGTCCTCAACATTGCTTTCGTCCATTCCTTTTTCTGATGTGCTATAATTTAATATTTTCTTTGAGGATGAATCTTGGGGAGGTCCTTCAAAAATCTTCTCTTCCCTTGCCATCTTTTTGTTGAAACTTAAAGGGACTTCAGGCATTTCTGGTTCTTCCAACTGGTATGAATTTCATGAAACAGCAGCGTTATGAAGTTGAGTTGGTACAGAAAGCAAATTACAGTTATTTTGTCTGACCTTTATGCTTTCATTTATATTATTAGTGTCCTCAGATATTTCATTGACCATGATTCTTGGCTTCAATTCATCTGGAGTTGTTGTTTCTTTGACATTTCTTTCCTCCTTTCTTGGATTATAGTCCACCTGTTCCTCTGCATTCGAAATTTGGGTAGGCCTTTCAACCATGTCCTCTCCTTGCATCTGTTTCTTGAGACTCTGAGTGGCATCAATGTTCTCATCTTCTTGAAACTGGTATAGAATTAAGAAGTGTTAACATCATGAATGCGACTTATATGAGAAAGGAAACATGAAATTGGGAGCTTTTTTCACTGTTTGACCTTTGTGCTTTCACTTGCATAATATGTTGTCCCAGATATTTCATTTGCTCCAACTTCTGGATCTAATTTTTGGTTCAACTCATTTATAGCTTTTGTGTCATTGACGCTTAGCCCTTCTTCTACTATAAGGCTATAATTCCCTGTTTCTTCAGAGGTTGAAGCTTGGTGAGGATCTTCAACAATAAAGACCTTGTCTTCACTTTTCATCTGCATGTTGCAACTCTGTTTGGCATCCATCATCTGAACTTCTTGAAACATTAGCATTATGAAATTGCATTATTATGAAAAGGAAGCTGAATTTGTAGGTATTATTTTTTACCTTGGTACTTTCACTTCCACTGTTCAAGGTCTCAGATATCTCATCTTTCTGTACTTCTGTATATACTTCTGACTTTAGCTCATCTTCTTTTGTTGAATTGGATACATAAACTTCCTCCTTTTGTTCTTCTGCAGGAGCATAATTTATGGTTTTTTCTGCGGTTAAAACTTGGCGAGGCTCTTCATCAACTTGGTCTTTACTTGGAGTTTGTTTCTTGAAACTTCGAGCGGCATAAATCATATCTCTTTCTTCAATCTGGTATAAAGTTTATGCCCTATCAGCATTATGAATTTGAGTTGTTACACAAGCGAAAGATGACTTTATAAGTACTTTTTAAATTTTACCTTTGTAATTTGAGTTGCATGGTCTGTAATCTGAGATGTTTCATTTACCTTTACTTCTGGATCAACTGCTGGCTTTAACTCATCTCCTGTTGTATCATTGACAATATCCTCCTTTCTTTCTTCTGCAGGTTTATATTTTACTGCTTCCTCGGCAAATGAAACTGGTAGAGTTGTCTCCACATCCTTGTTTTGAAGTTCCATCTCTGTGTTTAACCTCTGAGTTGCTTCCATAGTTTCAGGTTCTTTAGACTGGTATAAATTTTATGAAACATCAGCACTCAGAAAGTTTATCTGTCACCAAATAAAAGATGATTTGTTGTCTGACCTTAGTGATTTCACTTGCAATTTTTGTGGTCTGAGGTATTTCGTGCACCATAAGGTTACCTACTTCTGTCTTTAACTCATCTCTGATTGTTGTATCCTTGACATTCCCTTTAGTCTTTTCTTCTCCAGGCATCTGGTATGGTATTTCCTCAATTGAAACTTGGGAAGGTCCTTCAATGACCATGTCTTCATCTATCACTTCTTCGTTGGAATGCTGAGTGATATCAACCTTGTAAACAATTAATGAAAATCAGCGTTTATGAATTTTAGTATGAAAAAATTAGGATGAAACTTGTAGGATTTTTTTTTTTTTTTTTATACTGACCTTTGTATTTTCACTTGCATTGTTTATGGTCTGAGATATCTCATTGACCTCCACTCCTGGATCTACTTGTGGCTGTTGCTTATTGCTAATTATTGTACCCTTGACATCTTCTCTAGGACTATAATCAATTACATTGTCTGCAACTGAATCTTGGGGAGGTCCATCTATAACCTTGTCCACCCTTGGCATTGGCTTCTTGAAATTCTGATTCATAACAGCAGTCTCAGGTCCTTCAAACTGGTATTAATTTTTGGAAACATTAGCAGTTGAAACTTTGATTTGTGTATTAAAAATGCATTCATTTGATTGCATTTCTATTCTATGATTCTTGCATTTGCTTATTTTCTGATCTCAAGTATTTCATCTGCACTTACTCTTGGAACTTCCTCTAGCTTTTGCTCATCTAAAGGTGCAACCTTGACAGTCTTTTCATTTGCTTCCACAGGGAAATGGTCTAATATTCCTTCTGAGATTGTAACTTGATGCGGCTCTTCAGTGACCTTGTCTTCTAAGGTCATCTGTATGTTGAAACTGGCATCAACCATCTCAGGTTGTCTAAACTGTAGATAAATTTTGAAACTTTCGCATGAGGATGTTGAGGTATGACAAAGAAAATCTAAAATCACTGGTATATTGGTTTTCTGACCTCTGTGTTTTCACTTGCATTTGTCATGGTTTCAGGTATTTCATCTGCCTTTTTTCCGAAATCTACATCTGGATTTAACTCATCTTGAAAGGTTGCTGTATCAGTGACAATCCTTTCCTTATTTCCTTTTTCTGCAGCATTATAATTTACTGCATGCTCTGCAATTGAAAATTGTGGGGGCCTTTCAACATCTATGTTCTCACTTTGCATCTCTGTGTAGAATCTCTGACGTTCTTCGATCATCTTGGGTTCTTTAAACTGGTGTAAATTTTTTGAAAAATCAATGTTGGGGATCAGATCTTTAACAAAGTGGAAAGATGATGATGTAAGAATTTTTTTCTGTTCAACCATTGTACTTTAGTTGAATTGTTAGTGGTCTCACGCATTTCACTTACCTTTACTCCATGCTGTATTTCAGGCATTAAATCATCTGGGGCTGTCTTATCTTTATGATTCAATTCCTCTTCTTCTGCAGGGCTATCACTTATAATTTCCTGCGCAACTTGGGATGGCCTTTCAACAATCTCCTCATCACTTGGTATCTGTTTGTTGAAACTTTGAGCGGGTTCAATATTCTGAGCTTCTTCAAACTGGTTTGAGTTTCATAACAAATTAACCTTAAAAAATTGTGTTGTTATAGAAGGAATGGTGGTGAACTTAGAGATAATTATGTGCTGACCTTTGTAGCGTTACTTGGTTTGTTTATAGCCTTGGACATTCCTTCTGCTGTTGATCCCGAAACAACTTCTGGCTTCAACCCATGTTTCTTTTTTGTTTCATTGACATTCCTTTCCTCCTCTTCTTCTTCAGCAGGGCTATTATGTACTATTTGCTTTGCAATTGAAACTTGATGAGGCCTTTCAGCTACCTTTTCTTCATTCTGAAGCTGTTTGAGGAAACTCTCAGTGGTATTGATTCTCTCGGATTCTTCAAACTGGAATGAATTTAACATCAGCATATCTAACTTTTGTTGTTAAGGAGATGAATCATAATTATTTTATTCTTTGAACTTTTTACTGCCATCAGCACTTTTTGTGATTTCATCTACCTTTTCTTCTGGATCTTCTCCTTGCTTCATGTCATTGACATTTTTTTCCTTGTATTCTTCAGCAGCACTGTAATCCACTTTTCCCTTTGCTATTGAAACTTGGGTGGGTGCTTCAATGATCTTGTCTTCACATGGCATCTATTTTTTGAAACACACAGTGGCATGAATTGTCTGAGGTTCTTCAAACTTGCATTGATTTTGTGAAAGATTAGCATTACAAAATTAAGCTGGAATTCAGTGTAGCATGCTTCATCTCAGGTTCGTCAAACTTTTATTTTTGTGAAACATTAGCAATATGAAATTAAATTATGGATTTTTTCCTTTGTTCCTTGCGTTTTCAGTTGCAAAAATTCTGGTCTTAGATTCGCAAATACCTTTATTCCTGGATGTACTTCAGGATTTATCTCTTCATGAAGGCTTTTGTCCTTTCCTTCCTCTACATGGCTACAATCTGCTGATTCCACTTCTGTTGAAACTTGGCTAGACCCTTCAGCAAACTTGTGCTCACTTGGCATCTGTTTCTTGAAACTTCGAATGGCATCCATTGTCTCAGGTTCTTCCAACTGTGATATAATTTATGAACATGAGGTTTATGAAGATGTCACAGAAAGAAAAGATTTAATTTTAGCAATTTCTGCTTTTTGACCTTTGTAGTTGTGTTGCTTACATGTTTTGTGTCTTTAAATATTCTAGCTGCTGTTTCCCTTGGATCTAGTACTGGCTTCAACTCATCTTCTTGGTAGGTCTCTTGGATTACTTCCTGTTCAGGAGGGCCACATCTAGAATCCTCTGCACCACTTTTCTCTCCAATCTGCTACTTTCACTTCTGAGTCAGTGTTTAGATAAATGTAAAGGGTACAAGAAAGAAAATGTACATAACAGAAAAGAACATGTGAGATGAAATTTCCAATTTTGGTATTCTCACCTTTTCAACTAAATTATCACTTGCACTCGCTTCTTGTATTTGATTCAAATTCCTTATTTGAATATTTGCATCTTTTTCTTCAGTTGTATGCACCTCTTTCTTCATTTCTGTCTCTTTGCTGAACTCTTGAGGACTTGGAATGTCTAGCTCTGATTCACGAATCTGATCTGTTCCTGGTAATTGTTCACTTGCTCCATCATATTTTTCATCCTTCATAACTGTTTGATTATATTTTCCTAGTGACTGAGAGAGAGCCAAATGCTCACCATCTGTGTTTGTGTTCTCTGAATTAATATTTTCCCCATCTTCAGTCCTGTCTTCCATGGCAGCTTCCTTGCTTTTCTCACATTCTACTGTTGAAGGATCATCTATCACGGAGAGATATTCCATAGGCTCTGATTCTGATATTTCTGTACCATTATGGTCCTCCTCAATTTCTTTGGTTGTGTCACCTCTGACATCTGATCCTGAAGCCTTATTTTGTTCTTTTTTAGAGAATGCCTCCCTGAGGGTGGTTGCGAAAGAAGCATCTGATATCTCATTTACAATATATTCATTGTTCTTTATGCTATCATTTTTTCTTTCAATTATGTTCAAAGATTCCTCTTGGTTGGGAAGCTTCCTAACCGGTATTTCCTCCAGCAAATCAACCACTTCTGCTGCTGGAGAAGTTTGCTGAAGTTTAGTTTCAACGACAGCTGCAATGATTTTGCTTTCAGGGCCAGTGTCAGTAATTTCTTTGCTGCTGTCTTCTGCAGTTTTGTCTGCTTCATTGTACTCAACAGTTTGGATTTCCCCTGAATCTACAAGCATATTTGTACTGTGATCTTGTGATTCATTTGTTGAATTAGTCTTGGATTCTCCTGCAGCTTCATTTTCAGCTAGATTAGTGATGCTCACCTTGTCGGCATGCTCTGTTTTAGTTTGATGTTGCAATGGTGGGCCAGGAATATTTTCAAGCTTTGGATAATATATTTCCTCACTGCTTAAGCCAGTTCTTGTGCTGTTGATTGTTTCTTGAGGTTTCTCGTGTAAATAGATGTCTGATGTGCCAAGTAAGTTGTCATCAGTGCTATCATCTGCTATGGCAATGGTCTTATGATCTCTACTGTTCTCTTTTGATGATTGGGAGACCAAATTGGTGGCATATGCAAGTTCTTCATTTACTTCCTTAATTTCTTCTGATTCCTTTGTGATGGGAACTTCTTTTTGCTCCCAAATAACATCTTTTGCAGCCTGTAGTATCACTGCCTTTGGAATTTCATTTGAAGTCACATGGCTGAGGTCCTTAACGTCAAGCAGCTCTAAGTTGTTTGCCTGTTTGTGATGCTTATGAAATTTAGGTCTTAAGGAAGATTGCATAATGGTTGACATAAATGTCAAACTTACCTCATCGGCTGCTTCATCTTGTGCTATGATTTGAAATTCCTGTAGAGAACCATCTTCTTTTACCGATTCAGATGTTCTGTTTTGCTCAACATTTTCGGTATTTCCATGGTACTCCTGCTCAAGCAAATATTGCATGATTTTATTTACTCTTTATTCAAGAGTGGTACTTGGAATTGTGTATGGGAATCATCAATGAAAACAGACTAGAGATTATTGTTAAGCTAGAGATTAGTTCTTGACTGACCTCAACTGTCAACTTGTAAGGGTTTATGTCCTGCTTGACCTCTCCAGGAGACACATTTTGATCCTCTATTGCCTGGTTGATGTACTCTTCGCTGTTGTTTTGGTCATGGACCATGCCATCATCCCTATATGTCTGGAGTGTGCTGCTTTTAACATCTTGTTCTGGCATCTTTTCCTCTTTCATTTTTTCAAAAATATTTTGTTGGTCATCTGTTCTGTGAGCTTCCAAAATCTCCTGGATTGAGGAACTTACTTAGAACATTGAATATATTACATGAAAGAGGTATGGCATAACCACAATAATTATGTGTACGTTTTGTGGGGGCCGTCTTTCAAGCATTTGTCATTGTCTTTTTGTTTTTCATTAACATGATTTTGGCCTCTGATTCGGATTCCTTTCCTTCATATGTTCTTTTGTCTTCCCATTCTATTTTTAGTGGTCTTACAATGTCTATTTCAAAATCCTTGACTTGACATCTATTGGTTAGGGTGTTTCAGGAGTAAGATGTTAGTAACCATTTTCATTTTTCACCTGGAATAATGAATTTAAATTAATTGTTATTTTCCTTTTAAGTTGAAGGAATAATTAAATCCTTTCTAAAAAATGCATGGCCTTGATGATTTCAGTAAGGGATGAAATGTTATAGTAACAGAAAAATCAGATGACTGACCTCTATGTGAGTTCCTGTATATTCCTGCATACCATCTTCCACTTTGGTGTCACAAGCATAACTGGTTCTGTAATGCTTTGTGTTGAGGTCCTCTTGATCACTTTTTATTGGCATCTGCTCTTGAATAGAAATTACTGATGGAGAATCTTCTAGTGAAGCTGCTATTTCAAGAGGCACGTTAGCATGCAGGGAATCTGGTTCTTCCAAGGATTTATTTTGGTTTTCTACCTCGCTGTGGCTCTCCTTGATCTTCATGTATCCTGTGGCCGAGACTTCTCTGGTTGGTTTAGGGTTGTCACAGCAACTGCTTTGTCTATCATTGCTAGATGACTCTTTGTTGTCCATAGCTGGAAGTTGAAATTCATTTGAAGTTTCTTTTATTTCCTGATTCAAGTTAGTTGAGTCTTGAATGTCCTCTTTCTTGGTTCCTGAATTCTCTTGGAGTTTTCGAAAGTTGTCTGACTCCATACACTTGTCATTTTTTAATTCGGCAACCAATGGGTTACAGAGCAGTTCCTTATTGCTGTGGCCATTTTCTCGTTCTTTCATCTCATTGTACTCACCTGGAAATGCAGAACGTGAGGAGATACTATCATCTTTCATGGAGACATTTACAGCAAAATCAGAATTATTTTTTGACTCTTTTGTCTCATCCAGCACAGTAACACTTGAATGAAGCATTTCAGGATCTATCTTTGTATCCGCTGGAGAGGATGAGAGCTCTGAGCATTCTTCTCTAGCGGGAAAACTTGTGTGCTGTGGATCTCCTTTGAAAAATGCTGTTGTAGTAGGAAACTTATGCTCCAGTTCATCCTCATATTTCCACAAATCCCTTGATTCTTCTTCAGTTTTCTGTTCACTATTCCTGGGTACATAACTGCCTTCGATATCATGCGTTGGATATTCTGCTATGAAATTACTTTCTATGCTTCCTTGAGATTTGTCAGGAAAAGATTCGTCTTGCTTCTTTTCTACGGGTAGAAATTTGTCGACTTGTAGGCCAGAAGTTTCAGTCAAAAATTCCTTATCTTCCTTTTCCTTTTCCTGCAGAAACAGGTGAATATCCTGAAATCAAACATTTGAAGCTTGGAGGCAGCATTAAATGAATATAGAGCTGGACAGTCCAATACTAAGAGCAGCATTCAAGTATGCAATTGAAACTTGAGCCTGAAATACTGACCTTTCTATTTGCTTTTTTCTAATACTTAATTTGTTTGGCTAATATAATCTCTAAAATTTACTGTAAAATTGATCTTGAATTGAATATTTTAAGTTTAATATGTCAAGGAAAATAGTTGAGATTTTTTTTAAGTGGAGAATTGTGAGATAATAATGTGATTTCGCCTGAGTGGCAAATTAAAAGGGGACAGAATCCTTGATCTATACTATATGTTCTAATTAATAGCAAAAAACAGACTATATTGTAAAGCATATTACTAGTATCTTGGTGTTGGTTCAAGAAGTGATAGTGCAGGATGGTTGGGTGTAATTGAAGAAGTAGCTTGGACACTGAAGTTCCTGTGATTCAAAAGAGTTCAAAATAGATGAAGTTTGATCTTCACAAATGTTAATAGACTTCATTACTAGGATCTTGGGTTTAGATAGAAGTTTCAGCAGCCTATATATTCGTGTTTTTAGCTCATTGAATAAGAAACTACAGAGGAGTTTTTCTAGTGGCAGATAAGATCACCTTGGGTGTCGCTTGCTCATTTAACGTTTATCACAGATTGGAACAACACTCGCTTAATTATCTTAGTGTCAATTTGGATTTAATCCGGAAAGAAGTCAGTATCATTTTACTTTGTTTACAAGAATTGAATTCTGAATATCATAAACCTTGGAGAAACAATTTTTGAACAATTACCAACCCATATTACAATAAACTTGTAGTGTAGCCGGGACTATTTCACTGAAGCTTTTAGTGTGTAATCATTCTTTTATAATTATTCTATGAACCTGATAGAGTTGTTCTGTGTTCATTGTCTAATATGTTGAATGTTATTACTGGAGTTGAAACATATCTATATCCTGAAACTTCTACTGATTGTGTAGATCAGAAAGCATGATGAGCAATAGCAGATTCTAAGTAGTTAGGTGGAGGAACAAGGCTTACCGTTGCAAATGTGGATTCTGGTTTATCTTCAGTTGCCATTAGTGATCCAGTTATAATTATATATGCTCAAATGGTGGACTTGAATGCTATTCGTTTGAAGTGATCTTCTGCATTGCAGTTGCTTAGACATTCGTTTAGGAATATGAAGGCGATGTTTTAATGTCTGAGCATGAAGGGGATATGTTTATCGATATTTTGATGGGCATGTTACTAAAGCAGGAAGAAAAATGACAAAATGCTCTTCTTAATAAATGCATTTAGTTTTATACTTATACACATGAGCAGGAAATGCTCGTTAAAGGGTAATTATTTATTTGAGCTGGTCAGGTGCTCAATGGTCCTGCCACAAAATAATTTGCAATTTCACATGACTAGACAGGTATATACAGCTTAAAAGGTAACTACTCATCTCATGTATACAAGTTTAAAACTAAATGCATTTATAAAGAATTTCAACCTTTGGTAATTACGGACGGAATATTAGTGAAACTACTGATTCCTAAAATGATTTTTCACTTTGACAGTAAGCCCCAAGTTTCTGAAACTCCAAAAGCGAATGATTACTCGGATAAAAATGAATTATTGGTGAATTGGACTTTTGAAAAGAGTTCACTTATTTTTCATGATGATACGAGTATTATGGATGAGTGTTTAGAGCAATAAACATTGATCCGTATGCAGCATTAAAAGGATGATTACGCGCACTGAAATGTTAATTATCCAACATTGCTTTTCACAGGCAACGAATACAGAAATAGTTACTACTTGAATTGGTCAATATTTGGTGGATAGTTTTGTTGCTACTGTTTAGGTAGTATCTTATTTGCCAGTTGTTCACGTCAGCTGGCGAAGGTCTGTATCCTAGTTGCTCTTCGGTCATCCTTACCGTCCCTGTCAACTATTGTTGTTTACGTGGAAATTTTGGTACACTTTAGTTGCATTATTGTTCTGGGAAAATTCCAATCCTAAAAGAATAAATGACGAATGCATTGACGTTTGCTGATTAAAAAAAAGGAAAGAAAGAGATGTGTCCGGACTCTGGATAGCTTACGTTTATTTATCAGGAATAGGATATAAGGGGTGGCGAAGGACGACATTGCTGGATCAGTGTGGTCGGGTCTGATATCGATTGTTTTGGTGGCCATGATGTCTGAATGACAAGTTCCTCCGGTTTATGTAAATTCATGCTTGTCGGTTCTCTTTATGTATCCCGCGTCGATACGTATCAACAAATGAACAGTAAACTCGATGTTTACTTTTTGATAG
Organism: Gynochthodes officinalis; assembly: GCA_020080225.1. Classification (NCBI taxonomy): domain Eukaryota; kingdom Viridiplantae; phylum Streptophyta; class Magnoliopsida; order Gentianales; family Rubiaceae; genus Gynochthodes; species Gynochthodes officinalis. The sequence goes on from CM034621.1 coordinate 36,906,762, forward strand.
TAACTGATATTTTCGACCTTGAAAGAGTTCATTGAGCCACTCTTCGTCGTCCACGTTTTTTCAAAACTCTAAAGCCTCTAACTGTGGATGGGTATTAGAGTTACGTGCCTAAATTTTTCTTCGATTTGTGAAAAAGTTACGTGCCACAATTTGCTCGTTACTCTAAATGTTTACGTGATTCTGTGTAGCTCTGAAAATGATGATCCCATTCGGATCACCTCTTAAGGATAAGGAGGATAGTCGTTTTCCCGCACTAAGGTTTAATTGGTAGAGGAAGTTTACTACAAGTTTACCTTTACCCATGGGAGATAAGTATACTATTCTCTCAATATTGCGCTCTAGAGTCTACACCCGCCATGGACGCTTGCAGGACGGTTAAGGAGGCCCTTTCGCTAGGGTGCACTCCAGAGTCCCGACCCGACATGGTGCGGGCGACAAAACATTATTCATCGGCGCACTGTAAAAAAAATTGCTAAAATACCGTAATTAACCCTTCATACGGTGACAGTAATTTCGACCATTTGAATCAGATTGGAATCCTACAATTATATTCATATATTGTACTGTACCAATTTATTGTGATGGCTAGATGCTGTAGTTATACAAATGATGGTGATCGCTTGATCTATCCAAGGGCAAATAGTCAAAATAGGATTTCGAACGAGCTTGACCGGACAAGTACACTGGACCATGAGGCACGAACACCAGAGCAGAGTAAAAACAAAACAAGGTGGCCGATGGGGTATTTCAGTTTCAGCAATTTCGCAATCAAGTTTGAGTTGTAAGGGCCCCCATCAAAAGACCATGTGTGGGAGAGGGATAAAGAGAACAACCATCAACCATTAACATCCATGTGATCTTCCACGAATCTAAAAGACAGCCCAAATGGTTACTGCTTGCTTATTTGTGCTCAAGCTCATGTAGTCATATTCCTTGGTTGCATTCTATTTCCCTTCTGTTCATCTTCCAGTCGAGTGGCCCTCGGATGGCAATTTGGCAGCCGTCCCTTTGGTCCCACCACTATTTCTGCCGCTATCCACTGGCTGGCCAATTTTGTCAACATTCGCCAACCCAACTTTTCATGTCGAGATTTAACATTAGGAAATGATGTTTAGAATTTTTTTTTCTTTTTTGGGTCCCATTTCCTTTATTGAAATTCTATTACTCTACTTTCCTACTTTCTCTAGTATATGAGTTACTCCATGGAAAATTCTTTTAAAATATAATATAAAGTATAGTTAATGTATTGTTAAATATATAAATTTTTAATTTTATATTATAAATTATTATTGTTAATAAAAATAATATAAAAATTCATAGAAGTATATTCATTTTTAAAAAAAAAAAAATTAAAAGTGAAACTTTTTTTGTCAAAAGTATAATTTGAATTGAATAAATATCCCTTGCTTTTAATTTAATATATGCATATTGAGGGGTAAGACCCTAAGACAAATGCAAAGCACTTTTCTATCAATTGAAGATGTGAAAATATTAAAATATGTATTGCAGGCTCGAGTGCTCATAGCTTAGCGGTGCGCCATCAGGGTAGTGTTGATACCCTATGTGAGGGAAACATGAAAATGTTGTGGAAATGGCATGAAGAAATCCCATTTATATACAATCACGGCTGGACAATAGTGTGCACATATGGTTCATATAGGCGGGGAAGGAAGATGCATCAATGGCATGGATTGCTAAAGATTTTGAGGGTCGAATGCTAGCATTCAAAGTCAAAAGAAGTAAGGCCTTAACCCCTTTACAAAGGGAGCTTATAGCTATTGTGGAGGCGATAAAAGATGGTGACTCCCACATTTCCCTTCAACTGCTAGTCACACCCCAGGACACAAGTTTAGCATTTAGAGATATAGTATTATATATATTATATTTTGTAAACCAAGTACGTCAATGTATCTTTGTATGTGTCTCTAAGGAAGTTGTCAGTGAAACTCACAAGCTAACTATTGAATATTTGTCCTAGTATGTACCTCTATCAAAGTTATGGAAATTAGTCCTTAAAAAAAAAAAAATCATATCAAATGCCCAAGTTTTTTATTTGCTACTTTACGAGGCTAAAATCACAGCCAAAAATAAATAAATAAATAACAAAAACAAAAACCACAAGTTGGCACGCCGTTCTTGCTCACTGAATTCTTTTGTAATGTTTTCCGTCACGTTGTGAGAAGGGACTAGTGGATGTCCCAAGATGGCCCAAACAACTTACTCATTTTTTATTTGTAATAGTAATATTTACATAACAAAAAAGACTAATTAATTTTTGTGGTGTTAGATTAACCAAACCTACGAAAAAATCTCCTGAAAGGAAAAAGCTTCCGAAAATGAAACAATTCCTAATAAATTAAAAGGAAAAATCTTTCGAAGATGACACAATTTATAATAAATAAAGACACTCTACCACGTAAGAATAACGCTAATTCTATTTAACACTAGACTAATACTATGAATTGACTAAAACGTCTGACTTGACTGAGTATCACAAATGGCGTATAATACAAGAAACTGAACCTTAAGTTTCTAGCTCTCGTACAACTTACTCATTGAGAGGGGTAGAAGTAAGGGTGGACAACTCCTAAATAATCCGATTTCCTAAAGCTTTTGTACAATTTTTTTGCTTGAGTCTTGAAAGGAAGATACTAAATTAGAAGGCAAATTACGACACCACCTTATCGCATATTTTCTAAATGTATTTGCCATAACTATGCATTTGTTCTCATCAGATAAGCCCAAAGCATTCATTACCCTAACACAATGGCATAGGTGATCCTCAGGCATATAGGAGCTCCATTCGCTAGCTTTACTCTCTTCCAACTAGACTCCAAGTACACTGCCCTATTTTTACCACCATCATTGCAATATTGCTGTGGATCTGCATAACCTTTGCATCGTTGATTTCGATCTCTTTGTCCATGCCGAGTTTTGCGTGGTGGATGTTCAATTATTGAATCGCTTCCGTACAAACCTCCAGTTTCCCTGTCACTCTTGTATTCATAACGAGCTGATCGATTGTCTTGCACTTTACTTTTTTCCCTTATCCATATACAATAAAAACTCTTCAAAACGATCAGTGTTTTGTAATAAAAAATTTATCTTTTCATCCCAAGAAAGAGTAGAGGATTTAAGCGGTTTGTTCTTCCGTTGAACTTGACTCCACACCACGCATACTCTGACTTCGTTTGGCTTGCTGCTCGGGGCCAGTGAGCAACAGTGAATCTTCGCATTTCCTCTTGGTGGCCTCCATCGTCGTTGCGCGGCTGCCGGTGAACAAGTTAACGACTAAAAATATTCAATTCAAATATTTGTTCAACACTCCAATTATCGGAGTACGATTAGTGTTGTATTTAAAATAATGATACGTATCTTATGTTGCGTTCTAGAATTTCTCTTAGTAGGAGTCTTAACTGCTAAATCCATATAAATCTAAGGTGGCGTTTGTTATAAATGGTGGATTTAAGAATGGAATGGATTTGATAAAAGGAAAGGTTTGGAATAGAATGGAATAATAATAATTAGGTTGTTTGATATTATTTTATAATGGTATGAAATAGATTTTATATTAAAATTAAAATTTAATAATAATAATAATAAATTTATTAATAAATTTTATATTAAAATTATAATAAAAATATTAGTATTTTATTTAACAAATTATATCTTGTTCAAAAAATAGTCAAAGTATATGTCAATTTGTAAAGAAAAATATTTTCTACAAGTTAGTGAAATTTGTTTTTAAAAAAAAAAATAAGCAAAATGGGAGTTGCAAACTATTGGGATTTGCAACCCCTAGAAATGTGGGTGCGCGATACATCAGCGCGCCGAAATTTTTTTTTTTTTTGGTTTTGCCATTAAATGACGTAGTTTTGAGTCTTTTTAGCTCAAAACTACGTCGGTTTTTGAACTCTTTTAAAACCCTTCTGGATGGGTTTACACAGAAGGAGGGGGGTGGGTCCACGTGAATTACAAAAACCCAAAACTAAATACCAAACATTCTAAATTAATTCAAAATATTCTAAACTCATGCCAAAATCACGTGCCAAACATCACCTAAGTAGGAGATTTGAGACTAGTGGATAACCTCTCTCGGGTTTCGGCCCAGGAATAAAAGGATAAACCAAAGTTATAACTGACTCACTGAGAGGTGTACAAATAGCTTGTAGCAAGCCCATTAATTTAGTTTGGTACGATCTAGGGGGCGATCGACGCCGGACCTGTCGCTTTGCCTCGCAGTCGCACTTCGCCTCTGGGCTAGTCAAAAATGTCAGGGTAATATGGGAAAACGACACATTGGCGGGAATGAGAGCCGTTGTTGTCCAAAACACCAAAATTTGGCGCCAAAAAACTTCCTCCCCTGTTTCGGCTGCCCCAATTTCACGGGCAGCTCCTAAATTTTTTTCATTTAGCATCCACACCAATCGTGAATGCAAGTTTCATAGCATATAAAGTCTTAGAAGCAGGCATGTTATGGGTACGTATTATTGCATTCGCCAATAAGACTTAAACCTCATCGGCTAGGTTTCTTTCCCATCTCTGGCTATTATAAACTCTTTTCACATTTTGCCGCCAGCCCTTTTTCTTTCTCCATTCAAGGTCTTGAAGACCCTTCTCTTCAACAGAACACCCTTTTTTTATTGTTGTTTTCTCTCTGTGAAGAACAGAGTCTCTTACAGAAGAAAAAGGCCATCCTTTTGAGTTATTCCTCTTGAGCTTTCTCAAAAATCGTAATATCTCCATTTGAAGTGTCTTTTTGAACCCAGTTAACCCAATTCCATTCCTTTTGGTTCCCTTTGAATTGGTAATCCTCTGTTTTGTCGTTTTGAGCTAATCTGCATAAAAATTAAGTCTTTCTTTAAACTCTCTAAAAAACCATCCCTCTTGTTTCGTCCTCTTAAGTCAATCATGGGATTCTCAAAGAAGCATCAAGCGGAAGGTGGTAAGGAATCGGAACCCAAAAAATGGGTGATTGCTGGAATCACAATAAGAGCTCCCTTGAAATCAATACGTACCAAACCCAAGGAAGAGTATGAAGAAGATGAAGGGCGTTCTACCTCAACGACTCCAACGGCACGAGAATCAAGGATCCCAGAGAGATTGCCTTGCCCACCAGCCCCTAGGAAGCGTAGGCCTACTCAAACATGCCATTTCAATGGTGCTAGGGAGTTCTTTAATCCTCCAGACCTGGAATCAGTATTTGTTCGTCATGTTGAGAGAGCCAATTGAGTCTAGGAATTTGAGTTTCTAGCTTCAACCCATTTTCTATTGTTTCTGTTTTTCATTTTTTTTTTAAGTTTGCTTTTAGTGGTAGACTAGTGCTTCATATCTCACTAGCAGCTGAGAAAAAAAGATGCAATGTACAAATACATGTCAAAGAAATCATTAGTGTAGCTTAGTTAGCCAGTTTATTAAATGAATAGTAAGTAGTTGGCAAGTTCTTTGTTATGCCTCCGGGGTAGTTTTCCATTTTCCATTTTCCTTTTCTCCTTACCATAACACATTGCGAACTTACATACACGAATTACATTTTTTTTCTCTTAAAAAAATAGTTCATCCTAGTTTAAATATACAACATACTTAATGTGTATAATTTTATATTTTTATTTTTAATTATGAAGATATGCAATTATTATTAATAAATATATTTTAAGAATTTGATTTGAAATTATATTTCTTTTGGGTTTGGCTTAGTAATTTATTCAGCATATTCGATAATATTAATTCTAGATTCTTTGGCTGAAATTTGGCAGTGATATCACCATCACCTTGTCAAAGTTCAGTTTCTGTTTGCGCCTAAGTCCAAATTCAACATCTCTATTCTATGTACTTTGTTTTGAGCAGTCACACCTGTCTCCATCGTCAATCAAGAAAATAAAGTAAAATAGATACGTGCACGGGGAGAATACTAAGAGAGAGTTAAAAAATCGCAAAAGTTTTCAAACTGCACATATGAAACTATATACAATTTTTTATATTTGTAAAATAACTTTTATTTTGCTACATAATTCATGCTCCCTGAGTTCTGAGTTCCTCTTGGTGGACATCAAATGTCCTGTTCAACGTTTGTGAGTTGTATCAAACTGAAACAATTCAAAGTCCTAGACATCCCATAATAGTGGTGTGAGATATTAGACAAATTTCTGTGTACCCCTTTCCTTGGGGCCCAAGCACCGCTTGATTTCATATGCAGTATCGATCCACTGGGGGTGAATGAAACTGTTTAGACTGTAGTACGTCTGAATTCTGAAGACCTTCTTCCTTTCCTTTTAGTCTCTCTATGCCCCATTTCCGGTGTCCCACCTCAACCAGGAACCATTTCACCGCCCCAAGTTCCTCGTAATGCTTCTCTTGAAGGCCAATTATATAATTATAAAAAGACAAATAAATGGTATATGATGCCTGTATGTTTAGATGAGAATCCTATGTGGGGTTTTGGGGTCTTGATTCCCCGTATTGATTAATCCTCCATTGGACATGGTGACAAGGACACTTTAAAAGAAGAATACCACGAGATTCGTAGGAAATTATGGAACCAACTTAATGTCCTTGGGGCTGCAACCAAAGATGAGGCATCTTAATCATACTAATTTCGAGAACCCAATGTTTGGTAATTAGTTTTTTAGTGAAACGAATGGGATGGATAATTTGACGAGGGTCATTAATATGGTATAGTATTCTGTAATGAAGTAGATTTTGTGTAATGGTGGGGGCAAGGACGGAAAGACTAAAGGGCAGGTCACCTAACGCATTTTGCTCCTTCCGTTCGGCGTAATAAATTAAGAAAAGCTCCTAGGGATCAGTAATGTTTGCCGGTATAAGAAGGCCAATTTGTGGTGGCACCGCCCACACAGGCTGAGATCGGTTTCCAGCCCACCCTTGTTTTGGCTTAAAATTGTCTTCTATGTTTTATTACATTTCACATAAATGATTTGTATTATGTTCACTGAATTATATAGGTTTTTCAGTTTGCTTTAGGATAAGCTTTTAGTGTAATGCTGTCCTCAGAACTTCCCTCGTTGCTTACACTAGGGACATAGTTTACGAGATAGTAAATTATATTTTCTATAGAAATTTCCTCTCTTCGTCTTTTAAGAAAGTTCAATTTTAATTGGAATATAATTTTTAAACTATAAAATATAATACATTTAAAAATATCATAAAACGTATAATTTTTGTATAATTATTAATTTTTCCTTTTGGATAAGTGAAGCATAATAAAAAGGTAATAGAAAATGTTTTTGTGGGAAATAAGTGTTTTTGAATAATAATAAAAAATGCGTTTAAGAAAGGAAAAAAAAACTTTTAAAATAACATGAAAAAAAAATGGCGATAATTTTAAAATAAAATAAAAGCTATTTGCAGGTTTAATTAAAAAAAAATAATAAAGAAACTTGAAATACTTGTAAATCGCATGTGTAGGTGAGTTATACTATTTTGATTTATGGTTTTCTCCGTTATTTTAGTCGAGCTGAGTCATAAAAGTCGTAACTCAATCTGTTTCTCTTACTTTAATGACTTCTTACGCGAATTTTAATACTCCTAACTTCATGATTTGTAGGCGTGTGGGGACAATAAAGTTTGCCACAGTGCAAATTAAAATCAATTGATCCAAGTCAATTGAAACAATCTCTACATTAGAATTCGTGGGGAAAGTTGGTAGTTTACCTTTAAGGATGCCATTAAGAAAGTGTACTTGACTATTCGTTTGCTTTAATTTTACTTTTATACTTGTTGGAGTCAATGACAAAATTTAACGACGGCTTTTAACTCGTCATCTTTGTTTCACTATTGAATCTCGATGTAACGAAAAATGGTATGTAATAACAAATTCATAAAAATCACTTACAATTATTCCCTTGTGATATTCATATTCGCTGTGATAATTTATTAAAAAGTATTATTTTCAAATATAAAAGAAAATGCGAGTCCACTTATGTCTTAAACGTATGATTTCTCATTTTATTTCATACTTTTATAATTTTAGACAAAAGTTATATAAAAATAATACTAGTTTAAAAAATATAAAATACAAAATAAAATAAAAAATTATACAATTTGTTTTTATTATTATCATATTTGTGCATTTGAGGCGTATTATTATTATTGTTGTTATTATGTCTGGAATAAGAGATACAGAGACTCACGAGGGATAATTTTAAGACAAGACTAAATTTACCTGCGAGATTGTAAAGTCACGGATACCAAAAAACAATGTGCTGAAGCCTGAAGTACAAAAAATTATTTTCCCGCTATTTTGTGGTCTGAAAAATGGGCACTCGGTAGTACTCTAATTTATTTTGGTTTAAATTTAAAGACAATTGAGATTAGACAAGGAGAGGGAGGAAGAGGAATCCTATGCGTACGAAGGGGAAGATTTTGGAATTTGGACAGGTACACATGGGCACTTGGAGGAATCCTAGAAGAGAAGATTCTGAAAGAGAATATTATTATTGACGTTAAATTCAAAAGTTTTTCTCATCCTCTCATCGTAATTCCTCCCCAGGAGCAAAGAATAAATGATGATGACGACGGTGATGCAACTAATCTCGTATTTTCCTCCTTTTTTTAGCCTTTTTCCTGTATTTTCAAAAGCAATGCCTAATCGCAATTTGCACCCCTTTAATCTAGATTCTAAACTAATGAATCAATCAAAAGTTCAAAACCTTGTGTCATAGTTATTGAGAATTCATTACGAAAGTTAGTTCGTGGGTGAAATAATTTAACACTATATAAAAAGATAATTCATCATATTTCGTATGTCTGTTCACATGAAAATCTCATACTTTTTACGTGAGACAAAGTTACGAAGCTATACAAAAATTAGTTTGTGACGTGAAATAGTCCAATACTATATATTTTTCATGGGAAAACTAAATAATTCTTGACACATTGCCTAATTTAGGTTTAACGCGGTTTAAGCCTTATTATGGGACCTGGGCCGCAGGCCCGCAGCCTGAGCGACTCGGAAAACTTTCTGACTGCCCGGACTGCCCCTACACTACAACTTTTTGGCGGTCAAACCGAGTATTGCTTCAAATTCCCGCCAAAAAAAAAAAAACGGAATGCCCGCGAAAACCGGCGTTCCTCTCCTATCAAAATCCTTCCATCGCTCATGCTGCTGGAGCCCTGGAGCTGCTACACTTTGATTGTCGAGGAATTTACAGAAATGCTCACCCCAGAAGTCTTGTAATTCAAGAGCATAGTGTGAAATTTTTGTTCTTTATGTTTCCCGTACAACCTCTGCTTGGTTCTTTTTGTTGTTTGGTGGGCTGGCGTACCCCTTTTTGAGTTTTTGCCACTTGTGCCACTTTGTTTTTTCCTTCTTTCTTGACAGCCAGTTGCATTAGCCAATGTATTTAGATTGCTATTTTTCGAATAACTCAAATTTATACTGCTTTTGCGCACGAGGAAAACAATTTTTTTGACAAAGGCAAAGATAATTTGGTTATTACAGAAATCAAACAGTGAGAATTGATCATGCAACCTCATGCCTCACCATACTTCAAATGGCTGAACGCTTGGATCCTTCTCTTGGAGTAAAATAATTTAAGTTTTTTTATCTGGGCTTAAATTGGAAAGCCAAAAAGTTTTCAAAGGAATTTTTAGTGAAAGATTTTGTTTTGGGTGGAGGATAGAAAGTGAGTTAAAGTTACAAAATTTGGCCGAAATTTTAATTAATTTTTAACCCAAACAGCTTCGTATCCATTCGCATGTCCTTCCCGTTAGCTTTTCTAGCTTTATGGGCTCTCTTTTCAACAGTCGTAAAGTTTCTAGACCAAAAAAAAAAAAAAAATTCTTGCGAAGTTTCATATGCATGGACTGTGGCGACTTTTGACAATAATAAGTAGATTAAAAAGGTGAACAACATAAAGCCCAGTTAGGTCGAAGCCCAAAAGAGAGTAGTTTAACCGGGAAGGAACATTTTACGAAATGTGGTATCAGACATGGATGAGTGCTTCCTGAATGTTTTCAAGTACTACATTCCAGCAACTGTCGTGAGTCTCGTGACTGATGATCCATGATAGTCACAACAAAGTAAAGCGACTCGTTGTGCTTTATTTTTATCATCCCAGAACCCTGCAAACAGATTCAAATGACTCTGAGTCTCTGACACTCTGCATTCTTTAATCAAGCTGTCGCAGTACTCTCTTCCCATCAGGCTCATACTACAAGAGAGAGGAAATCTGAAGAAATTTACTTTAGAGGCCAATTAGCCACACTGATGCACCAAGAATCAAGACTCCAGAGAGTATTACACTACAATATAAAGGGGATATCCCGAAATCTCCCATGGACGGCCCCCAACCTTAATGCCAATAAAGTTTCATTTCTCTAACACAAATTCCATATAAAGTCACAATCACAAGTATGCTCGATACACTTTCAGTTCCATATGAATCTTAAAAGTATCCTACCACCTTGGTCTTTCTTGCTTAAGTTTCCAAGGCTTAATGGACTGAAACTGAATTATTCATCATACAGTAAGGAGTGAAAATGTGTAATCACTAAGCCGACTAGTAATCAGATTTTCTTTCAGCCAACCATATAAAACCATAATTCGTCCAATTAGAATAAAACAGTGAAACTTGAAATACTAACATTACAATGTCATTTCACAAACTGGGCATCTACCATACGCTATCCGGGGGATGCAAATAGAAGTTCTACATTCCGAGGCTACAACAGGAGTTTCCAAAAGCAAGAGAACCATATAGGCTACAGAATTGGAAAAATAGAAACAGAGGAGCATCAATATCAATGACGTCCAAGAGCTGAATCTGAGTCCAAACAATAGATAAGATATCGTACCCAAAGTTACAATTATATATGCATTTTAATTTAAGTACACAATGTTGCATCAACAGATGTCCATGTTCACAGGACACTTATTCTCTGGAGGACAACATAAATAAATTGCGAACCATGTACGGTTGGAACATGAACAAGTAATGAGATAGCTAGAAACAGTTAAATTAACTTCATATGCAACAGCCATTTAGATCAAAAGCTGTTGTTCTGCATTTCCAAAGACAAACAGTAAATTAATTGTCCACAACATCAATACACTTATCTGATGCCAAAATTCTGGCAATAGCAGAAAGCTTGCGATCTTCAACCTGCAGTCGTCTCAGCTCCAATGAATGCCTAAGAAAACACTCAACTGCCTCTGATTCAATCCGACAGCAATACATTATATCAACAGTCTCCAAAAGTTGGCAGTTCCTAGCCATTGAAGTCATTGCTGTACTAGTCAATCTTTTACAGCCCCTCAACTTTAGTTCATTCAAATGATTACAGGACACCAGCATTGATGAGAGCTCTTTATCAAGCAACATTTCATTATAAGACAAATCCAATTTCTTCAACGTCTTCAAGTTGTGCCCTAATAAGGTTAGCAATCCTGATTCTCTTTCAACCACATCACAATTGATCAAAGCCAATTCCCGAAGCTCATGACCTACACTCCTCCCAATAGCCTGTAGCCCTTCACCAGTGACAAGACAGCAACTTTGCAATCTTAAAATTGTTAAATACCTGAAGTTCTGTGATATAGCTATCAAATGATCATTATCAAGATCAAGGGGAAGCCTCAAATCAAGTTTTTGAATATTACACCTGCCACCATGAATGAATTGAAGCAACCCCTCTTTGTTACCACCATCATAAACTAATAAAGAGTTTAAAGAAACACAATTTTCAGCCAATTTCAATAAAACCCCTTCAACTGCTGTCCTACAAGTCCTCAATCCCACTTCTTGGAGGGTCTTCGAGGACTTAATAAAAGCTGAAAAAGAAGAGTTTTCACCTACTCCTTCACACCTCTCTAACTCCAGTTTCTTGATCTTTTTACAATTCCTCCACAGATAATTAAGCCCATAATCAACCACTTGAATCCCGGATAAGCAAAGACTCTCCAAATTGAGCTCAGCATCATGAGTTTCAGAGAACCCGAATCGGCTCGTATTTCCGGCAACATCGATTGAAAGGTCTTTAAGAGAGCGGAGAGGTGGAAGCCACTGAAAACAGAGGGGCCTACAGATAGAGAGGTTGAGGGAAGAAAGATGAGGGCAAGAAGTAGAGAGAGAAAGCAGAGAGAAGAGGGACACGGGGTCAGTGAAGAAACGGAGCTGACGGAGGTTTGGGCAGGAAAAGGCAACGGAAAGGAGGAGCTGATCGGAGGAGATGGCGGCTGTGCTGAGAGACAGAGAAGATAGATAGGGGTGGTGAGAGAGAAAAGAGGAGAGAGATGGAAGGGTAGGGGGACTAGTGAGGCTGAGAGAGAGCACTGAGGTGCAGGAACGGAGTAGGCGGAGCCACCGCTTGGAGACCAGAGAAAGAGAGGAGGACGACGACGGCGGTAAGCGTTGAAAAATTTCCTGGAGAAGTTCGTCGCAGAGAATGCTGTCCATCATACTTCATACTGTAGTAAAGTAATTTAGGAGTTGACTTTTGTTATTTACTTTAAACAGCAGAGAGCTTTCCAGTACACAGTACTAGTAATTAGGTGCATTCTGCTCTTTTTCAGTTTTTCTGGGTGGGGTGAATGAATCCCCTCAACCCACCATGATAGGACCCAGTGACATAGCAACCACTAATTTTTGTAGAGGCTTTTGTGCTAGCCATGGCTTTAATTGCTTGGGTTCTTTTATGAAGTTTAGGAACCTTTTATATTACGCGAGAAAGTGATTAGTTTGGGAATTAGGTGGGATATGGAGATGCGATCAAGCGAAGAGTTCCGAATTGTAATTCTTCTTCAGTTTCTCGGTGAAGTGGAAGGCACGCACCAGCCCGGCGGCGCCTTTTGTGTTTAGAGTAAGGCACAAAAAGGCCTTTAATTTGAAGATGGTGGATTTTCGTTCTGCTTCTAACCTTCTACCAGTTTTGTTGTTTCCATCCCAGACATTGCATCAGTTTTAACTGCCTTAAGGGTTAGTCAAGTCAAACTCAAGTGAAGTCCCTTGTTCAAAGTTGCCCTTCAGCTTCTGGGATGGCTTAATAAATCAGCAAATTTACTTCTATAATACGGTTATTCAAGTACAGCTCAAATACTGGGGGTTGGTACGCACAATCTGTTCTTTCCTTCGCATGGATGGGCAGTCAATTTAAAATATCATGTATAATTAGGTAAAAAAAAAAAAGGAAATTCAAATAGGATATCAGAAAAGGGCAACTTGGAAAATAATGCATTCGACTTCAAGCCACGGGAATGATGCGTTCCGTCTATCCTAACTCACTGCTTATCTTCGCGTTTACAATAATAGAGCAGCCAGGCTAAAGCACGATCATTTCCCATGAAAAGACCATAGTTGCAGCAGTTCCGAAGAAGAACGAAATACTTTACAGACCTGGTATAACTATAACAACATCCCAACGAAGAAGAACACTGCAGAGGACTTCAGTTCACAGCTGCTCAAGTGCTTCTGTGTTGAAGTCACTGGGTTGAGGAACCTGTTGGTGAGGAAGGCCTTTGACCGTGACACCACCCTCCTTTTTGTTCGTGCTCAGTTCTTCAGGGAATTTAATGTGATCTTCTTCCACATTTTTCCCTTCCTGCATGTTGATATTAGTGGTATTGATGCTTGCTGCAGCATTGGGATCAAGTTTACCCTTCGATTCCTCGAGTGGGTACTTAGCCCCATCGGGAATTTGACTCAATTTGTTGCTTTCCATCGGCTACGGAGCTTCAACGTACAAACAAATAAGCACTATCACTTTCAAATAAGTTTTTGTTTCACTTTCATATCCACACATATAATGGTGATCCGGCCCTGGAAGTTGACAAGTGGTCTTGTAAGACTTGCAACGTGTTGGATTTTGAGTATTTGTCCCAATTGTACTTTTACTTTTTTTGGGTTTTCGCAATTCCTACTCTGAATTGATGAGCCTAACAAGTGAAGAATGACCAAAAATAAATGGGCCTTGTGTCCAGGTGGACTATTGCATCTTGGTCCAGGGTTCTTGCTTGCATCCGATGGTTGGGACCTAGGCTATTCACGTTGCGGCTTACTAACTTATGAGACAGCATAAACAAAAGGACAAAACAAGGAAATAAAGTTGTAGTAGAACAATTAAGGGTAACGATGCATTGTCAAAAAATGAAAATCCACCTGAAGCTCAAAATTGGCCTTGATGGCTCGATAAATTGCTAGTAGGAAAGTAAGTCCATGCCGGCGAAGGGCAGATAACACGAAGGCACCGGCTTTTAACCGCCCAAAATAGAAACCGTAAAACGACACTCGTAGCATGGTACTTCCAAGTAAATCTTTGCTAGTCAAACTTCCAAGTAACATGAAAATTAAGAAAAAATCTATTATACTTTTCAGTTCTAATTAACTACTAGTCACAAAATCACGGAATGCGAGCAATGTTGGCCCCGGAGACCACTCCCCCAGCAGTACTGCACTTATTCTCGAATAAGCTGCGGCGCGTGTCCCTCTGTTCCTAGCTCAGGTGAAAACCCTAGTCCTGGAATCAACACCTTGGTTCTCTGCTATGCAACGGTACTACTATTAGAGCTATAGGTACAGTTATTGGTAAATACCGAGTATTAACTCCGTTACCTACTGAAAGACTGGTGTTTGGGGGATGCTCGCGTTCTCTTCAGCTCATGATCTCTCGCTGTTCGTCGCTACGTTTCCGCTGAAAATGTCACGCATTAGCACCCCGTTACTTTCGGTGTTGTTTTTTATGTTGCTTTTTGTGTCTGAGGCGACCATCACGTCGTCGTCGGTGACGTCTGGGCCACACTTAGCCGACGTTAACATTCTGTTGCCTCCTAAGATGACTCATCCGGTTGAGTACAGGCTTCAGGGAACTGACGGTTGCTTCGATTGGTTCGTCGATCATATCCTCTATTTTATGCCTTAAAATTATTTCAAACGAACCGTGAACTTACTTAGTTTACTTCCCGCAATATGTACACTTGCCGTTGCTTTAGAGCTGAGAAAATCCAAAACTGTTAGTAGAAGAAAGGTTCTTAGTTGGAACGGGAGTTCCATTTACATTTATAAAAAAACTGGATATTGTTATGGTGGTAGCATTTTTTTTCTATGGTAAGATTCCAAGAGAAGTTTTCTTGACTTTAGTTGTTAGGAAGAAGTATAAATAACTCCTGAGTTTGTTGAAAATAAGCGTGATCAGGTTTACTGTCATTCCACCAGACTGAAATGAAGTTTTCCATTGGAATTTGAAGTGCCATATGGTTGCTTAAATTTCCAAACTGTCACCCTACCTTCAGGCTAAACCCTATAATATTTTATTCAAAGCTTTTCTATTTTTGGTGTTTTAGCTTTTCTGCCTTAAATTTCTATTTTTTTGGCCAGGTCGTGGGATCATCATGACATATTAGCTATTTTGCCTGAGTATAATTCTAGTAGCCATTGTAGCACAAGTGCCCGCTTGAAATCAATTGCCCCTTATGGAGGTCGAAAGGAAACTGCTGTGTATGCAACTGATCTGAACACTGGAATGGTGATCCGCTGCAAGGTCTATATAGATATATTCTCCAGAATCCAGATATTTCATAATTCCATAAAACTTGACCTTGATGGGCTTGCTACTTTACGAGTCCGTGCCTTTGACGGTGAAGGTACTGACTAAATC
This sequence comes from Gynochthodes officinalis, assembly GCA_020080225.1. Classification (NCBI taxonomy): domain Eukaryota; kingdom Viridiplantae; phylum Streptophyta; class Magnoliopsida; order Gentianales; family Rubiaceae; genus Gynochthodes; species Gynochthodes officinalis. The sequence goes on from CM034621.1 coordinate 36,922,371, forward strand.
CTAATGTTTTACCTAATTGCATCAAGCACTTTGGCTGATGATGTTTAAATTTTCAGTTCATTTTACTGCTGCTTCCTACAATATCAGTCATCATTGGCTTCGTGTCAGTTGATAATCTTGTTCCCGTTGAAGGAAAATTATAATAATGATTTTGGCGGCCTTTTTTTTTGGTGGGGGGGCCTGATAACTAGTCACATGGAAGTAATGGTTTGAGGAGTAAAAGTTGGTAATTTTCTTCATACAAAGGTTGCATTTAGGCGAGCTGTATAAATATTATAAGTACTTCCAAATGTAAGGAGGATGGGTGGTGGGGAAGGAAGGGAGCTACATATATTTAAATGAAGAACTATATGCGTTTGGCACTAAATATTGTGCATTTTCTGCATCCTTAATTTCCCCACTGCAAACCAATTAAAATTAAAATAGATAAACATGGCCCCTTAATTTGTGCATACTTTTTCCAAAAAAATTACTATTCTTTTACTCGCAAATTACTCATGCTGCACCATCCTACATGATACAATAGTTGCATACAATATCTTCTCTGTGTTTGAACTTTTGAGAGAACCAAAAGGATTATTTTTACCATTAGAACCACTAGAGTAAAAGATGGAAATGATTGAGAGAGGTAGAAATGCTCCATTTCATGAATCACCATTTCTAATACATGCTTTGATCAAGCTCATGGTTTTGTATTGATGAACTAGTAAATCTTCACCTAATGATTTTTATCTAAGCGCTTATTATAAACTTAGTGGCTTTGAGAAGCTTGAAATGTCAATGCATTGTCAATGCGCTTGAGGTCCTAATGATAGAGAATATTGTGGATCTTGGTAAAAGATTATCTCTGACTGTTGACCCCAAAATGGAAAACAGAAAAACAAGGATAGCACAGAGAGTAAAGAAAGAAAAGCAAAATTGAGAATGTTGTTCTTGTTGATGTTAGAGATATAAGTTTTTGTTTGGATTGGTGAAATTTTGATCGTATTTACCTTTTCTGACAATAGAAGCGACCAAGATTCGTCTTACAATTGATCTGTAATGAGCCTAAATGATAGTTTCAGCATTTTCCTTTTTAGCTGCCAGTATATCACTCTGTTTTCCACTATAAATCGTACAGTTATTTATTCTTGGTTTACTTGATAAATTGCAGACAATGTTTTTTCTTCATTGGTGGGGTTACAGTTTATGTGGCAACTAACGACTGAGACTGAGGGGTTACCTCATCACCTTGTCCATGTACCTCTTAAGGACTCTCCCCAAAGTGACTGTGGAGGATTGTGTGGTGACCTGGATATTCAAATTAAACTGGAGGATATGGGTGTCTTTTCAGACTTATATGTTGTGAAAGGCATTGAAATTGGGCATGAAATTGTTTCTGTTCATCTGATTGAGCCATCGTTCGAGAACATGCAAGATAAGGTTGTCTTGACTGTAGCAGAAGCCATGTCTCTTGATCCTCCGTCTCCTGTATTTGTCCTTGTTGGTGCTGTTATCAATTATAATCTCAAAGTCATTCGTGGAGCTATTCCTCAAGTGGTATCTTTACCATCTCCATTTCATCAGTGGTCTGTTTTGAACGCCTCAGTTGCTCAAGTAGACAGGTATGTTGGCAAAGCTCATGCTCTAAATTTGGGGCAGACAACAATCATTGTTAAAGACACTAGAGTTGCTGATCATACCCAAACATCGACCCTACACGTTGTCTTACCAGAGACTTTGCTGCTGTACATATTACCTCTTTCCACTTTTGGTAGTCCAATTGAAGGAACACCATCAATTCCATCTATGGCACGTTGGTATACTGTCTCTGGAAGGCAATATTTGATTCAAGTAAAGGTCTTCTCACAAAGACCAGGGGCAGAAGAAATTTATGTAACTGAGAGCGATGACATAACAATTTATGATGATCAGTCAGAATTCTGGAACCTTCTCCCTGCTTCAGATGGTGTGGCTGTAAAGACAAGTGCCAGAGTCCTTGAAGCGATTTCAGATGGTCTTGGTAAACTTATGGCAGTGTTAACATATAGTGGTGGACATGACAATGAAAAGGAGGTTATTAAAGTTGTGCAAGAGGTTATGGTTTGCAACAAAGTGAAGTTCATGATGGGCCAAGGCAGAGGTGACCTGAACAGAATTCTCCTCCCTTGGGCCCCTGGGGTAAGTCAAGAATCGGAACTAAGGGTGACTGGAGGTTGTGCAATGCAATCCGGTGACTATAAGTGGTTTTCCTCTGACATGGCTATTGTGTCTGTATCTGCTTCTGGGATTTTACAATCCAAAACTCCTGGCAAAGCTACCATAAAAGCAATGTCCATTTATGACTTTTTAAATTATGATGAACTAGTTGTTGAAGTTTCTATCCCTTCTTCAATGGTTCTGCTGCAGAATTTTCCTGTGGAAATTCCAGTTGGATCACATATTCAGGCTTCTGTAACATTGAAAGCACCTGATGGTTCCTTTTATGATAGATGTGATGCTTTTAGCTCCTCCATTAAATGGAAAACTGAAAGTGACTCTTTCACAATCATCAATTCGACTGGTAAATCAATCGTTTTTGGTGAGTTCAAGAATCCAGAGATCCAGGCAGTATCCGTTGCAACACCCTGTGCATGGACTTATGTACATACTTCTAATGCTGGCCGCACAGTGCTACATGCAACATTGACCAAAGAGTATCAACTGCTTGATCATTCTATCAGTGGATTTATTGCTTTAAAGGCCTCTTTGTATATTGCTGCATACAAACCACTCCAGGTAGTTCAGGCAAGTGATGGAAACCAGTTTGGTGGTTACTGGTTCAACTTGGCTGAAGCTGAAGCTGATAATAAGTTGGAGAATGTGGATTCTCTATACCTTGTTCCTGGCACTCACGTTGATGTTATGCTTCAAGGAGGACCAGAGTGGTGGGATCATGGAGTTGAATTTATTGAAAGTGTGGAAACTTTAAATGAAAAGAACTCTCATCTTAATGATGGAGGCCTAGTCCACCAAGAACGTGCAAATTATGGTAGAGTATACAGAATTAAGTGTGAGAACTTAGGAAACTTTAAACTTATTTTCAAGCGTGGAAATTTAATTGGTGACAACCATCCTCTGCCAGCTTTTTCTGAAGCGCATTTGTTACTTATGTGCTGCTTTCCATCTTCTATTGTACTCGTAGCTGATGAAGTTGTAAATTCACCTAAAAGTATAGAATCTGCAGCTCAAGCTGACCGCATTGAACGAAGAATCCGTGCAAACCCTATTACTGTAGCCAATGGGCGCACTATTAGACTTGCAGCTGTTGGCATTATTGATAATGGAAAAGCTTTTGGAAACTCATCATGTCTTCAATTAAATTGGGAGCTTACTGATTGTGATGGGTTGGCAGACTGGGATTATGCATACACTTCAGCAATAACCAAATCCAGTTGGGAAAGATTTTTGATCTTGCAAAATTCATCAGGACTGTGTACTGTTCGTGCTACTGTTCTTGGGTTTGTTGATTCTGTAAGCCATCTTAGTTATGTTACGCCATTTGATAGTCCAGAAAATGCTCTGACAGATGCAGCACGCTTGTTGATTGTTTCTTCTTTAAGAGTCAATCCGGAGTTCAGTTTGTTGTTCTTTACTAATGATGCCAAGTTGAATCTCTCAATCGTGGGTGGGAGCTGCTTTATGGAGACTTTGGTTAATGATAGTCGTATTTTAGAAGTTATCCAAGCACCACTAGATTTGCAGTGTTTACAACTGATGCTGGCTCCAAAAAGGTTAGGAACTGCGCTTGTGACAGTGTATGATGTTGGGGTTTCTCCTGTGATTGCTGCTTCTTCTGTTGTCCAAGTTGCTGATATTGATTGGATTAAGATCATATCTAGGGAAGAGATAAGCATTATGGAAGGAAATCTATTATCTATAAGTTTCGTGGCTGGAACTGATGACGGGCAGGTTTTTGACTCTTCTCAGTATATTTATATGAAGATTCATGTTCATTTTGAGAATCATATTCTCGAGATCATGGAGTGTGAATTTGAATGTGACGCTGATGGATATGTGCGAGCACCCAATTTCACCATTCGAGGCACTCACCTTGGGATTACTACTCTCTATCTTAGTGCTAGGCGGCACTCTGGAGATGTAGTAATAAGTCAATCAATTGAGGTGGAAGTCTATTCTCCTCCAAGACTGCATCCAAATGAGATTTTCCTTGTACCTGGTGCTTCTTATGTCCTCAGAATTAAAGGAGGCCCAAAATTTGGTACCTTTGTTGACTATGCTAGCATGGATGATGAAACTGCTAAATTTCAGAAATTGTTGGGGCAAATTTCTGCAATTTCGCCAGGAAATACCACCTTAATTGCCACGTTTTATGGAAAGGAAAATATATTGATTTGTCAGGCATTTGGGAAAATTATGGTAGGTGTTCCTTCTTCAGCCATGATGAATGTACAGAGTGAGCAGCTTGCAGTTGGCCGCCAGATGCCAATATTTCCTTCTCTGTCGGAGGGGAACTTATTTTCCTTTTATGAGCTTTGCAGCAATTTCAAATGGACTATTGAAGACGAGGAAGTACTGACTTTCTATGACAAACATCATACACAAGGTGTAAAAAGTGGTATTTCCTTCCCTTCTGCAAAGGAATCCAGGTCTGTTGATAACTTGGGTAAGGAAGATACTGGTTTTCTTCAAGTATTGCAAGGATTATCTCCTGGGAAAACAGATGTTTTCGTTTCATTCTCTTGTGATTTCACCTCATCTGGTTCATTTTCAGAATCCAGGCTTTATAGTGCATATATATCTTTGTGGGTGGTGCCCGATCTTCCTCTTGCTCTGGGATCACCAATAACCTGGATCCTCCCTCCTCGTTATACTTCATCAGATCTTTTGCCTCTATCTTCAAATCCTCACAGCAAAAGGGATACTTCAAATCTTAGAGGCACAATTACGTATTCTTTGTTGAGAGATTTTGATGAAAAGAAAGCTGAGGTTCAAGATGATGCTATCACCATAGATGGGGGCACAATTAGGACAAAGGAAGCTGATAGTATTTCTTGTATTCTGGCAAAAGATAGGTCTATTGGAAGAATAGAGGTAGCTTCTTGTGTAAGAGTTGCTGAGGTCGCTCAAATGAGAATTATGGCAGAGAATGTTCTGGTTCTTAAACTACCTATTGGTGCTGAACTCCTTCTGCCTATCAGATGCTATGATGTTCTTGGAAATCCTTTCCATGAGGCTTACAATGTTACTGCACTTGAAGTTGAAACTAATTACCCTCATGTTGTCACCATAGAGGACTCCCATGACAGAGAGGGAAGAATCCAACTTAGGGCAAAAGGACATGGTAACGCCCTTGTGCAATTAGCATTTGTCAATAAGCCACAGAAGTCAGACTATGTGATGATATACGTTGGTGCTCATTTACATCCTCTGAACCCAGTACTTCACTTAGGAAGCCATCTTAACTTCAGTGTAAACGGTCTTTCTGGAGAAGCTTTGGGTCACTGGTTTAGTGCCAATGACAGTATTGTGTATGTTGACAAGCTATCTGGAAAAGCCGAAGCCATCTCAGAAGGTTCTACTCAAGTTCATTATGAAGGTTCAGATTTGAAACTGCATACAGTAGTTACGGTTATACAAGGCAAGCGTCTTACTGTTGATGCTCCAAAAGAGGTGCTCACCAATGCACCACCTTTCCCCGTTAAAGGATATCTCTTTCCTGTCAAACTTGCTGATGATTACAATCACAATTATGAAATAATTGGAAACGGTAAGAAGTTGTTTGACTGTGAGGTGGACCCACTTTATGTTGGATTTGCGAAGCCATGGTCAGATCCTGTCACAGGCAGGTTGTATTGTATCTTCTTTCCTCACTTTCCAGAACAATTGGTGCGCACTGCACCTGATTTTGCAGATTTGAGGCAAGGTTTATCCATTTCCATCCGTGCTTCATTGCTAGAAGACAATAGCATATCAGGTTCTGCATCTGCAATTTTTGTTGGAGGATTTTCTTTGCTGGAAATGGAGGAAAAGTCCCTGCAGTTAAATATGACCCCTGACTCGGACAGATGTTACATAACCATAGTGGGCAATACAGATGTCAATATCAACTGGCGTTACTTGGATAAACTGTCTGTTAGAGCTATGCGCGGGGAAGGCTTTAAGAAAGGAGGGCATGCACTATATGAGGTCAAAGTTCATTCGGATGCAACGTTTAAAGATGAACTGATCATCACTCTCCCAGCCACGGGTCAGAGGATGGGGTTGGATGTGATTTTTGAAGTTAAGAGATTAAAAGGTGCAGTAATCACTTTCTCTCTCCCATTGTTTGTGGGCTTTTTGGTGTGCTTAGTGTGTTCTTTTGTGGGCTATTTGATGTATCACTTTCTCGTGCGGGTTCGGACATCGTCATTCTTTCCTGGCAATACCACGCCAGTGGCGGCACCCGGACCTACCACTCCTGTAGCTAGCAGGTCTCCAGCTCAGGATGAACAATCTCCTCGAACGCCTCAGCCTTTCATAGATTATGTTAGAAGAACAATAGATGAAACTCCATATTACAGGCAAGATTTCAGGAGAAGGGTCAATCCGCAGAATACTATGTAGAGGATTTGTTTCCCCCTCTTTGATTCTTTTGGGGTGGGTTTTTGTTCTGTAACATATGGATTCTATCCTCAGTTTGCCCAATTTTGACTGTGTTATTGGCAATTATGGGTGGCAATTGACTGGGAAAGGTTGGGAATTTAATAGGTGGGAAATTAATGGAAATGAATAATTAAATATTATTAATTTTAAATATTGGGTGAGATTGGTAAATAATAGATCTATTATTTATTGGAATTTGAATTAAATGTTATTATTAAGTCTTAATTAAATCTAATTAAAGTAATTTTTTTTATTAAATTATTACTTATGATTGATTATTTAATGAATTTTGAATTTATGGGAATTCGGGTGTATTTGGGATTGTCAAAAACGGATTCTACGTTAAACATGCCACTCGGATGGCATGCTGCTGAAATTTTGAATCAATGGGAATTCGTGGGTGTATGTAGGATTGTCAAAAGCAGGGCAACTCAAAGATTTATGGCTTCTATCGTCAGTTTTTATAACGATTTTTAAGATAATTTTTTAATTTTTAATACCTTCCTCATTCCAAAATTATTATTTAAAAAATACAAAAAAGGGTTTTTGATAGCTATTCAGGTCCTAAATTCTCTCAATTCGTTTACGAAATGTCTGGAGTGTGATGTATTTGAAAAAAGTTGTATTAGTTTGTGTAAAAATTTTGATAGATTTTTTTTCCTCAAATTATATGAGAGGAATTTGAGTAAGAAAGTTTAAATTTTAAATTTTAAAATAAAAATATATTTGAAGTGTAATGTTTTTATTTGAAAAAAAAATTTACTTTTTTTATTTATAAATAGAAACATCTTATCCAAACATTTAGTATTTAACTGACTGAGTTGCGTGAATTAGCGTAAGTTGAACGGAGTAAGGGTCCACTATTTGAATTTGTTGAGTTAGGTCAATTTGGCTGCAAGTTTAAATCTTTTGTAATTAATGATTTGAATTAAGTTGAATTTATAGGTTAAATCAACTTCTTACTTTAAAAATTAATAAATGGTCGCCGTTGTGGGATTGTCAGAGGCAGCTGGCCACCACTGATGGATTATCAGTAGCCGACTGTATTCCCGGCGATTTGGCCCGAATTCAGCTGGCAGCGGGGGATGGGGGCTGGCTGGCAGTTCGACAACGGCCGGCTACCTATTAATTTTACCCAACAAATTAGATGGATTTAATTTGCCATTAGATGAGTTTGAGCGATCCCTATATAAAATTTTGATCATGTTGTTTTTGCTTCCGGGAATTTGACTGAGTCGGTCGCTGTTACTCGTGACAATGCAGATAGGTATTTGTAGCAGCGACAATGTGAAGTGACCAGAACCACCAGAACTTTAGTACGTGTTGGCCATGGCGGGGCGATGGTTCAGGATTAAATATTTCCACGTGGATAAAGATAAAACTTACACTTTAAAGGTTTACAATTTTGCATCCTGGCATGCCATAAATTATTAATTCCCCCCACCCCCACCCTCGTCCTCCCCAAAAAAGGTACAGCCAATTTTACCTCCCCTTCTTCTTCACCAGAAAGTTTCTTCTTTGCTCGTCTTGATACTGACTCATTCAGACTGATGCCAAAACACAGCAGAACAGAATTGTAAAACTATCAAGGGAAGACGGAGAAATAAAATATAAATGGCGACTGCGGTGTCTTACGTCACCGTTTTTCGAAAGGTCACCATGTCCACATCTGTACATATTTTATTACCAGAGTGGATTCCGTGATTTTTTGCATTTTTTTCTCTTTAATTTTGATAAATATCATGGTATGCAAATTTCCAATTCTCAACACTGAGAAATGGTACTTGTAGATTGAGAGGGGCAGCCAGCCTAAGGTTATTTGCAGAAAGAAAGAGAAAGACAGAGGCCAAAGTCAGCACTACCCTTATAAAGTCACCGAAATTACGCCCCCGCCCAAGAACCTCGGCATTCGCTGCTTTCCATCAGTAAGCTGATTTTCATCTTTTCCTCAAATTCTCTACTTCTGATTGTTGTTAAGGTCAACATCCTTATTTGCAACTGAGTAAATTTATGAGATGGAGTATACTATGCAGTACTTTTATTATTTATTTTTTGTTGAGGAAAATAAGGATTTCAATGCCGAAGCTTAGATAGGTTTGTCTCAATTAATAATTTTGCAACAATGAATTATTTACAAATGTACAAAGACGAGCTATAGATATCGCATGGGAGGGAAAATGCATGTAGAGTTTTCATTATTTGAGTTTCATTCAGTTATCTGTTCAGAGACTTATAATTTGCCCGTCTTTTAGAAGGAGTAACAGGCATCTTACGCAATAAGATTCACTTAATTGCCATTGGCATTCAGGAGATCGCCTTGAACTGTACTTCCCTACGATAGAAGTCAGGCACTAATATGCAAATTATGCATACAAGCTCCAAGGCTTGAACCAGCCAGAACAATCTGTGCTCTGTCAAGTTGTTCTTTGATTTCATATTCATACCATGCATGATTGCAGATCACATTTTTTTCCTTTAAGCCTGAACTAGTCATGCTCCTTCCATAATTGAAGTCATTCTGGGGCTTTGTCGTTTGTTGTGTTGAAGTTTTCTTCGATCAACAATGTGAAAGGCGAAGGAAAAAGAAAATAAGAATGAAACTGGAGGATCCTTGTCATTTGAAAAGGTCCTTCATTGATGCCATTCCAAAACAATTGCATGATTACTAGTATAATTTTTACTCCCATTGAAACTGCCAATTTGATCTGAACTGAAATGTAGAGTGAGGGTTTGCATCTGGAGGTTAAATCTTTGGCAAAGTTGGTTAAATCATTTGAATTTAGCTGTCTGCTTGGTTCGCTGCTCATATCCAGGTTTATGCTACTGCATGTTGTAAACTATTGTTTGAGCCTCAGAGCTTCAGTTTTCAATTTGTCAACTTAATGAATTCACCAGAAAGAAGGACGGTGGTACATGTCTGAGGAGGTCAATAGCTACTTTGTAAGTGAGGTGGAGGGGGAGTCAGTTTCTCGAAGTAAATGTGCATCCTATTTCCTTCTAGTGAAAGGATGGATTATATAATTCATCACTTCAGAAATCAGCCTGATCCTATGTTGGTGATTTTCAATGTACTGTGTTTAGCACTATTATTATCTGTCGTGTAGGGTCTGGTACTGTCACATTAACGTCATGAGTGCATTTTATTCATTCATGAGTGTTTGATGCAAAGTTCATACAGCAGGATTTGTTAAATATGTTTCTGTCCCATAAGGAACAGTCACATTGAGTCTCTGGAATGACTTACCACTACTAACACTTTGTATCCCGTTGATTCTGTAATCATGTTTTTCTTTTGTGACAGAATTTGCAATGTGGGGAGAGTGTGACAATTGAAGGCAGGGCTTATACAGTCTCTTCTGTTACTTATCGATACCAGCTCAGAAAGGGGAAGTACGAGCCTAGTGAGACGAGGCTTGATGTACTTTCTACTGGAAGATACATTTTGAACTTGTATTTGGAAAATCTACTTGAAAAATCGTAATTTTTTCCATTCAGCTTATCCTTGATTGTAAGGATGAACTTGTGGTGGGGTGAAATCTAGTTGATGTTAAAAAAAAAAAAAAATGTATTTAGCCATTGACCACTTTTTGTGGCGAGGAGTTTCTTGGAGTATTTGCCAAAGTCGAACTCCATTATTCTTACTCCCTTCTTGGCTTGTGCAAAAACGGCTTATTTTTCTTAAATGAAAAGGGTTCAGCTGGAGCCTGTTGGAATTTAAGTTAATTATAAAGCGTAATTGAACCTAGAACTAGAAGCTGATAAATCATAAAAGTAGACTGACTTTGCCTATTTACTCACAAGCTTGAAAACTGAAATTTGTTTGTTTGTTTGTGACTAACTAGCTTGGTCGCCCGCAGGGGTTTGGTTCAGAGGTTTCCTCCGAGGTTTGCTTCGTGGGAGACGCAGGATCGATACCCCTGGCTGTCGTTATTGGATGAAATTTGAGGTGATTTTTTCTGACTTGGAAAATTAGTAAATTAATTCCACGCCTGTCTTGTGGGCCGCATTTCCCGTGAGATGGGTTCTACCAAATTGGTGATACCGAGAGGTGCTTTTATTTGACTTGAAAGATTAGTTCCACGTGAGATTGTCTTGTGGGCCGCATTTCCCCTGAGATGGGTTCTACCAAATTGGTGATACCGGGATATTGATTGAGATGGAATTTGAGGTGCTTTTATTTGACTTGGAAGATTAGTTTAATTGTTTTGAGTAATATCTGTGAGATTTGAGTGCTCCCGTGAGATTTGAGTTCTACCAAACTGGTGATACCAGGACATTGATTGAGGAGAGTTCAAGGTGATACCGGGAGGTGCTTTTATTTGACTTGGAAGATTAGTTCCACGTGGGATGGGTTCTACCAAATTGGTGATACCGGAATATTAATTGAGATGGAATTTGAGGTGCTTTTATTTGACTTGGAAGATTAGTTCCACACTTGTTTTGTGAGATTGGGAATATTTCAAGTGGAAAAAAAAAAACTAGCATTGTCATGTGGTCCACGGTTTTAGGCTTTTAGCTTTCTTTTTGAAGTTTGTAAATACTATGTGTTAATTGTTTTTGTTGTTTGACGTGGTACATTATGTATTGACAAATAGAGGTACTAACAATGATGATGTTAGGTTCTTATATATTAACAATCCACGTATGTATTTCCCATGTCGGACTACAATACATGTCGAAGTTGAGGGTAGACGTAGTCTCACTTCGAGGCTCTCCTTTACGCCATTATTGCTGCTTGGAAGTTGGAACTTGGCTCCGTTTGCTCCTCTTGGGTCCCAATTTAACCCCAGGCCCCCGGTGGTGGTGGTGGATCCCGCCAGCGCGGCAATGCTGCCAAGTCCGGCCCTCTAACTAGTTATTAACTCCTCCCCCTTTTCTGGGTGGGTCACGGAGCTCTCTGCAAAGGCGATTATAACCTTACAATTTGTTGTGTGTACTGTGTAGCATATGATTTATTAAACTATCGTGGGTGGGTCGTAGTAATATTTAGTGAGTAGTTTTATAAGTAATTAACAATCTCATTGAGATCTTACGATAACTAAAGAAAGTGTTGTCTACCTCATCAGAATCACTAAATAATACTATTTTTGTCTAAAAAAAATTTCTTTTTTTTTTCTGTTTTCCAAAAAAAAAGTTTACAAATTATTATATTATTACATTTAAAATGTAAACATAAAAAGAAAAATTATACATTAAATATGTTGTATTTTATAATTAAAAAATTATATATTATTCAAAATAAATTTTTTAGATAGAAGAAATAGTACTAAATTTTTTTGTTTTCCAAAAATTTTTTTACAGATTATTATATTATTACATTTAAAATGTAAACATAAAAATGAAAATTATACATTAAATATGTTGTATTTTATAATTAAAAAAATTATATATTATTCAAAATAAATTTTTTAGACAGAAGAAATAGTACTTTTGTCATCCATTATTTCTTAACAGGTGATTATACTATAAAAATTCATTAAAATTTTTAGCCATTAATATAAATATTCTTAAATACTTCCTTCTTAGTGTGATACCTTAACATATAATTTACTACATTTTTTCACAACTAAGTTGTTTATCTTCTCATTACTCATGATCATTGAAACAAATAAGGTTGTTGGAAAAAAATAAAAAATCCCCCCTGCCAAGAAAGGGAAAAAACAAGAACTCAAATAAATGTTTGAAGAAGCTAGTACACTGGAACAATTTCAATCATTGATATTAATTAATTTATAATTATAGTAAAACATTCATTCAAATTCGCAAGTCAAGATCGTATTTTGGAGTGCTATTAGCCTATTAGGCATGAGCTAGTAATATGCCTCTATATACTACCATAAATATTTATTTATTGAAGGACCAAATACGACAGGCGGTCCACCTGCCATGCCAAGGTTCTTGTTCACGTGCGCGCATGTGGTACCTCTGTATCTCAACTTCCGCAGATGTGGTTGACAAAATTTGGCCGAGAATGGATGATCCTTATGCACTTAACCCATGTGATTATGACTTAATTTTTACTTCTCCAGTGCTCCTAAGCCCTTAACTTCCTTCCATCTTCCAACCGTGAAGCAAAAAGGTACATTATTGGCTGTCTGGTATATGCCATGCATTAGTTGTACACATTAACGATTACCTCACATAGACAGAGTTAACCAGCTCTTGACAACGCAAAGGAAGTAAACAAAACAACTTCTCCAGAGTATGAATTTGTTATTGGCAAAGTGAAACTTGGAAGCAAAAGGAAATAAGACGGAAAGAAAACCAACTAACCAAAGGAAAATTGCACCCACAGAAACTAGCCTTTCAAAATCTTGCGAAACAGTATGTCCACGTAATTTGTCATTTACAGTATGGGCTGTAGAGTATTTCTCAACCAAATGCAAACTTTTGACTTTTGAGAAATCAGCATGATTTTGGAAAAAAAAAGAGAAAAGAATAAGACCAATATCATTAATCAGAGATTTAATTCGTCGGAGAGAAATCCAAAAGGGCAAGAAACACTAGTACTGCAGCTTTTCACACTCTGGACTTAAAAATTCATGGGGTTGCCATAAAACCCGCATTTTTTTTTTCCAATGACGACAACAGGAAGTGTTTGGTTAGCAAAATAATAAGAATACAACAAATGTACTGCCAAAAACAAGAAAGGTGAATGTGATGTAGAAGAGGGATTTGTTAATTCTTGGTTGGGGAAACATCCCACTGATAAAAACGGCTTTTATACGAGCAATTTAGGTCTTCTGCTTTTGCTTTGCTGCCTTTAGTCTTCAAAAGCTTTGCTTGTGAACTTGTTTAAGGCACCTCCTCTTCTTCTTTTTCATTTGTTCCATTCCTTGTTCCAACTTCCAATAATAATACAGAGAATTAAAAAATAATTCCACCACCATTAAACGAGGTAAGTTCACTTCACAGAGAAAATCCTTCCCTGAATTTATTATTCTTGTGCAACAATCACTACCACTGGTATTAGTAGATTGCTTTCTCAGAGTCTCTCTTGTTCCGCGATCGGATCTGAAAAAGACTCCGAAACAAGAAATTAAAAAAGCTGTTCCCAATACAAAGTTATTTCACTTTCTCGGAGTTCTTGGAAGAGTCTCTGTCATTTTCACTTATCTCAACAGTCATGAGAGATTGTCCCCTTTCCCTCTGCTGCATTCTCTAATCAGGTATTCAAAGAATCTCTTCTCTTGTTTTTTCCTTCTTTCATTTAGACTCGTGAGAATAGAAAAAAAAATGAGATCTTTATGAAAGAGAGAAATCATAGATTCTGAATTTATGTTTCTTGCTTTTGCTGTGTTCTCTTCAGAAATCAGACTGGTTTGTTGTTTCCGGTTTGGTTTCGTTCTTTCTGATTCTTGGATCACATTCTTTTGGTTTTGTGGAAACAAAGATGATTGTTTTATGGGCTTTGCTGGATATTGTAAAATTTGGCGTGTTCAATTTCTCATTTTGGGAAAGGGGTTTCACTTCGATCATAATTTCAGAAGCGTTTTGTTTTCTCCGTAATCTATGGAGTGACGTGAGTGAGCTGATGGTGATCACATGGATAATGGGTTTCTGCAGATTCAGTGAATTTGATATTATTTTCTAATTGCTTCACTTGGATAATGATTTTTTTTTCTTCGACTTGCATGCGTGTTGATGGTGCATAATTTGATTACTTTTGGCACCAAGTCATTTACCAGTTTCTAAGGCGGAATCCATGTCATATAAAGTTGCCCGTGCCTTTGTTTTGGTGATAGAGTAACTCTATTAACTTGAATGTGATTATGGCAGGATACCGTTCAATCCAAATTCTGCCATGGAATCACTTGTAGATGAAGTTAGTTCCTTTCCAAGGCCCCACAGTTCTGTTACCAAAATGGGTTATAATCTGTCTTCTTCTTCTGGGAGTGGTCATACTGTGTGTCTTCCACAAGCTAAGGAATCTGGATATGGAGGATCATCGTCTTCTGCATCTTACACGAGAGCTATGGATAATGGGATGAAGGCTAATTGTACTCCTTCAGGCTCTGTGATCAGCTCAAAGAACTTACATAAAAAACATCTTGATCATCGGCAGAAGGATGGTTTGCCTGACTCAATGAGACAACAGTTGAAGCCAGACAAAAGTAAGGAAGAATTCTTGGGCACAGATGATGATCTTCATCAAACTGCAGAGGATGGTTCCACAACAGAGGTTTCAAAATCTGATATTGAAGCTAGTGTTAAGCTATCCGCCAACTCTGCCAACGATTCCAGGAATTTTAGTTCCGGTGACTTGCTGGAATCTGTGGAGTTCCCTTCACATCCAGGATCTAAAGAAACTGATGATGTTGTTGGCTGTCAGTTGCCATCTCAACCCAGAGTTCAGTTCTTCCCAAGTCCTCAGAACAGTTTTTACTCAGCTACGCAATATACTGAAGCCAAACAGAGCTTCACTAACACAGAAATCAGTGAATGTGTAAGCAGTGTTCGGAAATCTGGTGAAAGTGGGGAAGCGAGCAACTCCTATGATTTTGTTGAGAGCAGGAAAACAAGCATTTATAGAGGCAGCACTGGCAGTGATGTCAGTGATGAAAGCAGTTCCAGTAGTTTCAGCAGTGCCATATACAAGCCTCACAAGGCAAATGACACAAGGTGGGAAGCAATCCAAGCTGTCAGATCTCGTTATGGATCATTGGAGTTGAAACATTTCAGACTTTTAAAGAAAATGGGTTGTGGGGATATAGGTAGTGTTTATCTATCAGAATTGGCTGGGACTAGAAGTTGTTTTGCCATGAAAGTGATGGACAAAGCAACTCTAGCTAGTAGGAAGAAACTTGTGAGAGCTCAGACTGAAAGAGAGATTCTGCAGTCACTGGATCATCCATTTCTTCCCACTTTGTATACACATTTTGAGACAGAGAAATTCTCTTGCTTGGTTATGGAATTTTGCCCTGGAGGAGATTTACATGCACTTCGGCAAAGACAACCTGGGAAGTATTTTCCCGAGCATGCTGCCAGGTTGGATTTTTATTCCTTCACTTTCTGAGCCTGAGGGCTCCATAATAGTTTTCTCTTTGATCTCTGTATCAAGCTCATTTGAAAATTAATCTTTTTTAAAGTGGGAAGCACTTTTTCTGCATGTACGGGATATTTGCATGTTTAATTTGCTGTTTTCTTGCATTTCTGGTTTTAAGATGGTAGCGCAATGTGTGCTTTTACGTTCCTTAATTTGTGGCTTTTCCAGATCTTGTCCCAGGAACTCTCAAATCCTGTGTCATTTGTCATGATGGCTGAAGATTTGTTAGGCACATGTATGTGCGTGTACTGATTGACTCTGCTAGTTCATTGCATTGTCTGTGTAACATGGTTGTATCTCTCTTCAGTGTGAGACGAGGCTCTTTTCCTTCCCTTTTCTGTTGAGGTTTCCCCACCCGAAAACCTTTTATTATTTGAGTAGTTTTGCACGCCAATACATTCAGCTTTACAACTCTTGTCTTTGAATTTGTAGTTGAACTTGAAAAACCATTTTGGTTACTGCTTAAATTACTCACTGTTGAATGACTTAGTTTATCAAGTTGTCATTTGTTGATTGCAGACAAGAGTGGTATTTAAATTCCTGGATACTTCTGGCATAAATAATACAACAACCAGATGTGATTGAAACAGTGTGTTAAATAAATTTATATTGTCTACCTTGCGCATGAGTACATATTGAAAACATGAAGTGTGTTAAGTTTATTAGTATACTTCCAGAAATCTGTCTCTACAGGGGATGACATTTCTGCAACTTTGTCAATTAGCAATTTGTAACTTGTCAGCGAGATAATCAGTTAACTGAACTGCTCTGCTAGTTTACTGACTTATTTATTACTTTGTAGGTTCTATGTGGCCGAAGTTCTCCTTTCTTTGGAGTATTTGCACATGCTTGGTATCATCTATAGAGATCTTAAACCAGAGAATGTTTTGGTCAGAGAGGATGGGCATATAATGCTTTCAGATTTTGACCTCTCTCTTAGGTGTGCCGTGAGCCCAACCTTGGTCAAATCTTCAAATTCTAGTGTGGAATCCAAGAACTCCGGATACTGTGTGCAACCTGCTTGTATTGAGCCGTCTTGTGTCATCCAACCAGCTTGCATTCAACCTACATGTTTTGTGCCACGTTTCCTTGGCAAATCCAAGAAAGAAAAGAAAAACAGACCAAGGACTGAAATGCATCATCAAGTGAGTCCTCTTCCTGAGCTCATAGCTGAACCAACTAGTGCCCGATCAATGTCATTTGTTGGTACACATGAGTACCTGGCACCTGAGATTATCAAAGGTGAAGGTCATGGTAGCGCTGTGGATTGGTGGACATTTGGGATTTTTCTCTATGAACTCTTGTTTGGGAAAACTCCTTTCAAAGGGGCTGGGAATCGAGCTACTTTGTTTAATGTGGTGGGTCAACCCCTAAGGTTTCCAGAGTCACCTACAGTCAGTTTTGCTGCAAGGGACCTGATCAGAGGATTACTTGTTAAGGAACCTCAGCATCGGCTTGCATACAGGCGTGGTGCTACTGAAATTAAGCAGCATCCATTTTTTCAAAGTGTCAACTGGGCACTTATTCGGTGTGCTAGTCCTCCGGAGGTGCCAAAACCATTCCCACTGCATGATATTCCCAGAGCTCCAAAAGCTGAAGTACCTGGTGTTGATGTGAAGCCATCAGGTAATTATCTGGAAATTGACTTCTTCTGATTATTTCAATACTGTTAGAGTTTGAACATTTCATCTTAATGTGATCTTCCTTTGGTGGTTCATTTACTTTGGGAAGAACACAAGTTTGTTGTTCATATGCTAGGCAAATGTAAAGTGCTAAATGGCATTGTAAGCAGTAATTGTGACCTGCAATTGCAGAAATTTGTGAACTCCATTCAGAGTACTTACTTCTCTTTCATAACACATTATACTTTGTAATGGAAGTTGCGCATATCTCTCTCCCTTTTGCTGCTAAAATGTTCCCAACTCTCTGGTTCGTTCTTCTTAATCTGCCAAGCACAACAGGTACACAATCTTAATGTTGGAAAGTGCTTCGAATGGTACGACTGAAAGTATAAGAATGAAATAATACGTGGGGCACTTTTTTTTTTCTTTTCTTTTCTTTTTTAAATTATGTTGGGGGTAGGGGGTGGAGGAACAAAAAAGTGTTTGGTGGTGGAGGGACAGATTGTCGCCGTATCATGTTGGGAGCTCATATGTAGTCAACTATACTGCGTTTGGCCTTTAAAATTGTGTAAAATATCATAAAGGTATATGTTTGTGGGGTGGGAATTTCATTAAAGGAAGTGGCGATGTTGTAGATGTTTTTACCATTTTCATTTTTGATTTACTTAATCTAACTTAAAGTTGCAATTTATTGGTGGTCTCAAAAATCACATTTAATCATGAAAGTAATTAATCTATAACTCTATGTAGATAATAAAAATTTAGTGGTTCTAAGTACTGGTCACCGCCAAACCAAAAGTCCCCAACACTCGGCCCGGCGGTCAACTTGAGTTGTGTAACTGAATCCTAATATAAAGTCCAGTCCAATGTCCCCAACAGGAGATGGTAGAGTAATGAAACGTCTTCCGTTAAAAGAAATCCATTGTGAAGACTTGGGGTCCGTTTGGGCAAGGGTATTTTTATTTATAAATAAAAAAAATTATATTGAAATATATGAAAATTTTGGTGGGTATTTTTTGATAGAAAAATTTTTTTAAAAGGAAAAATTAGAGGAAATTTTTTTAAAATTATGTGAAAGGAATTTGAGTAAGAAAATTTAAATTTTAAATTTTAAAATAAAAATATATTTAGATAATTTTCGTTGTTGAAATTGGACCGCCTGATCCTTTTTTGGGAGGGGAAATACTAATTTACTGTTAGCAACTGCGGGAAATGGAGCCGGTCACGCGCCATAGGTCGTTTTCCAATTTGCGATACCTCCCCGCCCAACTGCCCAAGGCAAGAGGCAAAGTGGCACCTGCCACCATTTAGGATGTAACCTCTCAGTCTCCAGAGGGCGATGACTAAAATGATATGACGTATATAAATATCTCACTACAAGCACGCCCGATTCGTTGTCTCCCTTCGCTCCCATGTTTCTTGTTGTACTCTCCAAAATCATCAAAGTCAAAACTCTCCTCTGAACGCTTCTTCTCCCACTCCCTATCATCCCGTAGGCAGCGATCTCCCCCTTCCGCCATGGCCTCCACCGCTCCAACGGAGGACCTCTCCACTGACGTTCTTCCCGAAAATGACGACGTCAAGTTTGGCTTTAAGCGGTCCGAGATGTATCAGAGCAATCTCGCTGGCACAGTTATCCCCTACGAACGCCATGTCTTCCTCTGCTACAAATCTCATGAGTGCTGGCCCCCTCGCGTGGAAAACTCCGATGCCGATCTTCTCCCCAAGCTCCTCGCAGCTGCTTTTAAAGCTCGTAAGGAAGATTTTAAACTGAAGGTCTGTACCAAGTCATCTCAAATTGGAGACTCAGTTTTCGTCAACATTTATGATTTTTTTTTTAATTCCATTTCTGGTCGTTGATGAAGTTTTTCCGGAAATTGATGCTTGTCTATTTACTAAAGTTTGCGTAGCTGTAGTTTCCGTTGGTATTGTTGGATATTACATCACTCCTGGAAATATTGACTTCGAAGAACTTTTTTTAACACATGCAATAGACTCTTGCGACGATATGCGAGGCAAGTGAGGACTTGGCGTTATCGGATGGAGGTGTTTTAATTTTCCCTGAGATGATTAAGTTCAGGTAATTTACTCACTGCTGTTACTCCCTATTTTGTTTTTTCATTGCAGCGGAGTGTATTTGAGTCGAGGAATTTAGGTCAAACTTTTCACATAATTCTGAGATTGTGCTAGTTGCACCCGATTTCAAGTTCCTAAAAGAGAATTTCATATATGCATGTCGTTTGATATGCTAAAGATGCTCTGTGCAAGTTTGTAATTGTTGTAATCATATATCGAAGAACTAGTTAGGGGATAACTACGTCTCTCCATATGACATGTATGATGTATCTATACGAGTCTGTGTTTTTTTCGTGTGTGTGAATATTTTAACTGATCTTTGTTTTGCTTATGGAAGGGGCTTGAAGGAGTCCGATGTGGATGGTTTTGTAGATGATGTGCTTGTCAATGGGAACCCCTGGGCTGCTGGTGTACAGGAGGAGTTGAATGGTTCATATGTATTTGTGTGTGCTCACAATAACAGAGACCGAAGGTGTGGTGTCTGCGGACCAGTTCTGATTGAGAAATTTAAAAGTGAGATTGAATCCAAGGGTTTAAAGGGCCAGGTGTTTGTGACTGCTTGCTCACATATTGGAGGCCATAAGTATGCTGGTAACGTGATCATTTTCAGCCCAACTGCAAAAGGGAAAATTGCAGGCCATTGGTAATGTTGTGATTAAGAGATTATATAGCTTTCAGATTGTTTTTGTGTTCAATTCTTTTTATTATATGTATTGTTGCAAAGCTGTTCTTATCCAATGCCCTCAACAAAGACATGAAAATCCAAAATTTTAGGTGAAATTATTTTTTCTGTTAGATTTAGTGTTTTTTTTTTTTATGGGGATCCTTCTATTATTGTGCAGGTATGGTTATGTTACACCTGATGATGTGTCTGAATTGCTTGATCAACATATCGGAAAGGGAGAAATCATTGACCGGATTTGGAGGTTTGTGTTTCTTTGTTGCTCTTGAATCTTCTCCCCACTTCTCTACAAAAGATTGTCATTGAATTCTGCTTTGCATGTACCATCCATGTTTTTTGTGTGCTGTTTTCTTCGTTTATGTTTATCTTTCAACAGATGTATGTGGATCTTTCTATTTTTGTTTCTTGAGCCTTGCCATAATTCATTCTCTCAGACAACATAATTTTATACTTTTCTGAGATGGCAAGGAAGAAAAATCTGGAGAGGAACATTCCTCATTTTCCAGAATCAATGATCCATGATTCATCATGAAAGTAACCTTCTATATCTAATTACACTTGACTTAGCAAATCTTTCATCACCTGAAACTAATTTACATAGTTTTCCTCGGTTGTTCCTGTAATTTTGGATTAACAGTTGATGTTTCGTTGCTGGCTCCAGGGGTCAAATGGGTGCCATTGTTGAGAAAGCTGACGAAGTGCATGAACAGAAGCTTTCAAATGGTTCTTCTCTCAATAATTATGAAGAGAAGCCAAGAGAAATGGGTGCCAAGGAAAGTATCTCTGGCTGTTGCCAAGGTGCTAATGGGGTCTCGTGTTGTGGAGGTGGGAATTTTCTGGAGAAAAAGGAACAGGAGGCAGGAAAACGCTCTAACTGGATTGGAAAATGGGAGCAGCGTGATATTATGACAACCATTGCTGTGGTTGGAGCTGTGACTTCTGTTGCTGTAGCTTTTGCATATTATAGAAGATCAAGGTGAAATGTTTCCCGAGAGTCACTACATTCTGCTTGCATCTAAAAGTTGTATGCTTATTTTTTTGAGGAGGTGGATTTGCATCAATAAGGTAATTTTGAGAACCACGCACTTGATTAGAAAGAAAATATGTACACATTAATCTCAATTTGAAGATGAATTAGAGTAACATATGGCAAAGTTAGCCATTTACTTATTCTTATAGTTGCTTTTGCATATTAATACTAGTTCTTTGGTGTTTACTGGTGACGGTTTACTCTAGTTGATTTATTTGGTGTTGTACTGCTGTGATCACCCACCCTACCAGGTTTTTGACTCTTCAAAAGAAATTTCATGCGGAGATTGATTTTCCTGGATGTTATTTGTATCGAGATTCAACTAAACAATTTAACACGTCTTCTGAACGAACACTGTATCACCCGAGAGTTAGATTATTTTTCAAGATGAAGTTTGAAAGAGACCAGCTTCGGATGATTCTATGTCTAAAAAATGCTTTAAATAAGGCTTTAATCGTAGTGAAACGGGTTTAATATGCTTTACCTTTCAAATTAAGGAAGGTTGACTGTAGTGCTTCTTGGTTCGAATCCTACGAATGGTCAGATATCTGCCAAATCCATTCCTAATCATCCGGATGGTTATCTCTGTGCCTCCAAGCATTCAATCATTGTGATTGCATCAATGAATTGATCAGTCCACATTATGCGGAATTCCTATTCTACCTCTCAGATTTTAGATTTTTCGTTGCTCGAGTAGGTTTAGTATTCCAAGCCATAACTCATGGAATCAAGTTTCTGTTCCAATTGTAGTCGTGATGCACCATTGGTACCTCGGAATCCCGTACCTCTTTTCTTTTGCGATCTTATTTTGGAATATGAGACCGCCTTCCCTTGAATATTTTCAGCTCTTATGAGCTAGGAGCATAATCTCTTTGCTGGATCTTGGTGCTTCATATTGTACTCAACAAACATTATAGGACCTGGATTTGGTGGTTGTGGTGGGGTAACATGAGTGAACGAAGCTGAATGTCAGATTAATTGATTCGGATTTGGTGGATGTATCTTACAATTGTAGGGCACAATGTTGCTGACTATCAGAGTAAAAGCAGTCAAATAATTTGAACGCCCATAGACGACTTGAATTTGGCTGCAATATTTTTGATCTGGGTCCCTTGACGAACCCTTCGGACGGCAGTCATCATCATTTTCTAATCATATTCCTTCGGCGTGAAGTACACGAAACAGCCGAAGCAGGTGGAGTTTTTGATTCCCCCTTTGGGGCTAAAATTACTTCGATACCACTGCTACCCCCCAGTTCTTGAACTTCAAACTAGACGTAAATTGAGGATTGTATCATTTTTCAAAAATTGTAGCCTAGGATACCTGGAAATAATCCTGTACAGAAAAACATGAACGTTACAACTATCATTCGCTAACATGCAATGTACATGAGTTGCTATTTCATTGTAATGGAGAAAAGCTGATTGCCTAATCTGCAAATTGTTCGTTTACAGGATGTGAAAACACGCAAAATCAAGGTGACTAAGGTCAGGTCATAAGTTTTGCGATCATTTCCTCCACAAGCCTAAGCTCTGTTCCATTTCTTTCTCCTCTGTCAATCTGTCGCATTACATGTTCCAGGAGATGATTCTTTGATTGTTTCTCTCGGGTATAAGAATCTGAGCAATCTCTCAGAAGCTGCAACAGAGCTTTGGCCTTTTCCCTTGCCTTGGATGTCCCATCAATACTCAACTGAAGCAAACCGGGAATGGCTCCTTCCCTTAAAATCATCCCTCTGTATCTGTCCCTGCAGTTTTTGCATAAAACAAGCAAAGTTCCCACGGCATGCTCTTTGCATTGCGATGTGCCTTCTTCAATGGCTTCCACTAGTAATTGAATTACAACAGAAGCGGTCCCAGCAACCTCATTTAGCGCAATTTCTGATGATAAAACAACCTTTTCCAGTAATGTCATTGCCTTCTCAGCCAACCCAGACGATTTTTCGAAGTGATATATCAATTGAAGCAATGCACATACCACCCCAGACGAAACAATAGATGGGATTATCTGAGGACACGTAGAGAGATTGTGAAACGTAGACAGAACATCAAGCTTAGCTTGCATGCTCAGTCTTTGGACACCCGTTTCTGATAATTGAGAATTGAGGGATTGAACCAGGATCGTGATAGCTCCAGATGCGGCAATAGCCAGCTTGTTGGCAGTACAGGAAGAGAGAATCAAGAGAGATGCTATAGCAAGGTCAATCAGTGACTGGTTTTGGAACTGAATAATCGTTAGTAAAGCTGGAACGGCCCCTGAGTTTGCAATTCGGACCTTGTTTCTGCAAAATCATGACAAAATTAATAGATGAATAATTCTTGAGATAAAACCAGCGCCTTCAAATTCTGTAATTAGAGCTCTTAAATGATGAAAAAAACATACCTTTCACTGTGGAAAGCTAGACTAAGCAGAGCAAGGAGTGCTGCTTCAATGGATTCATAATCTTGCAAATGAAGCATCAAAACAAGCGGAGAAATTATCCCTCTTTCTGCTAACTTTTGTCTTTGTTTGCTTGACAGTTTACCAAGCTCTCTGGCAGCCAGAACTTGAGCTTCTCTTTCATTAGATAGAAGGGCTTGCACTATCACGTCTTCCATGGAAGCCCTCAATCTCCCTCAGTCTATCCTCAACTCTCTTTATGGGAATGCATCCGACTGTTATAGTGATTGCTTCAAGGGGATGTAAGGTTTTAACTTTTGGAAGTCTTTTCGTTGTTTGGATTAGAAGCAAACTTACTATTCCTCATTCAGCTTTATGTGACACATATCCATCCTCAGTGGGTGGATTTCCTTGGAATCCATCCTTCGCTTTCCCTTTATAGAAGCAACCGCCATCGGAGCCTTTCAGGGGCAAGGTTATAGATGGGAAATCCTCTTTCTATAATATACTAATATTGTTTTTGGGCGATCTCTCTCTAAGGTCCTAAAATCTTTGCATTCTCAATCCAATTATTAGATCAAGATTACGGGAGTTGTTAACGGCAAAAGATCAAATTTTTTCTCGATAGATGGTAATTTCTAGAAATGGATTTCCCCGCATAAAATATATGCCCTAACACGTTATTGAATTGTTAACATGGTTTCTGCGGTGTTCTCCCAGAACCACACTTACGTTCAATGAAGTATGGATTATAGACAACATGGTCCACGTCTGCGATTATCTGCACAAGTTGCATCGTCAGCATAGGTTCTAGCGGCTCTGATTTGCTTAGGGAACTGCAACAGCAACTGTATAAATGGAAACAACAAAGAGCAGCCTTTATCCCTTTCGTATTTTGAGGGATGTCTCAGAGCTTCTGTTTGGCCGTTATTCGACAGCCGCAATATCTTGACCGGCGATTGCGCTTGTGTCTTTACGAGAAATCTCATTGGGAAATGTTTCACACCTTGGTTGTTTCTCAATCTTTGACGGTATATCCTTACTGCTGATGCTTCTTTAATGAAACAGAATTCTGCGTGTTTTTAATTGGTTACTGGCTTGCGGCATGCGATAAAAGGAACTGACATACATGGTACTTGCAAAAGAAGATGAAGGAGCAGACCAACAGAACAAATTTTAATTAAATTGTCTGGATATTAACAAAAACAAATGCCATGCACCTTACCATTTTCACGTATATAATGCTTAGCTTGAAGAAGATCGCGCAATCGCGCACACACCGGTATAGCAATACGTATGGACGGTGAACATGTATCAGAGAACTAAAATCATTTTAACATGAGAATGTCCGTGATATCAGGTGAAGTGATTTTCAATAGAACATGTACGAAGGGCTATAAATATCAACCACCAAAGCACAAACGGTCAAGCATGCGGATGCCTTGGAAAATTATTGTCATTTGGCCCGAAAATTTTATACAATTCCAAAATCTGCTCATTTAGAGGTTATGAAAAGCTTTTCATTTATCGAACACAGCAATTCTGTATGAAATGTTAATTAATATTGTGAAGCTGCCTGATTGGTCAGCGATTCCTCTACAACATGAGGCCAGACAGCCATGCTTCAGAACTATAAACCACCCTCAGCATCATGCAGCAGAAAATCCAGGTCCAAAATCACATCTTCTCTCATGTTTACGTCCAACACCATCAACAAAGCATATATTTGTTCAGAGTTTGGGTGATATCTATCGTTAGCTATGAACCTATGAATCTGATCCTTAAGTTCAAGAACACTTTGTCCAGATACCTTTTTTAGTTGTGTCTCCACAAAACTTCGAACTTTAGCTGCATTTTCCCACTTTCCTTCAACAGCATACGTGTTAGATAAGAGAATGTAATAACCAGTATGACTGGGGTCTAGCTGAAAGACATTCCTGGCAGCAACTTCAGCCATCTCTGAGTTTTGATGAATCCGAGAAGCACCAAGTAAGGTCCCCCATACATGAGCACTCACTGGTAAGGGCATTCCATTAATGATGTCCATGGCATGATCCAACTGTCCAGTGCGCCCAAGCATATCAACCATTATTCCATAATGCTTTGATTCTGGTGTCAGTTGGTAGTCATTCACCATCTTATTGAATAACTTGATCCCTTCTTCGAGTAGGCCTGCATGACTACATGCAGAAAGAATGGAAAGGAATGTTACACAATTGGGACGAATTGGTGAACTTTTAACCATTCGATAGAATAACTCTAGTGATTCCTTCCCTCTTCCGTGCAATCTGTAACCTGCAAACATGGAGCTCCAAATTACCACATCTCTGTCTTTAATCTCTTCAAAAACCCTGACAGCGTCACCCAAGCTACCGCATTTTGCATATGATTCGATGAGTGAAGCCCCAACGAAGGTATTGTTGTCAAAGCCACCTCTGATCAGATATCCGTGAAGGCAACAAGCTTGTTGAAGAATTCCTAATTCTGAACAAGCTGTGAGGATTTTCACCATGACAATAGCGTCCGGATTGACTTCACTATAGAGCATGTCCTGGAACAATTCCATCGACTTGTACGCCAATCCATTTTGAACACACCCACATAACAAAGCAGACCAAGAAACAGCATCCTTTTCAATCATCCTGCCAAACAGCTCAACAGCTTCATCAGGGGAAGAGCAGTTCATATACATATCAATAAGAGCTGTGGCCACCTTGACATCCAATTCAAAATCTCTTTGTACAGCAAGTTTGTGCACCCTTTTTCCCATCTCCAAGTTACATGTAGCTTCGCAAGCTTGCAAAGCGCTAATGATAATAACTGCATTTGGTTCGATACCTCTAATTGTCATTTCATCTAAAAGTTGTAAAGCTTGACTTGCAGACCCATTATGAGCATAACACGAGATCATAGAACCCCATGAAATCACATCCTTTTCTTCCATGTTTGCAAACAAATGAGCTACAGCTTTAACTGATCCCGACTTTCCATACAAGTTCAACAAAGCATTCTGCAGAGACAAACCTCCATCAATTGGCTTCCTAATCATAAACCCATGGACGCTTTTCCCAGCATTTAAGTTCAATGATTGAGCACATGCTGAAACAACACTAACAAGCATGATAGGGTCCGGAGTGAGACCTCCCACCGTAAGCATTCTAGAGAAAAATTCCAATGCTTCTCGAGGTTTACCATTCTGCTCGTACCCAGTAACCATCGTTGTCCACAGGACAAGATCAGGCACAACATACTCATCGAAAACATGCGAAGCTTCATCCAGTTTTCCAAATTTCGAATAAAGCTCAATAAGCCCTGATCCCACAAATACGTTAGAATCGATACGTTGGTTCTTCTTCACAAACGCATGAATTGTCTTTCCTAAGTCAAGAACTCTTAAGCTGCAACATGCCTTCAGCACAATGGCTACGGTAACGTGGTCAGGCTTTTCGGAAGATAGCATGCGGGGAAAGAGGGACAATGCTTCCCAATAACGTTTTTCTCCACAATAGCATTTGAGGATAGAGTTCCAAGAGTTTGTAGTTCGTTGGGGCGTTTCGTCGAACAGTTTACGAAATGCCGAAAGGGGTGCACAAATACGGTATAAATGGTTGAGCTTTGCCGCCAATAAAACGTCGTGAATGAGACCGGTTTTAATTATAACAGAGTGCAATTGCGAAAGCGATTTGCCATCTTGACATGATCGGAAGATATCGACTAGCAAATGCCAAGTTCTCATAGAACACAACGCTCCGGCATCCCACACTGATTACTGTCATTTGCCTTATATCCCAGCCATAGGCCTCCTGCCAATGCATTCGAAACGCCACTTCGAATCCTCTGTCCAATTTTTCCGCGTCTTACTCTGTCCAATTGCACATGCAACATCATCTCATTTAAAAAAAAATTACAAGTTGTTTGTTTCAATATTTTTCTACCAGATAAGCCAACTCTAAAAATAAAATCCTACCAAAAAAAAAAAAAAAATCGTCCCCAACCCCAAAAAAAATCACTTTGTTATCTACATGATTTTTTTTTCCGCAAACCAAAGCCACTGCCAACCCAAAAGAAAAAAAAAAATCTGCAAACCAAGCGTTCCCCAAAAACAAAAAATGAATTGGCTCAGTTTACGGAGATAATGATAAGAATTTAGTTCAACTAAGACAGGTGGAGTTATTTTCTTAGTGTATTCTTTGTGATGAATGGATGAAATTATAATTCTTTTTGCTGCAAAAAATCAGTTTTGGTGCATTTTTTCAAATTTCAGATGCCAAAATGCGTTCATACTCACAGGGTCCTCATTACAACATCATCAATCCTTTTGCTGGCAAATATCACCTGGGCAAGGGAGCAGTAGGGTGAAGCGGATATCTTGTAATTTTTAGGGTTAGCTTGGCTTGTTAAAAAGTATTGAAGCGGATAACTTATAATTTTTTTAAGTGAAACGGCATATGTAATTGAACGAAATACGACAGTGGATATAAAGTGTCTAAACACACGTACAAATACAGTAAAACAATCAAGAATTGGCAGAAAATAATTCTACTACTACTCCTTTCATACTCCACCTTTTGTATTTAGTAGTAATGCTGAGATTTCTTAATTTTGATGAACAATTAATTTTAAGATTTCTTACCTTTAATGAAAATTACAGAGTTGTGATTGGATTTTACTGGTATTTACTATATCAAGTTCAATTTATTGGGCCACCTGTTCAACAGTAAACAGCAGTAGCGTACTATCTCCAAAAAATGCGATGGATCAAAAAGTTTTCAAAAATTGTACTTTTAGTCCAAGTTTAGGAGCCTGGATCAAGGCTGAGATCCTGATTGAATTAAGGAAGGATTATCAGAATGAAGAAAGAAGAAGGAGAATAAGTCGAGAAAAGAATGAAGGGAAGAAAAAAGAAGAGAAGGGGAGAATGATACATTTGATTGAGAAAAGTTAAGAGTTAAAAAATTGCACAACCATCAACCTAACTTTTACTTATTATTATTATGACAGTATTTATAAGTTATTTCCATCGCTATTGTTACTAATTAATTCTGTTAACTAATTGCTAATTATCTAAGTTGGTTTTATTACAAAAGAGTCCCACAGAGCCTTTGTCCATAGTTCGGCCAAACTAGAACTGGCCACAACCCTGTTTCGGCCCTTTAGTTTGTTTGTTGTGACTCGAGTCCCGCGCCACTCCCACTTACCACTTGGCCAGCCCCGAAGGGGTATGTTTCGGCCCTTTAGTTCTTCCACGAAAGGGAGGATAAGGAAATAAAAAACTTGTTAGTCTAGTGAGAGATTTGTCGATGAAATGGGCGGCCACGTGGTAGCGTTGTCAGTTATCACTTATCAGAGGAGGAGTTCCTCACTTCAGAGAATAAAGAAAAGGTGGCGGTCCAAAGCAGAGCAGAACCGCCAAAACAAAATAAAAGTTGAGTTCGGTGGAGCCGTGGAGGCCCCAATCGGCGGGCAGCTTAAAATAGACGCCAACCAATAGGTTCAATGATCAGAACATAACGCGACAGGAACAGCTGCATCCCAAAGAGAATATCTACGCCAAATAGTTCTCCCCAGTGTCATCAGCCACCTCTTAAATTGTTCCTTATATCCATCATGTATTCTACAAATTTCGTCACGTAGCGATTCGGTTGCCTGTTTTCTCCATACTCGACACCCGTGCAACTCAACGGATTTCCCATTTTAAAATTAGTGCAGTACTCAAAATCTAAAGGTATGCTAATTTTTTCTCCATTTATATCTCCATTTTTGTTTAATTTCTGTTTCTCTAGATATACCATTTCCTCTTCGGTCTTCAATCTTGATTTTGTTTGTTTCTTTGGGTTTCTGTCCGGAATTATGGTGTTTAATTGTTCTTGATATGGAGGAGCCATGCGATTCTCTCTAAGTAAAGCATATATATTTTTTTTAGTTGTGGCGCAGCTGTGGAGTGGAGGAAAGTTGAATTGCAATCGAAAACGATGCCGGTAAATATAATTTGCGACACCGATGGATCAGCTCGAATTATACTATCCGAGCCTATGGGATCAACTGCCGAGGTGCTTTATTGCATTGCTTTACTGTTTTCTCTTCTTGTTCCCTTATATCCAGCCCTAGCTGCAAAATATTCTGCATTCAGCTGTTGCTACCCTTTGTATCTCACGTGATTTCTCATAGCATTTTTTCCCCGCTCCAGGTGCTTCTACAAGGAGGGCGGATCGTGTCTTGGAAGAATGAAAGAAGAGAAGAAGTTCTGTTTGTATCTAATAAGGTGATCGTCTTATTGTTCTTTTAAATGTAACTTGTAACATTCGGGAACAACAACTTTTTGGAAGACGCGACCACGTGGTTGAGCATGTATTTTAGTAATTAGCATGAGAACGATGATGGTTCTTGCTAAGAGTTTCACTAAAACTCTGTTTCAGACATCTTAATCTAACACTGTATCTGAACGGGACATTTCTAATTTACTCATAAGCACCTACGGCTTGTTGTCCTTTATTTCCTTTTAAAGACCGGGGGATTTCAGAACCTTTGAAGTTTTGGCGTCTTAACTATACTGGATAATTTCTACTTCTGTAGGCTTTTTGGAAACCGGCCAAAGCAATAAGGGGCGGGATATGTATATGCTTTCCACAGGTTAGAAGCTAACTGCATTTCCAAAATGTCATTGCCTCAACACTTGCCGGGGTTTTACCATTTTAACTGTTAGAATTAATCCTGTAGTTTTCAAATTTTGGCTCTCTGGAGCATGATGGGTTTGCCAGGAACAGGTTGTGGTCATTGGACTCTTCTCCTTCGCCTTTGCCTCCAGCTAATAATCTGTCAACAGTGGATCTTATTTTGAAACCCACAGAGGAAGACTTGAAAACTTGGCCACACAGGTATGATATGGGGGAATCAGTGCTCTTATTTTGCAATTGCAGTGCAGGGATTAACAAATTCTATTCGTACTGTTTCCTTTTGGCAGATTTGAGTTGCGGCTACGAATTTCTCTTACTGCTGGAAAACTCACTTTGATCCCTCGTGTGAGAAATACTGATAACAAGGCTTTTTCATTCAAATTTGCACTGCATAACTACGTTGCTGTCTCTGATATCAGGTTTTTAATAGTTCCTCTCCTTGCTAAACATACGCAGTCTAGCTATTATTTTCTATCCATTTTTAACTGTGGGATTATGTGCTCTCGCCTTTGAATGAGTAGTTTTCTGATTTTCTCGCATGATAGCTTAGTTTGTTAGATAATTACTTTTCAGATAGGTTGAATGACACAGTTTGATTTGCAGCGAAGTGCGCGTTGAGGGATTGGAGACACTTGATTATTTTGACAATTTGATGAAGAGAGGGAGGTATACGGAGCAGGCAGATGCAATTACTTTTGATGGGGAGGTATGTGCATTTGTTTTTCAAAATTATAGGCAGCCCTGATTTTGAAGTCTGGACCTTTGCACATGGTGACTATTCACACTTGAGGAAAGTTTCTTAGTTTGGATTCAAACTTCATTAGATCTGAAAAGTAAACATGTAGTGTGGTTATATACAGGTATTTTGTTGTATAATAATATACGCACGTGCATGATGGCAAAATAGAATTATTGTTCAGGAATATACTTATTTGAACTACTTGGCAGATTGATCGTGTTTATCTTAGCACCCCCACAAAAATTGCCATAATAGACCATGAGAAAAAGAGAACTTTTGTGCTCCGCAAAGAAGGCATGAGAGATACAGGTTTGTACTGTCATTTTGGATTTGGTGTCTGTCTTAGCGTCTAATTAGGCCTTGTTTCAGCTCTGTTAACGTATAATGTTGTTCTGAGTTACAGGTGTGTGGAACCCTTGGGAAAAAAAAGCAAAGGCTCTTCCAGATTTGGGTGATGAGGATTATAAAACAATGTTGTGTGTGGATTCTGCTGCTGTTGAAACTCCTGTTACCTTGAAGCCCTTCGAAGAGTGGACGGGACGTCAGGAACTGTCAGCTGTTTCCTCTAGCTATTGCAGTGGACAGCTGGATCCATTGAAAGTTATAAATGGTTTCAGCTGAGGTCATTTAGGGTTTTACCAAGGTTTGCTTCAGGTATGCACTGGTTTTTTCATACCATATGCTTGGGCTTTACTTTCTTGCAAATAATAGTTTCCATGTAGTGTCCACATAGCCAAGTATTTAAATGAAATATAGAGCTGTTTGTTATAGATAACAATATAATTCCAGTAACAGGTTGGTCAACGGCTTCCTGATCATGAAATTTATTATTGGTAGGAATGATACGTTGATGGAGTATGTGACTTGATCAACAGAACATGCCCATTCTATCTATTTGCCAGGAGGGGCTCTCTGCAACCTCTTTACTCTTATAGTAGATAACTAATGTGAATAATTGTTTAGGTAGTAATATCTGAAAAAACTGCATACAGATAATACATGCGTATGTATGCTTTGCTTATTTTCCTAATGCAAATCATATCAGCGTGTGAGCAGTAACCAGTCTGTTCTTCGTGATGATGTTCTTATTTTTAATCTTATTCCGCTGCTGCATAGTAAGAGGCTTTATTCTCGAAGAACCTTGAAATACTGCAAGTCCTCTTTTAGAAGAGAGGGAACATTGAGTTTCCAAACTTTTCCTTTGCTTCTTTGTCAAAAGGATCATCTCCCAGATACAAATACATGTAAGCCCTGCAGAGCAGCTCACTTTCAATCTTGCTAACGACTTCACCCATCACTGCATTCACCAAAATCCAGAATTTAGGAGTTAGGTCAAAATTTGTATTTGAAGAAGTACAATGGAGCTAGAATACTGCAAATGTTGTTAGTTTTACCTTTTGTTTGGAGAACATAACCTGGAAGCCTGGAGATCTCGATTACTGAACCAGGTGCAAGCTTGATATCATCCGATGTTTCACCCATGACCCTTCAATTGCGCACTCAAGAGGATTAGATGTGGGAATATATGGGGAAACAAAAGAAATAAGTAAAATGCTGTTAATTGTACTAAGAGGTTGCGGTACTTTTTCGTCAGCTCATCATTTTTGCCACCAGTGAGTTTCTTTATAGCCGCTCCTAGACCTTCATCAAAATTTTTTCGAACCATACTCATGGTAAGGCTTGAAAATACTATTACCAAGCGCACCCTCATCCCAACATCACTATCAATCACTATTTGGTACATTTCCTTGGTTGGTTTAGCCGGTGCTTTTCCAATTTTCTCCCTCACAAGAGCTTTCAGTTTCTCATTGTCGGCGTATATCCCTGCAGATGTAAAACGTGAGCTGCTGTACTCGCCAGGTAATTGTTAGGGAAGGTTTGATTGATTCAAACAATTTACTTTTAATCGGATACAGACAGGTAATTCAGCTAGTGCGAACAAGTTTTCAATTATCCATATTTCATGGCTGCCATTGGCTTTCATTTGCTTGTTATCTTGCATCTCTTCTAGAGCCTAATTAAGTATATGGCCCCTTTGTTGTTATAAATTTTTTTCCTTTTGTGGAGCAAAAGAGGTTTGGAGAATATTACCAAATGCATAAATTTTGATTCCCATGCCAAGCATGCTCTTCTTTCTCAAACCAACAGCCTTCAACTGCTTCCTATCATCCAGAATAACTGGGAAGGAAACCCCAGTCTTTGATTCAACTTCAACTGGCACGTCCGCCTCTTGTTCTTCTTGGTACTTCTCTTGTGCACATGTTTGATTCTTCTGTTCTCCAACTTCGTTCTCTTCCAGCTTCTCTTTTGGCTCATTGATGGAAATTTTGGCCTCAGTGTCATTTCCTTCCTCGGTTTTCATTGGTGTCTTTTGTGCCTCACCTGTTTTGGGCTCACATTCAGCCGTTTCTGACTTTGCAATGACTTCATTGGTCGGCATACTCTCAATAATTGAAAATTAGTAGTGAAATGTAGAAGAGCTGTAGTTTTTCATGATATGGTTGGACATCTGAGGGTGGTTTTTATAGGGAGAAACGGAGGGGGAGTTGCTAGTCATTTAATTTAGTAAGATTGGTGGGGGACTTCTTCGTTGCGCGTAAGATTGGGGTCTGCTGTCGGCCTACCTAGGTTGGAGCATCAAGATAAGATCTAGAGCTCGAGGCGCATTTAATGCCTACCTTTCTTGGTTATTGCTTTTTTTTTAAGTAGAAAATTTCTGTCGCGGTGGCGAAATTTCTCTATTTGTATCAAAAGTCCTTTAATTAGGCGGGATGTAAATTAAGAAATGTGTACAGACTAGGATAATCTCATAATATTTAAGCAGAAATTGGTCCCACAAAGATTCGAATTTGCGTTATCAAAAATTTTTTTCTTACGTTATCTCAAATTTACTAACTCGTCTATGCCTTGGGCCATGGTTATTGCTTTTTATTTACGCTCACCCTGTACAATGATATGCAGTTTTCTCAGCGGGCGCAATAATACGCAGTTTTTTGGTCTAAATATTGTATTCATTTAGCCAAATTCAATTCTATTTAGGATGAGATTATAATTCTATTAGCAAAATGTACACAAAATAACTGGTTAAAATAATCTAGTTTATTGTTGTGTGATTGGGTTACTGCAACGAAAAAATTATACACAAACAGTTGCGGGAAATACATTCGGAGCTTTTGTGTGCTGTCATTTTATTATCTCCTCGTCTGCATGAATCTGGAATTCTCGCAATTCAAGGAGCTATGGGGCACTTGGCTTCATCAATGACCCGATTAGAAGGATCTGGTTTTTCCAAAAGATTTTTTCTTTTTGGGAAACAAACTAAAAAAAAAAAAGTTCTCTCTTAAGAAAATAAAATGATCGGCTCTATTTTGTTGCCAGGAATTATAGTAGTACCAAGAATTTCCACTGCAGAAACGCTGGTCATTTCTATGCGTACGAAATGTTATGCATCTCGTATGAAATGTTAGGCCCAATAAGTAAAATTGATCTTTTCAAGAAATTTGGGCCTCCGAAGCAGTGCGGCCCATATGAATTTGTAATTGTGCCCTCATCCTTTCCCTTACTGTCCTCTATGCTCACGTACACTGAAGGAGAAAAAAAACGAAGAGAGAGAGTGGTAGATGACGGAGACGGGGATAGGAGTGGTAAATCAGCGGCGACGGAGCCGAAAACGGAAGAGAGGGCGGCGACACCGTGGTGATCATCTCGGAGATGCTTCTCCTAGTGAGAAGACTGATAATGCTTCTAAAAAGCAGTGTTATGCCTCAACAAATAAGAATACCTGCAGTTCCAAAACCAATTCGGCCACTTCCGGCTTCCTCGAAAAGGTGTTTCTCTCTGTTCTGTAAACCTAGCTTCTTAGGTATAACAAGCGATATATGAGCAAAAACACCGAGCGGCTCACAAATCTATGGTGTTTGGTTACAGATGAAAGCGCGATTATCAGGAGGTCATTTTCGCATGATTAATGAGAAACTCTACACTTGCAGGTAACTTAACCTTCTCTCCTCGCCGCACCTGCTTCTCTTTCTTTTAAGATTCCTTCTTTTATGTTTTCACGCAATAACAATAGTCGCGTGTCTGATGTTTATTGTTATCATCTTTCTGTTTTTAGTGATTAATGATTCTGTGCCCTAAATACTTCATCACTGTGCTGTGCTTGTGTAGCTGATGATTTCATGTCCTTTGTTCTGTTTATTTATCTATCTTTCTGCTCAAAATAAAGTTGTTAACAACTTATTATAATTTGGTGGATTTGGCGTTTATTTTATTTTATTTTTGTTCTGTTGAAGTGGGGAGGAGGCGCTGAACTATTTTAAAGAAGATCTAGCGTTGTTTGATGTGGTAAGATTCCAGCCGAATTATATGTTGTTTTTTTGAGTATTTTTGGTACTAGGATGAATTGCTTTTCTGCGTTATGTATGATTACTTTGTCAATAAGTCTGGGTTCATCTAAATTCACATCATTCTCTACTGAATTTACATATAATAGGAGATCATACCTTAATTTTGCTGCATAATCTACTTTTTCCTATGTCCTTTTTGCTAATATGAAACAATTGTGCTAGCGTTTGTTGATGATTGGAACAATAAGAGTTGGTACATATCTGAAACCAGAAGCAGCTCATGAATCTGATAAGTTAATGTGAAAGCAAAATCAGCTCACGGAGCTGAGCATTTGCAAGACATCATACTGCTACCAGGGCTTCAGGAGATGGTGTGTTGGATATCTCTCCAGAAATGATTAGCTTCTTTTTAGGGTCTGACTAACATCCCCAAACATCTTCTGCTTAAACTTTATCTATTAGAACCTGCGACTGCATGATCCCTGGGCCTCCATATAGTATAAACTACAACTGCAGTTACTTATCTTCTATGTTGATCCAATAGAGAATTGAACTTGCAATTGTCCACCATCCAAGTGAAAGCATCCTTCATGTGGTTTTCCCTGGAAAGAAACAACATTTGTGGAGAACTAGGTGCCACAGTTTCTTTCTGAGTTACCCTGCAACTTCTGAATAAATGCTCCATATATTCATCTCTTCCGTTACAGGATTCACAATGTAGAGACTGGCTAGACCTTCCTGACCATGCCAGCCTAACTTTACTGTTCACTCTACCCTGGCATTGTAGCCAAAAGACAAAAGAGAATCTCAGAATGTGGCCTTTATCACATGCCAGTTTAGTCCTCTTAACCTTCTGCAATTTGGATCTTGAAGGCATTCATAGCTAACTTAACTGTGAATACACTTGAGGAGCTTGCTGCCCATATTATTTCATCTACAGGGCTAGGAAAAGGCTTAAACAAAGCTGAGTTTGAGTTCTGCAGATTTCCTCATACCTTCTGGCCATCTTAAATAGATTCTATTGCCTTGAATAGCTTATAGCACCTTAAGCATGTAAGTAGGTTGTCAGGGAAATGCACCGGTCCAGGTGGCTGTCAATTGGCAAAGCAAAAGTTTATCATGCAGCCATCCCCAAGCGCAGCCTTAATAACTGAAAGGCTGCACATGACTTCTCATCTTGAGTATTTTCTCCACACCCAAGAGCTAGGAATTTCTTATCAGTTGAATGCTTGTGATCTTTCACTCTTTAATTCAATGTCGTTTACCTGTGACTTCTTTTCTATGCACAAATGAGAGATATTCTGGCATGTTTATTTGACGTAATTTGTCTAGTTCAGATTTTGATTTTCTTCATCTCACTTAGCCTTACTTACATGGCCAGTACCATGCAGGATACCAAGAACAAATGTCACATTGGCCTGAACAACCAGTTAATATAATCACTGGATGGTTGAAGGACAACAATCCTTCTCTAGTTGTAGCTGATTTTGGCTGTGGTAAGAGCCATTTGATTTTACTATTTGCAATCACTCTAAATGTTAAAGGTTTCAAATTTAATAATCTGTTTAATCATCTTTGTTGCACTTTATTGCAGGGGATGCAAGGCTTGCAAAAAATGTCCCTAATAAAGTCTTTTCTCTTGATCTCATCTCAAATGATCCATCAGTAATTGCTTGTGATATGTCAAATGTAAGTGTCATACAAAATTCATCAAAGTGGGGCATAGCATAAATTTGTGAACTGGAATATTGTGGCATTAGGATTAGAGATCATATGGAGAAAAAGACGCTTTGAATCTCCAAATGTGCTTTTATCTTTGTTTGTTGAGTTGGCATGTTTTCTGACCTTTTTACTTCCTGTTGTAGACCCCACTTACTTCTTCTTCAGTTGATGTTGCCATTTTTTGCCTCTCGTTGATGGGAACTAACTACTCAAGTTATATAGAGGAAGCACTCCGAGTTCTTAAGCCTGGGTATCGTGAAAATCTAATATCTCTTAAGATTTAGAGTGTCTGATTTTTTTCCATAGGTATAATATAGGTGACCCTTATTCAGGGGGTGGCTTTTGATCGCGGAAGTGAAGAGCAGGTTTGATCCTAACACTGGAGGAGCAGATCCAAACAAGTTTGTGAGAGCCATATGCCAACTGGGGTTCACCCCTGTGTCAAAGGTTTGTTTATGCTATCTTTGGGCTGACTGGTCTCTGGTAATCCATATACTAAAATATATGCTGTTTTGCAGGATTTTTCCAATAAAATGTTCATACTGCTATACTTCAAGAAAAAGGTCTGCTATAATTATATGTATGCGTAACATCTTTAACCACCTTCTATTGTGCTCGTGTGTGTGTAATAGATAGCTGGGTAAACTATCGTTAATTTTATTACAGGGTGAGGAAAAGCAAAATGGAGACCAAATCGAATGGCCTGAACTGAAGCCTTGCTTGTATAAACGTCGATAAAGTTGATGCAAGTTGCTCCTTTGTTTTAGGGGGTTGTTTAACGACTTAATCTTTTATAATATGGTATTCAGTTGGTTTAGAAAGTGATGTTTTGTTCTGTCCTAACTGCCTTGGTATTTTTGTTAGGCACCGCCAATAGTAGATGTATGAGTTCTATATTATTAGCGTGGTGTGTCACACATTTAATGTGTTCTTTTTCTATGTATTTTATCGCTTTTGATCGTCTTAAGCTTCAAATAAGCAGAAATGCATGCGAGTAAGAGCTATTAAGCTAATTTGACTTCTGACACTGCTTCAATCGACCAAGACTGGTTGAGGTAATTTAATGTTCGGCCTCGAATGGTTGGGGCGAGGAAGTGCCTCGTGGAATTGAGTGATTTAGCTGTAACGGAGCCACATTTGATCACTTAATGGGGCCATTTCTTGTATCGCGATTAGCAAAATGTCATTTGAGTTAAGTTTGGGCTGTTATTGGGCTACACGGGTCATTTAGATGGGCCATTTCTTTTATCACGAGTAAGGGGGTGAAAATCGGGAAATTAAAACTTAGCTTAACTGATTTGCTAGGAGCGCTTTACCTAGGCCATTGGTGGGTTGCTGATCTACTTGTGCTCTTGCTGGGCCGGCAGGATCTTTTTTGGGCCTTTATTGGGCATTGACCCTTCTGCCAGGGAGTATAGTATTTAGGCCCTTACAGCCCAATCAATGTGGGCCATTATTGGGCTACTTTCGTTTAAGTTCGGCCGTTACTGGGCCAAAGCATTCGACTTGGGCCCTTGATGGGCCTCAATTGGTCTTTGAGGGCCCAAATCGAATATTTGTGGCCCAATTGCAGCCTAAAATGGGCCAGGAGAGTTCTTATTAGGCTGAAATTGGGCCTGTATTGGGCCAGGAGTATTTTGTTTGGGCTACTTACGTTTTAGTTGGGCCTTTACTAGGATAAGAGATTCCTTTGTATTGGGCCACTAGCTTGGATTTGGGCCCTTAAGAACTATTCCGGCCCATTAAGTTTTAGTTGGGGCGTTACTGGGCTAAGAGTATTCATTTTATTGGTCCACCTCATTCAATTTGGGCCCATATTGGGCCGGGACAGTTCCTTTAGGCTACGAATTGGACCTACATTAGGCCGGGGAATTCCATTTGGGCCGATCTCAGGTTTTTGACATCATTTGTGCCGTCATTGGGCTTGATCACTAGCTTAGATTTGGGCCCTTAATGGGCCATGAGAGTTCTTCCTAGGATAAATTGGGCCTACATTTGGGTCGGGATATGCTCTTTGGGCCTTTGGGCTACTTAAGTTTTAGTTAGGCGTTACCGGGCGAAGAGTATTCATTTTATTGGCCACCGAATTCGATTTGGGCCGGGAGAGATCCTTTAGGCGGCCTACATTAGACCCGGAAAATTCCATTTGGGCCAATATTAGGTTTTTGACATCATTTGTGCGGTTACTGATTCTTTTGTCCTAATTATTTATCTTGGGCCATTGGTCCTTGGTTAGATATTTTAACAACCTGCAATTGATATTTTTTTTCCCCCATCAAGTATTTGTTATAATTTGATCATTCAACATTTTACTATGTGAAAACCAAATTATTGCAAAATTATTCTGAATTATTTACAAGTACCGTTACCATTTTTCAGAACGGTGGAAAAGGGCATATTACGATTACTCAGATAGAGTTGTCCTACAGGAGCCACGACCAAAGGAAATGAATCTTGGGCTGACCTACACCAACGCCCTGAAGTGTATGGAAGTTAATTCAATACAAAGGTCACTGAAACACGAGAAATAAAAGCATGCAGAAGATGGCTAGTTCAGCTCCTCATGACGTCATACCACTTCAATTAACACCAGAGCTATTAACTCAATGAAATGGATACCACCTCCTCCCCCCCCCCCACAACAAAAAACAATTTATTCATTTATTTGGAACCACTTGATACTTCTGCATGTGCTGATAGATGAAGGATCCCCTCCAAGAAATGTTCTGTTGAATACAGGCAATTTCTCTCCCTTCTCAGTAGGATCGTATAAACCATATAAACTGCATTGGTTTCCAAATTCTTTTATGCTCTTCAACATACGGACATGGATGAGATGATAAGATTTAATGATCATGTCCAAATTAGAAGAACCGAAAACAAGAACAACCTGCTTTTTAATCAAGCACTTAACAGATTACTCACATTTGCGACCAACAGTATCACCGGGAACTAGAGAAGCAAAATAACTCAGAGAAAATTATACAATCCATCAAAAACCAGAACTGTTGCTGGTAAGAGCAATAAGAAAAAGTCTGCCAAACATATCCATTAGGACCATCAACCAACAGCCATCAGCAGATCCAAAAATTTAAAATACGTTACTGAGTGAAGGAAAATATGTTAACTACCTCAAACACATCTCTGTTCTTCAACACATAAAAGAACAATATTATATGTCCCATAGTGGTATAACCAGAAATTCATGCCCGGGACATTCAAATATGGAAATATAAATTTCAATCCCTCCATCCCATATCACAATCTTAGCGTCACAAATACATTTTATAGTTGGCTTGTTTCTCAATATTGCAATTCACATCCGTTATTTTCTTTTCTTTTATTTTTAGTATTTCCCTATAACTATGGAAATTGGTAAAATTTCACAATACACTTCAATAGTTCCAAAACATGGACAAATCTAGAAACCTCTTTTTTTTTTTCCTCTTTTTATTTACTTTTTTTTCCTTTGGGGGGGGCACTTCACAGAGAGACCCAGACTATTACTGCAGAAAAGCATTAAGCTCCACAATAATGAAAATCGTTTCCACAAAGGGATATGAAATATGCAGTTAATTTCATTACTAGAAAACAGAAGTTAATCTTCCCCTATAAGCGCCTAAGACACACTTGAAGGAGATAAAATGAAGATAAACTTCAAAACACTGAAAGAAGTATATAAATCAAGACTTACAGATTGCTGGATGGGACTGCTAACCATGAGACTGAACATCGTTGAAAACGTAACTCGCTATGGCAGTGAGAAGCAAGCTTTACAAGGCTGAGTTAATAGCAAGAAACACATTGTTTCCCTCCATACTGGAAAAAATATTCAAGTAAAGACATTTAAAATCATAAATAGCACAAAGTAGTCTTCTTGTCCTAGGAAACAATAGAAAATAAACAAATTGAATGTGAGTGATTATAGCATGCCTAATCTATCCAAAGCGAACAAGTCCAGCAGGTCCATAAAAAGTATGCATACTATTATAGCTTTTAACTGAAAATGTAGAAGTGAGTGCAAGTCAAACATTTCAAAGTAGATGTGTACAAGATGCTAAGACTCCTGTAAAGAACTAAGTCAATTTTTACAAATTAGCACCATACTATTAGAGTCTCAATAGCTAGGTTCGAGAGGATGTGTTAGACCACTAACGGAGAATCTTGAGATGAAATTGTCAAAAATATTTAGCCACATTCAGATATTACAGTAGTCTTTTGCAAGTTGAGTGCTCCAAAGTTCCTTCTCAGCTACTAGATAGTTATTTTTCATGCAGGCTGAGATCTATAACTGTTTTCTGGTGGACAATATAGTAAATTACAAGGTGAAGAATCATTCAGTTTGAAACCCAAAAGAAACTTCAATGTCAAAACACATTTATATTCACTACATCTACGATTGGAATAGTAATCTTTGGGAACATATTGATCAAGTATAAGCTTCAAGGTATATCAGCTCAAGAAGTCAGTGTCCAAAAGTTGCATGTACCAATAAGCAAACTAAAAAATTAGTAATTTTCTTTGGGAAAAATGCAGAAATTTATCCCACTTTGGCCACAATTTTTTATGGACTAGTGAATATAGACAATGTCATACTTTTATAGAAGCTGCAATGAGCTATCCATGTTTAGCAGAAAAACATATTCCAAATATAGTTGTTTTTGTGAACCATTACATGTCAATTACCTAAAAAACCTCAACAAAATGAAATAGCTGTATCATAGCTCCTTTTCCTTTTGCTCCTTGAGGTTGAAACATTCAATTATCACCTATAGTTTGATGCTTTGGGCATTATGCAAAAAACAGGTAGTCAAATTAGTATGATATAAGAGCTCTACGTGCAATAAATCCTCCCAGAGGAGTGAGGGTGACGATTCCTGCCATAACAACCCAGACAAAAGGACAAAACAGGATGTATGACAATTTGAGAAGAACATCATGACTTACACTACAACTTGATTATATGCATATAAGGAGACCTGGAACATGTAACCACAGTAATATAGATGGGGCCATTCACACTTGCACAATGTAACTAGAAATAAACAATTTATGCAGACAAAGAAGATTGTAAAGCACAACAAGGAATGACTTTGATCTCAAATTAGATGATGCGCCAAATAAATGCACGCATAGTGACAATTGTGCCTAATACATCTAAAGAGTTTCGTCCATGAGCTTCTCAATGTGAGAACCAAATGGAAGTCCACACAAAGGTGATCATTAGTGCATACCAAAGAAATCTTGAAAATGAACCCGTTGAATTGCCTGTGAATTTGCCCTCATTCCTCAGAATCACGAACCGAATGGCAAACTACTAATAAGTGATGCAACAAAAGAAGGCAGCACGGAAGCACGTACCTGAATTAAAAAATACAAAATGTAATGTCAGAAGGCTATTACACTTGCTCATCAAACATCTTTCAAAATCAGAAGCAATCAATCATAATTTAGCAATTTAATGCATTATGTTAAAAAATATATATATATATATATCGCAGGAACTCATAAACTTTACAGTAAGTTTTGAATTAGAGAGAGAGAGAGAGAGAGAGAAAGAAAGAAAAGAGTACAACCGAGATCCAGAATGACAATCATAATCTCCTCCGGGAATCCCGTAAAATACAGATTCAGATCAGAAAAATTATCATAAATAATACAAACAGTATATCGAACCGAGTAAGATTTAAGTATTATCAAAATCTCGTTTAAGATAGTAGCGAAACAGACGAATGTCGCACCTTTAAGCATCTTACCTTCAACAGAGTATAGTAACATGCCCTAGGTGTTTGAG
Source organism: Gynochthodes officinalis (assembly GCA_020080225.1). Classification (NCBI taxonomy): domain Eukaryota; kingdom Viridiplantae; phylum Streptophyta; class Magnoliopsida; order Gentianales; family Rubiaceae; genus Gynochthodes; species Gynochthodes officinalis. The sequence goes on from CM034621.1 coordinate 36,965,105, forward strand.
ATCTTCAGAACATCAGGAATTGCGAACTAGAAGCCATCGGGGGATTTAAAAGCTTAGGAATAGCGAACCAGAAACCACCGGAACGTGAACTTGAGTAAAGTCACCCTCGTTTGGATTTGCAGGAGTTGCGAACGAGAGAAGAAAGTAAGATTTGGCTTGCGAGTGATTGAAACTCGCCTGAATTAGGAAGGACTAGTAAACGGACAACAGAAATTGATCGGAAGATGGAACGATTGATTTTGCGCCGGTGAAGGAGTCAAAGACCGACGAATAAATGAAAACGGTGTGAAAATTGACTCGATTCGACGATGAAAGGTACGTCTTCGTCTCCGCTAATAGAAAATGGCGATGCTATTGAAAGGTGTCGATGGCGTGAACGGAACGCCGATACGGAACTTCTGGCGCCAAAAGTTTAGTGCCATATGATTCCGTGGGAGGGTGAGCCAACTGGGCCCGTGTTCGGGAAAGGCTTTACCAACTGCGCAATTAGGCTTTGTGGTTTGTGTTTTTATTTGCAAACAATGAATATTTTTTTTTAATTATGAAAACAAAATATTTAAATAAATTTCTATTTCAAAATTTAAAAAAAAAATTTACATTATTTTTAAAAAAAAACTTTTTTCTTCAATCTACTTTTTTATATCACTTTTTCTTATAAAAAAATTTCACTAATACTTTCACACATTTTAATATAAAATTTTAAATACAATATAATCCAAACATAATTGATATACTTTTTCAAAAATAATAATAAAAACAAAAACAAACCATCACTCAATTTAGACCATAAAATGTATGATTACGATAATGGATTTTGAATGTTCCTGTTACACTTTTTTTGCATAATTTTGTGCAAGATTAATTTTACTATGATCAAATAAATTTAATAAATTAATCATATGATGTAGTACTATTGTTAACACCTTCTTAAATGATCAAATGTGAGCCCAAAGCCAGTTGTTTCTCTAAGATGATTCGGATTTTCGGCCACTCTTAAGGTTATTTTGGCCAAAAAAAAATAATAATAACGAATATCTGACATAGTAACCATCGCCCATCTGTACTTACTTATACAATTTCCACTGACTTGTTACGGGTTTCATGATCCACTAGCAGCACCAAGTACGACGCTGGGGCTCTAACTTATGGTCTCTATTCTCATAGCCCGGATCTACACAAAATTTCTGGCACATGAGCGGCAGCATTGATACATTGTTCCTGGCCCAGAGTAACTGTGACAATGCCGAGGACGGGTGGATGCGGGTGCAGCCGTGCAGAAGTCACGGTCAACCCTGGAAGTGGAAGGCGCACCCATTACCCACCCGCAGCGGACTTCCTTGGGAGGCTTCGTTTCCTCGTCTACAAACTACAAACTGTTCATCTTTCAGCTCCTTTGCTCCTGCCCGTTTCCAGGATTGTCTCGACTTTAATGACTGCAACGTGGGAATTCATTACAGATCTATACGTCTATCTATTGTGGGTAATTAAATTAAACTCGTCTTTGAGTTTATAAAAATAAACAGTAATTCAAACACCTGACTGGTAGGATATAGCACGTGATCGTGGTGACCCAAGGACATATTAGAAGTCAATGCATTATGAACTAGTTAGTATTGTTTATGATTTTTGTACTAATTGACAATATCTTATGGATAGATATGTCTTCTGTTGTTGAGTTTGGAACTATGGGTGATACCTAGATCTGGGGTGGTTCGCTAGACTTGTTAAAATAATGCTAATTTGGTAATAAATTTATATTTTATTTTCCTTTTTTTTTATAAAAAAAATATGGGATCCATGAAAACAGGAGTTGTGCTATTAGTTCACATTGTCATTGGTAGTGCGTAACGTGCACGAGTAGAAACGAATAAAATCTCAATATGGCTAGGTATAGCATATCATTAGTTAATGAACAGCAATCATTGACATTTGACGCGAACAAGAGGACTAAATTGTGCGGGCAACGCCTTTTGTTTTGTTTTTTTTGTTTATTTAGTGGATTACATCTATCATCCATGTGATTCGTGCAAATTATCAATCGAACTTTGAAATTTGATAAAATTACCAATACCCCCTTAAGGGAGACTAAATGTTATGAATTTAGTTAATTAAAATGGTTAAATGTTATGAATTTATCAAATTTAAAGAGATATTGGTAATTTTACCAAATTTCGATATTCGATTGGTAATTTACACGAATCACAAGAGTAGTAGATGTAATTCACCTTTTTTTTTTAATGCTAAATCCTAAGGGGTCACAATTCATGACACAAGAACATAACATAAACCTGACACCTATTTAACAGATATAGGTATATTATTTTGTAGGTTCGAATCAAAATCACGTTAAATTTATATAATACGAAAAATAAACAAATTCAATAAAGTTAACTGTCGAATTAACCCATTTAATATGTTTAATCTGCTTAAAATAATTTAAAAATTATCTATTAATAAATTTATAAAATTGAAAAGTATTATATAAGATATTCTTTTAAGTATTTGTAGTGTTTTAATCTTTTATAATTATTTAAGTTTTTTTTGTTACCCATAAAATAAATAAATAATTAAGTTTTATTAAATTTAACATATATATATAGGTATTTTAGTGTTATTTTCATGTTGTGTCGCGTTATTTTCAAAATAAATAAGTCATGTTCAAATTATATTACTTGACATATATAATTAAACGAATTGTATTCAAATTCGTGTAAAACTTATAATATTTATATTTTAACACAATATGTAAATTTGAAACACAACTTGATTGCTACTTTTACTAAACCCTCGCCCAAGCGCAATATGTAAATACGTATGAATTAATGAAAAATGGTATGTTAATGATATTTACGGTTTGTTAATATTCCTAGAAAACAACAATAACAACAATTGCTTATCACATTTTAATGATTATTCCTCGTCCGCCTTCATTTCTAGTAGGAGCCTCACCCGTGGAGTGTGCACATAAAATATGGATACTGTAATAAATAAAATTATAATAATATAAGAATTGAATTGTAATAGTATGTAATTGTCAAAAAAAATTATTCCGGGGTACTTCAGAAAATAGAGATGACTTGTAAGTTGTAACTTGGCCTTCGTTATCACTTGTGGAGTGGTATTGTCCCTTGGGAAGGATCCATTTGCATGTGCAACTGCAATAATTTTATTTAACTCCAAAAAGAATACTGTATCATTATTACATGTAAAATGATTAAATATTATATATTTTTTTCAACGGCATCTTGTTTTTCCCACTATACCCTTCATTGTCCCCGTAGAACTCCCTATGCAGCTATGCTCATATAATTTGGACAAACTAAAATAATTCAAAAAGACAAAATAATAGAGCTCTTCTGACACCGACTCAATTTCTGCCGCGGCTCTATCTTTGGTCCAGATCAAGAATATGCAAAATATTACGCGGTGACAAAGCTTAAACAAACTCTTACCCCCTCAACAAAATCGTACAGTTTAATTCTCCATGTCCGCGGGAGCTTCTGTTGAATTTCTTTAATGCTCTCATTTGTTCCAGCAAGCTATTAGTGTGTTCTGTTTCTTATGAGGGGTTTTTTTTTTATTTTATTTTTTCCAAATTGGTTTTTGATTGGTTGAAAGTTGTTGATTATGGGATTATTCTTAGTGTGGACTTTGACGTTTGGGTTTGATGATTTGCTTCCTAAAGGGGCATACGATTTGGATGTAATTGATCCCAGAACTTGATGTTTGGGTATAGGTCTCAGCTCTGAAAGCAGGGCTGTCACAAGTGTGTGATTTATTTTTTTGTGGGTAATATTGTTTACTTTTAAGATGTGTGAGGGTTTCTAGCTTTTTTTCCTATTTAATTAGAAGATATTTTAGTTTGTGTAGTTGGTATTGTGGAAATAAATTGGAGAAAGATTTAGGGAGTGAAAATGGGAGACGGGTTCTACTCAGTTGGAGAAGTCAATTTGGACCCCAAATGGTTGATTGATCCGAAACTTCTCTTTGTTGGTCCAAAAATTGGAGAAGGTGCTCATGCCAAAGTCTACGAGGGAAAGTAAGTTGTTTATTAAACCCATTGTTCGCTCTTCAGATTCACCGAATCTCGATCTTCAAGGATACAAGCTTTCGTTCTTTGTTCATATTCATATCATGAATAAGTAATTTTTATGCCATACTTTGTATAAACGTGATTCCGACTGCTTTGTAAACCTTTCATCTGCTCACTAAGTCTTGCAATGTTGCATTTCCCATTTTGGGTTTTTAAGCGGGATTTTATTTTACTAACGTTCTATTGTTATTTTTTTATGAGGGCAATTTGACATTAATGAATTTTAGTTTTCATTTAAAAAAAAAATCCAAATACTTTTGCAGGTACAAAAACCAGAATGTTGCTATCAAAATTGTTCATAAAGGGGAGACGCAAGAGGAGATCGCCAAGAGGGATGCCCGGTTTGCGAGAGAGGTTGCCATGTTATCTAGAGTTCAGCACAAGAACTTGGTGAAGGTTTGCTTCTATTTTATCTTCTCTGTTTCTGATGTATCCAATTTTCTGTTCAAAATTTGACCTTCAGTATAACTGCTAGATATCTGATTTTCACTGTTAAACTGCCCTGATGTTTGCATTACTCTTTGCAGTTTATTGGAGCTTGCAAGGAACCTGTCATGGTGATTGTGACTGAACTTCTTTTAGGTGGGACGCTGCGGAAGTACTTGCTAAACTTGCGGCCCAGATGCTTGGATATACGTGTTGCAATTGGGTTCGCACTTGATATAGCTCGTGCTATGGAATGTTTACACTCTCACGGGATAATACATCGTGACTTGAAACCTGGTACTCATCAACTATGTTTTAATTCTGCTTTCCCTTTCAATGTGGCAGTTTATCTGTGCTATTCTATTAGCCGGGAAGTTCATTGTTGGGATTCCTGAATGGTAAATTATGGTTGGATTAATTCACACAGTCATGGTGGAGATGGTTCAAGCTATCCCTTTTTTATTTTGTCTTTGAAAGTTGGGGGAGGGGCGCAGGATTCTCCATCCTCATTGTTCACTTGAGGTTTATTAAATTTTGTTTGAATGAATAGAAAAGGGACATATCCAACTTATCTTATTTAACTACATTAAATGAAGGTATGCTAATCTAAAACATTACTAAGCGCATAGCAGATAATGTCATTGGACTTGGCATATAATCTATTTGGTGCAACTTGATGAATGATGGAGATGCGTGACTCTTTTTTCTTTTCTGGTTTATTGTTTGGTTATCTTGAGAGCAATTGAGCATGCACACATGTTTTTGATCCTCATTGCCACAACTATATCTGGTCATGGACACTGCTTGGAGCATGTCTTCAAGCAAGAATCCATCCGAAGATCTTAGTCAATATGATTAGCTCGAGATCAGGTTAGAGTTGTGGTTTGTCTGACATCCTTGTATGGCTGGAATCAACAAATCAAGGTTTGGAGAGCAGACTTTGAGTAACAAACTCCTGCATATCATCTAATAATGGATTGCTTTGGGAATTTCTATTAAAAGTGAATAATTGAACCTTCTGTTTAGTAGGAGATGATTAGCGGGGACACTGATATACATTTCCCATATAACAGTATGCTTTCTAACTTAAAGATTTTTTTCCAATCAAGTGAAACTTTCAGTACACTTTCTGGTTAAGAATAACTCCAAAACTAACGAGAATGTTACTATTGAACCTCCTGATTGCCATAATTAAGGATGGTTATGCAAATTATTCTTTTATAATTGACCTTCCCTGTGGAAGTGGATACCTTGAAGGTATTTCTATACTACAGCTTATATTCTTCTAGTTGTTTTGTTATAGTTTGCTTAGTATTGATGGTCAAATAATTGATCACAAATTTTTTGATATAAACCACCTTGCCTTTGTTTTTGCCATCTTCCTGTTTCTCTTGATTCCTTTCTCAGCTGTATCACCTGCTAATATAGAGATACTTCTGAAAAAGTTTGATGTTATAGTTTGATGCTTTCTTCTTCAGAAAACTTGCTCCTGACAGCAGATCATAAAACAGTTAAACTGGCGGATTTTGGCTTGGCAAGAGAAGAGTCTTTGACAGAGATGATGACTGCTGAGACTGGAACTTATCGCTGGATGGCTCCAGAGGTAACTAGAGGAATGGTTTCGTCATTTGTCCTATGCATTTCCTGTTTTGTTGATTTTCATATTTTGAACCATCACTTGTTGGACAGTTGAATCATTTTGATAATACTTTTCCCTTTGCAGCTTTACAGCACAGTCACATTGAGGCATGGGGAGAAAAAGCATTATAACCACAAGGTGGATGCATATAGCTTTGCAATTGTTCTTTGGGAGCTCATACATAATAAATTGCCATTTGAAGGAATGTCAAATCTGCAGGCAGCTTATGCTGCAGCTTTTAAGGTAATCTTTATTAGATCCTGTATTGTCTACTAAACTCTAATTAGGCTTATCTTAATAACCCATATCTCTTGCATTTAGATTTAAATTACTCTGAATTTCCATGAAGTTCTATATTATTTACACCTTTCTTGTTGCTAGGGATATAAATTCACAATTAATCTATTTGAAACTGTAGTAAAGAGAGTTTTTGTGAACAGATATAGGGAAATTTGTTTTGCCCATTCTTTTATTGGTTGCTGTGGACAGGATGAGGAAGAGAGGTTCAGTTTCAGTCTGTTATTAAAGTGAAACTAAAAATGAGAAGATAGGAAGAAGTACTATTCCATGTTATTTGTCTGAAAGGGTAAAAAAAGAAATAGGTTAACCATATTTGCATCTTTTTCTTTTGACCCAGAATGTGAGGCCAAGCGCTGATGATCTTCCTGAGGATTTGGCTTTAATCGTGACTTCGTGTTGGAAGGAAGACCCTAATGCTCGGCCCAACTTCAGTCAAATAATACAGATGCTTCTGCATCATCTTTCAACAATTTCACCACCAGAACCTGTCATACCTGCCCGTATATTCACTTCTGAGAATTCTGTCTTGCCACCAGAGTCTCCAGGTACAAGTTCCTTGATGGCAGAAAGGGATGACTCAGGGGAAACCCCGACGAACCCGGTGGAAAATAAGCCAAGAGGTTTATTCTTCTGTTTGGACCAATGTTACTAATCTCCAGAGCTGAAATGTTTTGGTTTGAAGCATGATGAGGGCTCACTATCTCATCAAGAAGTCGGGAGTGAACTTTTAGATGCAAATGTTGAATAGCACATATTCACAGTTTGACTCATCTAGTTTAGCTGGTAGGAAGCGTTGCCATAATGAGTTTGAAGTTGCTGCAGAAGGTGCACGACAACATACCATTAACATTTCTTTCTTACATAATGCTGAAAGCTTCTAGGTATTGGAGTTAGGGTCCGTGATGTAAATTGTAATGTAGTTGTAAAATAAGTTCATCCAAAGGCCTTTACTCCATATTTCATGAGATTTATAATAGTTAATAATATCTGGTTGCAAATTTGCAAAGCTTGTCATTTCATGGAGAGCAGCTTCCAAGAAGAATTACATCACGCCTTTCAGCCTTTGCTATCGCCCATTGGTTTTTCGTTCTACTATCTCAATCAAACTCTTCTTCATTTACAGGCAACATCAGCACCAAATTTCTCTGCAGGCTGTAGAACATATGTAGTCAAAGCAAAATGTATTGTCGAAAATACTAAAATGTGGTAACGAACTGACTCCGGACTCTGGTCTTGCAACAAGAAACGGGAGAAATTATTTCTGGGAAAAGAAAAAAAAGCACTTGTACGCCGTTGCCGGGGATCGAACCCGGGTCACCCGCGTGACAGGCGGGAATACTCACCACTATACTACAACGACTTGTTGATGAGTAATCGATTATAGCAATAAAAGCTAAATAAAACCAAAGCACGTTTCCGTTAATATAACTTGGAGGCCAAGGTTAAAAGGCCCCACCCAATTTACCGTTTAACGCTAAATCATCCTATTACGAGGCAAACTCCACATAGTTGGCTGTCATTGTCCTAACCTGAGGCTCGTAATTCGGTTTGGTCAACGGTGGGCCTAATAGGGACTGAGGCTCGGGTGAGCTGATGCATTGAGGCTTTTTTGGGTTGTTTTTAATTAAAAAAAATTGTATTAGGATATGTAAAAATTTTAATAGATATTTTTTTATAAAATAAATATTTTAGATGAAAAAATAAATATATTTTTTTTTAAAATTATTTGAAAAAAATTTAAGTAAAAAAATTTTAATTTTAAATTTTAAAATAAAAATATAATTAAATAATTTATTTTATTTAAAAATTTTCTTATTTACAAATACATACCCCTTACCCAAACAATGCCTCGTTTTACCCCGGAGCTCTAGGCCTGGTGTCGAAACCACACCAATTCCCTGCTATATTTTCCCGCTCGTTCACATCGTTCTCTCTCTCCACCTTAGTTACTTAGCCTAGTGGAGGACGATTGGAGGGAGAGAGTCTTTCTTCTTTCTTCTTTTTTCTTTTTTTAAAAAAACAACTACAACCACAGCTGCTCAGAGCCTCGGAGTAAAGAGGCAGCGCGGCTTCTCAGTCCTCGCCGGTTTGTTTTCTCGGATGAAATTGTTTCTTAAAATTAGTTGAACCATGGCAAGGTATACATACAAACTCAATCAAGAAAGACCTGCATCCTGTTCATCAGAAATTACGTTGGATTATTTTAAAAAAATTTCTCAACTTATTTCATAAAATTATTTATTGTCCAAAGTTTCATCATCTGGGTCAGTTTTAAGGAGAGGAAGACACTCAAAAAAAAAAAAAAGTTTTAAAAAAGCATTTTTTCCATGTCCTTTTGGTTTTTGAAAGATAAAGCTCTCATCTTTCTTTCACATTTATGTCTGATTCTCGGTTCTGGGAACCATTTGACAGACCAGCTGAAATTCGATGTTTTCCTGTTATTCAGACGTAAAATAACTTAGTACCTATATTTTATTTTGTGGGTGATCCTTTCAAGGAGGCGGAGGATTGTTTTTACATTAGGAAATCTTGTTGCGAGCTTTAAAAATGTTGATTATAGCTGAAATTTCACACAAGAAACCGTACTATTGATAAGATTGAGCTGCATTTGTGAAATGCAAATGCAGGAGTTTCGGGTTCTTGTATCAGTTATCGAAATAAAACAGGCTCATTTTTATCCAGCTTATTTTTGAGGTTCAATGTCAATTTATTGGGTTGAACAAAGAATATTCTTTTAGCTCGCAGACTTAGTGTGTGCTTGCGAAGTCCTTAAGCATTCAATAATTTCTATAGTGATCTCAAACAATCCATTTATTTGTGATGATGGAATTTAAATAATGTTGTTGAGTCTAACGGGGCATTGTGTCAGAAATGATATAAGAACTAAATGTACCCACTTCCCTTCTACATTAGAAGCTTTCGGTGCGTACCAAGTAGTTTTTTAATTCCTTATCTTATGTATCAATTTAGTCACTATTTGTTAATAATCAGAACGAAACAGGTTGTTTTCCGGGCAATCTGCATTTGTGCTGAAAATTATATGTAGTTAAATTATTCAAGTTCGTCGGACTCCTGTAAATGTGCTGTTCTGATATTTTGTCTGATAAAATCAACTCATAGAGTTTTAATCAAACAATATCTTCTTCTTTTATTGGTGTTGATTTTCATGGAGTACCCTGTTCTTGTGGCTTTTATTGTTCTGCAACTATCTCTCTGCACTTCTATGTTTTGATTGCTTACTCTGATTCAAACTGATTGATGTAGGTCTTGGCTCATTGACAGTAGAGGACTTGCAACAAAAGTGAAAAATGCAACTCTACCCGCTGCATGTCAAATCAATGATTGTGGAGCAAATCGCGAATGCCCAAATTGTCACCATATCATCGATAACAGCGATGTGAGATGGCTTTTGTTAATGCGCTTATTGATAGTGTCTTTGTTCAGAGGACTAATAGTATGACACACTTCTGTTGCTTCACATGCAGCGCACTCGTGATCACTTCAATTTTCTTTATTGGGAAATCTAGATATGCAAAAGTCTAATTGTTCTTTTTCTTCCTCTTCTTCTTGTGTTTTTTCCCTCAATAATTGATGTTGAATTGTTCTTACTTCTTAGAATAGGTAACTTTGTTTTGTTCTGTCAGCAGGGGTTTCATTTTGTTTGTGTAATGTTTCCCCTCTCAGATATCTCATGAATGGCCCGGGTTTCCTGTTGGTGTAAAATTTGAACCATCTGAAGCAGAGCTGTTAGAACATTTGGCAGCAAAATGTGGGCTAGGAAATGCTAAGCCCCATAAGCTTATTGATGTGTTTATTCCAACACTTGATGGCGATGAAGGGATATATTATGCGCATCCAGAAAATCTTCCAGGTGAGATCATATGTTAGATATCAGTAGTTTTCTATTTTATTCTTTGTATTATCCTTAGTCACACCTTAATATTGGCTAATTTTTTAGTAACGTTTGAAACTCAAGAGTACCATGGGATCACTATAGTCTTGTACTATCAGATTCAATTCGTTGATGAGTCGTGTGATTTTTGAATCTTGGAAGATTTACCTTAAAAATGCCCTCATCTAAAGCAACAATGTCTGACACGATGACTTGGAACTCTTATGGTACCTTCTTATTGTGCCACCTTTGACAGTGCTAATTTAATGTAAAAGGAATGATTTGTTGCAGTCAAAATTTGTGCTTTTGATGAGAAGCTGAGAATAATCAGTATTAGTGATGCTCCAGATATAGGATTGTTTTTATAACGGATTCTCTCTTACTCTTTTACAGATTCATATGATGTTTCTTCCTTCTCTTACCTTGAACAGCATTTTTTATGAATCCGATGTGTAATAGTCAGTCAATTGATAGTTGTTGGACTGTACTTATCTAGATTTGAGTTGCATACCATGTTAACCATGAACCATCAGTAGGTCATTAGACTTTATTTATTTATGCTGTTAGGTCATTAGAATTAGCGGCTCATTTTATGAATTAATCATCTATCTTCTTTCAGGTGCCAAGAAAGATGGAAGGAGTGTCTATTTCTTTTACCGAACTATGAATGCATATGCAACTGGCCAGCGGAAGCGCAGAAAGATCCAGACCCAAAATGGGTCGACTGTGGAGCAAGTCCGCTGGCACAAAACTGGTAAAACCAAAACTGTGAGGGAAAATGGAATGCAGAAGGGGTGCAAGAAGATCATGGTTCTCTATGGAACTTCTAAGAGAGGATCCAAGCCCGATAAGTCTAACTGGGTCATGCATCAGTATCATCTTGGCAGTGATGAAGATGAGAAAGAAGGTGAATACGTGGTTTCCAAAATATTTTACCAGCAGCACAAGCCAAATGATGAATGTGAAGCTTCTGGAAAAATTGAAGATTATGATACATGGACATCCCGAACCAGTCCTAGGACTCCCAAAACAATCACTCCTGACCCACGTCGCCCTTGTGCAACCCCTTCTTGTGATGAGGTTGCCGTTGATAAAGTGGTTGACTCATCTGTTCAGGTATTTTGTGACTTTTACTGCACACGCATATATTTTTTTTCCTGACAAAGAGATTCTATAATTGCTTACAAGCTTATATCAAGGAGAAAAATTATGTGACACTTGTGGAATCTATAATCTTATATTTTGTGCTTAACAGCTAACTAGTAAATGGATGCATAAGAATAAAATTAATTAGAATAATGCGTAAGCTGAAAGTTATATGTTACGTCACTTGAGATTAACAATGATGCTTTCAGAAGATATCGGTTTTGGTTTTGGTTTTGGTATTGGATTTGTGAGAAAATGAGAATAAAAGAAGAAAGTTTGACAATCCCATAAAGGTGAATTGCATGATATTGATTGTTACTAATGGTTGATGCACGACTGACTCTACTTAATTTACTTTCCATTGTCTTTTTTGTGTCTGTTTCTCACATCCATATCATGGATTAGGGGTTGGAGTTTGTCAAGGAGACATTTAATGCTTCATCTGATGCTCAACTAAAGGATGAGCTGGATTATACCACTTGGTTGGCTGGAGAGTCCCAGGCTCCTGACTTGCATGATATTGAGGAATTACTGTTATGCAATGAAATCATAGATTCCTCCACACTTTCTAGTGATTTTGGACTACATGGCAGGCCTTCTACTGTTTTTACTGGTAATACAAATTCTGTGTTACAAGGAGTTGAGCATTCAGCCTCTGGAGTAGCAGAACTTGAGAACTTAGAACTGGATACGCCGCCAGATTTTCAGCTGACAGTAAGCTTTTCTGTACCTTTTCCTTGTAGATCATTGTTTAATTCTCGATTGTTTTGCTCTTGGAGAAGTCTTGTCGGTATCTCCTGTTACAGAAATGACTTTAATAAACTGAACGTCCGTGGATGCATGCATGCAGGACTTGTATTTCGGTTCTCAAGACAGTGTATTTAGTTGGTTGGACAGATTGTAGAGCGGGAGCGAGGAAAGTTTCTATTGATGTCAGCATTGTCCAACCTTCTGTTCTCGTAGAGCTAGAGCCTTCCGCTTTTGCAAGTCCCAGGATCAACAATGATGATTTGGGGACTATAAATACCGTTTCGCTTTCGTGGCAAATGTATTTAAATCCTTTCAACAGAACTCAGAGACCTAAGGCAAAGGGGTTTCGCCAGCATAATTTTCCCCTGCAAGAAGCTATTGTAGGGGACCTGTTCTCTGATGAAACAAAACTAAGTTCCAATTTTGGCTGTAAGGCCTTTGGCCTCTGTTCATGTTGATTTAAATTCGCAAAGCACTTTATTTGACACCTGGTTGTGCCTGTAACTAGATTATTTGTGGATTTTTTTTTTTTTTTTGGCTGAAGTCGCAGTTACTTGTACTTATTTAAGATTCCTGGAATTCTAACCTCAGCAACAATGGGGTTGATATGGAGAAAGCTTATTTTGTGAGCCCATCATATCTGGAAGCTTTCAAAATTATATTGATAAAAGTTACTAACGAGCATGGTATCTCAGCAGTGCTGAGTATCTTCACGTTGGCCATTGGATAACCAATCCCATTTGTTCCCAAAACGAGGAAACTGAAAGAAGCGTTGATTTCTGGCTAAAAGGTATGTCCAATGCCACTAGCTGCATAAACCTACGGTGATCCACGACGCTGTAGGCTGCTGGCAGTCCCCCAATAATACGACGTAGTTTAATTAAAGTAGAATGTGATTAAAGGTATATAATTTTTTGGGGTTTTTTCCCTTAATAAATAAATACGTAAATAAAGCTAAAATCTTTAGTGCAGCAAAACTAAAACCCTGAAAACCCCAAAGCAAGGCAGCAAAATTTAATGGCTGCCTAGTGCCTATTCCCCATGAAATGGAATCTCTGTGCTGTGTTTTGAATTCCACTATCCATAGATCGTCATGGTGAAGATGTTCGCAGCTAGAAATCTTCAAAGACAATCCCTCAAAGCCCTCTCTTCTCTCTTCCTCATCAATCACTCCAAGTAACTCTACCTTTTTTTTTCCTCTTCGATTTCTGTTCATGCTCAACCCATGTATCAATAATATGTATGAAATTTAATTAATTTCTAACTTTATTGTATTTCATTCTCCTTTTCCTCTTTTTACAGGAATTCTATGGTTGTAAGAGATGGTTGGCCGAAATTGGGAGCGGGCGGCAGTGCGATTGAAACCAGCCTGTCGGTGAAAGATGTATCATTTACTTCAATGAGGATGTGGAATGGCCTAGGTGGGTCTCGGGCATTCTCAGCCAAGAGTATGAGGAGCAAGGTGGAGAGGCGGATGAGACACGAATCCGGGAAAACTTTGAGAGAGCTTAGGAGGGCCAAGAAATTGAGAAAGAAACTGATGACTGACGAGGAACGCCTCATTTACAATCTTAGAAGAGTACGTGTCTTTTTCTACTTGAGAAAATCTAAAGGGAAAAAAAAAAGAAGCCTGCTTTTGTTAAGTGTATCACTTCCAGCTAGATCTTATAGTATACATTTAATGAATTTAGTAGAAAAAGGCATATAAGATGACTGATTTTGCTGCATTTCCAGATAAGAGGAACTTTTATCCTGAATTTCAGATGTTTCTTGATTTGGAGTTTTGTTTTCTGTTAGTAGATTCTTATGCTTTTGACACACGGATGTTCACATTCGCATCTGGCTTGTTTGTAATTTGGTTTTGGTCCTGAGCTTTAGATTCTACGGTGGAGTTCCATACTTTTAGTGTGTGGGTTCACCTGGAGAAAAGAAAAGGCAGAGAAATGACTAGGAAGATGATAATTTTTATGTGAAAGTAAGATTTTAAGGAAATGCTGATAGAAAAGCATTATCAGAGGATGATTCAATCATTTTGAAGTTGACTAAAACATGTCAGATACTATTCATTGAAGTACTTGCATGCGTCATTTGTCCACTTTCTACGCTGTTATGTCATTTCACATTCTAGGTTGTTAACTTTGATATTCCCTCGTTGAAAGTGGACATATTTACTTTCAGTGATTCCTCGGTCAAATGTTGCCCATATACTGATGTTTAGTGTGTTTTACAAGTTATCAGCTGCAAATGGCATGGTATACAGCATGTTATTTGGACTGATGGCATCACTGGTTTTCTACTTATATTATTTCTGTTTATGGAATGATATTTGTTTATTTGATGTTTGCTCTGGACTAGTACAGGCGAAGAAAAAAGTGGCATTGCTTCTACAGAAGCTGAAAAAATATGAGCTGCCTGAGCTACCAGCTCCACGGCATGACCCTGAACTGCTAACTCCTGAGCAACTGCAGGCTTATAAGAAGATTGGTTACAAAAATAGAAACTATGTTCCTGTTGGTGTTCGTGGTGTCTTTGGAGGAGTTGTACAAAATATGCACCTCCATTGGAAGTTTCATCAAACTGTACAAGTTTGTTGTGATAACTTCCCCAAGGAAAAAATTAAGGAAATGGCTCGCATGCTGGCTAGATTGAGTGGTGGTATTGTGGTTAACATACATAATGTGAAAACCATCATCATGTTTCGTGGCAGAAACTATCGACAACCAAAGAATTTGATACCGATTAATACTCTGACAAAAAGGAAGGTGGGTTGCATCATTGTTTGTTTCATTTATTTGTGTTGGTCTGCATGGTGATGCCCTAATTCCAAAGTCTTTACCTTTCAAATTTCCAAGCTTGACCATCGTGATTTCAATTTGTTGTACAATTACACTAATAGTGTCCAGTAGTGAAGGATATTGATGGCCTTGAAATTCTTTCAGAAATGTCTTTTGAGAACTAGTTTGTAAATTGAAGGAAGAACTACTATATCCTGTTAATATGGCAGTTTTAGAGAAATTAAAGGATGGGTTGATTATTGTTTCATAACTTTTAATTCTACATTGCAGGCATTATTCAAAGCTAGATTTGAGCAAGCACTTGAATCTCAGAAATTGAACATAAAGAAAATAGAGCAGGAGCTCCGTCGGAAGGGGGTAAATCCTGATGATCCTGTGGCAATGGCTAGCATCCAAAGAGTAGCTTCAACATTCTTCAATGCAATTGACAAGAAGGAAGGGAGCCCTTATGTCTTCCAAAGGGACAAAAAGGCAGAGTTGGAATCTAGTAGTGATCTGCAACGACCAGAACCTGCTGAAGACAGTGACCAGGAGGAACTTGATCGGTTCATTGCTGAGATAGAAGATGCAGCACATAAAGAGTGGGCTGCTGAGGAAGCTGCAGAGAAAGAAGAGTTTGGAAGAATCAGATATTGGAACCGGGAAGATTCAGGTGATGGATTCAGAAGATCTGAACAGATTGGGGATGAAGAATCTGACGACAATATTGGAGGAAGGTCAAGGAACTGGAATGGTGCAAAAAATGGCAGGAATAGGATGAATGCTTCTGATAATGAAAACAGGGATATTACTGATGATGACGAAGGTTGGGATTCCAACGATAGTGAAGATGTAAGTGAGTATGAGACTAGTGATGATGACTTGAACAAAGCTCATGACAAATCTCAAGTGCATAATGTGGCAAGAATGAAACAAGATAGCAGTCTTAAAAATAAGAGTGTCAGCTTCAAGAGCAATGTTTCAGCTAAATCACAGGTAGAAAAGACCCGCAAAGATTCTGTTTCAAAAGATATGTTGAGTGATTTGGAAGATGCCATGTATGAGTCGGATGATATGGAAGGGCAGAATGATATAGAATTTAGACTGCCTGGGTATGATAATGGGAGTAATAGCGACAAGGATGACTACGATCATGAGGAGATAGATGATAAGAATGGAAAGCCAGGGATTGGGAGTCCTCTAAATAATGCTGATAGTTATGAGGGAATTCCCGGTGGCTTTGGAATGGCAAGAGAAAACGGGAAGAGCAGTGGGAATAATGGAAAGTTCAATAACCCTAGAGATTTGGATGAAACTTGGGACAGCGATTAGTTCTGTTGTGGTGCAATTTTACTCATTGCTTGTATGATTATTTACCATCGGAAGATGCATCTCTGCTGCCACAGAGGAATAGACTGGATGAAATGAAGGTGCAAATTATGTTACTGGTCGTAGTTTAAAAAACTACTGCAAGTACTGGCAGAAGATAATTTAGAGGCTTTTTCCGTCATTGTAATGGGAAATTGTGTTTTACTTTGTTCAGAACCGCCTCAGATGAATCAAGCATACTCAATTTACAATACCTTCCATTTATTTGGTAGGATAATCAGGGTTGTTCTCTTCCAATCTTTCTGTTAGATTTGCTAATGTCTCTCAGTTTACACAACCTAGCAACTAAGAAGGTTTTTGAAAATGCCTCTGTACGGACGAGTAGACTTGCTATGAAATTAGTTGCAAGTGAGGGATTGGAAATTGCAGTCCGAATACATTCAAAACAATGGAAGGTTTGATCTCAGGTTGAGATGTGGACTTTTTGCAATAACCACGTTATGTACAATTTCGTTTTTGACGTGGTGAATTCAGGCTTTCGGTATCTATCATTTGCTGGCTACTTTGAAAAAATGGTTTGTAATTTGATTATCACTCTCAGTTTCGGTCTTGTGGTTAAAAGCTTGTATATATATTTTTCATTATTTGATGAGCAAGTTATAAAACGATCAGATGCAGCCATACTGATTGCAATGTGCAACTTTGAAGATATTATATTAGCTAAGAACAGTATGATCATTGAGTGTTACTCCGTCAAAGCACATTTTGGGGCGAAATTGCAATTGTGGTATGAAAACCTGGTGGGTAAGATAAAGCGGCAAGTAATCACAAAATTAGTAAATTTGGGTAACAATTTTTGTGTTCGGGATTGTGGCACAGTGGAGGGAGGTTAGGAACGTGGCTTGAACAGTAGAATACCATGTAAGTCCACTTACATTGTCCATGGAAATTTTCAGAAGATACGCACATGAATGAGCCGGAAATATTATAATCTTAATCAGGTAAGGGCGTCAGATCTTGATCACGATTATGGTCTTCTTTGGTGATATGTAATAATGTACCATGAAGTGTTGAATTATAGGAAAAAAATTTGCGTTTAGATAACGTGTTTAATGTTATAGAAGTCTATTCGGCTATTATACCTTTTTGGTATGGATTATTTTAGATGATAACATTTGGCAGGGCCCAAAAGTTTGTGAGAAATTGGCTGTGTCATCTGCCAAGTACCAACTTGATGAGAAAAAAGGCTTCGTAAAGTGTTTTTATCAGTGTTCTTGAAGAAGAAGAAGAAGAAGAAGCAAAACACTAGCCATGTTGTTAGAGGTTAGCCAACCTAAAAGAAGTGATTAGATTTGAACCTAAGGTGCTGTTCGTAAAAGATGGCGATAAATCAGAGTTAACTGAGAATCTGGTTGGGAAGGTGACAAGAGTTGGCGTGCAAAAAGCAATTGGTCTACGGTAACACAGAACAAAGATAACAACCACCGGCTTCTTTCGATCTAATCATTTGATTCCATTAATCTATATTACACTTTAGATTAGTATGGTAGTTACCAAAACTTGGGCGAGAAAACCTTAAGTTTGCTCCCGCAGGCCACCTACTAATAGATGGAGAAGTACAATGTGTGGTGACAAACAAAAATATTCGGATGATGTTCCTTTAGGAAATACTATTTTTTTTTGTTTTAAAAAAAGTTTACTTTAAATTTTTTTTCTTATCCTAAAACAAAGTCTACTTTTAAATTAAATTTTTAAAATATTCTTACTAATAATAATTATGTATATACAAAATTTAAAGCTAATAATAAAAATATAAAATTTTATATTTAATTATGTGCTAAATGAATTTTAATAATTAATAAAAAATTATATCTTAATTACAATAGACTCTTTTTTTAATACGGAATGAGTAGTACGTAAGTGTGAAGAAACCCGTCCGCACATATTGACTTAGGGACCAAAGAGGAGGGCAGGATTATGGAGGAGCCAATTAATAATTCAGTAAGAATTTCGTCCATTAAAGGACGGACAGTATCATTGGGATTTGCCCTGGTAAGCGGTAAAGGCGAACATTATTATATGGAAATGGTACTGGAATTCTTCCAATCCTAGAACTACAGAAGTAACAAGAAGGTCCTGTCCTTAACCCAAATGTACACCTGTACTCGAGTGGCCACGTGCTAGTTGCCATCCTTGGTGTGAACGAGATCGTCAAGAACTAATTTCATTGTATTGTTTTGTTTTGTTGTTAGTGCGAAGACTATCATCACTTATTTGCGAAAGCAATGCATGGTGCAAGGAAACATCATTTTAGATACCCATAAATTCGCGTCTAGTGGGTACTAAGTTTTTGCATAAAGATGGTCCCCTGTTGCCTAAATTTTCATGACCAAGACATGGAAATCAAGGCCGCATGTAGCGTTTATGGTCCAGGCGAACGTTTGCACTTCCGTTAGCTAATCAAATTGGTCGCTTAGACACGAGCCCACAACAACGAGAGGCAGCAGGACGCGTGAAAAACGTTAAAGTCCAAAGTCCAAATCTGACTTCGACAACCACCACCATCCATCCAAAAGGACCAAAACCAACATTAGTGCGCGGTGCGGAGTGGTTTTCACTACATTATAGCATCGAGTGAATGGTGGGGCATTTTAAAGATACCCAATCCGAAAATATAAAGGGCCAAAAGACAATAGACAAATTCCAAGACCACAAAGAAGGAAATAGACAGAAGAAAATAGCGGTCAAGCATGACAAATTGACAACGTCAAGGGATAAAAAGATGTGGTGACCTACGAAGCTCAAATTTGATGAAAACCATAGTAAAAGCTGGTGTTGACTCTTCAGTCTTCCTTATTCATCTATATTCCATCCGAAAGGTGTACAACTTTTGGTCGAACCAAGGTCAGAAATCGCTACTTTAAACCATGCCAAAAACTAAAAGCATTATATGATTGTAAACAGGCGGTTGCAGCCAGCTATCGGATGGCAATTCCAAGCAATCCTGACTAACTCTAATTCTTTCATTCTCAGTAGATAAACGGGCTATCAATAAATGATTTCACCAAAAAAGGGTACTCTGCAATATGATTACATTCCAAGAACCAAAACGGACATTCATTAATGATGATTCTGATACCAAGAAAGAATAGAATCAACATCTCATTTCAAAAAGATCACTTGATTCAGATAATGATATGTGTCAAAAAGGTTCATCTACCCCCCCAACACCCCTACCCCCGCCCCAAAAATTAAAAAAAAAAAAAAATCACAGATATACATACGTACATATTTGTCTCAAACTGGAAAGAGAAATTTCCTAGGAAAAAAATCCTAAGTATGCGATTCAACTCTAAAGCAATTTCAGGGTCATGCCACCCAAGCAGAACAAACTAACCAAGTTTCTCCGTATCTCTCAAGTTATTCTCCTTAACATTGGCGAACAAAGTGGACCGCGTTTACCCAGTGAACCAGCAAAAGCATCGTATCTTCCTCCAGAATATTGATCTAAATCATATCGAATCTATGTATCCATATGCGTATACCACCACAACATCACCGGGAAATGCACTGCCATTTCTACCATGGGGTGCACGACAAAAATTGCCTCAGTGCTCCTAGATACAATAATCCACGTAATCTCACTGCTTTATTTCTCATTCATCTGTCTTCTCTTCTACAGTTGCCAGGCAACAGGTACTTGTACTTATCGGCATTGTCCAACAAATATGAAGGAAGATGAACTCCTGAATAAGAATGAGGGATAGGCCCCATCCTCCCAATGATATCCTTGAATGTATACTCTTCAGGGAGCATGTCATATAAATCAGCGCCTCGGCAGATAATGTCCTGAATCCTCTTAGGATCCAAATAATGAGAGAACCGCACTCGATCAGTGTGGCTGTAAGCTTTCATCTTGAATATAAAATCACTGATATGGCGGAAACAAAAGCTACAGTGCCAGCCCGCATCTGATAAGAGATAGTTTGTCTGACGATAGTGTGCATACCTAGTTTTACCCTTTCGGTACCTATGAACTGAAGTTCTCCAGCTTTTGTGATCGTAATAAAACTCAAAAGAGTACAAATAATTCCTTAACTGAAGGTGAAGAATCTCGGGTATGTCATTGCACCACCTTAAGAGATTTATCGTATGTCTACTTGGGATCTCATCAACATCAGACATTATCAGCAAATCATCATCCTCAATCCCAGCTATTCCAATAAGTTGGTCAAGTGCCACCCTCTGATATGCCTCTTCAACAAAAGGATTTTCACCTTTCCGAAATCTACCCCCAATTGTTCCATATGTCAATCTGGGCTCAACAAATTTAAACTTGTCCCTACTAGCAGCAAAAAAGAAAGGCTTTGGTAAACTGGTAAACGTTGAATTTGATTCAAGAACAACGAACTGTGTTACATACGGATACAACTCTTTCCAACGGATGGTAAGCATGTCCACTTCATTATTAAAAAGAACCGCATCAAATACACGTCTTGGATAATCCCGTATTCCCCAGCCATGGAGCTTGCAAAGATTCTTCATTGTGATATTCTCATGATAATAGTGAGTAATCTCAACAAAGGGTGCAGGAGGTTTTTGCCAAAGGGGCCGGAGGAAGTAGCTCACCTTCTGGCCATGAAAATAACCGACAACTATGCCTGTTGGCACAATCACAAACAGAAAAAGGAAGGTCTTCATATCAAGCTCTTGGAGAATACAACAACGAAGTCTTGACATGCTCAATGGTGACTTTGAGTTCTGCTGCATATTAAAAGCAGCAACTTCTTTAATATTCTGAATCTGAAAATCGACCCAAGCAAAAAATCCTACTTTTTAGAAGTAACATAGTACACGATCTGTGCCAGATGAATTCATACAAAAGTATACATAACCGAATTCTAAAGAATCATCAGACGTCTCTTTAAGGTATTCAAATCATTAATCTCTGTTACACACACCAACCAAGCAGGGAATATGTGCACAACAACTCAAAGGGAAGAGAATCAAAGGACAATTGGTATAATACAACTCGGGAAACCAAAACAGAGGAAAAGAGAGAACGAGAAAAGAGTAGAAAACATACACACAAAGTCGCTGCTTCAAAAAAAAACTTAAACGAAAGTAATTCATTACACACGACCCCTCCATGCACAATCTCAAATAACGAGGTAAACAACATCAAATAATCCACTAAACAAGCCCAAAGTATCCAACTTTGAATAGTAAATAGTAAACAAAAACAAATACAAATAAACCTTTTTAACGATTAAATAAAATCATCAAGAATAAAACAAACCTGTCCACCGCAAACATCTTCACAAATATCATCCCTTTTCTTTGAAGTGTAATACCCATCAGACATCATAGGGCCTTTAAATAACCCAATATAAAGCAAAACAGACCACTAAAAAATGTGTGTTACCTTCCTCCTCCTCCTGCCTAAATTGGCCACTCTCTCTCTTTCTCTTTCTCTTTCTCTTTCTCTCCCAAAGACAAGAAATTTCCTCTCCTTCTAGTTAGCCCTTTTACCTTTCTTGTGGCGGAGAGGAAGGGAGGAGATACAGAGATATTCTGAGAAAACCCTGATCAAATTACACAGTGTTGAGAGAACAAAATTTGTAATGTGAAATCGGAATCACCCGCAAACAGCCTCTCATAAATTTGGGTTGCATGGACGTTGGTTTCTTTGAATTTGAAGACGAAATTCAAAGGGATTCTGGGCCTTCTGGCTATGAATCAACGGTCATATATACGCATGACATTTATGCATATATATATAGAGACAGGACGGGGGAGGTAGATGCGACTGCGTCTGTTTAATTTATATATAGAAGCGTCTCCCTCCCCTCTGTCTGATGACGGAGTTATAGGTGGGGAGAGAGAGGAATGATTAAAAACAGAGAAAACGAAGGAAGTTTTAATTAGGCAAGATCTATTGGAAGTCCTAAATTGAAAATGCCCAGAGTTTTTTTAAATATATATTACAACTATTTATATTGTGGGTAGTGGAAAATGAAAAATAATTCCAGATAGGATAGAACTAAAATGTATAATACAAATGGGGAGAGGATAACATGACAACAGCCAGGCAGGTGTATATATTGTAATTTTAAACTATATTTTTATATTTTATAATTAATATATTTTTAAAATATACACCCTTCAACTATAATTCAAATTTTCAATGAAAACATACCAAAAAAATGAAAATGTTAGTACTTGGTCGCTGCATTTAATGGTTAAACATTGTAATTGTTGCCTACGTATACTTAGTCCCTCTGCGTCTTGGTCAACAATGATTTAATCTTTGAATTAGAGAAAGTTTTTCTTGCGAAAGCGAAACATTCTCACCTTAACAATGATTTAATTTTTAATTTAGAAAAAGTCCTCAACTGCATGAGCAGAGATGTAAATCGAGGATGTGCATTTAATCGACAGAGGACTAAGTGAGAGGGTCAATAGACCAAAACCCAAGACAGATTCTCACAAAATAATGATTTAATCTGATTGAGAAGTATCTGTTTAACCAGCTTAAATGGTAAGATGGAAGAGAACTCTTATCCATCCCTCTGCGTCTTGGTCAACAATGTTTTAATCTGATTGAGAAGTATCTGTTTAACCAGCTTAAATGGTAAAGATGGAAAAGAACTCTTATCCAAAACGAAAACGACATCACAAATTTTAGTCGCCTCATAAATTGGGATACGTGGATCACACAAATGCAAGGTAAGTTTTGGCCAACTCAGTTACTATAAAACACACATTCTTCGGAGAGTAAAACAAAAGGAAATGACGAGACTTTTCTATTGGGATCGATAAAATAAAAGCTGTACAGTACGTAGTACAGAGAAGCTGATCGTGGCGCTCACTCCTTGGACTGTTTCATTCGTTAATCACGCTGCCATTGACTTAGTTGACTTTGGTCTATCATATTATGGGATTTATCCTCTTTAGATTAAATATTGAATTCATTCGTTATTTGCAAATTCTAAGTGGATTAATCTAATGAAATTAAAGACTATAATCTTAACTTTCTCTTCTTCTTTTTTTTTTAACTAAAAAAATATTTTCAAAAACATTTTAAAATGCTGTCTAAACAAGTTCTAATTTTCTATCTTTAATTGATCTACTTTATTTACAAGTAAACCATTAAATTTGGTTTCCATTGCTACGAGGTCTACCCAACTACTGTTTATGATTATATCCAGATCACAAAAAATTAAATTAATTTTTACTTTACAAAATACATTGTTTCCCGCGCGTGGTATTAATTTTTTATTCAAATGCATTAATTTTTGGTGAGCATCGATCGTTTAAATAATAATAAAATAAAATTTATGAAAAAAGCATGAAGTTAGCGTAACTGTAATATACAAGCCAAAAAAGAGCAGAACAATTTGAGGTAACTAGTCCTTTGGCAATTTATTTATTTTGGAAAAAACGCTACAAATACTCTAAACAATGCTGTGATTGCCACCATAACCACTTAAGCAAGTAATTGCGAATATTCTCTAGCGTATATCCGCACGCTTGCCGAGTGTCACCGTTGCGATAATGCGAGGTGATTACCGCAATATGATATTTTAAAACTGTTTTCAGCATTTTGATCACAATAAAAAAATTGGAGTTTTTTTTTTCCTTTTGCCTAGTATTTTGCGATCATTTTGGTTAAAGTTAAACTTTTTTATATCGTGAATGCCTTATGCTAGACTTAATATTTTCTGATTGGTAAATGTAATTTATAGCACTAGTTATTACTCCAACATTAGAGCTGACAAATTTTCTATAGTTCAAATAGAAATTTAATGAAACTTGAGTTATTGAATTTTTTATACTCATTAGAAATAAATGAAAAAATATTTATTGAAATGATAATTTATTTGGTGGATTATGAAATACCCTATGAGTCTCAATCTAAATAGTTAAATAAGTAACTATTGAGTAATGTTGAATAATCAATTATTAGTGATAATTTAATAAAAAAATATTAATTTAATATAATTTAATTGGAAATATTTAGTGATTTTTTATTAAAAAATTATTAAGTAATTAAGTGGGATCCCATTAGAATCTAATAATAACATATAATTGGGATTCTAATGAATAATGAAATTACTCATTTTCATTATTTACTAATTTCACCTAATATTTAAAATTAATAAATATTTAAATACCTATTATCATCAATTTTTACCTATTAAATTCTCACCATTTCCCACCCATAATTATCGTTTATTATTTTTATTACTTGCTCTGGTAAAGGTAAGAGGTTTTTTTGTTTCTGTTTTTTTTTTTTTTTGGGGGGGGGGGGGGTGGTGGGAGAGGGGACTGGGAACGGGGAGCGAGGGGATTGGTTAAGTTTATTGTAATCTCAATATAGTTAATCGTACAGGTACGTAGTAGCTTCGAGAATATAGGTCCAAATGTGAATGTCCAACCACTAATCCATTTTTCACCTTAGCCCCCGAGCTACTCCAGCAACCAATAACTTTTTGGTTTGATTAATTTGGATAAATTAATGTATGTAGGTATTCTATCAAAATAAACTTATGCACTTAAAAAGGGTGGATGTGCGCGTGTGGCGTAATTTTGTGGATTCAATTAATTTTTTTTTACATGCTTAGTTGGCACTCACATGTACAAAATTTATTTTGAATTGCAATTGAGTTGTGGGGAGGTACCGCTGGCGGCAACAAAGCATGGCATCCGGTAGCATATAAAATCCACAAATGCATTTTGAACTGCGCGAGATTAGCCGCACACATATATAATTGTTTTTTTCCTCGTTACAAGAATACATAAAAAATGCCGCTCATTCGTGGAGAAATGCACCGTAATACCTCACGTGTAATTATTAATCTCCTGGGACAAGGAAACGACAACATAACCTCGATGTTATCGGTTGATTTCAGACATCAATACATAGCGTCTAATTATAATTTTTTTTCTATTTTTATTAACATCCCAATAATTCCAACTCTCTAGCTCGTGTAAAATGTACTAGTTGCGAACTTTATCAGTGATCTGATGTTCCAATATTATTTAGATTTTGATTTACATGAAATTAATTTTTGTTTTGCTACGCAATAAAGCATAAGTTTGATTGGTCATACTCTGCACTTTGTCCTACTCTTTACATATATGTGAAAAAAGAGAAAAAGATAATAAAAATTCAAGCAAATATTGCGTTAAAATTTTTTGCACAAAGATCTAAAAAATTAATTTAAATATTTTTATCAATCGATTTTAAAAAACAATAATGTTTGGGGTACCTTCATAATTTTATATGGGATGAAGATTAATGAAGCGTTTGATATAATATGTGAATTTAGGAATGAAATGTTTAGAATAGAATGGAATGTAATGATAGTAATTATGCTGTTTGGTATTATTTATGGTAATGAGAATGAATTTTAAAAAAATTATTTAGTTATTATTAGTTAATTATTCATTATAATATTAAATAAATTAATTATAATAAAAATATTATTGATTAAATTAATTTTAAGTAATTAATTAATATTATCAATGAATTATGTAAAAGTAATTAATATTAATAAATGATATTAATTAATTATTAATTATAATATAATATTAAGTAAATAATTAATTAAATAAATTAATTTCAATTAATTAATTAATTATTAATAATAATAAGTGAATGAGAGTTGGAGAAAAAAAGTATGGAACTCATTAATTCATTCCGATTCATTTTCACATAAATCCACCTCTTATGGGTTTGAACAAAACCCACAAATACTACTTTAATCATTTCAAATCTATAAACCAAATACTAATTTTTTATCTCATTATAATCCATTCCCATCTAAACCCACCATTCAAACACCACCTAAATTTTGGAGGGGGATAGGAGTTATTTATTATTTGGTGGGGGCTTCAAATCTAAAAATCAAACACTAAGGCTATGTTTGGACAAGTAATTTTTATTTGCAAATAAGTAAATAGTTAACTTTTTTCAAACAAAACTAAATTATCCCAACACATTTTTATTTTAAATTTTAAATTTCAAAATTTTTCACTCAAATTTCTCTCTCATAATTTAAAAAAAAAATTCTCATATTTTTCTTTTCAAAATAATTTTTCTATCAAATATACATAAATTTTTTTTTTACATATTTCGATATAATTTTTTTCAAATACATCACACTCCAAACAGAACTTAATTTTTTATCACATTTTAATTTATTCCCATCTGACTAAACCCACCATTCTCACAACACCTACAATTTGGAGGCGGACCGAGTCACCGAGGGTACTAATCAAAATACGGGAGTTATTTATTATTTGGTGGGGACATCATTCTGCCCAAAGGACACGGATGGGGACTTTACGATATTTTTTCCAACATTTTCACCAAGTGGGCTTCTGGCGACGCAACTTCCTAGAAAGTGAGACGGTGGAGACCCGCAGGAGGATTCAAAATGCTGGAGGCAAAAAACAAAATATCTTCGGGCATATTCTAATATTCTACAATGAAGTGAAAAATGCCCATAATATATGCCGCCCTGGTGTAGATAGTTGGCGCATCTTCTCAAGTCCTGCTGGTAGTTAAATTTATTTTTGTTTTCTGGAAGTAGATAGGATAATTGACTTATTTTAAGGACGAGGAGAATCCTGCGAACGGAACACCCAAGTAAGACAACAGTTCTACACATTGCACCAGTTAACGCTGCCGAGAAAAGGCAAGTACCAGGTTCTGATCCCGATGATGCATCATCGACTTCAAAGTAATAATCATAGATAATGAGGACAGGACGAACCTAATGAACCTATACATAAATTATTAGTCTATCTTTATATATATATATATGAGTTTTTTCCTAGAGTAAATTGGGAAAAAAAAATTTAAATTGGAGGAGGGGGGTTAAATTTTTTTCTTCCATCTTTATGATAGTTGCATTCCAAATACGAATTAAGGCTTAATTTACATTTGACAAATGTGACAATCCCGTACCCAAATTAGTGCCCGAGTCTGGTCGCATTTCCAAATACGAACTAAGCCTTAGTTCGTATTTGGCAAATGCAAGCAAATGTTTGAAATAAAAACATTAGACCTTTTCTCCTCAGCAGACTTTGTTCCTTCATTTCTTTCTTCATTCTCTGTGATATTTCCTTGTTTGCCAACCTCCCTTGCTGCCCTCGACATTGGATCACATTTGGCCTCACTCGCAAGTTTTGCTTTCGCATGGCCGCTGATCGAAAGTTCTGCCTCAAGGGCTAACTGAGAAGAGGATATCCGCCGCCCTCCCTTGCCAATGTTAGCCCTCCTAGGTTGCTGAAGCTTACGTAATTTCCACCGCAAAGGTTGCCCGAGCATAGGAGATCCATAAGAGTGCAAAAGGTGCGAAATTCTTTGACTAATTGTTGTGAGCCTACGAAAATTTGTTTGACTCGAGCACAGGAGATCCACCCCATGCCAAGCCACATTTCAAGTTATCTATCGCCCATTTCCCAACCCCTTGTATGCATTAGGTAATTTGGAGAATTGTTAAGGCTGCGTGTGGACAAATTGTTTTCATTTGCAAATAAGAATATTCTCAAACAAAAATAAACTATCCAAACACATTTTTATTTTAAAGTTTAGAATTCAAATTTTCCCACTCAAATTCCTCTCACATAATTTTAAAAAATTTTCATTCCCTCCAAAATATTTTTTCTATAAAAAAATACCCACCAAAATTTTCACACATTCCAATACAACTTTTTCCATTTGCAAATGAAAACTGCTTGTCCAGATGCAGCCTAAAATTTTTTACTTTATTTTTATCGAATTTAAGTTAAAATTTAGAGTATATTAGATTATTTAGGTGGTTCAAAAAATCATTTATTAACACCAAAGAGCATTGAATGTTGAATGTTGAATGTTGAGCGTTTTCCCTTCGCATCTACATTGAATGTTCTTTGAACCACCATTTATTAAGGTGGTCTGAAGATTCATTTAAGTCTCTCTGTCCGGGCTTGAATGTCAAACCAATATAAAAGGCTACATAAATTTAATATGACGGTCATTAACCTTTCATATAGTCTAATTAGATTTTCCATTCCCCTATAAAATATGTAAGAATAAGTTAGGATATTGCCATTTAGAGCAAAAAAATATAATAGAGAGAATATAAAACAAAAAATTGTCGAGTCATAAGTTCATTACGTGATTTTTTGCAAAATAATAAAAATAGAAGTTTACAAACACATTTAAGTAATTTTCCTCCTTTGTTTTTTTTTGTTTCATTATTATTCACAATAAGCTTCCTTGATATCTCGAATAAATAAAATAGTTGATTTTGTGCATACTAATAAAAATAAAAGTTTAGAGACACATTTAAGTAATTTTCCTCTTTTTTTTTGTGTTTCATTAATCTTCATAATAAGCTTTCTTGATATCTCGAATAAGTTCATTAGGTGATTTTGTGCAAAATAATAAAAATAGGAGTTTAGAGACACATTTAAGTAATTTTTTTTTCATTAGTCTTCATAATAAGCTTTATTTACATCTTGAATAAATAGAATAGGTGATTTTGTACAAAATAATAAATATAGAAGTTTAGAGACACATTTAAGGGAATTCCATTTTTTTAGTTTCATTAGTTTTCATACTAAGTTTTCTTGATATCTCAAATAAATAGAATATGTGATTTTGTGCAAAATAAGAAAAATAGAAATTTCGAAACACATTTAAGTAGTTTTCTATTTTTTTTTTCAAATTTTGTCCCCAAATCCAATAAAATAGTAATTACAAAAGAAAAATTAATTACAGGTGAAATGCCAAATGTTGCCATAGTCGCATTTGGTGAAAAATTTCTTCTTTTTTTTTTTTCCCAACTTACTATGGGAAAAAACTCACACACACACACACACACACACACACACACACACACACACACACACATATATATATATATATATATATATATATATAAGGTTATGTTTGGACAAGCATTTTTTTGTTTATAAATAAGCAAAAAGTCAACTTTTATCAAATAAAAATAAACTATTCAAATGTATTTTTATTTTAAATTTTAAAATTCAAAATTTTCCACTCATATTTCTCTCACATAATTTTTAAAAAAAAAATTCTTATATTTTTCCCTCCAAAATACTTTTTCTATCAATATCTAAAAAAAATTCACATATTCCAATACAATTTTTCTCAAATATATCACACTCCAAACGGAACCTAACTTTTTTTTATCAATTACAAAGAATAATAGATCAGTGTATAATTTTTAATTATGGTCCGTACATATCTACGTACCTAATTATTATTAATAAATAAATTTTAAAAAATTTAATTCTAAAATGATTTTTTTATATAACAAATAAAATTTTACCCTCCTCATAAGATGATGTGAGTAACATGCATGTGAACGCATGCCTGGCTGCCATGTGTTTTTTCTTTTTGAAAATTAAAAATATTATCAAGGACGAATTTACATTATAGTTTATTAGTTCAACCCCGTGAGATGTGGGTGACCTAATATATTTAAAATATATATTATTTTTTATTTAAAATATTATATATAAATAAAAAATTAAATCACTAAATTAATAAAAATTATTATTTTGAAAATTAATTTAAGATATAATATTAAATGTATAACTGTAACTCTAAAAATATTAATTAAAGTCGTCGTTGAAACCATAAAATTATTATTTTTTATTACTGTAATAATTTTTAAAAATTACCTTACTTTTCATCCATAAATTAAAAGTAAACAATAAATAAATAAAAACTTACACAAATGAAATGAAAGTAAGAAAAAAAAATAGAAAAAGAGAGAACTATATTGAAAATGTGAAAAACAAATAGAAATAATGAATAACTATATGAAAATTTAATTTTGTAGTCTAAATTTAAACCAATTTTCTTCAATTTATTTATTTTTTAAATTAAAGAGATTGAAAAAAATTCAAATCCAATCAAAAAATTCACAATACCAAATGGAAGCAACCTCAAAATTTTAATTCAAAAAATATAAGTAAAATATAATTATATTATATGTTAAATATTAAAAGTATAAGAAAACTCATAAAAAATTATAGTAGGGTATTAAAATTTCTTTTTCAAAGTAAAAGTTGATTTTTTCTGGTTATGCCCTTGTTTAAAGATTCCTTGATGTTGAATTGCACAAGAAGGATGATTTGCTGCGCTTATTGGGAGTGGTAGATATGCTACAAAGCCTACAATCTCTTAGTTGCATAATTGAAACATTCTGTGCTTTATCGCTGCTTGCTTGTTTGTTATTTGTTGGGGGCAAGAGTGATTTTAGAGGATTTTTTTTTTTTAAACAAAGAGAAAAGAAAATTTGGGGATCTGCAATGTTGACAGTGCACCATATTTTGTAATATAAGATTTAATCGATCGGTAGTATTGTTCCTTCCTTTATCGAAATATTCTCTCAAGTTGTCACTGACTTTGCCAATCCCCTATATGAGTATTTTTTGGAGTCATAATTCAATTTTGAAGTATTATTAGAGGCAGCACTTTTGTAAAAATATATACTTTATGCACAGTTGCTTTTTTTAACAATCAAAATTTTAAAGTAAACTTGGATTAATGAGGAAATATTAAAACTATATTAAAATTATATGTTAACAAATAACTATTAATTTTAAACATAAATAATAACTACAAATATATTTTATATAGAAATTTAATAGAATTCTTATATTAATAAAACTATTACCTTATTAATTTTCATAACAATAATTTCTTACTACTTCTATATTATTAATAAATTAAATAGTAAAAAGATAACTATATCTTTAAAAATAATAATAGTTGCATTCCCTTTTATTTCTTTATGTTGTACCACTGTTTTATTGACTCAACTGGGCTCTGAAATTTCTGATGCGGCCAGTAATTCCATCTAGTGAGGGTTGTGAGGACTATGGAAGGAGCCTGGGCCCAAGCATCAACTATGTTGTCATAAAAATCCAGTATGTAGAAGAAACGAAAAAATGGGCTGGCACCCAGTAAGATTGGGTATATGCAAGCGGCCTAGCAGCCTCTTTTTTGGACTTTGCAAGTGGATATGATAGTAGGTTTGCCAATAGACCCCGTTCGTGATTTTGTGGGGCTAGCGCTGGTGTTTAGTTATTCTCTTACTCATCCAGGCATCACTTGTTTCGTTCGTCTCTCAAAGTTTCAATAGGCTATTTCAAAAAAAAAAAAAAAAGTTTCAATGGGCTGCCTTTTGATTTTTTTAATAATTGAGAAGTTATAAAGTTGTGCACAATTTTGCAAGATCGAAAACAATGAACAAATTAGCAATTAAAAGTTCATTCTATTTTTACAACTAATTATCATGCTAAACTAATTAATTTATTTATTTTATTCACACAAAGATTGGAGTATTATTCACACAAATATTTTATTTTATTTATAATGATTCATTTAGAAAAAAAATATTATTTATTATTTATTATGTTACACTATTTGAGGAATGTAATAAATAATTTTAAATGGGTAACAATAGTATTATTCATATTTCGTAACAAAACGACACCCAAAACCGAAAATGCACTGTTTAAATATGGTAAGTGCTGAGTCTACAGACCAAATCGAGGATACGGGTGGATTTGTAAAATTGTAATGCTTGAAAGCCGACACCACTCGGATGACTACGACAGCGTGGCCAGAAACAGAAGAATAAATAGTTGAGCCGGAGAGGCAGTGGGAGTCTGGTGGGGTCGCTCCTCCGGTAATAGAGAATGACCGGCGGAAATAATAACGAGAAAGTCATAGAGCACAAAACCTACGCCAGGGTAGGACTGTTGGGGAATCCTAGCGATGTTTATTACGGTCGAACTATCTCTTTCACCCTCGGCAATTTCTGGGCTTCCGTGCGCTTACAACCTTCCAAAAATCTAGTCATCGTCCCTCATCCTACTCATGATCTGGTCCAATTCAACTCCCTTTCTCACATGGTATCTTCTTCACTCTTCTGTTTATACACCCATCGTAATTTTTCTACAATTCTATATATTTTTTGCTTTGGCTTTCTTCACAGCGTTTATGTAGGATCTATGATTTGAACTGTGGAATTTGCTGCTTATATGAATTGAAGCTTTTAATACTTTAAAAAAATAAAATCAATTTTGCAAAACGAAGGCGATCATACATGCTCTATTTTTCATGGGATCCGTGATCATCTGGGGAAACTATAAACTACTGTATCATTCTTGAATGCTCTTAGAAAGACAGCCCCAAGTGGAATATACACCGAACGACTCGTGGTTTTGATTGTTACTCACATTGTTAAAGCATGTATTTGTTGCATAATATCAACGGCAGTTAAGTAATAGTACCATCATTTTCATTAACATTGTCTCCTGCATTTGTTCGTTCTTACAGGTGAGTAGGTTGCAATCTGAAGGGTACTATGGAGGGGTGCGTTTGCTTATGGCTATTTGTAAAGTTTTTCACAATTATTGCAAGGATAACAACATCATTCTTCAAGATGGAAATTTCACCCTTTCGTATGATACAAATATCCCTCGCCAGGTAGAGCTTATTAGCTGAAATTTGCGTTCAAATCTCGAGAAATTTTCCATTTACAGTGTCGTGTTACTTAATGTAGTGATTTGATTATTTATTTATCAATGAAGGGTATATATATCTCTATAGGTTATATTGAACAAGTTTTTTTGTTCCAGACAGGGTTGTCAGGTTCTAGTGCTATAGTCTGTTCTGCTCTTAGCTGCCTTCTTGATTTCTATGAGGTCAGGCATTTGGTTAAAGTTGAGGTGAGGCCGAACCTTGTCCTTAATGCTGAAAAGGAGCTTGGCATTGTCGCTGGTCTCCAGGACAGGGTAGCACAGGTTTATGGAGGCCTTGTAAACATGGTGAGCAGGATGCTCTAAAAGATGGGATTGCATTTTCTGAAAAAGAATGCTCACTTAATTGTGCCAACCAACTGTTGATTTGCAGGACTTTAGCAAAAAATACATGGAAGAACTGGGACATGGCGTGTATACACCTTTGGACATTAGTCTTCTACCATCTTTTCATCTCATCTATGCAGAAAATCCTAGTGACTCTGGAAAGGTGAGTATCTTTATGAAGTCCTCTAACTGCCATTTTGTCTTTGCATAACTGTATGCAATGACAGTGGTTTCATTCATGAATGTGTTTTGCCAATAAATTTTAAATTTCCTGCAAAGTTCATCTCTCATTTTGAAGTTATCTAATTTGAGTAGAATTTTCTTTTAATATTTAGTTTTAGCCTTTTCAAGTTATACAATTGCTGGTTGTTTGGAGGAAATTGACATTTTGTGTTCATCATTGTGTTTCAAAAGTACTTCTCTCCATGCTCTGGAGTCACAAAATCTTTAAGACTTGGCTTTTGCTCCCAAAATTTGTCAAATCCAATGTACAGGAAACTTTTTATATACTTTGAGAATTTTTTTCTTACAGCTAGCTAGCAGGTTAACAATGTGAAATTGATTACTGAAGCACATATACCATTGAATATACGAGGGGTGCAGGTGCACAGTACTGTTAGGCAGAGGTGGTTGGATGGTGATGAGTTCATTATATCATCAATGGAGGAGGTTGCAAATGTTGCTTTGGAAGGAAGGACAGCATTGCTTGAGAAGGATTATTCTAAACTGGCAAGGCTTATGAATCATAACTTTGATCTACGGAGGTAAAAGATTTACATGCCTGCTGATAAAAATGAAAGATATTCTGGAAACGTTGAATGCCAAGAATTGAGATGCTTCAGATTTTGAATGTCAGCTTTCAACTTGGTTTTATCCCTATTTTTCCATCTTTCAACTGTTATTTACGAGTGTCATGTTCATGTCGACAGCTCTTTTGTATCTAGGTTATCCAACATACTTTCTGAGAATTTTGTTGGGAAAATAGTGGGTCAAAATTTGGACAATCAATATGTCAAAACCATTCTTGGTTGTCATTTTTTCCTTCATGCCACAGCTGGTAGCCAAGTTTTTCTAATTGAAGTTGGTCAATTTCACTTGAATGAATGTTTTTGGTCGGAAAAATTACTTGTTTGGACGTGAATTCACTCATTGAAGTTTTAACTTGAGACTGTAAATTCATTTTATATTTGCTCATCTCTTCTCAGGCTGAGACCTCATTGTGTTGTCGCTTTCTATTTTTGTTGTCTGTGTGCGTCAATGTAATTTAAAGGGCCACATAACTAAAGGCGCAACATCAACACAGAATAATGAGTAAATTTTTTCTTCTAAGTTTTGCTGCCAAAATTTTGCTGTATTTGTACAGGCGCATGTTTGGTGATGAGGCACTTGGTGCTTTAAACATTAAGATGGTTGAAATGGCACGGAGGGTTGGGGCAGCATCAAAATTCACGGGGAGTGGAGGCGCTGTTGTAGCTTTCTGCCCTAATGGCCCTTCACAAGTAAAGCTTCTGGAAGATGCGTGCCGCGAAGCTGGCTTTGTTGTCGAGCCAATTAATGTTATTTCTTCACGACTGAATGACACTGACCTCAAAACGGTGTCTTCAAAATAAATTGCCTGGAGAGGTCGTGTTCTTGTTCCATTCTATTATTTTTTTGTCCTTCTATTACTAGAAAATAATGGAAAGCGTTGACAGCAATTGATTTTGTATGAATTTTTGCCCGTCTATTACTTAAAAAGAATCGAAAGCGTGGACAACATTTGATTCTGTTTTTTGTTGCAAATGTCATCAAGTCATCTACTGGATTAATAACTGCTTCGTAACTCACCCTGATGTGCATACTATTGACCTAAATTTGCAAGATGGAGTGCCTGAAAATGGTTCGTTTTGGAAATGGTAGCGCACCCAAATAGCCATTGTTTCCTGCTAAGGAACTTGATGGATTTCATACCCCGCCAAACGCTGTTCTTAATTACAAGTGTTCTGAAATAAAGTATACGTTTAACCTAATTCTCATGAGAAATAATCAGAATAACTCTCCAATAAAACCATCATCATTTTGTACAGGAATTACATTCAAAATGTTTTCAGTCTGGGGCATATTATCTTGGAGGAGAATAATCCTTGACCTTTGGGCATATAATTCCCTCCTCCCAACAGCAGGGAAGTATCTAACACTACAAGTAAAAAGGTAAGATAAAATTTAATCTTGGCAGAGTGAGGAAACTAGCTCATGCGGGGACGACGCCCAAATTGGCAGCTCAGTGAATGATTTCTTAAACTCCTCTTCTCTTGCGCTGCACAAGGTTTCTGCTATATCGCACAGATTTGTTAAATCTCCAAGGATAGCTTCCTGGATTTCGGCCTATTTTAAAGAAAAAAATGGAAATAAAATCATTTCCCACAAAAGCTGGAATTTTTAAAACCTAGAAAGACAATTATTATTATTTTTTCTTCTTTTGGTTACCTGGGACAGGAGCTCATCGACAAGCTGCCGACCAGACAATTTTCCTGGCTGGACTGGGGAACTGGTAACTTGGTCAGAAGACGACGACGTAGAAGCTTCGTTCAATTGTCTAGATTTATGGTGCTGAAGAATTGGAGATTTCTGTTGCATATCATTCAACATGTTTGCCAATTGCTCCCACAGAAGTATTTCTTGGCGATGCTTTTCTCTGATCTTAATGAGCACCATTTTCTTCCTTTCCCGGCGATTTCTTTCTTCAACCGCCAGATCTGATAGGGCCAGTGCTGATGCGGAAGCAGAAGCGGTGGTAGTTTCGATGCGGGGTCGCTTCCTGCGTTTGTAAACAAAACCGTCGTCATTTACGAGCTCCCACTCGTCGTCATCTGCCTCATTTGCAGCAGAGGCCATGGGCGATTCCGAGCGCCAAGAAGGTGAAAATACGTGAAGATTGCAAAATAACTGAGTAGAATTTTGAAAAGAACATAAACGAGGAGGGAAATCAAAAATATTTGGAGCGTACGGAATTTCGCTAGCGCACCCTAAACTGCAGCACTTTTTCCCTTTCGCCCACTTAGGTTGGGTGAGAATAGTAAATTGCTGATAAGTCCTTGTAGTCTAGGCTAACTTAATTTTGTATCTCTTTCCAATTTCCTTCCCTCCAGAGATAATGCAATTTGATTCTAATTACTTTTGCAAACATAACAAAAATTTTCAACGGAACATTGAAGCAAATAATAAGTATACAATTTTTTATCTTTATCTTTATCTTTATGCAAATAATAAGTATAATAAGCAAATAATAAGTATGAAACAAATCCCGATTGAGCATTATATGATGACGCTATATATATATATGCATATTTCCTGATTACTTCTAAGACCACTGAAATTTTTTTAAAACTTTATCAAAGCTAAGAACCTGAGGAGGCAAGTGTTTATAAAACTTTCGTCCTGCTTCTCAGATTAGTAATCTATTTTTGGTCTCAGCCGGTCTCCGGCAGGAGCGGGGATCTGCCGTTTGCGGGCTATGGCGAAGTCTGTCACGTCTGTGTACATAACCACCCGCGTCTCTCGTATCTTCAAGTCCATACATCCCACATCCGCTTCTATGTCCACCTTCTTATTCTCGAAGCCACCTCCGCCATCCTCCCGCTTGGTTTCCCTCACATCTCCTCTCATATCCAGAGCCTTTCTTTTCTCCACCACTGCAACGCCATACCCTCTCCAATACGACATGATCGTCTCCCGCCCAGCTCAGCAGCACACCCCAACTCACAGCCGCCATCGATTGAACTCGCCCAGATCAAAAATTGCAGACTCAGACCAACCCGACTCTGAAGAACTTGGGTTCGACGATTGGGTGGATAAAAAATTGAACTCCACTACTTCACCTTCGCTTTCTTCGCCCGATGATACTTTTAGTAATAGTAATAACGTTGTTGAAATGGATAAGTCTAAGAGGAAATACTACAATAAGAGGAGGAAGAGAATGTACGGTTCAGATTCAGAAGATGAAAATAATCGTCATGACGGTAACGATTTTGTTGAATTGAAGCAAGAAATCGTGGAGCTTCGCACATTGCACAAGAGAGAAGAAGAGTTGTACTTTTACGATACGTTTGCGTATCCTTGGGAGAAAGACAAGCATTATAAGATGGTTTATCAAATGGAGAAGAAATACTTTCCCAATCAGTGTTTTGATAAGGCTTTTCTAGCACCCGGTGAGTCGAACGAGAGGGAGAAGAAGAAAGGTAGTAAGAGAGTAAATAGAACTATAGATGCAAAAGAGAAGGAAGTGAAAGACCAAAGGATGGTGTTTTTCGATGATGGTGATGATGACAAGGGGAAAGAAGCGGAGACAGTTGGGAGGGGGTTGAAAAATGAGGTTTCAGAAAAAAAGGTTGAGGAGTTCTTCAAGTGTTTGAAGAAAGTCCCCAACAACGATGGTGACATTGCTAATCCCGAGCCCTTTCTGTCCTCTAGGAGTAAAGGGCTTCCTCCTAAATGGGATACCCCTGCAGGCATTGTGGTTTTGGTCAATAAACCAAAAGGTGAGCACTGCTGTATATTTTATGCTGGGAAATTGGGTTGCTCATCCTGAACTTTGTATCTCTTTGCCTTATATTTTCATGGA
This sequence comes from Gynochthodes officinalis, assembly GCA_020080225.1. NCBI lineage: Eukaryota > Viridiplantae > Streptophyta > Magnoliopsida > Gentianales > Rubiaceae > Gynochthodes > Gynochthodes officinalis. The sequence goes on from CM034621.1 coordinate 37,002,962, forward strand.
CTAACTTGATTTTGATGTAACTAGTGAATTAAAGAAATCTGGGTCTGATAGACATGTATACTTGTCTTGTATGAGCAAACATTCCAAAAACTAACGTCCCAGTTTAGCCCACAGGTTGGACCTCATTCACAGTTTGCGGAAAGCTGCGTCGCCTGGTCAAAGTGAAAAAGGTGCTTCTTTAACCTTTAAGTGCTCTTGTTGTTTCGCCCATTTCACCCCACTGATTTAGTATTTCCATTGATTTTCCTCTGAACCATTACTTATAGGTGGGGCATGCTGGAACTCTTGATCCGATGGCAACTGGTTTGTTAATAGTATGCATTGGGAAAGCAACAAAAGTGGTTGATAGGTGAGGTTGAGATGCGTTTAATAATTGGGAATTTAGCTGAATTCTTTGTCTCTTTTGGATTCTCCAATTAATTTATTTACCTTTCTTGAAAATTCTTGATGTCTAGCATTACAGTTTTCATATAATTTGCAATAACACTTGCTCAGAAGGACTTTCTCTAAAGGCTTGAATTGTCTTTTCTTTTTCCAGATACCAAGGTATGATTAAAGGTTATAGCGGGATCTTCCGGTTAGGGGAAGCCACCTCAACTTGGGATGCTGATTCACCAGTGTGTTGATTTCTTTGAAATTGACTGTTGCCAGTTGTGGCCTTTTTTCCTGTATTCAATTTAAAACAATGCAAATGAACAATTACATTCTTTGTGTCCAGAATGTTGATTCAGTTGAACTCTTGATGATCGTGAATTTCTCTTATCCAGGTTATTCAGCGTGAACCTTGGGAACACATCAAGGATGAGGACATAAAGAAAAGTGCTGCGTCATTTTGCGGTGAAATATGGCAAGTGCCCCCAATGTTCTCTGCTATCAAAGTAAGAATTTTGCCAGTATATCGGGTTCTGATGCATATTAAGTTTAGAGATGTTTACTACCATAAGTAGTCTATTTTTGTTTTGATCTTATTTTGCTTATATTCCACTACATTATCTCATTGCTTGTGCTTCTTTTCATAACTAGTTTGGGACTTCTCATTGTAAAATCTGATTTGTGATGCAATGCTTTTCTAATGTGGGTCTTAGAAGAGTTCATGGATATTTTGTGAATTAAGCTGTGTTTTAATTTCTGTAGCAAGAGCAGAGAATGATGTCTTTAGTTGTGCTGATTTCTCAATTGAACTGTTGACGTTGAATAGCCATGGGGCTTGAGGCATTTAATGTGACACTTTGTGCTGTGGACATGAAAAATTTTCTACTATGCACTTGAAATGAAAGAGATTGGTTAAACTTTATATGGACTGCCGGAATACTATTACCTCGTAATTTAATTTATTTTGAGGGATTGCTTGATGGCAAGTTTAACAGTGCTTATCTTGAAGTTTTGTACTTGTGGGGAGTGCACGCAGTTAAAATTTTTCATAGTTGACGCTTAAGGGTTGTACTGATTTCTGGAAAATCCATGGTTGATGATTTAGTTATGTATTTGTTATTCTCTTATGGTAGGTTGGGGGGGAGAAGATGTACGAGAAAGCAAGGAGAGGAGAGAGTATCGAACTATCACCAAGACGCATTTCAATTTTCCAGTTTGATGTCGAGCGAAGCTTAGATGACAGGTGATTTTAAGTTACTCGGCAACGGTGAAGTCAAGTTCTGTATGTGCGTATCTACTGGCAAAAGCCAGTTTTAGAGATTCTTTAAGTTTCATACATTTTTCTAATTGGCACAACATGGGAAAATATAGCTCCATGGCTCGTGTTACTAATTAGTTGTTTATTGCAGGCAAAATGTGATATTTCGGGTGACATGTTCAAAAGGAACGTATATTCGTTCCCTCTGTGCAGATTTTGGGAGGGCACTCGGCAGGTAATATACAGTATTTGCTTTGACCTTCTTGCAGGATTTACATGTTTGAATATGAATCCGTAGTGAAAGAAAGATTTGATTGCCAAAAAAACTCTGATGCATTAGATTGAGACCTATATTTTACAAACTTCGTGGAGCTAATTTAATTCGAGTTAATTTTTACTTGCAGTTGTGCTCATTTGACAGCTTTACGAAGAGATTCTATCGGTAAGGCCTCGTCTCTTCCTCTTAAATTTTCACAATTTACCTTTTTGTTTTTTTCGTTTGCCCGCTTCTCAGCATATTTTAATTTCTCTCCTGGACATTTGATTTGTGCACTTGGCTCTATTGCAGGGGAATACTTAGCGGATGATGCTTGGGAATTTCAAGAACTGGAAGAAGCAATTACCAAAAGATATTTATAAATTTTGAGGAATGATACTTCGACAAAATTCCCCATCCATTCCGAGTTCCAGAAAAACAGTAAAATCTTCAGAAGCTATGACTCTATGGGCGATCTAAGAGGCTTCCTGCCTGCCATCTCAAGATCCTTTTTTTCCACACGTTCGGTTCGCGAATTAAATGAGCTACACTTCTTAGACTAGTAATCTGTATCTTATAGAACTAACATCTAATCAATCAACGCTGCATTCCATTAAAATTTTGCCGTTTCTACTTGATATTGAGATACAACTGTTGGTCATTTGTCTTATGCGAACCCGATGATCCGCAATCAAACAATGAGATTAATTAGAGGATTGATGATATTGGTACCCTTTTTTCTTTATCGCAAAAAGTACAAATAATTTTTATTTTTATACTTTTAGGACAGATGAAAAGGGGAGTGCCTAATTGGAGTGGTTAGAAACAAAAGTTCTTGCCTTGACTAGGCATAATATAATACTTTACTATGAAAAACTGATACCAAAATTTAGGGGCAATATTAACTACAGAAAAGAAAAGAGAACGATAGAAAAACAAAAAAACGTCCAAACAAAAATAAATGCTCGGTGTTCTCTATCCCTTATAATTACAATTTCCCTTTATCACACATATTCTCACCTAACGAGCGGTAGAGTTAGGTGGATCAATTCCCATTTCCAGATAATAGGCTCTCTCTGCGGCATTCACGCGGTCCTGAAACATTGCCCATTCTCTTCTACATCTTTCCCTTACCTGAGCAACAACAACAATTATTTTAACTCAGCGGGTTTCAATCATGAAAGAACTCTCGATGCAAATATAGCATATTCTTTCTCATTATATTTCTCAATCCATGGTGAAGCAGGGCCTCGAGTCGAACTCCTGATATACAGAATTACCAATTTATACAATTACCATTACAAGAAAACGAAAGAAACACATGCACCTAGATGTATGCCAATCAAAATTAAACACTCAAAAACTTGAAAAATATATACAGTTAATGCATACCCCTTCCCATGGTGCTTTGCCATTTTCCGATTGACCCTGTTTGCAGAAAAATGATGTCATCAAATTAATTCAAACTAAAGTGCACCATTAACACTAGAGGACAATAGGGAAATACCTGGTTCCCAAGTGAGGGAACAGTTTGATGTACAATCCACTGAGAATCTACAACTCCTATCTTTTCATGAGCAGGCTGTTCCAAGTAAAGGGCCCAATAAGAAAGCAAGGATAAAATGGACATAATGTTTAGGGAAAAGCAAAGAAGACTAACATCATAGCAAAACTAAAATTAAACACTGACCTCTACACATTTCCTAAGAGCAAAATCAAGACCCCATCCATGCACTAAGTCATTCTGCAATGCAAGATAAAAATCCCAGATTCTCAGTCATCATAGAGGAAGAGTGTTGTCTTTCTATGGGGGATGGAGGAAAGGAAATCTCATTTTTATTTCACACAAGGATCGAGTAATTTGAAGAGGAATATACATACACAGACCTGAATCATATGCCAGACACAACGCCATGCATCACGAGAAAAAACTGGTGCCATTATCTCAACAAATCTGTCCATAACATACCGAAGTTAAAAAATAAAAATTTCATGCATGGGACATGAAAAGAAACTGTTCCTTATGATAATGAATATCTGTCATACGCTGCACATGGGGGCAAATGAGGATCATTGCACCATCCGGGTCTTTCCTCAGTTTCTCTGCGAGCAGGAACAATAAATTTGTAATGCTTTAGCCTATGTACCAGGTTCTTCTTATATAAACAATGAAAGTTTAAGTGAACAATATTATCCCCTGGATCCTTACTTGTGAACTTCACTATCATCTCTTTTTTTGGTCATCTGCCATGTTAATCCACTATTTGGTGCTAAACCAGGCTGTGAAATATCTAAACCATGCTTCCTTACCAATCTTATGTACCTGCAGGTGATTGCCCATTATTACCTTTGTATCCAACAAACAAATTCTTAACTCACAGCAGGATTATCGATTTTCAAAGACTTACTCCTCAAAGTCAAAATCATCCACCCCTAGGTCCTCATCCCAAATAAATATGTAGTCATAAGGTGCTACAATGTCAGGATGCAAAAAACGTTTTGCATACCACCTTGCAACATGAAAAACATGACACTTTCATAACCCATATAAATAATGTAAACATATTTGAAAGGGAGAAAGAAGCTCATGAAATAACTTACCATTTTGTTTGCCTCCGCACACTGACATGGATAGCCCGCTTGGACCACTCAAATTCATCCCATTCAGTGGTCTGACCATCATAGTGAAACAGTAGGATGGTAAAGTTCTCTGACAACTGTGATGAACTATTTAGGAGTTAAATCTCAGGGCATATTGACAAATGCATAACTCTTTCCACCCAAAAGAGAGAAGAAAAAGGAAGAGGAAAAAAGCAGAAGAGGGAAAGAAAGTAATGATTATCAAACCTTTTTTGCAGCAGCATCAATATTTTTCTTCTGTTGAAGGCCAACAGTAAAGGTAACAAGGTACCTTGGTCTGACAATCAAGTCCTGAGAATGAATTCACTCATAACTTAGAACAATTCAATGAAGGGTTTACTTGTTTTTCTTTGTCATGGAAAAATCAGGAATGCTAAATCGTAGCAGTTTTGCAAGGTGAAGGATTTCAAACAGAGAGTCAATATATAAAATATATTACACTAGACAAAACTAAGCAGCGTCCAGTTCGTTACAAAGAAAACATTTAACTCCAGGAAAATATATGGAAGGTTTAAATGCATGCAACCCAAAAATTCTTGGGTTATAGTTTTTCATTTCAATTTGGTACTCTACATTATTTTTCCCTACCATTTCCATGCTGTTTCTAAACTCTATAATCTTTATGACAATATGCACTGGACTGTATATCAGGTGTACTGGAAGAATTTACAAACCTCACTGGGTACACCCCACAATCTGCGGAGATAAAGATCAGACTCCGGTGTAATGATACCTGGGGGAAGTCTCTCAGTGCCTCGAGGGTTGGTTGGAGCCCATATCTGCATCATAATCACATGATGGGTGAATTGCAGGCAACAATAGTGCAAAAGTTAGAGACTTTGCTCTTCTTTATGAGCAGATTGTGTGACTCATTGGCCATGGTATATGAGGGGTAAAGAGAAACATGGAGGAACAGCAGCATCACAGAATCGCGGCATTAAAGGGACTATGAAAAAGTTGTATACCTTGGTGCCATTGAATTTGTGTGTATTGCCTCTGTTACCCTTGAGAGAGGACCAGACATTTAATAGTGCCTGAGTTGATATCCCAGAGTATTTATCTTCTAAGTAGGTAAAATCAATGGTTGGGAAAAGGCTTGATGTTATGTCCTGCAACATTAGAATTCAAAGAAAGACTAGCATAGCATGTTCAGGAGAGTAACTTGAACAGAATCACAGAAGAATCATTCAGAAGGACAGAAAAAAGTTGCCAACCTTAGACAATGAGATTGTTGGAAAAGATACACCTAAGAAGAATCCCAAAACAATTCCCACAAAAGTGGTTACAAGTAGCCTCATTGTTTCATTTGGCCTCCTCACATGCAAGCTGCGTCCACACCAGCGGATAAGAGATAACGATGTTAGAATCAAGAACTCATTGATTTCTAGAATAAGTATTTCTATAATTGGTAACTAATCCTAATTTTGCTTTGATAAGTCAAAGCGACCACTCAAGTAGTAACAACAGCTAAGCACGTGGAAAATCAAGTAAATAACAGTACAAGTTTGTGAACCTGCTGCGCCTCGGAGTCCCCATAGTAGCCATCATGCTATGAGAGCACAAACTGCTAAAATTGTGAAGTTGAAGCCGCAATAAAGCGAGCCAATGCCAGCCCCAATCAGCTTCGAAGCTTCCGTTCCTTTATTTTGAACCAAGTATACATCCACATAGTTTATTCACCTATAGTCTGTATACACAAGAACACAGAGATACGTATTCCTCTAATCAAACTGATCGTTTTGTGTCAATTACATTAAAAGTTCAATAGAGAATCAAATTTGCAAACAGGAAATCATGTCTGTTTTTTATTTTCCAGATCTTAAGACGCTCTAAAATAAATTCCCGATGTCGCACTAAGTCAGAATGCAGCAATTCATCATCTATGGGAAACACACAAGCAAAAGATCAAAAAATTAAATCAGTAACCTTACTTCTTTTAGCCGGAACGGAATATACCCTATACCGCCGAGTTCAAACTCAAAATCCGACAATCAATCTGAATCCCTTCCAACAAAAAAAAAATAAAAAAAATCTGATTTCTGAATAATCCTACGAAATGAAAAAGAAGGGCCCGGGCCGAGCAAGCCCAACCGCACTCTGAGAATTTGAGGTACCTGAAAAGAGAACTAATCAAATCCTAGGATACAACAACTACAATGGTGACGATGGATTCAACAATGAAAGAGAGTTTGTGCTCGTGTTGTTTTAAATTCCAGGTGTTTATAAAAGTAATACAGTAATAATAATAGTCTAATAATAGGAGATTGAGGTCCAAGGTCTTCGGCTCCGACGGGATGGCTGGTTTCCATTTATAACGCTCGTTGTTCAACTGACTCTTCTGCCGTCTTCCCATTAATTGTGGACCGCACGATTTCAGATGGCATTTTCGTGGGTCCGTGGGACGTTCGAATTTTGAATGCTAATTTTTGGCGTTTCAGGTAACTTTTACATTTGTAATGATTCCCGTTGAACCAGAATATCGTTTTCATCTCTGTTTTTTTTATTATTAACTTTTTGGCTCTATTATTATTGTCTTTTTTTAGTTTTTTTGGTTTAGTTCCTCGATAATTATGGGAAAAAACACAGAAAAATTAAGGGAATTTTGCAAAAATAGTACGGTTTGAACACAAGTTTGCAAATATAACATCTCCCAAAATTTGTTTGCATATATACAAGATCAAAGCAGTTTGATCTAGTAAAAAAACTCAAATGCCCCTTTTTTTTAAAAGAAATAGCACGCTTGAAGCCAGTATAGAAATAGTTCATTCACAAAGAAATAGTCCTTTTACCTACTACTCGACCATTATTAATACTTGACCTAGTATCTAATCTATTGTTCCATTTAGAATTCGACTTATGTGAAAATTGTTCTCTACAACGATGATGTGATTTCTTTTCCATCACAACAACCTTTTTTTATTTGAAAATGCTAGTTTTCCTCGCTTGCGTGCCATTGAAGTAGACAATAATAAGCCTTTTTGATTAAAAATGATAGTTCTCATCGCATGCGTGCCATTGAAGCAGACGACAATGAGGTGTGCGAAATGGGATATTGAATCGATGAAGCACGAAGACGAATGAGATCTGAAAAATCCGTGTGTGAATGGATTATGAGAAATCCGTTTTTGCGCGAAGTGGAGGCAAAGGAAAATTTGGGTCATTTGAGTCATTTCACTATGTCAAATAGCCTTAACTTGCTATATGTCCAAACAATTTTGGAATAATTACAAACCCTCTTTGAGATTTAGGTTTATTACCAATACCCCTTGTGGTTAGACAAAACTATCAAAACCTAACTTTTGTTATGTTTAATAGTTCAATGACCAAAATGACGAAAAAGCCAACCCAAAAAAGAGAAGAAAATGCGTGAACGAAGTACTTGACTAGCATAAAGTCAAATGCTAAAGAGCCCAACTTATTTATATTTAAGTATCATATGTATGGTTTGAAGTTTAAGAGGGATGCTAGAAATGGGAAGTTGTTTACCTTAGCTGTGATTGAGTTGAGCCTAGGTACTTTGATTTGAAGGGATTTCCAGGAAATGATTACCATCCATCACATGATGTTGCTAATGAAAGAGGTTAGTGAAAGAGGTTTCTGAGACACTGAGAGCAAGCTTTGGTCATTACTTATGATGAGAATGGTGGGTTCTATAATCATGTCCTGACTCCTTATGTAAATGTTCTCAACAGTTATGAAAATACTAGACCAACACCTTTTTTCTTTAATTTCGATAGACTTGGCGTTCGTATTACAACAATTATGGTTTATCCTTGGATCAATAAGGGAACTGTGAGCTATTGAAGTTTTTAAAGCATTGACATCAAGTGGATTCTCACCACTTTTGTCGTAGGATTTTTTTCAAACACTTTATAGGCGCTCTTCAATTTGAGAAATCTTGAACATTGGAGCATATGTAATCAAACAAAAAATGAAACCATAAAATAAACAGCCACAACACAACACAATGAGCAGGAAGATAACATATTTTACACTACTCAATATCTTACGCCATGAAAATAATACACATAATCAATCCACACATTTATTCAGTACCAAGTCATACAAAATGAATACAAAGATGGAACAATTAGTCCACACTCGTCTTCGCCATTTAGAATATAGATCAATTAGTCCATAATTGTACATAAAGATGGATCATTTCCGTCTTGCCCACACCTATGTAATACCAAATGAAAATTAAAAAAGTAGGAAAGCAACCATGAACTGCACTAAAACTGAACTACTAATAAAATGCACTAAATTAGCCCCCTTCAACCCGAGCACGACAAGCTGTTTCAATGGCCAATACCAAACTAATCAAGAAAAAAAAATTATACTTGTTGCAATTGTACAGGACTAAGAAAATCATCGACATTATTTGCTTTGGTTTTCGGATGCAACTCTTGCTTCGTGATATTTTTTCTGTCTCTGTTGCTTAATCGAATTGGAAGTGAGGAGAGTGAAACAACAAACGGGGTATTGTTACTTCAAACTAAATTGTTAGAGGGTAATTTTGTCCTAATGAGAAACAAATTTTCAGAGCAAGAAACGAATATAAATCGATTATGTTAGCTTGGACTTATTTGTTTCAGAAATTTAAAATTCAGGGAGGTTTTGGTAGTTTTGTCTAACCACAGAAAGGTATTGATAATAAACCTAAACTTCATGGAGGTTTTGGTAATTATTTCAACAAATTTTAGGAGGTACTATATTTGCAAAATTGTGTCAAAAAAGTGCTATTTTTGCACATTTCCCAAAAATTAATACTAATGTTATTCTTGAAAAATAAATTATACTCTAGTATAAAATAAAACCCAGTAATTGATTGCAGGCCAAGGTAAAAACGAAAAAGAAAAAGAATTTTTTTTTTCACTTAAATATAATTTTTGTAATTTAAGATGGAAAGAATAATATTTTTTGAATATATTTTAAAACCAAAATATCTTTATTCTCTCCTTGTGGTTCAAGTATTTTGACGAGTTTCCGAAACCACCCTTGCCAAATACTTATATTCCAAGAAAACCGAAAAAGGGGTAACATCGCTCGTTATTTGAGCTTGCAGGCGAATTTCTGGTATCCATATCTATTTGGAAGCCCTTGTTTGATTCGGATTCCTCATATCCAAACGTTAAATTTGTAAAGGATAATGATGACGGAACAACAACATCACTCCTAGTCAAGATTTTTGCTCAGCTTGTGGACCCCAAGCTTCGGGGAGCGTCTGGAAACAACCGCTGACACGATCTTGGTGGACACCGGAGAGGGATGTCGTCGCCGGACATTGGGAAAGTACTGGACAACTCCAAGGAGCTCGATCGGGTGAGGAAAGAGCAAGAAGAAATTCTCCTCGAGATCAACAAGATGCACAAGAAGCTACACTCCAGTGAGTCTACCTCTATTCACTCTTATCGTGCATCCTCATCTTTTTGCATCGTTATCTAATCTATTGTTTGATCGCAATTTGCTTATGGTTGTGCTTATCCTTGTGTTGACTTAAACCAAGATAGCTCATCATTTCTACATCAATTATTGTCTACTTCTGCTACATTTGTATGGTGATTGTCTTTATATTAACTCTTTTGAGTTTGGTCTACTTGGGGGCTGAATATTATTCCTTTCTCCCAAAAAAAAAGTTCACCTAGCATAACTTTGTATAACTTTTTATGAGTTAATAGGTTAAAGTATAACTTTTTAGTAGTTAATAGGTATATAACATTTTATGCGTCACTATATGTATAATTTTATATTTATATTTATATTTTTTAATTTTAAGTATATATAATTATTATAAGTAATGATATTTTAGAAACTTGGTTTAAAAGTGGACCCTTGTTTTTTGGGAGAAGAAAAAGTTTTTAAAATGGACTTTTTTTTTGGGACGGGGGAGTATTATCTGAGATCAATAAGGCATTGGATTATTTAGAATGCTGATGTCTAAGTGAATGTTTTGTTTTTGCAAATTCAGATTGGTCTGCTTAGGGTAATAGGATCAAGAGAAAAGCTCAATGCTACACCAGACCTAGTTAGATGATCAATGTTCCAGTAATCACCGTCGTGTATGTATGCGTGTGTATATATACAACCATTTATGATCATTGAAAAATGCCAAGCCTCTTAAAACTACTGTTGAAGCCTACCCTTAGTCTGTAAATTACGTGTATGCTTAAATGTACTAAAAACAAGGAAGCAAATTTTGCATCTGTCTTGCAAGAAATTCCAAGCAACCGTTGTAGAATTACTTTTTGGAAGTTAATCGAATTTATTCCCCACTTGTCTTAATGTGGGAGGGTTTGCAATGGATTGTATCCCATGTCTAAGTCACCACTTTGTGCCATAAGTTCTTGGAACCCTGATACTATTTTTGGTTTTCTTTTGCTTTCTAAGGTAAGTTTGTAAAGCATTCACTTTAAGGTAAGTTTGTAAAGCATTCACTTTCTTACTACTTTGGGGGGTCCACTCCCTGATTAGGTAAGTACTATATGATGACCTTGACCAGTATGCTTTACCTTTCTACTGGTGTTAAGTTTGATTAAGTATTCAAGCTATATTCTCCTAACGACTCTTGTACTTGTGATGTAACTTAAATACCATCTTATTGACAAATTAAAAAGATATATACAACTTTCCAGATGAGCTATCACTTGGCATAATAGCCAATTATTCAAGTACATCTTAGCTGTTCACTTGGACTTCATGTGTTTCGGTGGCACTGATTTCCTCCTGTGTGGTGATAAGTATGACAAAAAAAGTTTCGGAAAATACCATTAACTGACTGAATTGAATTGTTCAAGTCAGTCTGAGCTGTTCATTTGGAGTTTGTTTCTTTATTTGCGAAAGTTGTTTTATGTGCTATAGAACGTATCAGAAATAATTTTAGAATACCACATTGGTGAGTTAGATTAAGCCCAGTTAAAAGTGTGCAAAAGAAGAAAGAGTCAAAATGACATAAGCAGTTAATCATTGGGTTGCAGAAGACAACAAAGTATCAGCATGCAGATCTAGTTTTATGATGATGGCAAGTTGAATCGGTGATTTAGAATTTTGTTGAGTTTGAAAGCAAGAAAATTGAACCTCTGGCAGAAGAAGGTACTTTTATTGTGTATATTTTCACGCTGTTTTTTTGCAATCCATGGAAACATATTAAGGGTAGGTCAGCGCATGGAAGCTCCCATGTGTGGGGTTTGCCTGGACTCCATGGAAACATATTAACCATATAAATTATCGTAGGAAAATTATCTACTTTTTATTGAAATACTATTTGCTCAAGCACATTTGCTAAAAGTTTTGCAACTGTTTTGCTGGACGATGCAGCACCTGAGGTGGTGGAGAAGCCTGGTGATAATTCACTCACAAAACTCAAGATGCTATATACTCAAGCCAAAGAGCTTGCAGAGAGTGAAGTACAGTACGTATTCCTATATTTGAATTAACATGGTTTCCTAGTCTTGCCTTTTTAAATGCTGGGGTGTTTGCCTAGGTTTCTGTCTGCATTATTTTCCTGGCATAAATCACTGTTGATGGGCAGAGATTTTTGTAGCTTTGGTTTCCTAAGAGGCCTGAATTGCATGTTATCTTTAGATTCCTTAGTGTTAAAAGCCTTCTAAGTCCATTTTTTGCATAAACCTTGTCTTATTTTTCGGGCACCTAACTATTATAGGAGTTCATGATTGGTTTAACTTAGTAAAACGAAGATGTTTGTTAAGTTATACTGTTTAGTTGTATCAACTATTTTCAGTGTGCTCCTCAAATGGGGTTTAAGCGGCACTGAAAAAATTATAGATGATGAATATTAGACTATGAAATTTTTGGGAAGAAAAGGCAAAATCAAATTTTCTGGTGGAGGAAGTTGTTGATAGTACATATATTTCTTCTGGGGATTTCAAAATAGCTGTTTTGTTTTTGTTGTGGTTTTATGGTTTACATTTATCCGTATTTTCTTTTACCCAGACAATGGTTCATTTGGTTGCAGTTTCTCCAATCAGTTGTTAATTCAACTGGATGCATTAATACCTTCTGGACCTCCTGGACAACAGCGAAGAAGAATAGGTATGTCTAATCTCCAAGCACTGATTATTGTAATGCACGTGTGCTGATACTACCGATATTTGACTGCAGTGTTCACTGTAAGAACTAATTGTGCCTATAACCTGTTAAAGTTTCCATTTACATCATGCTCTTGACAATTTTTGTAGCTGTTACGTGGCATTTTAGTAGTCAGAGTTGATTGATAGAGCAGGAATTAACTCAAAAATGGGAAAAAACTAATGTTGCAAAAGGAGACTGCAACATGGAGCTCTGCAAGAGCCAATTTTTTGTGTTTATCTATTATTTATTCTGTTTTATTTTTCTATAACCCTCATGTGTTCCATATGCTTGGTAATCATGGAGGTTTTCTGTTTCTTGGTAAATTATTTGTTCAATACTGACTGCAGAGGGAGGTGAGCAGAAGAAGAAGCGTGTGAAGGCAGACTCTGACATCACGAGAATGACTCCTGCGCGCCTGGACTCTCCTGCTAGTTTGAAGGGTGAACAAGTATGAAATCTATGTTATTTTATTCACACGATTGCTTTTCAAACTCTCTTGGTTTCCTCTTCTACCTTTCTTTTTCTACTTTGTGTGTTTAGGGTCTATTTGTTGCTATTTTCAGGTAGCCGCTAGAGTTACCCAAGAGGATGCCGATAAAGATGAGTGGTTTATAGTCAAAGTAACTCACTTTGACCGAGAAACAAAAGAGTAAGTTTATTCCCTGAAACCAGCAACTGCATGGAAAGTATATTCCTCATTTTATATGAGTGGTTTATAGTCAAAGTAACTCACTTTGTCCGCGAAACAAAGAGTAAGGGGGCACTTGGTTCAGGAAGGGGAGTAAGAAAAATAACGGGAATGATAATAGTGGGCAATGATAATAGATTCTTTCATTATAATTGTGTTGGTTGGTTTGTGTTGGGGAATAATAATAATAATTCTTCCAAATATACAAAGCATTGCTTCTACAGCCTTGGTTCAAGGAAAAAAAATTGTGGGTAATCACTTTCATACCCTCCAAAATGGGGGAGAATGGATGATACCCAAGTTTTGGTATTTGGAGTTACTGTTCAGAAAATGATACCCATCAACCAAGCAAGGGATTTCATTTCATTTCCATTCAATTCCCCCCAAACCCCTCAACCAAGCACCTTGTAAGTTTATTTCCTGAAACCAGCAACTGCATGGCAAGTATCTTCCTCATTTTAAAGCTCAAGAATACAACATTAAGGGAGATGATCTCTTTATTTTCATCTACTCTTTCTTACCTTGGGTAACTACTGCACACAGGTTTGAAGTCCTAGATGAAGAACCAGGTGATGATGAGGAAGGTGGTGGGCAGAGGTAGCATCTTTTGGTTGTCTACTAAAACTTTCCTGTTGCTGTTATTGTGACATACTTTATAATGTTGTCAACCTTCTTAATTTCAGGAAGTACAAGTTGCCCATGTCACATATTATACCTTTCCCTAAGCGGAATGATCCCTCTAGTGCTCAAGATTTTCCACTAGGAAAACATGTTTTGGCCGTCTACCCAAGCACCACTGCTCTGTATAAGGCAACTGTTGTTCAAGCTCGTAAGGTAAAGTTCTGTTCATGTAGTTGTTTCTGCCCTTTGTATTATGTGCATCGCTTTCAATGGAACCTATCTAATGTTGAATGGATCTCTTTGTATGATTTGCATCGCATTGGCTGTCTCCTGTTGTTGGCTTTCAGAGGAAAACTGATGAGTAAGCTATTTTGTGCACATTCTTTCATTCAAGTCTTTTGAAGAATAATTGACTAGCGTTATTCTATTTCAAAAAAATATTTTTGGGTGCAATTTTACAAGTGGTTTTGTCTATTTAAACCAAGTGTCATTTTGTTCTGTATTGTTGCTATTCATAGGCATGCCTAATTTAACTTATTCCAAGATAAATTAATTTGATGAGCACATGTTTTATACGCTGGCAGTTATGTATTAGAATTCGATGATGATGAGGAAGATGGATCCTTGCCTCAGCGGTTAGTACCTTTCCACAGAGTGGTTGCACTTCCAGAAGGGTATCGGCAATGAAATTAGATTGACTTGTATATTAAGTGCAGTGTTAGAGACTTGGTACTCGTGTATTTATTTATTCCTCTCTATCCTACGTTAACTTGGGCCATTACCGTTGAGTTCTTTGAAATAATGTTCTATCAAATTTCATTTCAACCCACTTTGTTGTAATTGGAGAGAAGACAAATTGGTAATTAAACTAATGGGTATTTGTACCCGCGCAGATGAATGATCTTGGCAAGAAGTTAGCCTTTTTTTCAAGTGGACATTTAATATTGATTTAAGAAAGGATATAAAATACTACTGATGTAAGGGAGGAATTTAAATCTTGCAACTGGAATTGAGGGTGCGCGTGGCTCATGTGAGGGAATGGGAAAGGTAATAAAAATGATAGTAGTGGGGAATAATAGTGGGATCTTTCATTATAATTTTGTTGGTTGGTTTGTGCTGACTGCTGAGGAATGAGAATAATTACTAATAATAGTGGTTGGTTTATGTTGAGGAATGGAAATGATTATAATTTAATTGTAATAATTAGTATTAATTAATTAGTTATTATTAGTTAATTATTTATTATAATATTAAATTAATTAATTATTAATAAAAAATTATTAATTAAATTAATCTTAAGTAATTAATTATTTATAAATTAATTAATATTAATTATAATAGTTAATATTAGTAAATAAGATTAATTAATTATTAATTATAATATTAAATTATAATATTAATTAAATCAATAATTAATTAAATTAATCTTAATTAGTTAATTTATTATTACTTAATAATAATATGTTGATAATAAATTAATTTATATTAATTATAATAATTAATATTAATTAATTAATTAGTATTAGTTAATTTTTTATTATAATATTAAATTAATTAATTATTAATAAAAATATTATTAATTAAATTAATCTTAAGTAATTAATTAATATTAATTGAATTAATTAATTAGTATTAGTTACTTAATTAGTTAGTAATAATTAGTAATTAATTAATATTATCAATTAATTATTTATAAATTAATTATACATTAATTATAATAATTAATATTAATAAAATGAGATTATTTAATTAATTAATATTATTAAGTAAATGAATGATTAATTAAATTAATCTTGATTAATTAATTTATTATAATTTTTATTAATGATAAGTTAATAATAAATTAATTTATATTAATTATAATAATTAATATTAGAGATATGAGTTTGCTATTTAATTAATTAATTAAGTAGTATTAATTAATTATTAAATTAATTAAGTAACACATCTCTAACATCCATACCCCCAATATTGAGGGATATGAGGATATACTAATATTAGTAAATGAAATGTCTTGTCAAGTAGACAAGAGAATTTCATTTCTTTCAACCAACCACCCTCAAATACTATCAAACCCATATTTCCGTTCTCAAACCCATATCTCTATTCCCAAACCCTCACACCAAGCACCCCTGAATCTTAAGAATGGTTCATTATTTAAGTTGATAGAAAGTCCAACACGATTTCCCTCCCCAAAAAACGAAAGCAGCATTAAGAACTAAATTTCTGTACACTAAATCATGAAAATAAAAATTCAATCAATCAAATACGACTAGCTTCTCGTACTCTTTTCCAGCAATTGCGGCCTCCATCACGGACTCTGGGTTCAGCTCTCCATTGTCCTCCAAAAACAGAGTCAGCAAATTCTTTGAAAATCCACTCACAAGTGCCACCCCTTTCTGATTCCTTGGAACAGGGGTGGCCCTTGAGTCTCTGAGGTTCCAAAACACCACCTCCGGGACACAATTTCCATACCCTTTCTCTCCAAACTTCCTGACTATCGTCTGGTAATCTGTTTCCCAAGGATTCGATGAAGCCTCGTTAAATTCCATGTCACTAAACACTAACACCCTCTTAATCATTTGCTCCTCTTTCAAATTACCGTTGACGGCTACTTGCAATATCAGATCAAACACCCTCTGCAAATCAGTGTTCGCACCCCACTCCATCCTACGCACAAAGTGTGTCTTGGACATCAAATTCTCTCCTTCCACTCTCTGAAGCGTGGGGTTCTTGCTGAAAGTGATTAGCTTTCCTTTCCATGGCTCCTCACTCAAATCAGAGACCAAAACCCCAAGAGCCACTGATACCTCCATTGGTGTCCCCACCATGCTGCCAGAAACATCACAGATTGCAAGACAGTTTTTCAATTTACCCTTCTTGGCCAAGTCATCCACCATTCTTTGCCAGTGAAGTTCAGCAACTTGATCGCCGTCATCAGAATCATTCAAAGCTGCAATGATCTCGTGTGGCAGCAACGCACCTGCAGCAATTTTAGTCTTCCCCGCCTTCACATGCTCAAGATACTGTTCAAATCTTTCCTTGTCGTGCTTCAAAAATTTATCCTTGTACAGCTTCATAGCCACTGAGGCCACCCGGTTGTAAGGAATAGAGCCCCAGTCATTGGCGCCAATAAAAACCTCCGGTAACTCCAAAGTCTTCCTCAGCGGCACAAGCACTTCCTTCCTCAACCTATCCCTCACGCGATAGGCATAGTGCGCATCCTCAATCCCGTCGTATTCAAGATAGGCCTCCCTTGGGAAAACCTTTCTTGCAATGCTTTCGCATAGAAGGGTTGATCTATCAAACGAAGAATCTAATGATGGACACCACTTTGCTGCAAATTAAATCGCCAGAATTCAAGAATTCCATGTCTCTTTTCAAGGATTCTGCAAAAAAATCAGACACGCGGTCATACAAGAATTTGTAATCCGGGTCGCGGCCATATCTTTCGAAAGCCTTCTTGGCCTTTGCAATCTTCTTCGCCTGTCTTTCTATGCTGGCATTCTTTTTCTCAATTTCGTGAGCTTTCAAATTGGCTAGGATCCTAGCTTCCCTAGTTATACTATCTACCTTCTTGTTCCTATTCCTCCTAGACTTGTTAGAATTGCCACGGCTGAACGGCTCATTTTCCCTCCCTCCGAGGCCATCCCTTCTGCGTGATCCAAAGCCTATCCTGCATGATCCAAAGTGGCCTCCCTTGCTCTTTCTTATGTGCCCTTCTTTTGCCTTTTTGCGCACATCGCCTCCTTCCAAAAGGCGGTACAGAATCTCTGGCAAGTCCTTAAAGTACCCAAAATCCGCCATGGGTGCCAAGTTGCATGCTAGTGTTTTAGGGTGGTGTTTATGAAGCCATAGTGCCGCTGCATAATAACCCTCTTTATCAGATTTCCCTTTGCCGCGAACGCCCCGGAGATTGCATATAAGTTTGAGGGTCGTTAACGGATTGAAATTCCAAGCGAGTTGGAGGCACTGGGTTAGAATTTCTGGAGGGGTATCAGGGACGACGTGAAAGAAAAAGTCTAAGCAAGGATTACCGCTGGAGAGGAAAGTTGGTGAGTAGTTTTCAGTGAAACCCATGATTGGGTTTTGGTAGTGGATAGTGCTGCTGCGGTTGGTATTGTAATTGGCCACCATTAGGTCCATAAAAGGATTAGCCTGGTGAGAGGAGGAGGAAGGGTGGTGGCCGGTGGATTTCAGGTGGACCGAGGAGAGTTGTTCTTTGAGCCATTGGATTTGGGTTGGGTCGAACAGAAATTAGGTGATCCGATTTTTGAGACTTTCTGGGGCGGGTTGAAATGTTGGGGATCTTGCCTGTATTTATATATATACATTGGTACAGAAGAATGAATTTCAAAAATCTTCCTTGGAGGTCACGTTTCGAGATAATTGAACAATGATGGGGTGGGCCTGGGCTGGGCCATGGTTTAGACTAAAGGCCGTGACCCGTTCAGGTCCGAGATTCTGGCATAGTATGCGAGTCACCATTTGATTGTGATGAGAACTACAGAGAAGTAAGACGTGAAAGAATTTATCACACAAAAAAAGAAAAAAAAAAAGAAAATAATAAAAAGATTAAAAAGGAAAAACATGTTTTGCTAAAAAGCATAGAGAGGATTGTTGGTCTCTCAATTTTTTATTTTTTAAAATTATTAATATTTTTTTCCTAAACAGGAAAAATTAATTTTAAGTTACATTCTGAAAGCCCCAGGCACAAAATATAGATAGTTTAGTTAGTTTGGTGGAGTGCAGGCACAAAATTTGCTCAGTTTTGCCTATGACATGCTCTTGAGATTGGGATCGGTGGGTCTGACAGTGCACCTTCAATGATACGGCCAGCAACCCATTGATTCGCGGCATCACTATAGTGCACACCGTCCCAACTGATGACTGCAGAAGCGTTTGCGCAAGAACCTCCAAATATTTCACTACCGTTTATGGTTGCTTTGTTCCCACATCCAACGTCAAACCCAATTCCATGAATCCCGCAGCAGATAGTCCGAGGGTCCTCAAATCCTGCATCATCATCATCTCACCATTAATTATAACACTCGCATCATTGTAAATTCATAAAATTGAATTTCTTGGTCATCATTCTGATTGTTAATTAACTGGGATTAAAATTTGTCGACTTTGGCTTTGCTGCTTGTTCTTGACAGTTAAACCACATACCAAGACTGTTAGCGTTGCTAATTAATCCATACTTGGCATTGTAAACATCTACATAGGTTATGGCAGCGTCTGAAAGGATTGCCCTGAGCTGCACCACCGAATCCTTAAGCAATGCATTAAACTTGATGGCCGCGTCATTTTGGCTCTTGATACAACCATGTTCATCCAGAAACCCCGGAGGTGGATTTTGGAGTTTCAGAATGGAAATAGGCAAGCAACCGATGGGACCCGTGTTATGAATCCAGAACGCCCTTGCTCCTCGAGCATACATACCCTGTCAAAAATTATTATCCCCGATATCAGTTAATGCGTAGCACTAGTATTTCTCAATTTTCAACTTAGGACTTACTTGGATTTGTGTAGCAAATTGGTTGATTATATCGGGCAATGTTGCATTAAGTTGTTGCATATTTCGAAAAACAGCAGCTATGTCATTTTGACCAATGTCAAATGTGTAAAGAGCTATGGAGAAGTCCCCTGGCTTAGGAAGTCTACTTCTATCAGATGTTCCATTGGCTGGAAATCATGACAGATTAATTTTTCTATTTCAATCAACCAGGTAAAAATATATTATCTTATATAACATTTCCTTATTCAGGTTTGGTGTTTCCAACAACCACCGTACCTTGATTGTAGAAAAAGGCCGTTCGATCTTTAAATTGAGTATATTGTTCCACCTGAATATCTAGAGGGAACGGGCTTACCCCAGTCTGAAACCAGGACACGTTCTCCCGCCGAATTGTGGCCCCTCCGGTAGCAAAGTTAGCTCCATGCTGGAAGTTGGTTCCCACCGAATCCAGGTATGGACTCAGAAAGGGCAGCCCCAGATAGTCAGCTTCATTCATTGGAACAAACAGTGCAAGTGTGCATAGAACCTACCAGGTTACTTAGAGAGGAGGGGGAAAAAACTCAAAAAGAAAAGAAAAAAAAAAGAAAAGAAAAGAAAAGGAAAAACTCACCCATAAAGCCAAGAAACCTTACCAATAAAATCTATGATAAGGCGTCCATCCGAAGCTCTTCCAACTGGCCTTCGGAAGAATGTCTCCCCAGAGGGAGCTGCCGGGGGAAAAAATGCAGCCGCAATGCCTCCTGTATCTGAATTCGAATCACCAAAATTGTATATTGCTGGAAAGTCGCATGCTGGCAGTGTTAAATTCATCACCTTCTCATTTTCGGCCATCAATACATATGATGACACCGAAATGAAGAGTACAACTCCAAGATGCTTCATGTCTTTTTTGCCTCGGTAACCCGTAAGTCAAACCTTGAATGCTGGGATTACATATATTTAAAGAAAATTCTTACATGTTTGGTAATGGTACGTATGAACCTACTATAGTTGGCTGAATCATTAAGCAGTAACGTTCATAGATACAGATATCAGTGATGCGATGCTGAATAGCAGGAAGAACCAACCTGTATAACTCACGTCTTAAAATCTAGGCTATCAATGAAATTTAATTGGGGTTGAAACAATCTGTTTCAATTGACCCAAATCAATGAACTTCACCTATCGCAACAGGCAGATTCCTAATACACATCACTAAACAATTCATAATGCAGATTCAGTTAGTGTCCGGGAGCTCACTATAGTTTTTATTTTGTTTTACTACTTGCTAAACCAGATTACAGAATTGAATTAAGGCCACCTAATCATGGAAAGAAGTGAACACAATATTTCTGAGTATCAAGATGCGATTAGATGAATCCCTTTTGGAAAGTAGTTATTGCGTGACAAACTTAAAGTGAATAAATCAATCGTAAGGCAGATTAAATGCATATAGGGCAGCCTTTATGAAGTATTTGTAAACTTCAGCAGAGCATCAATACATAGCAAGTGGAAGAGCGTAAGCAAATTGACTTATGTTTTGATGATTTGCATAAGTAGACAGACAGGAAAAAATTGAAGAGAAAGAACAAACCTCAAAACTATGGAAGATAATGGATGGACCAGTTATAGCACTTAATGTCGGTGGTAAGTGTAGGGAAAATGATATCCACCTCGGATCATTCATATGCCATACAAAAAAAACTTCAGATATTTGAGATATTTCTTTTTAAAAAAAATCTTAATTCTACCCATCATTTCATTAGATAGCTTACAACTAAAATATCTCTTTTTTTATCCAGTCCCTCCACCACCACAACAGTTCCTCCACCACTACAAACATCTAATTGATATACTTAAGTGGTATATGTCTACTCAGAAATCATGCGAGAAATTGGCAATGGAGTTGCATTAATATAGTGGGAGAGTGGTGATTTAGAAGTGTTCTCCAAATGTCCGCTTTTGCTCATTTGGTGTGTTGATAATATAGGCATATCCAGTCATATAGAGTGGATATATAACCGAGTTGGCTAAGCACTACAACTACCAATTAACCATTAACAGCACGAAAAAGGAAATAAATACACACTGGAAAAAAACGACAAAAAGAAAGCGCACGCACGCGCACCCGCTCAATTTTAATGTCTTACACTCTTACTTGCTCAGCATGGATCCAATGATAGTGCTGCGATTTCGTCAATTCACGGTACAGCAACTCATCATGTTCTCAAACTTTTAACTCCCTTCGTGATCCTCCAAACAATGATAAAGGTTGTGAATGAAAAAAAAGTAAAAAGAAATAATTAAATTTGTAAATTAAAAAAATTGATAAAGAGTTTGATTAATGATATGTGATATTTACGTGATAAGTTTTGTCATTTTTTTATTTTATTAGTCATTAATTGTACTAAATGTATTAAAATATAAATGTTTAAAGATTGAATATATTATATTTAAAACATTAAAAATTAAAATAGATGCTAGATAAAGGATTAAAATTATAATATTTTTTAAATATAATTTATCATAATGTTATTTAAAAAAGCAACTTTTTATTAGTACTTATGTACTTTTTAAATGGGCTATAATATGAATTCATACACATTTAGTTCATTAAAATATAATGATTACATGTTTCTTTAATAAATTGATTTTTCCAAACGTAAGTCTAATTATGATATTGAGGGGGTAAAAGTTTTATTATGTTCCAAAATGCAAAAACACATTATCACTTTCTAACTTCCATGGCAACGAATCAGTAGCAAAAAAACATGTCGAGGAGAACTAGTCCACGAACTTATTTTTAATTCTTCTACATTTTTGTTAAATAAATCTTAACATTTATTTGTCTTTACTCTTTGCTGATTCAAATAGGTACATGGGCAAACGATGTCGTATCCTAAACCTGGATTCTTGCCCTAGCCGTAACGATTAAACTCTTATATAATACTCTTAAGACTAAAAGCACCAGTGATAGCAGAAAATAGCAATGGGGAAGAAAGCCGGAGCCGGAGGAGGAGGAGGAGGAGGAGGAGAAGGAGGAGGAGATGATGATTCGACCGGAGAAGGGCAGAATCTGCTAGGCCCACCGACCTTCAAGGAGCTTGAAAGTGGCCGCTTCAAGTGTGTGGAGACGGGTCACGAACTGCCGGCCCATGCCAGAGACACCTACACTCAGAGTAAGCACTGCCGCTTGGGCCTCATCGATGCAGCTCTGGTCCATAATAAACCCCCTCTCAACATGTTCCGTCAAGATCCTCAGTCCCGGTATTGAATGTCCGCTTTTTATTATTTTGTATTTTTTACATTTTGTTATATTTCCTAAATGGGTTTAGGGTTTACGTAATCTTCATGCAACAAACACCATGTTGAAGTTCATTATCACTTATAATTTCTGGTTTTTAGTTGATTGCAGAAAATGATACTAATGGGTATTGGCTAAAATTTTCAGAACTTTTCTACTAGATTAACTTCAAGATAGATTGGCACATGGGGGCTTGTACGACTCGTAAAAGCTAGATTTGTTGTCTAAAATAAACCCCTCTATTGAATTACTCTGGTTTTGCGTAGGTTGCACAAACTACGCATACGCATTGAGCATCTATGTGTTATACGTTGCTTAGTTTGATTTAGTCTGTCTTTCTTGTAGTGTGAAGCTAATCTGCAAATTAACAGGAGTCACCATCAATAAGTCGGAAGAGCACATATGGAAGCATATCAACGGCAAACGTTTCCTTAATATGCTTGGTTTGTGCTGCTCCTTTCTATCTTGTTGTTCCATGTTAAAGATTTTTTAGACTGAAAAATCATTCAAATAGAAGTATTTGTTAGAATGCTTCTGTGTCAACAAGATATATCTTTATACTAATTTGAACAGAGAGAATGGAAACTGAAAAGAGGATGCCAAACGGAAAGACGGAGGAACAGGATGATCAAAAGGAAAGGAAGAAAACGAAGACGAAGGATGGTTTGAAGAAAAAGAAAAAGAAACAGGATGAACCTATTAGTGAAGTTATATCTGAAGTAAGAGATGTTTCTAAGGACAGTGATTCGGAGGAAGAAGAAGACTTCTGGATGCCTCCGGTAGGAGAACGTTGGGACGATGATGATGGAGGTGATCGCTGGGGCTCTTGTTCAGAGTCAGGCGCAGAAAGTGATGATGTTGAAATAGAAGGTGCATACTCAACACTTATTCATGATTGGCTTGGATTGTCCCGTGTGATTTGTTTGTGAAATTTCTCCTTGCTGAGATATTAATCTTTTTGGACTCTTTAAGATTCACTAAAAGAAAAGCTTACTTGCTATCAAATACATCTTTTTAGCCAATGCAGAAACTGAAGAAGTTAAGCAGGAAGCTGGGAAACTTTCCAGACGGTATGTTACCTTATCCTAGTTTTGTAGGAGTCTTTCGCACACCAAGTTTGTATTTGTCAAAATTCAATCCACAGAACTGGTCCACTCATGTATGAGAATTGGAGGAAAGAAGCTTATACTGAACAGGAAATTCATGTTACTTTAACCTACTTCACGACTGTGGTGGAATCTTGCACGAGCCCTTCCTGTGTGGTAAATGCGGTGAAGATCTCATGTATGTTATCTTTGCAGGACTAAGCGAATGTCCCTAGAAGTGGGACCTAGTAGCTTTGCCTCGAGAAAGAAAAAGAAGAATCCTCATGATAAGAGCATGCCATGCCAAGTTCTAGTATTACAGCAAGTAGGTCGAAGCAAATTGTTCATTTTTACTTGGCACAGACACTATTTATGGCCGTTGGTGACTGGCAACAAAATTATTTTTGAAATTTTGAAGGAATTTGAGGTGGTTACACCATTTCCACAGTTGTATTTTAGTTTTCCTGGTGTAATTGTTAAATTTTGCAGGTTCAAACTTTTAACTAAGTCGTTCCACGTTATTCAAGAAAATGTGAATACGACGTCTCTTCTTGTTCAGGAGATCTGAATATAAGAAGCAATTAAAGCATAATTGAGCGTGAGCGTAATCTTTGGTTTGATGATTTTTAGTTCAAAACATTAACCTATATTGCCATAAATATTAGCAAGTCTGAGATTGCAGTATCCTGGAAATATTCTCCTTTGAAGATTTTTGAAGAGTCGTTGTTATTTGTCCTTCATTTGCCGAGATCACCTTTAAAGCCTTGGCAAGGAGGGATAATCTCCAAGCTTGGGATGGACAAACCACGTTGGTGCTGAAGAACTGCCCATTGGATTATCAGGCTTAAGATGCGTCTCATGAAGAAAGCCCATCGTTTTTCAACCCACAAATTTCTGTATTGATTCAGTTGTTTTCTCTCGGGAAACCAAGAAAAGAATTCCAAAATAACAATTTGAAAAAATAATAATAATAAAACCGAAAAGTAAAGGAAGCTGCTTTTTTCTTCTTTCCGGTTAATTAAAGAAGAATCCATCTGGCCATCTACAGCAGAGTTTTTGAGTATCAAAGACAAGCAGCCATCACCAGCACAAATGAAATGGGGGTAAATTACCAATACCTTGAGTTTTGGGTTTATTATTAATCGTCTTCTGTAATTTGACAAAATTATTGATACCTCCTTGAGATATAGGTTTTTTTAACCTATAAATCTATTTTAACATATTCAGTTATAACTTTATAAAAAATTAAAAATTCTGAACAAAATTGTCCTTATTCCTCTAGCCTTTATATATATATATATAAGTCTATTTTGGACAAAATTAAGACGACATTTTAAAATGAAAATTTTTATATTATCTAAAAAAGTGTATTAGTATAAAAATTTACTTATTTTTAATATAAAGTTATTATATTATTTATACAAATAATGGCAATGTATAAATTAAATTAAATTAAATTAATAAAAGTATAAAAATATACATATAATAAAGTATTAAATATGCAAGATATTATGACAAAATTTTGCAAACTATTAGGATAATTGTTTTAAATTGTTTTATTTTTTTTATATTTTATTTGCTGTATTTACAGGGGATATTTTTGTTATTTTACTTATTAAATCAATTAAATATAATGATACGGGAATATTAAGTTTTATTAAACTACAAAAAAAAAAAATTGATAATAAACCCAAACCTGGTGTATCGGTAATTTACCTAATAAAATGTAAACGAACAGAAGTACCACGACCTAGAAGGGAGGAGCTAATTAACTTATGCAAAGAAAAGGATGATTGATGTCATAATATCCAGGTTCATCCCGCACCCGTGCCAAAGTATCGATCTCCGAACTCGCCCATGCCTGGCATGACTTGTAGATCCTCGTTTAGGGAAAGGTCAATCTCTGATGTGACAATCTTTATCCTAGGGAATTTTTTACACACAGCATGTATTCCCTCGGGAGCCTGCATTGTATTTTCATTCAGTACCAAAACAAGCATTCTGAGTCGACAGCTGTTTTAGGAATCTGCCATTAGAATCAACAATTTAATACCGCTATAAGGTTGAGGAAAATGATGTTGGATTCTGGTACACCCTTGCTGAGAAGCACAGAAATGGCTTTGACTGCAGAATATCCCGAAGCAAGAACAGGGTCAAGCAATAGCACATGGCGGCTTGCTATGTCAGATGGTAATTTCTCGTAGATCAACTGCAAGAAATTATTAGACTCATAAGAAATCTTTTTGGAAGGAAGAGAGAGAAAGGTTTGTGGTTCTTGTAAATAGGAATGGAATAATTTTGCTGCAGGATGGAAACGTTTTAGCAGTCCCACAAACCTGTCGACCAGTGTTACCCTCTCCATGAATGAGGATTTTGCCGATTTTAATTCCCTTACAACATGCTCTTAGGGCATTCTCCATGCTTTCCCCACTATTCCACCACATTATTAACGAATAAGTATTCAAGAAATAACAAGCGTGAATGGAACGCGTAATTAAGCATGATCCCGCATACATTTTCCGTTGGGAAATGACAACAATAACAAAATGAGATTGAGAATGTTCTACATCAGGCGGAGTATAATACTTTATGACTCTTACTGAATTTGACAGAATGAGGGAGCTTCAAGTACCTTCTGATGACTGAGACGCCACATAACCTCCTACAGAAAACCACTCCAGTGTATACAGATCCTGCAAGCAGTCAGCACAGTCTCAGTGATGATTTGAACATTCATGAAGCAGAAACCGACTATATGCATTATGCTGACTTCATTAGTGCCTAAGCACTTTCATATTGGAAGGAAAAGAAATTGGCTCGCTTCATTCAAAAACATTTTCTTCACTCCATTGGCAACCATGCGGCTACATATTGCGACAAAGTCATGAAAAGAAACATGTAATGCTGATAGAAACTTAAACAGAAATCTAGAAAATAGAAGATGACCTATAAAGGAAAACAGGTGTAGTGAGTGAATTTTACCTGTGGGAGTGTAAATCTGTTTTTCAGTAAATGGAAGTTGACCTAAACCATGCTCCACAACCTGTAATGCTAACAACAATCTCATCAGTTTACATCTAACTTTAGATGTTTTATTTTCCTTTTTTTCTTTCCTTTCACAGATGCCTGAAATGACCCAAGGGACAACATTAAATTGCTTGCAGAAACCTCAACTAATCTTTGGAAGTTTACCAATCGAATAAGTCGGTCAGCATAGAAAACAAAATCGTGCTTATTAGTTTTGGCGTCACGTATGATTGTGTGCATTCCACGTATCTGTAAAAAATAAAAGAAGAAAAGGATCTGCTACACAACCCAGGCAGGGCAGAAATACCATTGCAAACAAAGGAGAAAAATATGTCAAAAATGGATATATCCGATTTGAAGATTAGATTTACCTGAAAGGTAGAATAGATGACAAATACATTTGGATATATTTTGCATAGATCATGTTGGCCGAGCTTTGTCCTTATGTGTTGAACGATCAGATCAATTGCAACTTCATTGTCCGCTCCACGAGGGATTATAACATCAGCATATTTCATCGTTGGAAGTATAAATTCCTCAAAACTTGGCTTCACAAACTTGGCGTACTGCAAGATTTTTTATGCATAAGTAGAAGAATGTGCCAAAACAAAAGACTCTGCACAAGACTAACATAAAGTGCTCGGTCAGAAATCGACAATGTTACATTAGTATATCTTTTGTATAGTTTTCCTGTAACATGTACCACATACTTTATTGTGGGCAAAAACAGGGAGGAAGAAACCATAAATAGATCTCTACTGACTTGGTCAAGCACATTCTGAATGTTTCTGCCCCTCTCAACGGTATCACGCTGTATTCTCCTTGCAAGCCGCACATCAGCATCTGCACTGGTGAAAGTCTAAAGATGGTTATTTTGAAATGGATTACTGAAGTGATGTGGTGCAGTTGTCTTCGACAAGTTTAAGATGACATTTTGGCTACAGAAAACAATAAGAAGAATAGGATGGTACAATCTAATCAAAATATAATATCTGGAAATTTATCTACACACAAGACTTTTGTCAATCAAGCACGTTTAGGAATATTGGAATTTCTGTCCAAGTCCAATCCACATTTATCAAGTTCCTTTGCGTACACATAAATCCAGCAATTTCCGGGATGTAACCAGTAACATTCTATTCTGTCCTCTACCCAAGAAATGAGTTCATTTTTTAACCTTTAGTGCACAAGCTTTTACCATAATTATTGAAATACTGTATATTTGTGGGGTTTGGAAATAGAGAAAAGCTTCAAGAATTTAATGCTCAGATTGAGACAGGAATTCAGTGGAAGAGGGAGCAAAATTATTACAAAAGAAAAGGTACCTGTATCAACAAATATCTGCATATTCATGAGGTCCCTCACACGAGAATCTTGAAGAACTAGAATCCCTTCTAAAATGATAACATCCGAGGGATTGACCTACATTGGATAAACAACTTATCAGCAATTCAGATTTGTTTTAGAGTTTAGGTATTGAAGCGATATTTGCATGACTTCAGCAAGGTCATCAGTTATTAATGCAACAAACACCAAAAACATGCAAATATCCAAATTATAGATTGAAAAAAAATATATCTAAACTTTCAGCAGAGGTAGGTTAATACCATCCGTGCTGGTTCAATGCTCTTGTGGCTTCTGAAGTCATAATTGGGTATACTGACTACTTGTCCAAGTTTTAATGTCTCCAAGCATGAAAGCATAAGCTCCGTATTAAAGGCATCTCAAATGTGCATATGACATTATATAGGGAAATAGTCAGAAATACCAAGACAAATGAAGTGCACGAGAGTATGAATTTAACCAGCAGTCACCACTGCTCAAACTAATGCACCTCATAAGATATACCTACCAGGATGGTCAAAGTTGTAGTCCTGGACTTTGCTTATTTGCTCATCACTCAAAGAGTAATAGAATGAGTCCTGTGAGAGGCATGCTCATCTCGATTAAGAAGTTTACAGATTTCTGATTAAATAAAATAAGCATCCAGTACATAATTGAAAAAATACTAGCCTACAGAAACAGGAATAATTGATGCATCATTTTATTCCAGTACCCTTAAGCCGTACATCCTAAGCTCTCTGCAAGTCATGCATATTGGTTTCTCACTCAACTAATCATGATACTGTGATAGACGACAAAAGGAGTCCCAATAACACAAATTTTCTCTCCTTTCCGTGTTGTGAGAGTGATCCATCTTCCACAGTTTAAGTAGAAGACAAAAAAAGGTACCAAGAAAATTACTTGATTGATAAGAACAACCCGCTGATCATGGAGCTGCGAAATTATCATATCACAAACGGTCGTTTTGCCAGATGCAGTCCCACCAGCAACACCTTCAATGTCAACAAATTTGCTTGCGATCAAATGCCGAAAGCTAGTACTTCATTTAAAATTTCGGGATGGGTAAAAAAGTACTGAATAAGTTTATAACTCGTCAAGTGTCATGTTACTCTGCAGTTGGTTATAGTCTCAGCAGCAAAGGAAGCATAAGTAATTTGCATGTCCAAAAATATCACACAATCAAAACGGGAAAGCTATACCGATTATGAATGGAAGCTTAGGCGTGAACAGTCTGGAAGGAGAATCCGATTCAGGGAGGAAGCAATTATCGATTCTGCTATTCAAAGCAGCCATTTTTTCAGAATCCATCATTTTTGTTGCCCCGGCCAAAAAGAAAAAAACGCTACTCTGTCATTGCAAAAAAGAGAAGCGGAATATAGATATATAAGTAGTTAAAAAAAATCATTGAAATCCACAAAAGAATCTATTTTTCATCCGATCATGTGAAACTGCCATGCATAACTAAATGCTGATTATGAATGGATACATACATTCAAGAAATATCGAATACAGATGAGAAAATAACGTGAGATTTGATTTTAAGGTAAGCGTGCAGTTGCGTTTTGTTTTTATGGCATTTTTCCTGTAATGGAAAGGAAAACGCAGATAGGTTTCAGTTGCGTCCCGCCCTGGAATGTTGCTAAGGAATATAACAAAGAAGGAGATCTATGAACGGAATAAGCGGGAAAGATGAATGGTATAAGCTTGACAATTGTCCAATGGATGGAGATAGAAGCATTAGAGATAAATCTTGCAGTCATTTTCCTCACATTCCATACTTGGGTGCAACTCACTCTTCCACCGCTCAAACTGCGACTTCAAAGGACGGGTGTGAACAGTGAAGTTCAAAAAGACCACTACTTTGAAAAACTGACAATGGCGTCAATTCTTGACATTTAGAACGCATAAACAAAAGATTTGTAAGGTGCAATTACATGAAATAGGAGAGCAAGTAATTAACAATTAATCGCCACGAGCAATGAGTCTGTCAGTAGAGTGGCTAATAATGGAATTCCTCCATAGCTAGCCATTCACATTCCACACCAATCCATGAATGACATCAAAATCTTTCCCTTCTTAATGTACCGCAAGCCCAGATATTTCCAGCTAGTCTTTTTAACACTTTGGATATAATTACAGTTGCCACAAGTCACTCTGAATAGAAAAGCTACACTCTAAAATCAATAAGCTGACAAGAAAACAATTTAAAGCAAAAGAAGAAACAACATAATCCATAGGTCAGTTTTCTAGCAATTAGGTGTACATGGAAAGCTATTTTCTGTAGACTACTTTCTTGGTGGATGTATCTCACTACAAGACTGCCTTTCCAAAGATATGGTTCTGCAAGTGCGTTGAACTCTATCCATCCTTGTCTCGAAAGGTTGGTTCCTCATAATCCCAAACTGATTATTGGAATCACACTCAGCTCAGCTGCAATAGATAAGCATGCATTAAAATACGCAATGTTATTGAACAAAATGTTAAACATACCTTGAGAACTACAGCGTTTAAAGATTCAAACTCAGAACTTTGATTATTTATTTATTTTTCTTAAAGAACTCATCACTATGTCCACAGTCCACTAGGCAAATATGATACAAGGTATAAATTAGAATATGGACTCACATGCAGAGGGTTGGAGCAATCAGATGATATTCAGTACACAGAAACACTTCTCTACATAAGCCTACTCTCCTCCGCAGGAAGTAAAGTTTATATATATGGACTAGAATTCATAAATATCTATATAACATATAACAAATTTAGGACCATTTTCCGCTCACAGTAAAGAGATTTTCTAACACTACACATGGACTCTTTTAACTTCTGGGGATTCAATGATATAAACATGAGATGATGGATCAAGGTTTGTAACAATAACTTATCTTCCAACCAGAGATTATTAGCTACATACCCAATCCACTAAGTAGAGTCACAAAATTGAGAGATCCATTTGCCATAATTTCTTCTTGGCTATTAAAACTCTTTCCTCATTAAGAGAGAGTGCATCAGTCCTAGGTTCTACCTCCGACACCCAACCATCCCACTTTAAGGCGGTCAAAAACTTTCGCGCATAATTTATCACAGAAAGTTTGTCTCTTATAATCACAAGCCCTTCTGGCCGTAGTATTCTGTCCATTTCAATCATCAGATCTTCAGTACTGCATCCACGCTCCTCGATCTCTGAGAACACTGCCCAGGCATGAAGTAGGTCATAAGTGCGTGGGTAGGTTGAAAATGATTCACACCTGTAAACAGATTTATAATCAGAAATAGCATAACAGCAAAGAGAAAATTGTTTCCCTGCTCTACCTTTCAGTAAATCATCAAAAAAAAGAAAAAGAAGGAATTACCTAGATCTTGAGTTTATTCACTTTAACACTTCAAAAAGACTAATAAATAAATGCCTACGAAAAAAAATCGAGACAGCTGGGTTTGGCCTAGATCTCTACCCCATATTATGATCAACAATGAAAGACTAAATCAAAGCAAATACAAAAGGTGTTAACCCAAAATCAAGCCTTATTTCTAAGTTCTAACCCTTTAGATTCAGTCAACGTTTTCACTCTCCTTTAAACAGATAACCATTTTCCAATGCTAACAATAGTAGTAGAATCAATATTATTAGATGGAACTTTCAAGAAAGAATATTTGACAGATGGTGAAGGAACTTTTTGCTTAGGACTGTTGACATAGGAACATCAATAAAATGAAAGTGATGGCTATCTCAGTAACAACCCTATTGGAAACAGCAATGCCTGTCTTCCCACATGTAGAGAAAATTGGATCATTAATTTTATTCCTAAGGCTACTAATGTGAAAGCATATAAAGCAGTCACACTATATAAATCAATATGAGGCAGTTGATGGAATACAAAAATGCAGTTCTCATCTCAATAGGTTACCAGTCATGAACACTGCCAATTAGCCCTCTGTCATAAATGATCTTCAGTTTTGAAGATGCATTAGTTGATGCAACATTCATCACCCAAAGATCTTTATCTCTAAGAGCAGCAGCAAATCCACCAAGGTTTGAATTCATGTCCATCACATTTCTAAATGAGTTTCTCTGCATTAGAGACTTCATTTGTTTCCAATAGTCCACAACTCTGTCATGCCATATAATCTGCAACCAATAAAATGTATGGATAGAACAAGCTTAACAAAAATAGCTGGCAAATTTGCATAAAGCCAACCTAAAGATGCTATGTCTTCTGTTAACTCACTGTATCTCTCCGAAACTCCTCAGGGCTGACACCAATTTCTTCTAGACGAGGAGGAGCGGCGACAAGCCTTTGTGGCCAAGGTTCTAATCCACTTCCTCTTTCCTTGTGCATTCCTGTTTTCTTAAGTATTTCAGAATATAAAACAAATGGAGAAATTCCACGAACTGTGTGTGAAAGATATTACATGTATAACATTTTGACATTTTCAAAATGAGTTTCTGCACATTCGTTATTGTGTAAGCGTTGTTAATAAAATGCCAACTAATTGAAATCCTTCAAAAGCTGAAATCTGTAAATTAATTAATTCCAATTTCTATGAGTGGTTTAATGTCTCTGGCACTATGATTTAGAAAACCAAGTAATAAAGGAATTATAAAACTACTAACAGACAAGATTCTCCACAACATATCCTCTTTGTGTAATTTATTTCCAAAACTTACAGCAAAAAGTTTAGATGCTTGGAGTTACCAATGCAACTTACTTGCAGAGTATGGTGTAATGCAAGTCTTCATAAGCACATTCCAAGTGGCATCTGGATCATCATCAGTGCTACACAACGGAGGGTTGGTCCCAGGATTTCTCTTCTTATAACAACTGTTACTCGTAGGCTTAGCCCATATAACAGTTTGATCTCTCCTGGAAACAACTCTCCAGCACATTCTTCTCAAAAGATCATACATAGCATTCCAAATTCTTCGATTTTCCTCATCATGAGCATAAGCTTCAGGTGAGGAGTAGACGAAATAACCTCCTGGTCTTAACACCCGGTCCAATTCTAGCAAAAGGATTCCATCTCTCTGAAGCCAATCAATCCGACAACGGGAACAATGAGCCAATTCAAATGATCTACTTGGATAAGGTAGTCTTTTAGTGCCCAAGACACCTAAAGTAGACGGTATGCCCCTCTCTAGTGCAAATTGTATTTGATTCTCATGCACATCATTAGGGGCCAGTGACATAGCAATGATGTCAAGAGGAAGAAGGTAAGCTCCAAAACTGGCAACCCCACAACCCACATCAAGGACATTCCGAATATTTCCACCATTGCTCAGCTTTTCACCAGGAAACTTAAGCATCTGCAAATAATGAAAGTTGGAATAGTAAAATTTTTATTTAATATGGTAACAAAACTGTATAAATAGAAAGTATTAAATTATCAATACCGCAGCAATTGCGGTGATGTACTTGTCTGCCCCATCACGGAAATGGGTACCTCCGCCAGGAAACCTTATTTTTTCCCCATCAACAATCATCCAGTTTTGATCAGATTTCTCTTGAGCAAGATGAGTGTGAGGTATGTTAGCTTTCCATACTTGGTCCCTACTCGCTGGCCATTTGATTGGGATCTGGACTTCTAAAAATAACCTCATTAAATCCAAAAAAACAAGACCAGTAACAAGATTCTATTGAAATGCCTACAATTCACATCAAGAAAGCCAGCTTGCAGATTAATAGTTGAAAGAGGAATTCAATCTGATACTGAAGACTAATAACTTAAACTGTGGGGTTGGGATGTTTCTAATTTATCATACGTAGTATTTTGCATTTTCAGAAAACATGAACAAGAGAACAAGAATATAACTAAAATAAAACAGAATGAAAAGGCACTACCAACCTTGTAGCCAATTGGAGGCGGAATGAGGCAATTATATCGTCGTGCTGTAGGAGGACAATGGCGTTCATAATGCTCCATTAACGTCAAATTAAGCTTCAACTTGAGCTGATATGTCAAATTCCTATCCAAGCATGGGATCAATTCCGAATACCTCAAATCACATACCTATTAAAATGATCCCATAGATTAACATCGCCAACGAATTTTAGTAGCCCCCAAAAAGGCAGAAAAAAAATTAGTCAGCAAACTCTCTAAAATATAAATTTTGAAGAAAAAAAGAGGATGGAATACTTAATTAGGGGGACGTACAGGAATGCTTCTTGGAACTTCAGGATTATGCTCTTGGTCATCAGGCACCTCATCCAAGAAGTACCGCTTCGTCCTAAAATGACCGGTGACTGGATCCACCCCTTCTTCAAAGGCGTCATCAGCTCTGGGAAGTCGCGGGGCGAACAAGGAGCCGTTGTACAGACAAACCAATCCCAAAAACACAATCAGCCCAATTAGCAGATACTTGAACAGCTTCGCTGTATGAATAACCTCGTTCTTTTCCCTCATTTTCATCTTCATATTTTATATATTTGGTTTAGTTTAGTTTTCGGGTTAGCGACCAGCAACTGGGGGTTTCAGTGCCGCTGCTTGAGGAAGTAACCACAAGCTAATACCCTAGTTGCAGATCGATTCCTGAATTACAAAGCAAGAAACATAAAGGCCCCCTCCCCCCCTGTTGCACGCTCATCCCTAATATAGGGATAAATCCAAGACATCCCAAAGAGCGAGTTTCCTAACATAGGTATAAAAACCTTTTCAAACGGAATCTCAATCCTGCGTCAAATTAGGAAAGACATTCTATGATATTTAAAGTATGCTGCTGACTTTATGAGCACGGTGGTTGGCTTGGACTTGGACTCCCGCTCAGCTTATAGAGCTGCACACCACGAAGCTTTTATGTGGTAGTGAGTAGTCTTTCCCTGTTTGTTTCAGCGTTGTTTGGAATCTCGATCGGGGGATTCGGGAGTTAGAGAAATATCGGATGTGGTCGGCATGTGCTCGACGTTATGTCCGTGCTCTATAAAGATAAGATATCACACACACACACACACTAGGGAATAATGATGGACTTCGTCCGTTGATTGATAAATCATTTGATACCCAATGGGCTTCAATGATGGGTCACTCTTACAATTAACATGATCAGACTTTCAGTATTTTAATTATTGTAGTGAGGCCCGCCTAGCTCCTCACAATGGGCTTAGTAAAAAATACTCCGACACTCATGAGAACTCGGGCTCGCTTGAACTGCGGCAAAAATACTGCGCCCATTTTTTAGTGGTTCAAATGTTCA
The DNA here is from genome assembly GCA_020080225.1 of Gynochthodes officinalis. Taxonomy (NCBI): domain Eukaryota; kingdom Viridiplantae; phylum Streptophyta; class Magnoliopsida; order Gentianales; family Rubiaceae; genus Gynochthodes; species Gynochthodes officinalis. The sequence goes on from CM034621.1 coordinate 37,038,331, forward strand.
ATCTCGAGTTGAGGGCAAGCTCGGCCCTAAAAAAATCCTAAACATTTAAACTTATTAAAAAAACAAATAGTACGTGCCCGAGATGAGAAAATATAATTTATAAATTATTTTTAAAATAATTATTAATATAATTAAATGATTTTATTTTAATTTTAATTTATTTATTTATTGTTAAAATCTAATAAAATATGATTAAACCAATTAAATTATTTATATTAGTATATATCTTAATTTTACTTAGATATAGAAAGTTTTTAAATTTAATTATATTTTATTTATATAGAGAGACGTCATAAGTCATGACGTGGGAGAGCTCGGACAGCAATAACATACCTATATTATTCAACATTAGTATTCCCGAGCAAAATTATTCTCATCATTGTCTATTCCAATTTCCAATCCATATCTCTTTCTCTTCGTCTTCGTCTTCGTCTTCGTCTTCGTCTTCGTCATTTATAATTGTAAGTTTTTGTTTTGGGTAGTTTCCACCGAGACAGTCCCCATCACAGATTTTTTCTCATTCTTCTAATCATTCAAACTTTGGGGTTGACCCATGAAATGAGGAGGTTAGTCAATAAGTTTTTTAATTTTTTAATTTTAAAATAAAAAAATAATAATCTTCCACATTTTATATATATACCTTTTTGATTTTTTATTATTAATTTGTTTATTTTTCTTTCAAAATAATGATGAAATAATAATAAAATAATAACAGATAATGACAAATTATCAAAATAGTAAATTTATAAAATGTAAAATTTTATTTATTTTTTTTTCATTTTAAAAATAAAGAGTTAAAAGTTTATTGATCAATAAAAGGGGAATTATTTTAATATTTAATTTATTTATTTTTAACAAATTATCAAGAAAAAGACATGAATGGTGGAAGGGAATGGAAGAGGTGGTTTTCGTTATCTTAATTATGCGCCGAGAGACCTTGGTGGCCTGCACGCAAAAGCTGAGGCCTTACATAATGGACAATCATTTTATTTTCTACATTTTCATATGTGTATATATTTTTTTATTAAAATACTACGAAAATAAAATAGCGACTCTCAATACGATATTTATGTAGAAACACAAAAATACAAAAAATAACGACGTAGACCTTACCATTGCAAAACTGGGAAGACAATAAAAAGCCCGAAACTTCCGCCCCCTACCCCAGGTAGCCAGTGGGCTGCAGTTGTGGCGGCATTTGCCAAGGTGGGCCCCTGACGATGAAATCCAAAACCAGCGGAACCGTTCAGGAAAGTCTCTCGCCTTTGGGCCTTTTCGCACATTTAATCTCTTTTTAATATGTAATAATTAGTAATAATACTACTAATAATTAAAGATTAGTAGGCAATACTTAATTAAAAAACACCACCATTTTCTACCAATTACCCACCTTTTTATGTTTTTCTCACTCTGCTTCGTACGGTAGATTCCGTCCTTTGCTTACTCCCAATATTTGCGTATGATGCATCCGGGGGAGGCAACTTCTTCCCGACCGGAAAAAGTGCAGCAGAGAATCCGTGAACCACTGTCCCACACCTCTCCCAGGCCTGCCTGCCTTTCTCATCAGTTCTCTCTTTCTTAGAATTTTATATACCCTGGCCTAAACACACATTTCAATCCTGAACATTGTGCGGTTTCCGCTTTAAATTTTTCTGCCATTTGAAGGGGGTGTAGGGAAATTCCTGTTGTTTCATCTTTTACGACCTGGGTTGGGTGAATCGAGATAGGGAAATTGCACGTGAAGGAGTGAAATTTAAATTAGGTAAGGTTTAGGCGGATAAGAGCATCGGGCTTTGACTGGGCAAAAGTTTATTTGCTTATTTTCCAAGTCATTGGTTGATTTACGTTTCTTCCCTTTCTTTTCCTCAGTAATCTATACAAATTTACAATTGTATTGCGTGTTTTCATATCTTTCGTAGCCTTGTGGGCTTTGAATATCAATAATTGAGTATTGGGGTCGAGGTAAGAGGTGATGTTACAATTGGACATTTCTCAAACAAGAAACACGATCATGACGTGATATCTCCTTAGTTTTTGTTCCTGAAGGGTCTAATTCATTCTATGTCGGTTGTGACACGGTAGTCGACCGCATTACTTTTCTGTTGATGGCCGCCTTTCTTGTTTAGTTGAATTTTCTCACTTTCAGATAGGAAAAGTAGGCGTTTTTATGGGTATATAAAGTAGGCGTTTGGAGTAGCGGAGAAATTTTTGATTTGGGTTTTTAGTCTCGAGATTTACTATTTGGCTGTTACGATTTACAAAGGAAGGAGATTGATCCGGATTCATAATTGAGGTTGACTTCCACAGAAAACTTTGTAGAGGGTTGACTTGATGGGAGCAAGTAATTCGAGGGAAGAAAGTTGGAGGGATCCATACAACTATCCTCCGCAGCAGGGATATTATCCACAAGATAGTTTTTCACAATCTCATCCTCCACCGCAAGATAGTTACAGTTACCCTTCTCGGCCGACGGTTCCTGCGTATGGACCACCACCACCAGCACAGCACCAAAGTCGCTCTTCCCAACACCATAGCATTGGGGGTCAGACGCATGCCCCGCAGAGGAAGCTGGACCGAAGATATTCAAGAATTGCTGACGATTATAGATCACTGGAAGAGGTATGAATCTATATATCGGAGCATATAATTTAAGCCTCTGAAGTTATTAGGATTGGGTGCTTCATGTGTGGCGTGGCTACATATATATCTAGTGCTTATTTCTAATCATTAATCAAGATACAATTTTTATCCTGCAAATAATTCTGGATTTGCTTCTGTGTGTGGGAAAAGGGAGTTAATTCTGGGCTATGATACTTGTATAAGCTGGCAACCATTAACCTTGTCCGTTTTTGGCAATCAATGGTCCAGGAAACATTTAATATGCTATAGAAAGTTATCTACCTTCTATTATAAATGATGCGTCACCTTTTGGGAGAGATATATTTGGATTGTTCTAACTGTTGCTTTGATGTCTATTTTCAATGTTGTTTTCCCTGTAACTTTGATTGTCAATTTGTCCCCTAAAATTCGTGTCTTGTCCTTCCCCTTCCCCTGTCCTATGAGGAAGGTGAAAATTTACATTAGTGTGTCTGTGCCTTTCACAGGTGACTGATGCTCTTGCTCGTGCTGGGCTTGAATCTTCAAACCTTATTGTTGGTATTGACTTCACTAAGAGCAACGAATGGACAGGTTTGGTTTTTGTGTCTTAACATCTAGGTTGATCTTAGGTTTCATAATTCTGGATACCATAGGCATTTTAAACTCGGATTCAATATCAGGTAAGAGGTCATTCAATGGGCGAAGCCTACACCATATTGGAAATAATCTGAATCCATATGAACAAGCAATATCTATTATTGGCAAAACGTTGGCAGCTTTTGATGAGGACAATCTGATCCCTTGTTATGGATTTGGAGATGGTACTGAAATGCTTTCTCTCCCTATATATATAGCTATGTATCTATTTGCTACTAACTTACATGATACGTTCCAAAAATTTTTATAGCCTCGACACATGATCAGGATGTGTTCAGTTTCTATCCTGAGGAGAGATTTTGTAATGGATTTGAGGAAGTGTTAAGCCGGTACAGAGAAATTCTTCCTCATCTGAAACTTGCAGGTCTGATTTTTACTTCGGTAGTAGTTATATTTTTCTAATAATTGCGCTCATAGTTTGCATAAGTGAGGATTGAATATATTCTGCTGCAGGACCAACATCTTTTGCTCCTGTTATAGAAATGGCCATGACTATTGTTGAGCAGAGTGGAGGACAGTATCATGTCTTGGTGATAATTGCAGATGGGCAGGTACCCTTTAAGTCTTACTACACCTTAGGGGTGTTAAAATTTAAAACACTATATGTGGAAAATTTATAGACCAATATTGAAGTTGCTGGCATCCTTTGTCCACAAATGCATGCGCATCTAGGTGGGTTAGTAGGTGCATTATTTTTCTGTTTCAGACAGAACTCCAAGTGAAGTGCCGTGACAGTTATCCTATTTACATCTCTTGTTTGGAATTTCCTTGTTCAAATGTAAGTTGAGGTGTTAGTCGACATAGTCGTTGTAATGTAGTAACTGAAGAGACACATATTAAAGATTCTAGCAACAGTCAGTTCTTCCTGTCATTGATCTACATGTAGAGGTTCATTGCTACTTCTTTTCATGTCATACTTAGAGGTCATTCTTGTGTCATATCAACTGCATGTGTCATTTTTTTAATCAATGACCATTTGTCATTGCAGGTAACTAGAAGTGTTGATACTGGAAGTGGTCAACTGAGTCCCCAGGAAAGGAGAACTGTTGAAGCGATTGTCCAGGCAAGGTAATCTAGTGTAACTATAATCAGCTAGATTCTATATGGTTGGATTTTCTTTCCTTTTCCTTTTTTTTTTTTTTTGTGCATCTCTGTGTGTGTGTGTGTGTGTGTGTTTTCCTTGCCCTCATGTTACAATATCGAGTTTTTCATCGTCTTTTTGCTGCCAAAATTTTGCAGCAAGTTTCCCTTGTCTATTATTTTAGTGGGGGTTGGAGATGGACCTTGGGATATGATGAAGGAATTTGATGACAACATCCCTGCTCGGGACTTCGATAATTTTCAGGTCAGAACATTACCGGCATCCTTGAATCTTGGACTTGGTTTACTTTATGACTTGCTGACAGTTAGATACATGTTGTAGCTGTCCATTTTGTTGATAATGACTCTTTTCCTGCCTATCAGTTTGTCAATTTTACAGAAATTATGTCGAAAAACGTTCCGCAATCTCGAAAAGAGACAGAATTTGCTCTTGCAGCATTAATGGAAATTCCTGAACAATATAAGGCGACAATGGAGCTTAACTTATTGGGGTAATAAACACTGCTTCCTCACCCCCTCTCAATCACATCTGCCTTTTTGTTACCCATTGTTTGTTTACCTGGAAATCATCATTTTTTCATTGTCTGCTTACAGTGGCCATAAAGGCAACTCTCCTGGAAGGGTTCCCCTTCCACCTCCTGTGTATGGAGCAGCATCAGTTGGCGATAAAAAACCTTCAAAGGCAGCTAGTTTCCAACACGCAACTAGTTCTTATTATGACTATGGCAGTTCTGTTGATACCACTCCATCAGCTCCAAGCTCTACTTATGACAATCAGGTATATTGACCAGACAAGTGTAATGTTCTTATGGATGATCTGCCTAACTTTCTACTATCCCTGTTTTTCAAAAAATAAAATAACAACAAGAACAAATCAATAGTTTTGTGGTTTGCTAACGTCGTTAAAAATGTGGTCTGCTGCAGCTTTGTCCCATTTGCCTTAGTAACTCAAAGGACATGGCCTTTGGTTGCGGTCATCAGGTATGAAGGCAACAGTTCTTTTTTTTTTTTTTTTCCTTTTGGTCTTTGTATATATTTTGAGTTTGTGAAGATTTCTGGGGATATGACGTTATCAACATTTATAAACTATGGGTTGCGCTTTATGTTTTATAGACGTGCTGCGATTGCGGACAAGATCTCGACGTATGCCCAATATGTAGAAGTCCAATTCAAACTAGAATAAAGCTGTACTGAAGGAGCCGTTATCTTGATTGGAGTATATACACCCACAGCATGTTTGGTTCCCTCTTTATGTTTGTTTGTTCTTTTATGGTGTGAAAAGGGTGGTTTGGTTAGTATGTTGTTGGATGCACGTGGGTTGTTTTGGGGCTTGATTAGTAAAGAGAAGTGTTTTGGAAGGAGAAAGCATCCTTGCGGATGCGGTGGCTGGTCACTGATGCTGACTACTGGTAATGGGATAAGGACTCCGACTCTCACACAACATGATGAGTAATTATTTGGAGTTTTCAGAGATATTTCTGCAGTGTTCCATCTTCTTCTGTACAGATATATAACGATTCGAAATCGTCCATTTTTAGAGTTTTTTTTTGGTTAATTCTGCTGTGTTGTGAAGTTAGACAGTGATTGATTCTATTGTTCTTTGTATTCGTTCCTGACCATATGATAATAATTCATCTATCCAGTTATTTACTACTGTACTGTAACTGACTCAGACCTATCCAACGACTGGCAAGCAATGAGCCAAATTTTTTTTTTGAAAATCTCCTTATTAATGATTCGGAGACCCAATCAATTGCATCTGCTATCTGTAGAATGTGAATTGGGGATATGAACAGAGGGCTATAGTCTGCATTCAACTGCTATCCCTAACTAACAAACACATGTGAATTGGGGATATGAACAGAGGGCTATAGTCTGCATTCAACTGCTATCCCTAACTAACAAACATGAAAGAAATTAGATTATGGCCCAAGATCAGTAGTTGGGTCACTTAAAACGAGCCTAAACTTTGGCCCAGCTAATCCTTTTCCTTCACAGGCTCGATCTCCAACAGCAGGCCTCTTCTGAAGTCCAGATAAGGAAATGAAACTGGGCAATCGTCGTCTTGCGTTTTCCAACTGGGAGAAAGGACAAAAACCCAGAGCCCACCCAAACAATTAGAGAGAGGAATTTCACTTACTGCTTCGGGGCGAGAGACAGACAGAATGATGATGAAAGAAGTGTAATTATAATAATGTAGGTATATTTAAAATACCTGCAATTAAGGACGAAATGGTGCAGGAAGAAAGAAGTTTCAACTTTGGCAAGTTCAGCTCCTGGACAAAGTCGCGCTCCACCGCCAAAGGGTGTCACTTTTTTTATGGTTGCTTCGTCCTAAATCAAATGTAGCAGTACACCTGGTTCATGTATTTTTACTTATACAAACCATATGGCAATGAAGGATTACCAGATTACTCACTTCCCATCTCCAGGGATTAAACAGGGAGGGATGTTGATGAAGAAATGGATCCAGGTGAGCCGCTGATAAGATCGGAAGAACTTTCCACCCTCGAGGAATCAAATATTCTGCACCCCAATAGCATGAAAATAAAATTCCTCACCAACGCGACGCCAGAATATATGAAGCAAATATAGTATGTAAATTAATTAGTATTAGCTAGCCTCGATTGTCCATTTGAGCTAATAAAATATTATACTAGTACGTAGTAAGATTATAATACCATTGAATTTGATGTCTCTGAGAGCTTTTCTGTGCACAAACTTAACCAGGTTGCCGCAGCGCAAAGCTTCATTTATAACCTGCAGATCGTCACAATTGCACTAGTTAGCTATGCACACCACTACGCATTAATTAATCGAGTAGTAATATTAACAGATAATCTCAGTTGCGTGATTAAATGATATGACACCGGAAGATCTGATAGGAAAAATATCCAAATATTTGAGTCCATCAATTTAGTAATTAGCATTGTGCATGGGCTGGGTACCTATGTACGTACTTTCATTGTGAATTCCATTTGCTTGTAATCTTCCAGGTTCAAGAGCTCTCCCTGCCCCTTCTTCCTCCTTATTTTTCGGTGTTCCTCCTGCAGAACAAAGAAATTAAGTCGCTAGGAAGAAACGTACGTGGGGTGGGATCATATACTTAAGTTTTACGTACCCTTAACTGTTGAACAGCTTTGGGTGCTTGCCGAAGAAAGTAGACCACCAGAGCCATAAGTCCAGAGGTGGTTTCATACCCGGCTAGCAAAAGGTCCAGCAAAATGCTCACTCTCTCTTCATCATTCAACTTCTCCTTTTCCAATATCTCGTCCAAAAAGTCCCCTCTCGATGATGATGAATTTGGAAGCCCCACCAACTTGCTCTTCTTTCTTTCTTCTATAATAACTCTTAAAGTTGATGAGATTCTTGTTCTTGCCTGAACTTACATCAACGTATATTTATTATTATATAATTAATTTTAACATCCATCTGTTTCACCCTTTTTATTCCATTGTTTATGAATCAATTCTATGCATTGAATCTTTTCCACCCACGCGATTAATATTTTGGTAGCTATATATAGATATATATATATATATATATTATTTACTCATGACTAGTACCATATGTGTTACGTTTATATGTATATACCTTCATAGCCTTGGCATAAGGGCTCCCCGGAAGATAGAGTGGAAGAGAGATGAACCCTTTCATGAATGTGAGAAAATCTTTCAGTATAATGGGAGCAAGTGGCTCTTCTGGTTCCATGTCAATCAGATTCTTCAACATCACATGCAAGGTGAACTGCATAATTAAATTAATTGATCATTAATTCGAGAAAATTAAGATTAAAAGATGAGTTAGAAGGTATTAGTAAGTCACATAAATTAAACAAACTCTACTGCCTATTTGTGGTGACACGATAATTAAGTACTCCTTAATTTTGATGTGCAAGTGAACAGAAGTAATTATTAGGTGCATGCATACACTATCTATATATTGCTTACAGTGCGTAACCTGTTTGGCTTGTTGACAGAAAGGAACTTTCTGTTTTGGTTTTTTCCAGGAATCAATCAAGGAGCTTGACAAGTTGTCTACAAAATGAAGGAAATCAAGTCTTGACTTGGAGGTTCCGATATGGCTCACCGCAACACTTCTCAGCTTTCTGTGGAGTTCTCCCGAGACAAGAAGCATAGATAATCTCCCAAGAATATCTTGCATTTGTTTTGGATAGCTGCTAGTGAACAGCTTCCCTTCGTTCTGCAATATGAATGTATTCAGCTCCAGATCGCACGAAACTATGGTTGGACTGCCGAAGAGATGGGATTTGAAGACACTCCCGTACCTGCAAAATTATTAAATTAAAAGATCCAAATTAATGAACCCAAAACCCAATTTTATATAAATTAAAAATGGTTTGATGTACGTGCCTAGCGCAATGTTGTTTCAAGAATTGGCCAAGGGAATTGGACTGATGCGGCTTGAGATAATCAAGGGTCTCTCCAATCAAGGGCCATCCCATGCTTCCATCAGGTATGTTCTCTTTACGTATTGGTTGAACTTGGAGCGTTCGTGACAACATAGAAATCAAAGCCACCACTCCTAATCCTAGCAAGACAGCAGCAAACCCAACAGGCACAAAGGTAAACATTGCGTCCATCATTCTGTAGCTATGGATCCCAAAAGCTAGCCACCTCTCAACTAAACTCTCTGCAACAAGTGAAATTTGGCTCCTTGATCCCTCGAGTCAAATGGTGTCATGTGAGTATGTAGGTACCTGTACATATATAGACACCAAGTACGGCGCATTCCTTTGAAATTATGAACATTAAATGCATCAGATTTTCTTTCGTTTAGAATGGAAAAGCCAATCATTTCAGTGCGTGCGGTTATGCACTCAATAAATAAGAGAAATATTTTACTACATCGAATCCTTCGCATCCGTTTTATCAGTTCCCTTAAACTCACCAAGTGAGAATATACCATTGGATGGCACATTCACGCTTATATAAGGGAAAAAATTATAAAATCTTGTTTATATTTGACTATTTTATACGAAAATATTGCAGGAAAATCAAACAACAAAAAAAAAATCAATAAATCTCATTTTGAAACAAGAAAGTACCAAAGTGGAAATGAATTATGGATATTAATAAATTTATTAACTTTTAGTGAGATAATCAAGATTTCATTTTGAAAATTTTTTGGGACGAAAAAAGTATTAAGTAGTGAATTAGACAAAGCTCAAATCCCAATTAACATCTGCGTTTTAACTGCTTGGTCATTATACTAATTCTCCTTAATGACACATTGTTTACACCAGATCAGATAAGTGAGAGGATTAATCATTAGTATTCATGATAGGGTCCGCGAATCTCTGTTCATTGGAGATTCGATCTTTTTTTTCTTTTTTTTTTCACTTCCCACATTTATCTTTATTAAAAAAGAAAGAAAGAAAAAAAAGAAATAGGGCCGTGTTATTTTTATATATTCCACCAAGAAAAGTTTGTTTATTTGTAAGGAGTTGCATTCACCAACCCTTATCTCCGGCGTCGGACAATCGTTTTTCCTAATAATAATATATGCACCAACAACACCAAGTCGACCTATCACCTAAAAATAATTGATTGAATTTCTGGACCTTACAAAAAAAAAATTCTCCTTTGTTTTTCCTTATATTTCTTCCCTTACAGCAGAGGAAAAATTCATTGGATCTTTTCAAAATTCTATCACTTTCTTCTCTTTCCTTTACTTAGAGAGTTAGTTAGCTTCTTTTTTTTTTTTTAGGGGGGGGGGGGGGGGTTCGTGGGGGTTGGTTGTGGGGGGTTGTTTACTTTGTTATGAAAATGGATTGGTCCAGACATGGACGATGGAATAACAAAACAAGTAATTAATGGTTCCCTAAAGGACTGCCACTCGGTCTCGGGGGGTCGTATTGGTCGGAATTCCACAGCTTTTGAATGTCAATGGGACAAAAAATTTCACAAGTGTCAATGATTGTCTTGGCTTTTGTTTCGTGTGATGTTGATATTCACCATGAAAAACCGACCAGCATCAATAGTTTCAACTTATACGGTGGAGTCGTACATGGCTCACTGCCACCAAACCAAGCCAACAAGTGTTTGATATCGTTTGGGGAGTTCAAAGTTCAAATTAACTACAAACACGTCCACTTCCAGAAGGCGTAAAGTAGAATTCAGAAAAGGGAAGAAAGAAAGAAAAGTGCAGTGAATCAGGCTGGCAAGTATGATTAAATTTGTCCTGTAATTTACCTATATGATCAAAAAGCCGGCAAGTACGGACCATGAAAAGGCCAAAAAAATTAAAGGGTGGGAGGGAGGGGAGGCAATAAGGCATCATCATAATCATATCGGGCTAGGAATATTCAAGCGATGGATCATCAAGCTTCCTTTTCTTTTACCACTAGAGTACGTACCACGCTTTAGTTGGCGTATTTTAGAGTTGAATTTGCCGGGATCTTATTGACAGCATCCAGTCCATCCATGCCCATGCGTGTGGATGATCCATGCACGTGCAAATCCAGAGGTCCCAGAATGCATTATGACTCCAATTAGGAGATCCAGGTCGCAGTATACTTCGCGCTGTTACTAACGTTTAGAATATCAACATTTCCACGTTTCCCACACATTTCTACTGAGAGGGATGAGAGGAGATCGAAGTGAGCTCGATAAGCTCAGGTGGAAGTGTCAACAAATTAAATGATTAGCATTACGAATTCTGTCCCCGTTCGTTGAAGTAGTAGGTGTTTACTCGTCAATAAGCGTCGGCATGTACAGATGTTGACATTTTCCAGTTTCCCACTTACCAATTGGAGGAGAATTTGTATGCATAAACATGCAGAAACTGTTAGAAACCAAATTAGAGTTTGCAGCGGAAAAAAAAAAATATTGGTTTCCTCCAAAGATCCAAATGAAATCAAATCAAATTGGTTGTCAAGAAAATTTACCTTCAAACCAGTAGAACCTCCTTTGTGAAATTTTTTCTTGTTGAATTTTCAGCAAAAACCAAAAGATTCTTGCCTCTATGGTGTCCACACAATCGTCTCCAAGTCTTTAAGTTAATTATCAAACAATTAACCAAAAAGAGATTAACAAAATTCGTTGGTGCTAGACAAGAACTTTGTTCTTTGGGTTCTTCCTCAAGTTCTCAACTTGAGGATTGTTTTTCTTTTCTTTTGTTACTCTAACAAGAAATATGTGGTGGCTGTTTTGGATAGAAGAAGGCTAAGAAGAAAGACCAAACACTTGGCTCCCAAGATTCGGCCAACACAAACAAGCAAGAAAGCAAAAAATGAATCACATTCACTCAAGAAGCTTATGACCGATTTTTGCTTAAGGCTCCTTCTGTTTTTTTTTTTTCAAATCAAAATCAACGTGTTGTTTTGTTTCATGTGTTGTCTTCGGCCAAGCCCCTTCAATTTTCAGAAAATCAAAGTCATGTGTTGTACATGCATTGGACCAAAATCTTTTACCTTTTGAATGCCATGTGTTGTACATGCATTGGACCAAAATCTTTTAGCCTTAAAAGCCAAAATTGCTTTAAAACAAAAACCCGATAGATTCATATTCAGCTATTCTCAATAGGATTTTTAAATTAACCAAAATTCTTCACATGAATTTTTGCACTTCTTTTGGATACGATCTAAGTGTGTGACCCAATAGATTCTCATAATGTTGGTATTAACATAAAAAACATTTTATGCCAAAAGTAATGAGCGGTGTCTAGCAACACATCATTACTACTCAAGTTATGAAAATATTAGTAATTCAACATTACTTTTTCTTGTGATAGAAGTTACTGTATAATTAAATCCCTTTGCCCTAAATATCTTGATTGAACACAAGCCATGGAACGTGTCACGCTTGCATAGTTCAATCTTTGAGTTTCTTGATTCCCAAGAAGACACATATATACAAATGAGCCCGATATTACATATTGACTCATTTGAGCACGGCCATGCATTTTATAGTCTCACTCAATCAATGGGCCCTAAGATATGACTCCCATTATATAGGAGAGACAAATCCTATTTTGATCACTCAACATCCCACTACATGATTCATTGCATATCTAATTACTCTGTTAAGGGTAACATTTGATAGTATCAAAACATGCAACTTCTCATGTTGGAATCTCTGAAGATCTCAAATCTAAGGATTATTTACACCATCATCATTATGAGAAATATTTATGACATTTCGCATAATAATCTATGTGATATTTCTCATAGCGGGTCAATCCAGTACATTGTTTTCTAACATGTAACTATGTGTTGACTTGATATCTCATATCATGAACTATTTCATCAGTTATTACACATACTAGTTTTAATGAATTATCATTATCCAATTTAATGATAATACTCGACTAGAGATAATTTTAGAATAATTAAATTCTTGAGACATTATTATATTTATTTTATAAAACGCAGACATAAGAATAAACATAATAATCATTACTATTAATTATAAACATTATGATATAATATATGTCTAAAACATCATCGATTGGTCGTTAGGCTATAATCCAACATAAACGAGCATCAATCTCTTCATGCTGGCTTTCGCCCAAAAAACAAAGAGAAAAATAAAAAATGGGGAGATGTGGGGCGGGGAAACATTACTGCATACTACTGGTCGAGGAACAAGAATCTTAGGGTCCGTTTGGATACATTATTTTTATTTGCAAATAAGAAAATTCTCAAACAAAAACAAATTATCCAAACTATCCAAACACATTTTTATTTCAAAATTTAGAATTCAAATTTTCCCACTCAAATTCCTCTCACATAATTTTAAAAAATTTACCCTCCTCCAAAAAAACCTTTTTTATCAAAAAAAATACCTATTAAAATTTTTACATATTTTAATATAATTTTTTTCATTTGTAAATAAAAATGTCTCGTTTAAACGGACCCTAATATTAGAAAAATGGGGGAGAAAGCAAATGAAATAAATGATACAAAGAGATACCACGTACGAGATATGACGGGCAGACTGTCTTGCTCAGTCGTTTTGACACCTGTAACTTTATCCATCAAATTAACTTGTTTCTTGTGGTAGATTGGGTTGAGAGTTGGGGAGCGCCGGGATTTTCCACCTCCCCTTCACCTCGCTTCAAGTTGAAGCTAGCTTGCGCAAGTTAAACGGGAGAGAGGGTTATCGATCGATGATGCCAAGCATCCGCCAAACCCCCTGCAGCTCATGGAATTCATATGTTCCAAGGAATAATAATGCAGAATCCATTTCAGTTAGGACAACTGCAAGAACCACCACTCAAACTCTGCGCATAATCAGGATGTGTAACTCTGCAGCAGATAGCCAAGCCAAACGAAGTTCAACAGGCAGAATCAAGCGCCAAGTGCTCACTCGAGAAGGCAGAACCAAACTCAACCCAAAACCTGATCGAGAATTCTACGCCTACCCACGTTTCGTGACCCATGTCGATGATAATTTCATCTCAATATTGACCAATCTTTATAGGGAAAAGTTGAAGCCTGAGTGGGAGATTCTCGACCTTATGAGCTCCTGGGTAAGCCATTTGCCCCAAGAGGTCAAGTACAAGATGGTAGTAGGACATGGGCTCAATGCTCAAGAGCTTGCCAGAAACCCCAGGATGGATTATTTCTTCGTCAAGGACCTCAATCAGGATCAGGAGCTCCAATTCCGGAGTTGCAGTTTCGATGCAGTGTTGTGCACCGTCAGCGTCCAATATCTTCAGCACCCTGAGAAGGTCACTCTACCACTACTGCTAATTAATTTACTATGCATAAAGCTATCTGTTAATTCTTTAAATCCCAAGAGTTGATTAAGATCAAATTAAAAGTATATTTCCAGGTATTTGCCGAGGCACTTCGAGTGCTAAGGCCAGGAGGTGTCTTCATTGTTAGCTTCAGCAATAGACTATTCTATGAGAAGGCTATTAGTGCGTGGAGAGATGGGACTTCATACAGTCGAGTTCAATTGGTTGTGCAATATTTCCAGTGCGTGGAGGGATTCACGAAACCGGAAGTTATTCGCAAGTTACCAGCGGCTGCTAATTCTACGAGGGGGAAGGATTCACCCTTCAGTTGGATTATCAACTTAGTGGGGTTTTTCACATCTTCCGATCCTTTCTACGCAGTTTTAGCGCACAGAAATTTCATACCATTATATGAATAAACTTCAAATTTTAAGAAATTATAACCTCAACACTCTATGATTTTCGCAGTCGTTCGTTCTTTCTTTCATTATGATTATTAACTAGCTGGCAGTCGAGACTGAAAACGACTGTGTCAATACTCTACTCAATCATAGGACAGGATATACCAATAGCCTATGTTGCATGTTTCTGAGCACGAGCCGCTCTTCGTTCCGTAATCCAAAGAGAAAATGATATCTTTAGTACTCCACCTCTCAAAAAAATGCCAAACCCAGCAAGAGGGTGTTTTTTTTGGGTTCCCCGCTTATACGCTAGCATTTGAGATGGGCATTAAAACTAGATGCCAAAACCTTTAGCTGATACTGACAGTTCTTATTGAAGTAAAGTTTTTGTATGGATTGCCATTCTATATTGCACATATACATTCTGGATATAAAAGGTGTAAAACAAAAGTTATTTGGATAATGAAAATTGCAAAATGAAATGCCCAATCCATATGGAGAAACAGAAAGTTTGGTACTATATTTTCAAGTATTTGTGTAGCCAACCTGCTAAGACGAGGAGTTCATTGATAGTTTTCGTAATTACACTACTTATACACCGTCAAAAACCAAAGAGTAGCACGAACAGACACGTTACAAAAACTCAACTAGTAAAATATCTTGAAAGTGATCCTCATCCCAAACCATTCCAATATGAAAAATCACAGGATATACCTGATGCTTAGTGTTTTGTTTCCCTGCATTTGTATACAACATATAAACAGCCTATGAAGTCTATGAATCTCCGGATATACAGATCCATCTCTCAAAAGAACATGAATGTAGTGTGAAAAGCAGAAAACCTCAATAGGCACAATTATCCGGAAGAAAATTTTCGCTCCCTGTATAGTCAGCAAAAAATGCGCATGCCCTCTCTCTGCAACTGCATATAATCTTGTGAGCCACTCACTTTGCTGTAGGATAAACGTTCTGGGTGATGGTTATAATAAGAGAGAGTTTTTGTCCAATGATATGAGAGTAAGACCATAGTCAGGATAAGTCACAATAACTCAACAAATCTGGAAATGCTTGCATTTTCAGCATATCATTGAACCTCACAGAGCTTTCTAGCATTTTCAACAGCTTCGACATAGTAATACAATCGCCATAGAGTAACCTTGCTCTGACAGACAATCCCATTCGGATCTAATTAGTTCTATTGGACTCAAAATTGAAACTTATCTATAACAAAAGATATATCCTAAAGTTTACCTGCTCTTCTAAATCAACATGTATCTCCTCAGTGAATGGTCTACCATGTTGGATTATCTCCACTACACGGTCCAGGTTTCTTGGAGGTAAATTCTGGATCAGTTTTTGAAGCTTTTGCTTCTCTGTTAGGCTCATTAACCTGGCAATTAGAATTTAAATGCAGTATCAACACATGGAGTCATTAGTGCATATCATATGATCATGCCACATCATAAATCCCTAACCAATCCGGACAGAATTCACAAATCAATATCCATGCATGATCTGGAAATGAGATGCAACAACCAGAAATGAAAAGCAACCAAGAAATTTTTCCTAGATCCTATGATCAAAAGGAATCTTTGTCCACCCTCAACTAATTGCTACAGGAGCAAGAAAGTCTCATTCAGGTTCCCCTATTATTTATACTTCAGTAATTTTTTTTAAAAAAAAACCTCAGCTTTCCCTTTGATATTTAACCACTGAAGCTCACTTTTCTCTTCCAATTTTTACATCTCCCATCCTCCCAATTTTGCCTTCAAAAAGAAACAGGTTAATACAGAAACCTATTTGTTCCAACGAAGAGGAAAATGCAACCTGAGACAACATATGTCACCAACCTCACTGTATATGGAGATTTTGTTCTCAATTGAAAGAATTAAATTAAACTAACCAATGATTCTTTCCCAGCAAGACCAAGAGTCAGAACTTCCCCTCTACCCTCTCGACTCAGTTAGCAAAACACTTCATATAAAGATATACACTCAAAAAAACGATACCTGAAATTAGAAAGCACAAGATTGACAAAGTCTTCAAGTTTCCCCTTCATGTGTTCAATCTACAAAACAGCAATGCACAAGAATATAACACAGTATATCAGTCCCCCATTATAAAGTTGTAGTCCCAAAAAGTACAGTATTAATGCAAGCGTCTAACATAATAACATGGTACAGGTGAGGATAATTGTTGACATTCTCTCGCAAAAAGAATTCAGCAGGACAAAAACTAACATTTACCATTGCCAAAAGTTGAGCTGAGTGCTTCTTCACCATTTCCTCAACCTTTGAATTTTCATTGTCCAGAAGGAGCCGTAAATCATCATCCATCTAAATAGGAAGGTTGAGTCATCAATAAAGCAAAATGGCTCATGAAGCATGAAAGTGGAATACAGGCAATAATTCCAAAACTGCAAACATGTGGAATAATATGCCTGCTATGCTTAAGCAATAAAAATGCACAAACAACATAGGGAAAAAGAAAAGAAAGCGAAAAAAGGCAAAACTCATCCTTCAATCTCTATCTTCGTTTTGCTCCAAGAAATGACACTTTTATTGGCTTACTTCAGAAAATAGGTAATGACATACATACACTGCAGTAGCAAAGTAATGGACACTGATACAACTATCACCTATAATGGATCATTTGATTTTGCCAGTATGCTTCATCTTAATAAGAAAGTCGACAAGTGGGTAGAAGGCAGTGTGAAGGAAAATCAAGGCCAAAGGAAATAAAGAAAAAGAAAAAGAAAATTACAAATCGACTGCACCACCAAATCTGTTACTACAGGACGTTCCAGTAGAGGAAAGCTCACCAAAACAGAAGTCAACACTTTTTGCTTCTTTTGAGGATTATGCTCTTCATTAGCATCTTTTGAAGCATCAGGACACTTCAGAAGACTTTCTTTGTAACTGAGGATTGATTGTACCCGACAAATACCAAGAACAGCAGCTAAAACCTGCAATTAAACAAGATGTCCATCGTCTGACAGGCTCTGGATTGAGAAGAATACTAATGACTCTTTAACCACAAAACCAAGATACTGAAAAGTCTAGTTCAACAAATCAAAAACAGCTAACAGTTCCTTAGGAACAAAGTGGTTAATAATTCACTACATTCTATGATCACAACTTAGCAAAAGAATTAGTTGGCTAACAAAACATACCACTAAGCAAAAGAATGGAGATAACAGAATAATCCTACATATACTATTATCCGAATGGTCAAAGCACTAAGATATCCTGACCATGTATCTCGTACAGTAGATTGGGAAACAAGAAAATGATAGTATAATGCCAAAAGAACCATCAATGATACTTACTGAATCAACTTCTTTCGCAAAAGTAAAGAGGCTTTGGCGAACCAGTGACTTTAATCTTTCTTTTGCAAAGTCTGAAAGCTGAGATCCAACAGCATTAGAAAATAAGGGAACAGAGCTGCCAGTTTTATAATTCAGTTTCAAATCAGGGCCACTCAGCCTATTCTTTGTTGAACTGCTTCCTCTGGCAACCCCAAGTTCTTGTCCATCTAAGTCCAGTCTTTTGGGAGCGAAAGCAAGAGCATCTTCAACTTCAGTAAATAATTCTGCAACCTCACGGGAATAGAAACCAAAGTAATCCGGTCCTAATATGTTGTTTTCTGATTGAGTATCCATCCCCTTAGAAGTTTCTGACATACCAAACTGCATCAGAACATGACACAAATTGATAATTGCAATAGCAAAATTCCTTCAGAATGAAAAGGCAAAAACAAAAAAGGGGTAGCCCAGTGTATAGAATGCGTCAGAAAATGACATAAATCAATAACTGCAATAGTAAAATTTCATCAGAATGAGAAAATTTATTATAAAAAAAAAACACGTGCATAAAAGCTCCTGCATGAAAAAAGAAAATGAAAAAAAAAAAGTTTTGTGTATAAAATAAATGCTAGACAAGTCTATGAACAAGTTCTCTTGCATGCCTCAATCTGTAAACGAAAAAGGACCATTGCTTTTGGAACACAATCCCTAAGATTATGCAAACAGGTTAAAACTGGCACAAAGAAATGCTAATTATGAGCAGATCCTTTATCCCAAACACAGAGGCATCTCATGATCTTCATCCAATCATCCAATTACTTTAGCCGAAAATTCTAAAACTAAATTACATGATTGCTATTGAACCTTCAAATATCTTATATCCATAATTCCATATGCAACTGAGAAGTTGAATACCGCCCTACCAAAAAAGTCAGGAATTTGCTACAGAAATGGAATTAGAGTATCCAACAAAGCTTCGTCAAAATGAAAGCCATAACGCATATAATGACAAGAACCAAAACCCCCATTTAAAGCCAATCAAACGGAGAGCGGAAAAAACTTGAAAAACTAATACTAGTACAGAAACAATCAAATGATTATCTAATTAGACATTTATTCTGTACAGTACATACGCGTAGTATAGCATAGATTAGGGTTTAATTCTTGGGCTATCTCAGCCGATTTTCACATCGTTGCTTGTGAATACAGAATCGGGTAACGTACCTGGACCATGAATACGATGAACGCTCATAAATGGAATCTCCTTCCCTCCTCCTCCTCCTGCTGTCCTTGTAACGAAAGAATTATCCTACAAATAAATAACAGCAGTAATATTGATAATGATGACAGGAAAAATACGGAATCGGAAAGCGGGAAGCGGGAAATATGAAACGGCGTGAGTGGGAGAGAATATTGGTAGGGGCTAAGCACGAACCTAGATGATAACTGATAAGAGGGAGAGGCAACCTACGAGTCTATGACTAAGACAGATCCAATCCAACCCCACCACCCTAACACGTATTTAATATTTAATAGATATATTTATTACAAATTTTTTTATCAAAATTAAATTAAATTTATATAATATAAAAAATAAATAAATTTAATCAAATAAATTAACTTGCAAGTTAATTTGTTTAAAATCATTTTATAAAATTAAAATTTATTATATAAAATATAACTTTAAATATTTTTTATATTTTAATTTTTTATAATTATATAAATATTTTTATTATTATATTACTTATCAAATAAATAAATAATTAACATTTTATAAATTTCACATTATATAATATAAGTACTTTTATATCAATTTTGTATCGTATTATGCTATCTACAAAATTTAATAAGTAATGAATTAGAGTTCATTTATTAATAATTTTTTTTCTTTCATTTTGAATTTATTTCAAGAATTATTTTAGTAACGTTAATAGATGCATTTGCGATCTGGAAATAATTTACCATTAATGTACGTGAAAGCTTTTTTTGGATTTGTCTAAAAATTTTAAAATTTATTTATTTCCTTTATGAGTGACTTGTTTTTTTTATCACATGTCATTACAATAGTTGTATGGTGTGCCCATTCTCTTAGCATATAAATTAACTACGATAACCGTAGTTAAAGAGTATAAACACAAACACGAATATTCAGGCATGTAAAAATGACTCACGCAGTGGTTATGGAGAGATTAAGCGAGGAAACCAAATGAAAACTCGTTATTATACCAATTTAATGTGTTTCTACACCCGTGTAACTACTTCCATATATTTACACATAATTATTTATTTTTATCGCGTCATTTACTTTTTATTGATATATATTGACTAAAAGTATTAATTTTTTGGATAGTAAATTTTTTTTTTTTTTTAAAGTTGTATGAGGAGATTTAGGCCTTTTTACATTGTTAATGCCTCATCAATAAAAAGGTCTTGGTAAAACCAAGAGAATTAATTAATGAAAGGCCTTAATCAATAGCAATTATAGAAAAAACAAACTACTTAAATAAATAACTAACTACAGTTATTCGACATTAGCCCTTTGTACATTTTTATTATCTCATAAATAAAAAAAGCTTGCTCCCTTCCCCACCCCCCCTTTAGATAAAGGATGGGCTTAATCACTAGAAATTATAGGCAACAAGTAACTCACAAAAGACTCTTCCACATTTTTAGAGTCTAAAAAAAAAAAACTAATTTATAAAAAAAAAAAAAAAAAAACGAAAGAGAGAAAGGATTAGTAATTATAGAAAACAATTTTTTAAAAATAAATAATGTCAATCTTTTTGAGAATAAAATGCGTTTTTTAAAAGTTGGGAGGGGTAAAGTGGACCGCTACTGAACGACCGCCCCTATAGCTCAGTGGTAGAGCGTCAGTCTTGTAAACTGAAGGTCTGTAGTTCGATCCTGCATGGGGGCAAAATACTTTTATGCCCTTTCGAAGCCTCCCTTCCGGGTCTATTTTCCCATTGATCTTAAACCCTCATAATTTCACCATAAACCCTAATTGTTGGGTAGAAAATTTCTGCAAATTCACTGATTTGAAATCCTCACTTATTTGTTTTCCCCCATTTTTGGGTTGGAAATCAGGTAAATATCACATCCTAATGGGTTCATCTATTGTGCACAAACTTCTCAGAACCCAGTCTCACTCAAACGCCGTAAGAATCATCCCTTTCCTTAATAAATCACTTATCAGTCCACCACCATTACCATTGACGTCAGCGCCTGGAGAAAGTTCTTCGTCCTCTACCCATTTCCCGGTGTCCCAGACGACAGGTTTTCAAATCCCTTCATGGGCTGTACCTGAAAATGGGGATCGAACTTCAATCCATTGTCATTCTTCAAACTACTTTCCCAGTTTTTCAATTGGATTTTTTCTAAATCCAAATCCCTCTATTAGTTTGGTGAAAACTGATATAGACGGCGGTGTTTCGGATGATTCGCTGACGATTTGGGCGGACAGTGTTAAAAAGAAGAGGAAAAGGAAGATGAACAAGCACAAGTTAAGGAAGCTAAGGAAGAGAAACAGTAAAAAATCGTAGTTTTATCATCCTTCAACGTGTTCGTGGTGAGCAATTGTTGTCTTTTTTCTAGAAAATTTTCACCTTGTCCCCTTAATATTGGTTTCATTTTGGCTGAGGTCTTGCTATCTATCGTTCCCTTTATAGTTCACGAGAATTATGTGGTTAATTGGGAATAAGTAATGCTTATTATCCAACTTTTTCCCGTCAATGAAAACTATGCGTTTTGCTTTGTGTTCATAATATATCCTCGATAACATGTTGACTTTGAGGAAATTCTCTTATTGCCTACGATTTTCAATCTCACGGGAGCCTCATTTTTACTTTTCTTTGGTGGTATTGAATCTGTTTACCTCCTTTTTCTCTACTCAGTTTGAATGATGCCCGCTGCTCTCGTAATGATGGCGCTCTGAAACTCTGTGAGCTTGGTTTTTGAATCCTGGAACTTGTCATATCCTATTTGCAGTGTAAATTGTTGTTTTACTTTTACACTTGTATTCACAAATTTGGTTCAAGTTGGTGAATGCTGAAGAACATGATTATTTGTCAGGAAGATTGACTATTTACTGGTTTGACTACAGTTTAAGGTATTCACTCAGTACTAAGAAACTGCTAATCAATGCTTATGGTTAAAGTTGAAGTATGTAAACATTTTGAGGGCAAGAAATAATAAAAGTTACTAAAACTATGTCATTAGATGTTATTGGTTTCCCGTCTTCAAGGTATTCTGGAACCAGCTCAACCTTAATACGGTGGGTGCAATTATTGTAGATTTAGGAATCTGTTTGTGTTGCTTGGGGTTTGGGGAGTGTGATGATTATATAGTTGCCAACTTCCTGCTTGCTGCATTATGCTGGGACTTTTAGTGTAATTAGCAAAGTGCTTGTATTTACATTCTTTGGGATCATTGATAAAGGTTTTCTAAACTGCTGTGGTTGATACACCCAAAATGTTCGAAGACAAAGCTAGGATGGACAAGTGAAGTTTGTTATTAGTGAAACAGGGGAGGGACAACACTTCTGGCCATTAATTTTCGCCATTGCTTCAAAACATATAGTCTTCAACATGGAGAGTTTGGGTATCAAGTTTTAGAAGGCTTTTGGTGATTACCCCTATGGAATTTGGGAATAAGAGCACTGTGGTAGTTTGCCCATGACATGAACTGGGTAGATCATTTAAGCCCAGTACTTCCTAGGATTTGCTATTGCATGCAAGTATTATTGCCTTATTTTAATGAATTTTTAATCCTAGACTATCATGGAATGTGGTGGATTACTGGTATCCTGTTTCTTTTAGTTCTCTCTTGTTAGTTTGTGATATATCATCATTTGTTTCCTCAGATGATCCATCTTTCTTTTGCTTATGGGCTATGATATGTCCTTCATTCACAAATAAATCTTCTTGTCATACACCTATCAGTTGGCTTTCCACTTGCAAATCTTGCACCCAGTATTTTCTGAGATTAAATTTATGTAATGCTTAACCCATGTGATTATTTTCTCTTCATTTTTTTATGCGTCTACTTTTAGTGATATGGAGGATGTCTGCAACTATTAAACCCAGTGATCTTTTGCCATACCTTGTGGGTCCTGGTAATTTTTTTTGATGGATAGTAAGCCTGAATGACTAAACATTACTACTAACAGTGAGAATGAATGAACAATGTTTCAGTTGATTCATAGGAATGTACGAGGATATTCAGAGAATTGACTTCATGGTTAAGTTAAAGCTCGATGATGCCTTTTGTTTATTTTTCAGATTGTTGGAAAAAATTGTCATAGCTGAATATCGGTTTTTGCTGGTTAGTATTTATTTTGCCTTTTTACTTTTTTTTTTTTAAATGGCTAGATGATTAAGAGTTAACACAATTTGTCGGGTCTACATCCTACCTATTCAAAGACGTAGGCCCACTTATCATTTCCCTGTTTAAAAGCAAATTGACATTGGCTTTTGCTGTGTAAATCCCAAATTTCAGTCAACATTTACCACGCTGAGGAAATGATTTCCAGCCATAACCAGTCTGCCCCATTTTCCTAATTTTGCGGGGTTGCTTGCTTCTCAGGGCTTTTCCCATCTCAGTTGGGGCCATTAACTTATCTCGATCACTGGGTGGGCACGTGTACTTTTGATGTTGGTGTTACCCGGCGCTTTTGGGGGGTAGGAGACAATCCTTCTTGGCATTAATGTTTACTGTTTTTGACAGGGGGGAAAAATTCCCTTTGCCTGGGTACCAAAGCTTGAATTGTAGGGACTGACTCATATTGTCATCAACCAAAGAGTACATGTATGCCTCCTTGTGTTAATGTTGCCTGTTAACGTTTGCAGAGGGGAAAATTCCCTTTGCCTGTTAACGTTTGCATCTTGCTGTGTCATGCGCCTGTGAGTAGAGTAACAAAGTTTTGGACGTTAATTATCTATCTTAAGCTATGGACGATTTTATTCCTTCCCAAGTTTTGTGATCTGTGAATGGCATATAAGGACACAATGAGGTTTGTTATATGTGGATGTCATGTGGTAAGGCAATTAATTGGGTTGGGGCAATGACACAGTAGACGCACAGAAAAGAAGTTTGAAAACGAAGTGACACGGTACAGGCCACACATGGTCGACATTCTTCCTATGATTCTTACCGACTGTATTGTAAGTTTGTGTGGTGTGTATTTCGGGGTTCTGGGTTCTCAACGCAGACGTAGGGGAATCAGCCAAAAGGTGCGAAAGTTTAGCAGGAATCTCCAACGTCTCCACCTGCAGACATATCCCATCGCTAAAAATGTCAGGAAGGTTGGAGGATTTTAAGGGTAATCGTACTTCGACACACTATGGGGGACCCTTTCAATTGTCATCTTTTGGGACCCAACCCATTGAATTAAGCCCATGCTGTCGATCCCAATTGCATTATTCAAACTTATTAGTTAGCATGGCAGTACCCTGCTATTGTCTCTTGGCCTCTTCCTAAGCCGCACATGATTGATAAATCGATGATGCCTCTTTTTATTTTAATTTCTTTGTTTCCTGGTAACAAAATGGATGGGGTGCTAATCTTTGTACCGTTGCTAGATTGTGAGGACTCCCCCCTTCATTGTTAGGCTCCGGGGTCTGGGTCATGGGGGTCCCCTCTCGTGGGTTCAACTTTAGAGACTCCATCATCATTGTATATACAAGGGACAAGGATATATTGAAGCAAAGAAAAAGAAAAAAAAAACTATTGCAGAAAACATATACAGCTTGAAACAAAGACTAGTGGAGAATGTATTCTTGAAAAGAGAATTTCGACACATACTGTAGTATATAGCTTAGGATTATTAGGAAAGCAGCATTTTGATGGTTGATGGGTGGGAGAGTATATAAGCGTGGCGTCCGGGGGGGGGGGGCGCACTGGGGATGATGAAGATTGCATATTTATATACAATCCTAAAGTTCTTGATACTAGTGTATTATGCTTTTGCTTTTGCTTAGCTTTATTCTCAATTTGAATTCAGTGAAACGCGTTGGCACCCTCTTATCTTCATTAGAAACTTAGAACTGCTGGTTTAACTTACCGCTTTTTGATGGTCGTGCTGCAGCCTGATCATTTCCCACTCCCGTATGAAAAACATTTTACTTGAAGTAGCATCATCTCTCATTCATCAATTTTCTGGCAAGCATTATGGAGTGGAGAATTATTAGGCAAAAAGGAAAAAAAAATGCGAACATCAATATTCTGGCGAGCATATATAGAGTGGAGAATTATTAGGAGAAAAAAAAAAGGGAACAGGGAAAAAGGAGAAGGGCGCGGTTGGAGAATCTTGAAAGTAACTGAAACTGCACAAATTCTTGAATGCAACAATAGTTTCTTGGATCAGGAACAGTGTGGTCTGCCCAAGGTTCCACATTACCATAATAATAGTCAGGCGACGTTGCTCCCAAGTAGATAAAAGAAAAAAGGGTCGAGTTAAGAAGACGCATGTTGCATGAGTTGGAGGCAAATTAGAGAATTGAATAGCTGTCCTGGCCAAAATCTTGAAATTGGAAACGAGGAGAAAAAAATGGAGATCACCTCCAAATCCAAGACGTGGTAACTAATAGTACTACCAATTACGGAAATCTCATCATTTGTTTGAACATGATCGCAGCGGGCCCTTTGGGATCTTAGCAAACAAGGCAGCACTGACTGGCACCGGCACCGGCACCGGCACCGCTAATTTAAAGGTTTCTCAACTTTAAAAAGAAGATGCGTGCTATCAATTTTTAATTATAGACTTGGACATGGTCTTCTGCTGGTCGGACAGAAGTTGGCTACCTCTTCCACAGTACAATTTAATTTTTTTTATGATGCATTTACAAATAAATTATTTTATGCAACCTGCCATGAATATTATATTGAATTTGGATCTAAAATATAAAATTCAAAAGTCTAAACCCGTAAACGATAATAATAATGGTGTTAGGAATGACATAAATTTTAAAAACTTGTCATTCTTTAGGAGACGCGGCGCTAAGGGTCTGTTTAAACAGTCAATTTTTATTTGTAAATAAATAAATTTTTAAACAAAATAAATTATCCAAACACATATTTATTTTAAAATTTAAATTTTAAATTTTCTCATTCAAATTCTTCTCAAGTAATTTTTTAAAAAAAATTTCCTTATTTTTCCTTTCAAAATATTTTTTTTAATTAAAAAATACACACCAAAATTTTTACACATTTCGATACGATTTTTTCAAATACATCACACTCCAAACAAACTCTAAGATTTTGGCCGCTAAAATGTAGTAAACTGGAGGAGAGAAAAGACTAAGGAAAAAGTAAGAAAAAGAGATGTTGAGAGCTTTCCTTTCGGAGGACATTGATCCCCGAAACAAAGTTGTAGAAGCATAGCAAATAAAACCAAAAACACAGGTACAATATTCGTATGTGTATGAAGATTATCCAGCGTGGTGATTAAAGTTTAAAGTACCCCACCATTCCATTGATGGCGCGCCCACCAACTTTTCCCAAAACGTTTTGGAAAGCAAAGCATCGGCACAGAATAAGCACCTTTGTCTCGTGCTCCTTAGGCCCTCCGCTCCCTCCCTCCCTCCAGCCATCCATAACAGTGAAAAAACATTCATCCACGTTCCGCACCATAGGAGCTTTAAAAAGAAGGAAAATTAAACCAACCAGCCTCCAATATAAAATATAGTCACGTCTACGTTCAATTCTCCAAGCTTCTTTTCTTTCTTTCTTTCTTTCTTTCTTTCTTTTATTATTGTATTTATTAATTATAAATACTCCAATACTCCAAAACACGCGCACACAATTATACGGGAGCTCCATGCGTGATGATTCCAACCAACCCCATGCCATTAATACGAACAACTAGCAGCCAATAAAATTCTCAGCCCCTGTTTCTAATCCTCGAATCAACCCCTCTCCCCCATGGCTTTTTCTGGACAAGAATTTCTGGAAAAATCTTACCGAAGATGAAAAACTCTACACAAAAGAACTCGCTTTAGCCAAAAAGTGAAAAGTGGTAAAAAAAAAAAAAGGAAAAATAAATAAAGGAATGTCGGATCTGATTTCTTACAGTTTCCAATCCCATGGAAGCAACATAACAGAGCGAGAAGTAAAAGTTAGTTTTGTATAGTGAATGCACATATACCAATCAACAACAAGATTAGGTTTACAAGAAGAAGAAGAAGAAGTAAGGAAGCATTTTGGTATTTAGTACAAAAAAGAAAGTGGGTCATTTTATTTGTCTGTCAAAGTGTCAAATGTGAGCTGAAGCCCCAGAGCTGGTCCTATTCGTACAAATCCCCTCTGAGATCCACAGATTGACCGCTAATAATTATAATTATTATAATTAAATTAAAGTTTGTTGTTTAAGTGGGTCGTCGTGAGTAACCCATCCGTTCAGAGTTCCTCCCTATCCATTTTTTCTCTTTAATCTCTGAGAAAAGGACTCCGTCACCACCGCCACCACCAACAACGCCGCCGCCGCCGCAGCCAACTTATTCTTCTTCTGCTAGCTAATTATTCGCACTGCTTATTATATAAACTGCAGTATAAGTGAGAGAGTGTGTGAGAGTATACAACCATCGTTTCCATATGGGTGGGGTGACATCATCAATGGCGGCGAAGTTCGCCTTTTTCCCCCCCAACCCACCGTCCTACAAGCTGCTCACCGACGACGTCACTGGTCTGCTTCTGCTCAGCCCCTTTCCCCACCGCGAGAACGTGGAAGTTCTCAGGCTCCCAACCCGCAAAGGGACTGAGATTGTGGCTATCTACGTAAGGCATCCCATGGCCAACACTACCCTTCTCTACTCCCACGGCAACGCCGCCGATCTGGGCCAGATGTATGAGCTCTTTATTGAATTGAGCATCCACTTGCGTGTCAATCTCTTGGGGTACTGTACTACTCTCTACCTTTCTTCTCTCTGCCATCCATTCCCTTGTACTACTACTAGTCTACAGTACAAGTATTCAGCAGGAATCTTGTTTTCAAATTGGCTTCTTCTTCTCGGTGAATTAAATTAAATGAATTTCCAAGAGTGATTTTTTTTTTATGGGTCTCGGAAATTTCCCTGAAATATAACAACTTTATACTTTTTTTTCTGACGCTAGTTTGCTTGGATTGTTCCGAAGCTTCAGTGATTATTTGGTTCAGAGCCTCCCTTTTTGTGATCGGTGTTGGAATTCCTTCCATTTATATGTTTTTCTTTAGTTATCTTAACCGTTTGGCCTGGTTTTGGAGCAAAGGTTATATTTTCTTGCTGATACTAACCCGGTTGAACCGTCTGAGCTTCTTTTTTTTAACAATCTTATCATATTGGTAAAGGTACCTGTGGTCTGAATTATTGGCTATTCAAAATGGATTAGTTTCATCCGATCCAGCTTTTTGGGGAAGAAGGGATTGAATGATATAACTTGGATTTTCTCAGAAAAATAATCTAATCCTATTCAGCTTCACTATGACTCTTTGGATAATTTTTGTTTTTTTGGTTGATCATGGTTGAGCAATGACATTCTGAGATCGAAGTTTGCCGTATGTAAAGATACTGAAATATGATATGATAACCACCAAAAGTATTATGCTACATTACCTTCATATTTCACCTCACCCTTTTTTTCCATTATTTTCTGTTTAGATCAGTATGAAAGTTTTTATCCAGTCTGTCTGATTCTACATGCAATGCTAGAGTCTTCATATTGGATGCTGTGCTTTGATAATCTGTGTTCTGCAATTTGTGTGACTCGTGTAATGATTTAAAAAATGAACCTGTGAAATGTTCTTTTTCCTTCTTGGGACGAATTGTCTCCAGAGGCATGGAAACTGTGAATCTATGTCTTCCCTGCTGAGATTTAGTTCGTTTTATTTTAGATTTTTTTTACGGACATGAAAATTATTATTATGCTGCACAGATATCATATCACATAATCCATATGAAAGTTCTACAATCATGATTTACACATGAATGGATGAAATAATGAGAATTTAGTTAAACCAAAATGAAATTAACTAATTACTTAGAAAAGTTCATTCATGACTCCTGTGGTAAAGGCATGGAGCTAAAAACATATTTATTCTTCCCATTAGTGTTTTTAATACTTGCAGTTGTATAACATACATTAAGCATGTCTCTTGTTTAAGGGAACAAACCTTTTACTTGCACTGCCATGACTTAATATATTTCTAAACCAGCATATATGAAGCTGGCACTCTGCTGAATTTGATACTTTTTTGATGTGGCTTTAATTCCATGTAGGTACGACTATTCTGGTTATGGCCAGTCATCCGGGAAGGTATGCATCAATTCTAAATAATGATTATTATTGTCTTCATTGATCACAATTTCAAAAGTATCATAAACAACGGTTGTCTACGCAACACTCAAAGTAATTAATCTCTGGTTTACATCTATCTATTTGCAGCCAAGTGAACAGAATACTTATGCAGATATTGAAGCTGCATACAAGTGTCTTGAGGAGAGCTATGGCACTAAGCAGGAAGATGTGATCCTATATGGTCAGTCTGTTGGAAGTGGCCCTACTTTGGATCTTGCAGCTCGTTTGCCTCGATTAAGAGCTGTTGTCCTTCATAGTCCCATTCTATCGGGCCTAAGAGTGATGTATCCTGTGAAACGTTCATATTGGTTTGACATCTACAAGGTAATGCACTCATCTATTTATTGAGTAGAACCAATAGTTCTGTGCATTTCGTAATAAGCTTACCTATTATGTTTTTATTATTGTGCAGAATATTGATAAAATTCCACTAGTCAGTTGTCCGGTACTTATCATTCATGTAAGTATGGCATTATTTGTATTTTTTTATTCACATAAGCAAAATCAATACTGATTTATGAATTTTAAGTGAGAGATGATGCAATTCAGTGCTTCTTTTTTTTGTGGTTTTCCTTTTCTTTTCAAAATTTATTAGGATAGGAAGAAGAACTAACTATATAGAACGCTTTGCCGGTGCTTTTTAAAGCTGATCCTCAAGCAGCTTTATACCATTTTAAATGTTCCTGTGCTGTTTAGTGTCAGAAAGGTTAATACTAGACGGTTGAAAAATCTGATATGGTTCTCCTATGATTATTAGCTCATTACCGACACTTTTATCTGCATCCTTAACCTTACAATCTGTCTGCATAGTTGCTTTTCACTTAGGACTGAGTTTGACAACATCTGCAATCTTCTTCTTAGCTGAAATTTCAGAATCATGAAATAAGTAGAATGGACCATGAAAGGGAAATATGTTGAATTGGCAAAGATAGGGTCATACTACATTTATTCGGAGGTCTTGAGAAGCAAGCAAGCCAGCCAGCCATCCCTACCCTGCAAATTTTAGTATTGTACCTTCCCCAGCTAAAGATTTTGAAAACATACACATTAAATGCTTTTAAGGTGGTGGTTGTGCCCGACAAAATGGCAGGAAAGTTGTTCGTTAATTTTGCATTCCTACTCTACTGGGTGGAAGTTTTCTAGTTTTGCCAAGACAATCTTTTGCTAATTTTTGTGGATTTGGTTTGTCTTTAAAATATGTTGTAATGCATTGATGTGCAGGGAACTGCAGATGAAGTGGTTGATTTTTCACATGGCAAGCAGCTATGGGAGCTGTGTAAGGAGAAGTACGAACCTTTGTGGATTAAAGGAGGGAACCACTGTGATTTAGAGCTCTATCCAGAATATATTAGACATCTGAAAAAATTCGTTGCAACAGTAGAGCGATCCCCATCGCAGAGGATCAGTTCTAGGAAAAGCACAGACCAGTTTGAACCATCTAGGAAAAGTACGGATATGTTTGAGTCTGCGAGGAAGAGCACTGATAGGAGAGAAAAACCAAGGCACAGTACCGACAGGGCACCGGACAAATTGAAAAATCAGTCGAATAATACTGACAAAATGAGGATCTCCTTTGATCAAATGGAAAGGTCTCGGAGAAGTGTGGACTGCATTGAGAAGTCCCGGAAAAGTATTGATCATCAGCTTGAAAGAGGTCGGAAGAGCGTTGATAGGTTAGATAGAATACGAACAGGTTAAACTTTCCTTTGTTTCTTTCTTGAGGAACAAATGTAAATCTATGTATTGTTTGATGGTGTGGGGGCAAAGCAAAATTAAAATGGTTTTTCTCTTCGTTTTCTCTTTTTTTTTTTTAATCCAAATTTTTGTGCCCTGTTGTTTGTTTGTGGGTACCATTCCTGAATAATTATGTGTGTGAATCTGATATTGTAATAAGGTTCTTTTCCATTAGCTTCTCTCATCTTTCTTAACTTCTCTTCCGCTGGAAATAGCATACTAGAACAACCTAAACCTTTACTTATCCTAAGATTAGAGTATATAAAATGATGTAAAAGATAAACAGGAAGAACCCTAAAAAGGGGGTGGCGTTGACATGAACTTCATGCATTCATAAACGTTCGGGCAGAGCCTTCAAGGAGGGGGAACTTGGGCGTGCGCTCGCTATACTCAACAATGGCTGATGGTGGGTAGTGGCCACTACAAATCTCATGCACTGTGGCAAAAAGGGGGAATGATTCTAACCATCCACGGTGCCTTAACACTTCATAAACCTCCTTTGCTGTTGAGACACCCTTCAAATTTTACCAAAACTCAAGGTTAGCAACAAAGAAAAACTGAAAGGATAAAAAAAATTCTCTGCATCTGAGATTTCCATTCTGAGTTGATTGAATGGCAGGATAGTTCTTGAATATCTCTATTCACCTGCAATTTCTGACCCTGCAACATCTCTGCTTCAAGCTCATCAAAGGATCTGTGTTGTGAAGAGAGTTAGCAAACTGCTTTCATTAAACATATTTATCTGTTTTATGCATTATGAAATCTAGTCAACCAACCTTTTCCCACCATTTCTAGCAAAAGCCTCAGCACATTTTCTGTTCCTTCCGCCTACTGCAAGCCAATGTAAACACTCTCATTTGCTGTAACTAATGCAGGTAAACTACTAGTGAAAATATAAATTAGACGAGCAGAGAAGAAGGCCATCAGCCTGCTTACAGCAAGTTGTTATGAGATCTGCCACTCCACAGCTTTCAAAGAAAGTGCTGTCTTTCACAGAAGGGAATAATAGCTTGGAGAAGGCCTTCATTTCTCTCAAACCTATTCTCATTATTGCAGCCTGTAAAACGTTAACATACGCTTTATTAGTTGCCAAAAATTAGATGGATAACTACACATTAAGTATAATCTGGAAAAACAAAAAAAAAATCATCTGCCATTTTACCTTTGTATTGTTGCCCATCTCCAAACCATCCACGAACCCTGTCTCAATCAGTAATTTGTCCATTGCTTGTGAGGGAACTTTTGAAAATCAGAAATTAACAACTAATGAGGAAAACAAACCTGCTGCTATCGCAACTACATTTTTAAGGGTTCCACACAGTTCAACACCTTCAACATCTTGGACCTGTTTTTCATTTGCAACAAGATGAAAAGGTCAAAGATAGCTAGAGACAGATATTCATACATGATGTGATTATTGCTTGGGTTTTGTCCCATTGCAGTCAATGTTGTGGTATGTGTATAAACAAATCAATCATATGAAACATCCAGATGGATACATCAATTGAATGTAAGAAAGAATTGGAAGTCACACGTAAAGAAACCATTTCGTGACTTACAGCTGAGACCATAAAGTAAGGATGGTTGAATATCTGAACCCATCTCTCTGCAATCTCTATGTTTCCTCTGTATCCAACTGTTGCTTCACTGAACTTCTCTACTGCAATCTGGTTTTATAACCACAGGTAAATTGTATACCAAATTGATGGACGAATTGACAGTACTGGGAAGTGACTAGTCAGGTTAAAGGAACTAAGTTTGATGAATATTTAACCTCGTTAGCTATGTTAGCCCCCATAAGTACACAACAGTTGATCTGAAGCTGTTGGGAAATGAGGGTGGAGATCATGCAGGGACCTTCCTTCTTGACCTCCATTCCTTTTATTAATGAAATTGCTTCAGCATCCTTTCTAATCTTACCAATTAGCCTTTTGCATATGCCCTCCACGAACTGATGGGGAGTAACAAAAACTAACATGGTGGCATCCCTAACTGCAAGATTACCGCCAGAATGAATAGGGTATCTGAAATTATAACACATAACTACTAATTCTTTACAGGTGCTAGCCGTAAAATTGACTGCTCAAACAAAGATTACACTAGTTAAAAAAACAAAGACCTGCATGTTCAAGATCAGGATCAGCCACAACATTTTTGCCTAGCTTTATCCCTGGAAGATATTTAACATTTTCCTGAAAAAAAGAAAAAGAAAAAAGTAGCAGCATGCATGTAAGTTGGCTCAACGAAAGAGAGAACGTATCACAAATTCCCATACCATAATAGGAACAGAAGGGGTGAAGGGGAGTAGAGGGCAATATTACATTGGTTTGGTTGATGACCTGGGAGAGTTTTTCTCCGCTGGGCAATGTCTCTTCGAACACCCACATCCTCACTTCATCTAAATCAGAATTCCAAATTCCAAAAAAAAACATAATGGACAAATCAAGACAACAGAAAGGAGACGTAGAAGCCGAGGTGAAAGAAATGAGATAGCTAATTAGACTGATTGTAAAAACGAAGAATATAAACCAACATTTGCATGCCATAGAAATTTATAATTAGAAAGGATGCCAAAGAAGAAAAGGGCCGGGAGAGAACCGTGAAAAGAAGGAAGTTTGAGGGCGTTGGAGGCAATGAGTTTGGCGGCAACACTACCCCAATTGCCACTGCCAACAACCGTAACTCTGGATTTGTTGGGCCCCATTACATCAGCATTGTCAACGACTGCGACTACTTCCCTTTCTCCGTCGGTCTCCGGCTGCTGGGCGTCCAAAGAAGGAGCCATATGGGGTGCAGGTGATTATGATATAAAACAAAAGAAGAAGAAGAAAGAGGGATAGAGAAGAAATCAGGAGAAACGAGGTGGAAGAGAAAGAAGAAAGAAAGGAGGGATGGGGGAGGCAGTATAGCGGAGTGATGGAGGAGAGGAAGGGAAGGAATAAATGGGAAGGTAGAGAACTAGAGATTCATTTTGGCGGAGAAGCCACACATGCATCGTTAGAATCAAGGTACGTCCTGTTCAATCTGGCGATCCCCTCTATGCTCTCTCTCGCTCTATGTCCCTCCTTTCTGTACCCCACAACATCTAAGGCTCCGTTTGGGCAACCATTCTTAAATACAAAAAGTTAATTTTTTTAAATTACAAAATTAACATTCAAACAATTTTTTATTTCAAAATTTAAAATTTAAATTTCTTTCAAAATTATTCTTACATTATTTCAAAAAAATAAAATTCCCTCCAATCTACTTTTTCATATCACTTTTTCTTATAAAAAATTTTTACCAAAACTTCCACATATTCCATTATAAAATTCTTAAATACAACACAATCCAAACATAGCCTAAGCATCTTGTGCCAGAAGTAAGCTGCTACTACTACTATTTATTTATCATTCCTCGGTCACGCAAAATAAATAATTTATTCTTAAACTTTTTATTTGTTTTAAATAAAATGCTTATGATTCTAAATAAATTTTTTAAATTATTCTTTTTAATGATGACTATTTATAATTTATCATTAGAAAATAAAAAAAATTACATTTAATATACCGTTTGCAAATTAAAAAAAAATCATAATTAAAAGTGACCCGGATAAAATAATTTTCACAATACAAATAATTATAACTAATTATGACTAAAATCTTCTACTAATAACTACATATATACTTAGTATTTCTTTTTGAAGATAATCCTATCTTATTATATTATAACAGTATGCCTATTATAAGAGTATGTGTCTTACACAATGTGGGATGAAACTCTCATGTGAACCAAGAGGTTGGGAAGAGAGAGATTGGAGAAAACATATATTGAGATAGACATGGAGTGAAAAAACTAATTATTTAATTTAAAAAATAAATTTTTCATATGAAAATAAAGATGTATTGAGCGTTAGAATTCAAAATTTTTGAATATAAAAGATTAAAAATCAGAATATTCAAAAAATTATCAAAATATAGAAAATTCATATAAATTTTTTTGAATTTTTTTAATATTATTTAACATTAAATTTCACAAAATCAGACCAGCCAAGGGTTCGCGCGCGGTACGGACGACAGGGTTGGCCATCTACAACCTCGGCCACGGTTAGTAGTATTCATGGAGTACTTTGAATGCATTCTTTGCTACTGAAGAGTCGATCCATCTCCCCGGATCTTTGAGATATACTTGCAAATTTGTGACATAATTAATTTTTAGGAGTCTACCCTCAAGTACCATATGAGATAAGACTCTTATGTCCATTAAAAGGTTGAAAAGACGAAGAAAAAAAGAGACAAATGATGGAGTGAAAAAAAGAGAGAGACATTTTGTTTCTTGATTGCGTTTCTTTGTGAATCAAAACAAACTATTCCAGCGAAGCTAAACTATTTATTCACGATCTGAACGAAAATGTTCATTGGTGGCCGGTGTTCGACGGCATTGGTACGGCACTGGATGAAGCAGACTTAAGGGAAGGCCCGTTATCTTCCACGGAAGAAGAAGCGACGGTTGTATAAGTTAAGAGGAAAGGCTAGTTTTGAGGCCCAAAAGAAGTAATGGATTTATTAGCATGAGTTTGGACTGAGCTTGTTTACAGTTTCCGAGGAATGGATATTCATATTACCAGCAGTACATTTGCTGCTGCTAAATTAAACTGACTGAAATAATTAGTACTGTAAGTCTGGATGGCACATGCCTCAGGCTGAATCCTAGAAGACCTTTGAAGCATTGTCGCGGATGAAAATTAAAAACAGTGTGTTTTAAAGCAGATATTGGTATCCCTAATCCCAAGGATTAATTACATCTTAATTAATCTACAAAAGTAGCCAATCTAACCAATTTTAAAACTCAACTTTACTTTCCTTTTCCAACATGCAAGTAAACCAAAGTCCAAATTTCGCCGCTCATGCCGCTCCCTCATCACGTAATGTTTGCTGCGGCCAACACCCCACATGACCATTGCATTTCTGTAATGCACTCAAGTACGATGTCTGAGTTGGAATATGTTATTATTAAAGCAATAGGCTATAGCATTGGGATGGATGATCCTCGTAAAACATAGGATCATAAACAACACAGATCTAGGGATTGCCATGTGCGCCAGCAAACAGCCTTTGCGGCTTCCAATGTTTGACAACTGACAATCGAATCTCATCCCACCCGACATATATATCATCAATTGATTCTGGTACCAATCATTATTAGCTGCCACTTATTCTCACCGAGCTTTGAAATATAATAAGCTCCTTAATTTGAATGTACTCCCGGCTAACAATTGCAGTTAATTTCCCCGATGAAGATGGTTAGCTAAAACGTTCTGGTCCTTGTGGAGCCTGTTCCTGAGATTGTAGTGCTATTGTAGTTTGAAACTGCAGATTGTACAATGTTCTATTTGGCACTGATACTTCTCGAACCGCAACTGGTTTTTGTCCATTAACAGTTATGAATTCGTTAAGTGGTAAACCCTTCTCAAATTCATAAAGTGGATAAACCCAATTCTTTAACTCATTACGCTCTTGTAAAATAGTCTAATCGCATGAAACCACACTAGACAAGTCTACGACAGACTCAACCAAAAAGGTGGGATAAACCCCACTCTTGTGAACTATTACCCGCTCTTGTAAAATAGTCCGCAAACTCCACAAGAGAGGTAAACCACACTAGACAAGTCTACGACAGACTCAACCAAAAAGGTGTCAGTAAGGACTCGAACTCGTGATCTTATGGTTATGTGCTCGCTCGTCACACCAATTTAGCTATCTTCAAATGGTGTAATTCATACATTGATATGCGGTGTAGTGGGCGTTAGAGCATTGTAGTATTTATATAATTCTTAAATATGTTCCTCCTTAATTTGAGAACATTAATAGATAGTAAAAAGTTGCAAAAAACAATAAACTAGAAGCAAATATATCTGGTAGGAAAACTATCTTGAGCAACTATACACGCATTCCCTCATAAGTAATCCGGCAGAAAAAACTATCTGCAAACAGTCACGCCACTCAATGTCTGAACTCATTGTGCACGGGTCTTCGCCTCCGTGGTACGGAATAATCTTCCGACCACCACCCACAGCCGGCGGGATGGTCTTCTCCCTTCTGCTGTCCCTGCGGATCCCAAAATCCTCTGAGACCTGCAAAGCAAATAATTTGTGAGCACGCTAACTAGTGCCTAATCACTCCGCTAAACTGGCTAGCACTTTAACGTAACTACAAGTCATCCAAGCTGCTTCACCTGCGTGGTTCGAATGTGATGATTGAGCAGCAAAAATCTGATTGCATTGAGTAAGCAAACACACCCAAATGATAATCTTCATTATACTACCCATCTTCGTACTATCGTTCTTCCACACTTCAGCTGGGAGCTAAATGGTAGCGCATCCTTTATATGCTACGTTAGTACGTTACTCTTTCCCCATTTTTCTACTCTTTGCATTTAGCTAGTGAGCCGAAGAAACAAGGGCCCACGCTAGGACTATATTTTGGAATGTATGTAATCCAATCTAGGGGCATCCAAGCATGCATACTTGGAATGTTTCTTGAGTTTCTTTTTGTTCTTTCTGCTTCTGCCTCCCAAAAGCATCAATTTCGAAATGAGATAAAGGCGCCCATGGTCCACTCTTCGATTTTACACTCTCACCAAACTATTCAGGCATCTACTCCAGTTAGCAAATATTTGTGGCTTTCAAACTTGCAACAAGGTTCAATTTTGAGCACATTGATTGAACGTAAGATCATCCTCTTGTGCCCTCCACTTTTTCAATTGAGAGTTTAAATATTTCGTTTATGTGCATTTATAATGGCAAATTAGATCTCCACCGCCTTCACGAATCATCCCCCGTCTTCAACCATACATATGCATACCTTTCCTCAGACCATTCACACACCAGAATACAAGGATGGAATCCAAGCAAATTCTAACACCCCGACATAGACATTTATCTACATTAGTAAATGGGAGAAACGGAGAGGCCCAAATGGTCTGATAAGATTTATCTTGCCAAGAAATGGACATATAAGTGATCAGTCAAACTGACACCAGAAAAAACTCTGCAAAGCCAAGAACACAATCACAAAAATAGCACGCTAAGGAAATTTACGCCCAAAACCTTTTATTTTTTCAACTAAATTTTGTGTACCGGATAGCAATACTTCAATTCAATGAAGCATGAATACAATACAGTACCTTAATATATATATATATATCAACTAAGAAAGAATGATAACAGAGATCATCAATCGTAACATTAATACACAGCAACAAGTTGCTAGGACATAGCAAGTATTCAAGAAGCTTTTGATTTCCTTCAGCAATCAATTCAATGAGTGCGTAAAATATTCAACAAAAATGCACCTCATGACTAAATAGTATGTTGAGTAGACCCAAAAAAGAAGTCTATGATGGGAGATCTCTTTCCAAAAGTTGTTAGCTTTGCTGCAGCAAATTAGGTGTACTGCAAAACCTTTGCCATTGACAAACTAACTGTAATAAATATCAAGGAGCTCTATCAAACGGTTTAGTATCATTGTAACAAACATCCCAAACAGCTTCCATGGCATCTTTAGCAGCAGCTTCAGAGCAATATGGATTAGCCATCACAGATTTCATTACTCTTCGTCTCACGCAGTCCTTCATATGACAAGGGAAAAAAACAGTAGAAACGAGATGTTAATTCTGGGCATAGAGTAATGGGATGAGCATGGATGAAAAATGAGCTCCTGACAGTACACACTGAAAGCCCTCAGCTACATTTTGTAAAATAAGAACAATGAATAAACTAATGTTCACAGTGATACTAAGAGGAGTTGTCGAAGAGAACAGAGCAACCACAAGGCAGAATGAGAATGTAAACTTAAGAATAGGAGAGTGTCCAGAGTCCAAAATAGGCCTCTATACCTCATCATGGAAATAACACTAATATCACTAGATCCTTCAAAATACTGGTGACAATTAACCTATGATAAAGTTTACATTAATTAAGACTCTTTCCTGTCAATCAATTCCAAAAAGCATGGAAGCCTTGCAAGTTCCGATGGCATGAGAATCAAGAAAGTTTCTTTTACTTGGCGCGTGATTGCATTGAGCATTGTGTCTCTTAGTTTGCACGCACCAAGTTGAACCCAGTGCAACGAACAGACAGAGTACAAGAAGCTCACTAAAAGCAATATCAAATTTACTTGAAGAATTTAAATAAGGTAGAATGTAGCATATCTTCTTTTAAAAAAAACTCATTTCTACAACAATCATTTCAATAATGTCAATAACAGCATAGAAGTGTTACCCTTCCAAAGAGCATGACAAAAAGAGGTAACCTTCAGAGCATGAAAAGGTTATTGAAGGATAACCAACCTGTTCGTGACCTTGAATCTTCATAAAACCCCGCAGAAATTCACGCTTATAATGGCAATCCCCGCTAAGATGACCAGCACGGATCTGCTTCAGTGAAGAAAGGGAAACAATAACTTAAAGTATAAAACACTTGTTAAAACAAAAGCAAGAAAGAAATAATTTTCATCAAGAAATTAATGAATAATGGGAACAGAACCTCACTGCAAGCATGGTGAGCACAGTTCGTCCAGTCCAAGTTTGCAGCTCGACAATCATCATATGCATGAATCAACTCATGGATAACCACTTGGTTAACCTCATCTTGAATGTTCATATGATTACTGCATACCATTATCTTTATTTATTAAAAAAAAAAGAAAAAAACAAAGTTAGCATAAGTTTTAAGCAATACCTAAAATTTCGAGACTGAAAAGTCACATAAGGAACAAAAGGTGGAAGAAAATTATAAAAGAAATTGGTAAAACAAGGAAGAAGCCTAAGAGAGAAATTAACATTGAAACGTTAAAAGCACTAGCTATTCAGCAACAGAATGAATTCAAAGTTAATGCACTATCTATTGAGCAACCGTATGAATTTGGAGCAATTCAAAAACACTGGAATCATAAAATGAGCACGAAGCTTGTAACTTTATCTTCCATCAAGCAAACAAGGGCCATAACTTGAATGCCGAAACCACAAAAAATTTTAATGATATCGTACTGACTATAAAACAGTACCAAAATATTTAAGCATCATAAAATAGGAAAATTACCCCTTGGCCGCGAACATAACCTCCGCTGATTTGTTTATCGCAATGAACAGCCTTTATGAAGTTGTCACTAAAGCTACACCCTGCTTTTTCCATATGTTCTTTCAGGAACTTCACCATCGGCGCTGTAATTTCACGTATCATCGTGTTGATGTTAATAAATACGTGGTTATACAAAATACAAGGTAAAAAGCATAAAACCCAGACGAATAAGATGAAGGACTTAGGATGTACTTCTGAGGCTTCTTTTAATCATATATTGGCATTCCTTTTCCGTTAGGCCTCCGCCGTTGGCGGCGGCGGAGTAGCCAGCTGAGGCGGCTTCTGGATTGGGCTGCTGTTCTTCCATTTTGTTCACCGGCTGATAATTTTCATTTTCCGGATCCGTCATATTAGTTGACCTCCGGGTTGGACAAATTCCAGCATATTTGCTTCCTTGGGCACGGGTCCGGGAATGTAACTGGATTGTGTTGAGAGACCCAAAACATTGCTTGGGCCTATTAATATAAGACTATATTGGGCTTTCCTCTTTTAATT
Organism: Gynochthodes officinalis; assembly: GCA_020080225.1. Lineage (NCBI taxonomy): Eukaryota > Viridiplantae > Streptophyta > Magnoliopsida > Gentianales > Rubiaceae > Gynochthodes > Gynochthodes officinalis. The sequence goes on from CM034621.1 coordinate 37,078,772, forward strand.
TCAATAATTTGCTTTTATGAAATGGGTAAGTTCACCACCCAACCTTTTAGTTTTGTTTCGAAAATTGGGCCGCTTAATCACCTTCGCTTCCGGATGCTTATTTTTGTTTGATGAACCATTAATCAGGAATTTTTTTAATTAACATAACATGGCATGTATCTTAATTGCCAAAATTAATTTAAATTTATTACCATTTTTGGAAAGAAATGAAAGGAATTAATTTTAAAATGTTATTTACCAAAATTGAAATATAGAAGAGGAGTGTAGTGGTGGTGGAGCCTGGAGGACGGCGAGTCTCACGCTTTGAGAAGCAACGCTCACTTACCACCCGCGGCAGCGGCAGCGGCAGCAGCAGCAGAAGGATGAATTGAAGGACAGCAACGAGTTAAAGAAGATTCTTCCCCACAAATGAGAAAATAAAATCCGTAGACGCATGGACTGTCAACCTTAAAACTCGCTCAGAAACTAAATTCCACATGCATCGCTCTCTGGGCGCACAAACAGTTTGTCAATAATCAGTGGATGGTTGTTTGTGTTTTGAGGTATTAAACCTCAAAAATAAACTAAAATACAACGTCCGAACATCGTCATCCACTAATTCCCGCCATGTCCGCTGCCCCTCCTAACTATAAAACCTTCAACCACCTTCTCCAGTTTTCCGCATTCTTTCGTCGTGCAGTGTTTCTCTAAGGACATAGAGAAGTACTGCCATTTGAAGAATCAAACCCCAAAAAAAAAAAAAAAAAAAAAAAACCAATTCATTCATCCCAAAAAAAAAAAAAAAACATTGATAATGGCTCGCCAATTGGTTGTGGTTGCCCTCATCTTTGTGGCCCTGGTAGGGTTGGTCTCAGCCGAGGCACCAAGCCATGCCCCATCTAAATCTCCATCGAAGGCACCTTCCGCCAAAACCCCAGAGGCCGCACCAGCAAAGTCTCCTGCTGCCAAGTCTCCAGCAGCCAAGTCTCCCGCAGCCAAGTCTCCCGCGGCCAAGTCTCCCAAAGCCAGCAGCCCCAAGTCATCATCCCCAGCCTCATCACCCAAGAGCAGCGCCTCTCCATCCTCATCTGAGAATGCCCCAGATGCCAGCTCCCCTTCAGAGAGCAGCACTACTCCCGCCTCCTCTCCAAGCGGTGATCTTTCATCTCCCCCTTCCCCAGCAAGCGAGGCCTCCCAGGCACCTGCCATCACCACCCCATCCCCTGCACCGGCTGCTGAGGCACCCGTCAAGAGTGGCTCTACCACCTTGACAGCTTCTGCCCTCGTTGGCGCCGCCGCTGTGGCTGGATTCTTCTACTTTTAAGCTGCTTTAAAAATGAAACAATTTGTTACTTAGTTGCTCATCCGTTCAAATTAATTCCAATAAAAAAAAAAAGAAGATTATTGTTTTTGTTACATAATCTCTGTTGCAGTATAAATCATGATGATTCCGTTGTTTTGCTTCGGGTTTTTTTTCTATTCCTTCCTCAAATAATTGTAGTACGGGGAGAATTCATCACAACTGTTTTATGGAATATGGAAGTTGATGTGCTAACAGGAGACGTATTGGGCGGTTCATAAGAAGATTATTAAAATGGCCCATAATTGGGCCTCTCGTCCATTATATCCAAGGATTAAAAGCTTCTTCGTGGGCTGCAGCCCAATCATTAATAATATTTCTGGCAACTGATGATGATGCAGTGCAATTTTTTGGTTTATGACGGTAGGATTAATTGCTACACATAAGCCGAACAAAATAATCAAGATTAACTCTTCTCGTTGAAATTGAATCTCAATTAGCAAAGCAAATTCTTGATTCTTAACTTTCAAAGATTTCTAAAAAAAACAAAAATGGTGGCGGGAGGATGCATCGAATCATTAAATCGCAGCAGCGGTGTACAAAAACAAAATGAAAAAAACCCCTTCCGAGTTTTTGCCAGATTTTTGATGGGCCCCCGGTCGAGGCAGGCCTCTCTTACTTTCACAGCAGGATGGTTAGCAAATTCTTGATTCTTAGTTATATATTTGATTGGAATTGACCAGCGTCAAAAAGAAAGCACAACTTAATATTAATTAAATGCTTGTTCTTGCTGCATGAGTGGACGAATTAATAACCAATTAATGCTAGTTTTGGTGAATCGATATTTAGAGCCGTTGCCGTGATTGACGGATTGAAACACAGTAATGCACTCTCTTTTTAATTTGTACGGGTTTCTTTTTGTTGACCTTGAATTGGGAAACAGAATGATGGAGTTTGACTTTTTGATCCTAAATCTAAAAAGACGGAGAGGAAGTGAGGAACACAGTCAACAGATTTAAATAGGATTCGAATTGTATGTCCCCATTACAATGTCTAATTGGTGCATTACATTTTAAAATGATGTGGTATAGACTCTGAATTTGTTTATGACTAATGTAGATGACGTACATAATATAGATTTTTTATGATACATTTGTTACGATGACTTATTCATAAATATAGACCATATCGATAATCACTAATTACGCATGATTTTGTTACTGAAAATGTGGATGACTGGAATTTGGTGTGAATAAACTTTTGTTATATACGTAGCGATTATGAGGACTATTTTCCCCGGAGAATGTGGAGATGACGAGGGAATTAGGAAGAAAAATATAAATAAAAAAAAAAGAGAAAGGGGGAAACAGATGAAAATGGTACTTTTTCCATAAGTCAACAAAATTCAGCATTTGCTTGCTTTCTTTGGAGTAGCTCAATGCAAAATGCTCCTTAAAGTACGTAGCAGCGTACACAGACAAAGTGAAACAAACTCAGGAAAAGTCTTTCAGATGTCTTACTAATAAAGGCGGTCTATTTCTCAAGTCCCTCAAAACAGAGAGAAATTAATACATATTACTTGAGTACACAGACAGACTCGACCCTTTATTATGACTTAGAATTATTCGTAATAGCTAGCAACGGGAGCCCTTCCGGCAGCTGAGTACGCCCGCGGTCGTGGTTATTGAACCCACGAGGGAAGAAGGTCTAGCACTTAGACTTGAAGCCCTAGCATAAGAACTGGATGCACCTGCCCCCGACTGCCTGAAATACGCCCCATTCAACATCAAGTCCCCTTCTGACCTCCAGTTCCAGTTTCTCCATTCACTCTCCGGTGCATCCTCATGCTTTGTCACCTCTTTGTTGAACCTCTCGTTTGGTGCAAGAAATCTGTTCCCTTGGCTGTTTATTGTCGGGGCTGCGCTTCCCCCAATCGCGTACATTTCCCAATGGGTGTAGTCGTTGTTTACCACATGAAAATACCCATGCCTGCACCTGCAAGTAAACGGATAATTTTTTTATAGCTCAGGGGATATGATAATGATATGCAGTCAATTATATAATTAATTGGATGGACTGAACATGTGATGTACCTTGGCATCCTTTGCACCAGCCCTTCTCCAAAATGGTTGAATGCAACGGTGACTTGCATGCCTCTGTCCTGTGTATAAGAGTCACTATGTCCCAAGAGCATGACTTTGTCGTGGTTAGTGAAGTAGTTGTTAGATATGGTTATAGCCGTGGATCCATGGATGGCATCGACGAGTCCATCGTGGCAGTTGGACAAGGAACAATGATCTACCCAAATATGTTGTCCTTCAAAAATGGAAATCCCATCGCCATCGGAGATGGTCCACCAACCGGAATGTTCCGGAGAGTTTCTTATGTTGCCATTCCCTCCCTGCTTACAGTCGTGGATGTTAATCCCATGGATGATGATGTTATTCGCGTAATGGATAGTAATGCATGGACCCCCGGCAATGTGAACGCTTGCTCCTCTTCCGTCGATGGTTTTGAAGGAGTTCATTACCAGCTCTTGTTTAAGCTGGATGACCATGTCTCTATTGAAGATGATCCACAATGGCTCGTCTTGTATCACTGCATGCCTCAGGGTGCCCGGTTTAGGGTTTACGGCATCATCATCGCCTGAGTCCGTCACAACGTAGATTCGGCCGTTTCTGCCGCCAATTGCATCCTTGCCAAAGCCGATGGCGCAGTCAGCTAAACGCTGCCGATTGTTTTCCCAGTTGGGATCGCACCGCCAGCAGTCATCAATTGGGTTTCCAGTACTGCAAGACAAGTAGCCCAGGTTCCTCCTGGTGCTGGATGCATTGATGCTCCTGCATTGAATTTTGCATGCATACTTACAATTACTCTTTTCTTGTATATATATATATATATTAAAAAAAAAAAAGGGAGTCCCAACATGCATGAAAAATAGCTGGACACTAAAAACAAATAAATAGTCCTACGTTACTTATAATATATTATCAGTGTGCTACTGCTAAGTGAAATCAACCTAAACCAAACGTACGTAATCTTATTATTTTTAAAGTAGTAAGGTGGGGCATGAATTGATTTTACCGGTGAACTTCTTGTACGACGACATCAGGGTCTTGAACGGGAGAGGAGGCAGTAATTGCCAGGACTGGAGCCAAAACTAGAGCGAAGGAACTTAAGAGGACGATTTGAGCAAACATTTTCAGCTGGGCGGCGAGGCTCAGGTGAAAAATGGGTTGGGTAGGGAGATGTGGTGGTAGTCCAATTTTATAGAGGGAAGTGGGAGCAAATCCGGAGTAAAAGGCGTGATTAAATACTTTGAAACTATAATGTGGGGCGCACTAGCTATCCAAAATCCGGATTAAGTTAGTTGGATTCCCATTTAAAATTGGCAGTTTAAGTTCGTTAGTCAGCATTTCCATCCCCACGATAGCCCCAAAAAGAAAAAATTGAAGGCCGGCCCACTGCCTTCATTCGTTTTTCGGGGGGTACGGATCCATGCTTTAACCACCTTTCCCCCTTTTTCCTCCTGCTTGAAAATGGAGGCATGCCACAACTTACGGCATGTGATCGGAAACAAAAACAAATACTACAACGAATCATCATGCGGGAGCCAAACATCCCTGCTCTTATTATATTCACGATTTTTTGTTGGAGAGATCGGCATGATACACTTACTTTAATTGGATCGTTGGGTCTTGAATGAAGGGGCATACTCATGCAATTAATGTCAGCTAAGCTAAGCTAAGCTAAGCTAAGCAAAGCAGGGGCAGGAATCCATGTTGAGTTTCTGGAGTCAAAAAATCAGTAAGGGCTCTGCCCCAAGGAAGAATAAAACTCAAGTGTTATACATAAAAGATGCACATTTTTGTATTTGAATAACGATATTCACGTGTAAATTCTCACTCACTGAGTTGGCCTAGACAATACAAGAGAATATTCACCGAATTTTTTCATTGCATGTATTAATTTTTTTGTCTTTACATTTATTAGAGATTTATCAGGCTATCACGTACATTCTGTATGGGCTCAAATTATTCGTTGGGCTCCATTGGGTAGGAATTGGACCAGCTGAAGTTGTCCTCATCCAGCTAGTGAACGTTGACGTTTTGGTGTAATGCTGATTAATGACAATTTAATTGCTGATTCAGCATATTCGGTTAGGAAAGTTAGTTAAATAACTGAATAGGGTTAGCGGTTAATCCGCTGTCTTAACTTAGCTCTTTTAAGCTGCGGATTGTACTCGCGCACAAAAGATATTCGCGACTAAAATCTCACCAACTGAATTGGCATATTTAGCAAGTATGCATATCTTTTCTCGGACTCGATTCGGGTTAAAATCAAATCAAACTCGAATAATAAGAAAAATAAATAAGTTAAATTAGGTTAATTCGCGTTCTACTCGGCTAACATATTTAAGATTAATTTTAAAAATTATCTAATAATAATTTTATAAAATTAAAAGGTATTGTATATAATATATACTTTTAGATATTTTTTATATTTTAATATTTTATAAGTATATAAATATTTTTTTATTATGTTACTCATGAAATAAATAAATAATTAAATTTTCATAAATTTTACATATATATAGTTATTTTCAAATCGTGTCGTGTTATTTACGAAATAAATAAATTGTGTTTAGATTATGTTTGTTGATACGTATAATAATACCAGGTGTATTCAAATTTATATAAAACTTAAAATACCGAAGTCAAAATACCACATGATTGCAAGTCGAAATACCGCATGATTGCCAGTCTCTTTTTGTATTTTGGATAAAATTAGAGATTTTTGGTAAACCGAGGATCCCGCCTTATCAGGCTATCAGCCTATCACGTAAATTCTGTATGGGCCCAAATTGTTCATTGGGCCCGCTGGGGAGGGATCAGAGCATGTGAAGTACTACGCAGAAATAGGCTCAAGGTTTCGCTTTCATTAACCGGATGGGCCAAAAACGCTGGTAGTTTGTCTGAAAGGGAAGCACACGGTAAATTTGAGTCTAAACGTCATCCCAAACCTTTGGTTGTTTATTTAGGAGGGGGCAGCTCTCACGGTGGACTGATCATAGGATATAAAAGTTAACATGTGAATGAAACCTCCCCAAAATGAACCAACAGTTTGCGTTATTAGAGCGTCTAATTTGTATTTTAAAATATATTTTTATATTTTTTTGATATTATTTTAGTTTCTTAATTTTTATATTAAAATATATAAAAACGCACTTTAAAATGATATACATCTTAAATAGAATTTTTCTGAAAAGAATTATCTTCTTCCCTAAACTCAAGTTTACACAAATGCACACCTTTCAGAATTTATTCATTTTTTTAAAGAAGGAAACATTTAAAAAATACTACTGTTACTATTATTTTAGTACTATTTTCATACTTAAAAAATTATTTTTAATTTTTTTAAAAAAAAATTTAACAAAATTGTAAGATTTGTCATAAAATTATAAGGAAAAAATAAAATTTAAAAATTATATGTTAAATATATTATATTTTGTAATTAAAAAAAAAAAAACTGTATCTAAGTGAGTGAGTGGGCTCAGTACAGTGAAGTCGGTAAAGGACTAAGACGATTCAGAATTGTCACGTGTATGGCATGGCACATTTAAATATCATCGATAGTACATAATAAGATGCAGTAAATATTACTATTTTTCATTAAAAAGAATAAAAACTTTTTGTAAGTCTACCAAAACGAAATCCAAGATCACCATTCCCGAACCAATCACGATAGTCCACGTGTGAAGAAAAAGGCGAAACCTCAGCTTGTAATATGGTACGTCATCATCATCCACCCCTTAGTAGCTGGTACAAGACTGACGATCCTGATGACTGGACCCACCCTCTTCCCCCGCTTCCCAAAAAGTTGCACAAGTCTTCCCCACACACCTCAATTTGCACTTTTTCCTCCCACCCTTTTCTCTGCACTTTTTCGTGACTCTGTGCGCGTCACACTCTGATTTTCGCTAGCTAGATCCCAGATGCGTGTCTTGAAACACAAAAAGAGAACGAAATTCATTAAGGGGATGGGTTTGGAATTGAAAGAGAAGAAGAAAAGTTCAGCAAGAATTAGTATGCCCAGTGGTGGCGGCAGAGCCACCGACGATGATCCCATCTCATCTTTGATAGCCAAAAAACCCAAGAAATCAGGACGGAAACAAACATCTCGGAAAACCAGAACCAAGACTAGAAAGCCCAAGTATCTCAGCCTCAGACTTCAATTTTCCACTACTGAAAGATCCCAGGAATCCAGTGAAATGCCCAGCTCCACCATCAGTAGTACTACTACAAGTCGTACGGCATCCAGTAAAAATTCGGGTTCCAAGCAGCTCAACCTGTTCCCGCTCCACCCCGACAATCTAGTCGAAGAGAAGGAAGTCCACGACGAGAACATGGCCTACTTGTTCTCCGTCGCAGATGGTGGCGCTTCCACCCTCACGGGGCTCCTCGAATCCGCGACCAATACGTCTTCATCCGATCAGCAGGGGGATAACAACCAGAACAACGACAGTAGTGGTACGACAACGTTGTCGCCAACAGGTTCCCTAACGTACGCATACCAGGGTAGACAGCAGGAGGACGGTCGGGATCAGGAAGTGGCCCTTGTACGGACGGCTTTGAGGAATAAAGAGCGGGAGCCAAGCGAAGAGAAGTGGGTGCGTTACTCGGAGGTAGTTGAGCGGAGGGATGATCAGGAAGTTAGTAGCTGCGCCGCACCGGACATGGGTTGGAGAAACCAAAGGCTGTCTTTGAAGCTTGACTATGAGGAGATATTGAGCGCATGGTCGGATAAAGGCTCACTCTTCATACGTGCATACACAGCACCACCACAATCGCCTCAAACAGTCCCCGATATCCACGATGATTTTCGAGTCTCTCCAATTATTCCCAGTGTAAGAAGATCCTTCTCTATTCTCAGTTATTTTGTTTGTTTTCTGTGACTTGTTTTGTTAGCATATTTATGAACTATTATTACTGCTAACTCAGTAGTAACAGTAAAGTTTTAGGATGTTCTCCATGAATTTTGGAGATGAGGATTCAGGAGTGGAAGGAAAAAAATAAAATAAAAAAAAGTTAATTAAAAGCTAGCTACAGTATGGCCCTCCAAACAAATACTAGTATGATGTAGTTAAACAATTCCAAAGAGGCAGCTTTGAAGTTTGAAAATTACTTTCTTTATGAAAGTGACGGGTGGGTGATTTAATTGTTGAGAATGTAATTTCAGAAAATTAAAATCCACAGCACTGGTTAAGTCTTAGGTGATCGATGGACGGATGTCACATGGGAGTTTGGGAGGATGGGCTGGAGTGTCGGGGTGTGGAGTGTAGAATGTAAGAATACTAGAATGTAGACTGGGTGGGAGCTGGGAAGGCTGGGGCTGGAAGAGGAGGAAGGTACTCCATTTAATCGGAGTCATTGTAATCTTGCTTCATCATTTTGCATTTTCCTTTTGGTAGGTGGGGGATTCTGGGCCCTTGCGTACTTAATAGTATATAGCTGTCACCTTGGCCTTTGTTTGTTTCCAAGCTTCACGTCCTCCCCTCCCCAGTAAGCTTACGCCAGTTTTAACAAAGGGACTGGCCAATATGCACAGTGGACAGTCTCTACAATACTGTATTTAAAACATTGCATCTATTTATTTATTTTTTTAATAGTTCTGTGCAGTGTTTTAGTAGCGAGCTACCCAGAATACATCATTGAATTAGCATTGATTTAGTTTATCAAAGGGCTACTAAATAACAAAACAAAAGAGAAGTGATGGGAACGAGTGAATTTTCATGTTTGAAGACCTGAGGCTAGTTTTTGAAAGGCAGGTTAGAATGAGTTGACAATTATTGTGTTTGATTACTGTATCTGTAGGATACGATAAGCCTTAGCCATGGTTGGGGGAATGATGGAGGCTGTGTATGGAGGGTCCCTGAATTTACAATAAGCCAGGAAAATGATCAACAAGGCGTTAACTTAGTGAAAGTGAAGACAGAGGAGCAACAGGAGCAGGGCGTGGTGGGCGGTGGAGAGGATCAGTGGAGGATGGGACAAAGAGAGGCTAGTGTGAAAAGATACAAGGAGAAAAGACAGAACAGACTCTTCTCCAAACGGATTAGATATCAAGTCAGAAAGATTAATGCTGAGAAACGACCTCGTCTCAAGGTATGCCAGCTACTACTATTTACATACGCCGCCGAGTTTGTGTGGGCGGCCGGCCTCCCTTATTTCTCTCCTCATGGACCTATATTATGGGGTCAAACGTCTTCTTGTGCAGGGTCGATTTGTGAAGAGGAGTTGAAGCAACACAACACTTTTCTTCTGGAGAAGAGATGTCTGCTTAAGCTAATTCCTTCTTCTTTTTCTCCCCAAAATAAGAAAAACATTAAAAGCAAAAGGAAACGCGCTAAGATAGTTGTATTGTGGAAACAATTCCCAATCCAAAAAAAGTTATTCGCTGTGCGTACTGTGTACAATAAAAAAAAACTCCTGTAAATGCTGAGGGTCGTAAATTTATTTACTACATATATCTCCAGTCTCGAAATAACACATTAATTTGTGAGAAAGCAAGTGCGATGCTTCCATACCATAGATGGTATGTATAGTTCTAGACTAAAATAGGTACTTGTATCCACATAGATTATATGCATTCATACCATACATGGAACCACTCGGTAGATCTTTTAACCGGCAATGTTTTGGCAAAAAATGACGATTTTTCTTTTTATTAAAGAAAGGAGAGTGAAATCTCTCTCTGTCTCCGATAATTTTTAAGGTAGTAGTTAAGCATCAAACAATCATCGCTGAAACGCAAAGTCTCGATGGTCAATGCTCCAAGATGTTAAAAATTGGAACGCTGACAGAGTCAACGATCTGGGGTTCTTAGCGATGAAGTTAGGGGTGTTTATAAAGGACCCTTCCCAGGTTCAGTCTCGGAGGGAGACGCTATTATTAAAGAAAGAAAGTGTACAAAGAAACTATAAAGGAAGTATATTTTGCAGAAAAAGAAAATGAAGAGAAAAATAGAAAAATTAAGGAGGTAACCTAAATTGAAAATTTACCTGAACCGTATGTAGCTTGGAGATGTGATGATACCTTGGCTGCAATCGTTGTAGCAGTAGCAGTTGCAGCCATTTAACCATATGGATAACGCGATCAAAATACTGGTACGTGATATAAGTAAAGAAGTATCTCAGTTATCAGTTGACAGAAGAAAAGAGAGTACAAAGCTGCTCATACTCAAATCTTTGTTGGATATGCGAGCAGTTATGCTCTCTATCTTCTGTCAACTATCCATTGATTGACGTATATTGGGATAGAAAGGTAGCGACCAAAGCAATCATCATCCGTGTTCTACGCGCGGGTCAGCGTTGGCACAGGTGTGGTGTGGCTATAAGTTATGGTTATACACCGAATAGTTAGATTGAAGCGGGCGATGATATATATATAAGCAGGCAAAGGGGGGAATGGAGTTGAAAGGGTAAAAATTAAATTAAAACCCCAGGGGGAAGCCGACGGGAATTTAACAAGTGGATGGATGAGAAATTAAAACAGGCTGGATGGAAGGAATATTCAGGGTGTAGTAAGCAAGACGGAGCATTAATTATTGGACAAATGACGCAAACACGCTGGATTTACTCATTGTTTTCGCACGAATACGCATTTGCACCGTATGTCAGGGTAAGTAAGTGAAGGAAGGAACTACGGGTCACGTACGTACGTACGTTGTTTATGAATTATGATGCGAAAAAATTAATGAGAGAGATTAAGGGATGGATGGATGGATGGATGGATTCGCTTTCATTTTCACTTGCGTGGAAAAGGGGAAACTTCCCTTCAACGTTGCCGCCGGCGCAAGTTCGAACCGTCTTCCAATTTGGACTTGTTTACTAGACACTAATCTCCTTCAAATTGCCCCTCTCAATTTGTTAGCCTATGAAAGAACAAGTGGCACAACGGTAAAGTTTTAAACTATCTATGCGAAAGGACGTATATTTAAATTTCATTAATGATATTTGTCACAAGATTTTTTATAATAGTTTAAAACATTCACTTTATAATATCTTTTTCCTTTCTCCCTTATAATAGTGTAATTCAAAATTGTTCGAGGACATTCACTTTGTAATATCCTTCTCCCTTCCCTTTTATAATAGTGTAATTTGAAATTGTTCGAATTGTGTAATCGTTACTTACTGATGTCGATAATCAACCCGATAAAATTTGATTGTAATTCAACTCATGCCAATCATAAGCAGAAAGTTTATATTCTAAGTTTATATTCTTCATCAATTGATAAACAATTTGTTGGACAATACTTAACACGATTATCACAAAAATATACAGATTCCAAAATCAATACTGTAATTAAATAATCATTTCTTTCGAATATCAGTTTCCAATTTCCAATCAACAACGGAGCAAATATTGTATAATTGTTTGATTTTCTGCAATTTTCTCCATCCCTCTGTGTAAATAACCTAATATTGGTTCACAGTCAATAACATCTTCACCATCTAGAGTAACACCATGTATTGATGGGTGGTGAGATCCCATATTGACTCTCTTTAGGTCTTTTCTTGTATCTGGTACATTCATAAGTTTTCTACCTTCTTCCATGAATTGCTGAAGACCCTAGTATTAATTAAAAAAAATCTCAGCCTCACCTCTTTACCTCCAACTAGAGGAGCATGGCAAGGAAGAATTTGGGCCACCAACAACCACCACCTCTGACCGCTAAGTAATTAATTATTCACGTGTCGCGAGGCATTCATATTTGATGCCCACTCAAGTACAAGTTGGGCCAGGGCATGTAGCCCACAAAATATGAAATCTCAAAGGAAATGGTCGACGGATTGGATTCCTCGTGGGTCAAAAACAATACGACAATCTATTGGGCTTTCACACTTTCCTTTACTATATTTGTCTCAAAAAAAAAAAAAAACAAAACAAAACTTTGAGTTGATTATAATATTTTTTAGTCACTAATTATAACGCACTTAATGTATTATTAAAAATATAATTTTTTATTTTTAATTATAATTATGTATAATTATTATTAGCAAGAAGTTCATTTTAAAAGTAAATTTTTTTTTTTAAGGATAGAAGGATTATTCAAAACAAATATTGATGTCCAGAAATTCGGATATTCTATCAATTCTGTGGATATCTGATTTCAAGTCAAATGGACGTTAATTATGCCATAATCCCGCATTCACAATCAACAATGTCTCGTGTCATCACGTCTTGCAATCTACGGTATGTGAATTTATTTTTATGTCCATAAATGGAGCTTTTCCCTCCATTTTTAAGGCGGTGCTCTCGGATTAACTTAATTAAATCGACGTAATTATATAGTCTCAAATTGGAACTAGCACTAATGTTTTTGTTTTGTGTGGCGCTGGTGGGTGGGGGCGCTTAGCGTTACTCTTTTTGTCCTTTTAAGACAAGCGTGCACGCGTGGGGTAAAGTTTAACATAATATGTTTGCCAGTGACAAAGTTAATTAAAGAAATGCACGTTAAGTTGATGATTGGAAGGAATTAGGAAGATTAAAATAAAGATAAAGGTTTTTTTTTTTGCTTTTATTTTCTTTTTTGGGGAGAAATGACATTAATTTGATCAGTACTACTAATTAGTAATTACACACTAAAAATGACGTGGACATGATGCTTTGTCCAACAACACAACAAATGAAGAATTAGACGCCCGGACCGACATCATATCATATATTAATTAATACATCAATGGCCGCCACACCATAATTATAACTAGTGTAGCAACTAATAATAGGTAGGGAGCATTATTACCCGAGTTGGTGAAGAGATTGAATCACCCACTCCTTTCCGTTGTAGTCATCAAATTGTTTTTCAAAATTAGGTGTGTAGTGGTTAGTCAATTAGAGCGAACAAAATAATGCATGCAGTAACCTTACCGACAAAGAAAAAGAAAACATCACTTTGATTTCATTACACAAAAGACTACAGACAGGAGACGAATGCGCTATGCTGCTGATGGATGAGTCTTCATTTTGATTTGGAGACGGATGATGGATGGATGGATGGGTTGCCTTAATTAGACGCTGATGGTACGATAAGGAGAACCCATGACTTCTCCGGACAAGCCCATCGTCAGCTTCCTCTCTTTCACCGCCGGATCTTCTAACACCAGCACTTTGTCATTGTCCCTTACCCCCACCATGTGTTTGAGTTGATTATAATATTTTTTAGTCACTAATTATAATGCACTTAATGTATTATTAAAAATATAATTTTTTATTTTTAATTATAATTATGTATAATTATTATTAGCAAGAAGTTCATTTTAAAAGTAATTTTTTTTTTTAAGGATAGAAGGATTATTCAAAACAAATATTGATGTCCAGAAATTCGGATATTCTATCAATTCTGTGGATATCTGATTTCAAGTCAAATGGACGTTAATTATGCCATAATCCCGCATTCACAATCAACAATGTCTGGTGTCATCACGTCTTGCAATCTACGGTATGTGAATTTATTTTTATGTCCATAAATGGAGCTTTTCCCTCCATTTTTAAGGCGGTGCTCTCGGATTAACTTAATTAAATCGACGTAATTATATAGTCTCAAATTGGAACTAGCACTAATGTTTTTGTTTTGTGTGGCGCTGGTGGGTGGGGGCGCTTAGCGTTACTCTTTTTGTCCTTTTAAGACAAGCGTGCACGCGTGGGGTAAAGTTTAACATAATATGTTTGCCAGTGACAAAGTTAATTAAAGAAATGCACGTTAAGTTGATGATTGGAAGGAATTAGGAAGATTAAAATAAAGATAAAGGTTTTTTTTTTCTTTTACTTTCTTTTTTGGGGAGAAATGACATTAATTTGATCAGTACTACTAATTACACCCTAAAAATGACGTGGACATGATGCTTTGTCCAACAACACAACAAATGACGAATTAGACGCCCGAACCGACATCATATCATATATTAATTAATACATCAATGGCCGCCACACTATAATTATAACTAGTGTAGCAACTAACAATAGGTAGGGAGCATTATTACCCGAGTTGGTGAAGAGATTGAATCACCCACTCCTTTTCGTTGTAGTCATCAAATTGTTTTTCAAAATTAGGTATGTAGTGGTTAGTCAATTAGAGCGAACAAATAATGCATGCAGTAACCTTACCGACAAAGAAAAAGAAAACATCACTTTGATTTCATTACACAAAAGACTAAAGACAAGAGACGAATGCGCTATGCTGCTGATGGATGAGTCTTCATTTTGATTTGGAGACGGATGATGGATGGATGGATGGATGGATGGATGGATGGATGGATGGGTTGCCTTAATTAGACGCTGATGGTACGATAAGGAGAACCCATGACTTCTCCGGACAAGCCCATCGTCAGCTTCCTCTCTTTCACCGCCGGATCTTCTAACACCAGCACTTTGTCATTGTCCCTTACCCCCACCATGTGTAGATATTCGCAGTCTTCTCTTTCCTTTCCTCTGAACAGCAACCTTTGCTCCTTCGGTTCCAAATTCGTCACCAATGACAATATCATCTTCAATTCTCCTGCAAATTGATTAATCATAACAAATACATATTAATCACCACAGACATACTCTCCGTTGTCTGTCCTATAGATGGATGAATTAGCTAGGAAGGTACGTGGGTGGGTACCAAATGTTGAAGTTGATTGAATGGAGATGTGATGGCATTTCGAGACGGTGGAGACTCTGAGAGTGATCATTCCCTCTCCGCCCTCACTGCTGCTACCTGCGTCTTCGCATTCCCTTTTCTGCACAAGCATGCCGCCCGGCCGCACTTCCCATCTTATCTCACCTCCTGATCCAACACCAGTGGGACTGTGATCACCGTTCAATGGATTGGCCGCTGCCCCATTTTCTATCTTGTTGCCGGAGTTGCTTCTCAAGAACTTCTTCGATCTTAGTTTCATAAGCTTCATTATGGCTGCGGGCTGAACAGTGTATATATGAATGGCCGATTAACAAACTCAATTCCTGGCCGTCTTAATTATATCTAAATTCTCTGAAATGTGGGCATTAGTGTTGTTGATTAAAAGAAGAGGGAGGAGAGAAGATAACTTCCGTGGTTTATATAGAGATTACAGGAGCCGGGAGATTAGGATGGGGACCCGATTAATTTAGCACCATTCATTAATTTGAGGAAGTTCTTAATATTTTATTCAAATTTTAACTATTAAATTAGAAAATAACAAAATTTACTATCAAATTTTTTAATTTACAAATTTTAAAAATTACATAATTTTTCTTTTACTTTTCATTCAAAACCTTCATTTTTTAATTAATTTATCTCACAAACTTTTAATATTTGAACATTAAAAGATATAAGTTTTGAATGAAAAAAAAAAAAAACTAATTGAATTTATAAAATAAAAAATTTGATAAAAATTATGACTAAAAAAGAATGTAATTTTCAAAATTTGATAGCAAATTTTATAATAAAAATTGTCATTTCCTAATTTAATAACAATCAATTGCAAAATATGAAAGTTTGAAAATTAAATATGTCAGAATTAAAATATTAAGAACTAAAAGTGATATTGAATAAAATATTAAAGACTAAAAGTGTAATTTTTCCTTAATTTAATTAAACTACCACTTGTGCTTAGTAGGTCGTAATTGAATGTTCTAGTAATATTTTAATGTTAAGCTTTTAAAAAAATAAAAATTATTTCATGCTAATTTGATAGCGAACGAAAAAAGAAAACAAAAAATGCATGCGGTGGTGACACGTGGCGTGCTTGGGTGTTTCTTGCGTTGTCCTGATGTGGGCTGATGCACATGGGTTTCGAACTATTATAAACACGCTTTGCCTATTTAACGGACCAACAAATATTTGGGCCTTTGACAATAGCAAATTAAGTGTTTTTTTTTTTTAAAAAAAAATTATTTACTCCTAGTTTATTTCATCTTTGTAGGCTGGAGGTTGGACTTTGTTTGGTTAATGCTAACTTTTGCTTTAGTAGGTTGCATTCGAGTTTTGGATGAATGAATAATTGTACCATTCCAATCGCACGTAAATACTAAAATTAATGGTAATGGTAGTGGTGACGGTGTGGACACTAATTTAAACAATTCCATATGAATTATGAAATCTAATTGGTTAAGGACCCTCCTAAATTTGCATTAATTTATTGCGTCCATGGTTTCCTTTTCCCCATCCGGGAGGGGATCAAAAAAATTTGATCAAACCATGGTTGGGTACAGCTTAATTAAATGTTAAAGACATAAAAAATACGATACGGGGGAAGAAAGCGGTGGTGTTAATAATAATCATAATGCATTCAGGAATATTATGTTTCGTGGAGGAATATTTAGCAAAAGTTTTTTTTTTCTTTTTTGTCGTTACTCCTCGATTAAATAATTAGGTCGATTATTTTAACTGTAAAAAATGTTTGTTTAATATTGGTAGTTAGTAATCCTTAGGTGTTTGCACCAGTAAAAGATCGATTAGATAATTGTAAACAAGTAATTGTTTCTTTTGGATATTAGATCCCTCCTGTTCTTCTTAATTTCCATTTCGCAAACCTTAATTTGTACATTAAATCGGCCAGGCCTGTATAAAACAATTGTAAGTGGGAAGATCCCGAAATTAAGGTAAGGTTTTTAGCTATACCATTGGCCATTGGGGATTCTTATTTTAAGCAAACATAGAGCCCACCATTTCCTATTAGTAATTGCTTAACTTTATCCAGTGACATTCTTGGCCAAAGCTAGCTTGCGGATGTGTGCCTCGCCTGTTTCCTTAGTGCTCGACCAAATTCTCTGGAAAAGTAAAAAGGTTCGCTTGTTTTCACAAAGCACTACAATAAGTAAAATGATTTCTGTATGTATAATGCTACGTACACAAGTAAGATGCCAAGACCCGACATTTAATTAGATTTTAGAAAATCCTCAATCATCAACATTGAAGCTTAAATGTAGGTATCAAACAAGTTAGCTCGAGGAAGCATAAGGTTTCTATATATTATCGTGACAATTTGGGAACCCCACATGTTTTGATGTTTGCGAGTAGTATTGCTTGTTAGTGGGAGAAGCAATCTGAATTTTGAGATAATTCCAAGGACCCATATGTTGTTGTCTGGTAAAGGGAGTTGCCCATGTCGGGCGCCACCCATAAGCTGCTATGGATGAATGGGTTAAAAAGAAGGAGGATGTTGGACGGAGGACACAAAACAAACGTCGTTTTGTATGATGCATGATTTGGGCGAAAGTTTAATATCTATGATGGAAAATCGTACGATGGATAGTAATAACTAATAACCCTTTCTGATTAAGCAGCCATGATTCTTGAGTATTCCGCAGCCTTTCTCATCTCCCAGCTTGGATGGATTGATGGCAGTCAAACGGTCTACTTATTCCCAGTAAATGGTAAATTGTAGGGAGGGAATTAATTACTTTGAAAAATTTGTGAATTTTAATTAGGATTGCAACAAATAAGTAATTTGGTCGCGAACAAATTAAAATGACAATAGTTACAACTGACAACGTTGTTAAAATAAATGGAAATGGCTTACAGATCCAAGGAATGAAGGCACTGTCAGGTTTTGCAAACTCTACTCCGAATAAAACACAAATAATTTTATGTTGGTCGTGACCTAACGAGACAAGGTAGTGGTAGTAGTGCAAGGGAGTGGATATCCTTAATTTCTGAATACTCTGATTTGTTCGATTGTGGATTGTTTGTTGGAGATACATTACAACCTCAAACTGATTAGGTAAATTTAGGCAGAGTTTCAATCAACTGAAGCAATGATAATATTAATTAAATTTGAAGATTCCCATGGGCCGAATCTTCGATCATGGATAGGGTAGTTTGGTGGTTGATTTGTCGGCGCCGAATCAGATTGCATGTGCCTGAAGAGAGAAGATCACATGACGATTGACGAGCCTCCCTCAAACCATCAAAGCTCGTCCAGCATAGAATGGAAAGCACTTATCTTATCACAACAATTCCGTGATTTCAAGCGCCATTAATTGCGGTATGTCTGGATATGGTAAGTCAATATTTATAACTTGATGTACCTTTGTTTTCAGGAGAAAGTCTTTCTTGCGAAAACGAAATTCCTCCACTTGTACCAGAGGGCTCCTTAGCTTTCCACCTATACCAAAAGCTCTTAACCAAGCGGATGTAAATAAAAAAATGTGGATGAGTTGGCATAGAGAGAGTCAACAGGCCAAACTTATGACAAACTCTTCAATATTTTAGTGAAAAATCTACCCCACGCGAAGTTTAAACTTACATGATTAGAGAATTTCTCTCCATAACTCTCCAAACTTACCAACTCATTTATGCCTCTTGGGGCACATCTTGATATAACTAGTTAGCGAGTACAAGGATGAACTGGAGAGGTCAAAATTCGTGGCAATTAATGAAATAGCAACACCAGGTGTCCTGGTACTATACTGTATGCACCGCCGCAAGCAATCAAGAAAGCAAGCGTGCTTCTTTCAATCCTGTAAAGGCGCATGCATGGATGCTGAGGAAGCCATCATCATATGCACAATATATGCACCGGTGATTCGTAAACTCTGATAAAAACCCCATGCTACATAGCCCCGTATGATAAGAACAAGATTGATTCTTTCACAGTTTTCACGACTCCCGTAAGATACGCAATCTCTTGGCATGCATGCACATTTCATTTGCGATTACAAAGATCCACTACCAGCGCTAGAAGTAGCTTGATATGCGTAGCTTTATATAAATGAGGCATAATATAGTCACCGCATAACGATACTGTAAGTACGGATTGCGTCCGATTTTGTATTTTTGTTTTTTGCGGATTGTGATAAAAGTTGTAAAATGTTAAATCACAAAATGCAGTTTATACAGGGTCTGTATCTTTTTTATTTTTTTGGTGTCAAGGATACGCAAAAATATATTTTCCTCATCAAGACATGCTTAAACTGAAGTTTCTTTTGCCACATTTTTTAAACGAAGAAGAGTCGACCTTGTAAAAAATTTACTATATAAAATGAATATTACTTATTTTTTAAATAATTCACATCGTCAATTACACCAATTCCAAACTTGAATCCAATCAAATAATTTGTAACTTTTAATATATCTCGTGGTAATAAAATTATATTGTTTCGGGGTATATCAAGATCATATTGGGTAGAGTTTTCTCACGTAGTATACCTATCCTGATGGCATTGTCCAATCTCAGCACGAAGCTCATGTTTGAAAGCTAATTAATTTGTCACTTGGGCTTTGTATGCTTACCCATGCACTCGAGAGCCTATTAGAAACTCAAAGCCCAGGATGCTTCATGGGCACAACACAAGCACTTTTCCTCAATACCCAAATACATATGAATTAGTGGGCTTCAGCCCATCTCGTACCCACATTTCTCCCAAAATAAGATGGCACGATGTCGTCTTACCGTACCCCACAGTGCCGCTAAGGCTAATCCTTCAAGGCTTCAACACCTGGCATTCTGGGTCCCTGTGAGGGAGTCTTCTTGATGGGATGTGCTCATTATGTTCATGGGTGAAGATTGTTACAGCTCACCGAGGATTGAACGAATGGCTGTGAGAATCCCACAATAATTAACGGTAATGACACCGATTGGCAGAAAGATGAATCAACAATCTCAACTTCTTTGGCTCGAGCTTTCATTCCGTAGAAATAACCCCCAACTACTACTTCTTTCTACAGTTTGATCTTCGAAGGTATTCCATTCTCTTCTTGGTTCTTGCTTCCACAGCAGTACTTACTTATCTTTTATCTTTTGATGTGAAAACTGTGAACTTGGTTTAATATCATGATACGAGATAGTCTAGTATGCGTCATCAAACTTTAGTTGATTCATCAATTCTGGGTGTTTTGGATTCTGGTTTATATAGCTCGTAAGCATAATGCAATCACTGGGCTCTTGGCCGTCCATAAATGAGTCTCCTTTGGGGCCCCTGTTGGATTCTGAGCTGGGTTCATCCTCTGTTTTAAGAACGAAAAAGTTTAGAAGGAAAAGATTTGTCCTTACTGGTCCTATATGTCGCTGTGTTATCCCCGGTCTCTTGCATGTAGGTAGGGACTGTAGCGGCATCAGCAGTCGAACTTGCTTTAGGGGTCAAAATTGGGACTTGAAAGATAAACTGTTCACTAAGTACTCTAAACATGTCTTTTGTGAGCCAAACAGAGGGCCTTTAGGTACATCCTTTGCACTGACATGGCTGTTGGAGGAGCGAGCTATAGGTAATCATGTTAAAACTGAAAATTCAGCTTCGTTAAATGGGGTTTCGGAGAAAACTGAAAATGGAGATTGTAGTTCTGTTGGATTGGAGGAGAAAGTAAGAGTCTTGGACTTGGCCTTTAGCCATGATCGCGTTGACACTGTTGATGGGGAAGATCATGACAAAGAAGAAGATGCAAGTGATGAGGGAGTGGGAGTAATTCAAAATAGAGAATTAGTTGATGTGAGGGCATTGGGTAGGAGCCTACACACGGCCAGAACTGCCGACGACGTGGAAGAAGTTCTCAAGGATAAGGGGGAACTACCCCTTCAGGTATATTCTTCTCTGATGAGAGGTTTTGGCAAGGAAAAAAGGCTACACCCTGCAATGGCTCTTTTTGAGTGGCTTAGGAGAAAAAGTCAAGAGACCAATGGTGCAATTCGGCCAAACCTTTTCATATATAACAGCCTTCTAGGAGCAATTAAACATGCACGGAAGTATGATTCGGTTGATCGAGTCATAAATGATATGGCTATTGAGGATATCAATCCTAATGTCGTCACGTACAACTCTTTGATGGGCATATATATAGGGCAAGGTCGGGAAGTTGAAGCACTCAATCTTTTTGAAGAGATCCCAAAGAAAGGTGTGTCACGGACTCCGGCATCCTATTCTACGGCTCTGTTGGCTTATCAGGGACTGGAAGATGGATTTGGAGCTTTGAAGTTCTTGGTTGAAGTCAAAGACAAATTAAAGAGAGGCGAGATAGGCAAAGATGTGGATGCAGACTGGGATAATGAACTTGTGAAGCTCGAGAACTTTACAATTCGAATTTGCCACCAGTTAATGCGGCGGTGGCTTGTAAGGATGAAGAATTCAAGTATCAACATATTGAAATTACTGATGGAAATGGACAAAACTGGACTTCAAATGAGTCGTGCAGAATATGAGCGTCTTGTATGGGCTTGCACTAATGAGGAGCATCATGTTGTGGCAAGAGAATTGTACAATAGGATACGAGAGAGGGATGTGGAAATTAGTTTATCAGTTTGCAACCATGTGATTTGGTTGATGGGAAAGGCTAAAAAATGGTGGGCTGCTCTGGAAATTTATGAGAACTTGTTGGATAAAGGGCCAAGGCCAAATAATATGTCATATGAATTGATAGTTTCTCATTTCAATATACTACTCACGGCAGCTAGAAAGAGAGGGAGTTGGAGATGGGGTGTCAGGTTACTTAAGAAGATGGAAGAGAAGGGCCTCAAACCAGGTAGTAGGGAATGGAATGCAGTCCTTGTTGCATGTTCCAAGGCTTCAGAAACATCCACTGCTGTGGAGGTATTTAAAAGAATGATAGAACAAGGCGAAAAACCCACGGTTGTTTCCTATGGGGCATTGCTTAGTGCCCTAGAAAAAGGGAAACTCTATGATGAGGCCTATCAGGTCTGGAAACATATGATCAAGGTTGGGGTTGCACCAAACTTGTATGTCTATACAATAATGGCTTCGGTTTATGCTGCACAAGGTAGATTTAATATTGTCCACTCCATCATCAAGGAGATGGTTGCTGTAGGGGTTGAGCCAACAGTTGTCACATTTAATGCGATCATCAGTAGCTCTGCGAGGAATAATATGGCAAGTGCAGCATATGAATGGTTTCATCACATGAAGGCTCATAATATATCTCCCAACGAGGTCACCTATGAAGTGTTGATTGAAGCTCTTGCAAATGATGGTAAGCCAAGGCTTGCTTATGAGTTGTATTTGAGGGCTTACAACGAGGGACTGTGCCTCTCCCTGAAGGCCTACAATGCAGTCATCCAGTCCTCACATCATTATGGTGCTACAATTGACGTTAGCACTCTTGGGCCTCCCCCTGTAGAGAAGAAGAGGTGCAAAGTTCTGTAATTTAGCTCATGTTTCTAGGACAAGCAAACAATTTGACCTAAAAGAAATGTATATGTATATAAGAAGGACAATCACATCTGAGCTTGGTGCTACTTCTAGTCTTGATCAAGTGCTATTCCATATGTTGGAGGAACTTCCAGGCTAGCATTCACTAATTGATGATATCCTTTTGTTTTGTGCAAAATTTTGTTGAATATAGGTATTAGTTAATTGCTATTTTATACAAGGTATAGGTGCTATTCACTAACTGAAGAGTAATCATTGCTATTAGTCTTCAGAGCAACTGAACAAGTCAAGGTGCTGCTCTGCTGAAGGATTCTTATCTTCATTTATTTTTATTATTTTTAATTTATTTTAAAGAGGGATAGTTAATTGTCATATTTTTATTTAGCCTTAGTGTTTTTTTTTCCCCAAGCGTTTGTTTCTGATCTATTCTTAGGAAGGGGAAGCTAACTGAATTGAATTAGGCTGGGGCCAAGATTTTTGAACTTTGGACCAACCTTCATATGATTCCGTTTGGATAAGGGCATTTTTATTTGTAAATGGAAAAAGTTGTATTGGAATGTGTGAAAATTTTGATGGATATTTTTTGATAGAAAAAGTTTTTTAGAAGGAAAATTTTTTAAAATTATGTGAGAGGAATTTGAATAGGAAAATTTGAATTTTAAATTTTGAAATAAAAATATATTTGGATAGTTTATTTTTATTTAAAAATTTTTTTATTTACAAATGAAATTTTTCTTTCCAAATTGATCCTTTAATGCTTTTATTGGTGGCCTTATTTAATCTTTAGTTAATGGAAGTTTGTTGCCTCGTGAAGTGAAGTTGTAATCAACAAATCACCTGACCATATTCAGTAAAAAAATAAACATTTTCCATTATGTTATGGCATTTATTTTACAGGGTGAATATGACTGCAAAATAAGTGCTGCCAGCAAACTGAATTTATTTACAACTCAAAAGCAGTCCCTTTAAACCATGCCAAAAATAGGAACTGCAGCATCAACATATATAATTAATGTTTTCCTAGCGTCACCTGAGTTGATTGTTTTCTTATTTTTTCCTTAATATTCCTATTAAATTGATCAAATATGATCAGAAAGCAGCTAATAACTCTGATTTGTTTCATATGGAAAGTTTTTTCGTTTTGTGTGTACTTAACTAAGGTAAAAAAATATATTCGTAACCTCAGTTTTATCTACTCTCCGACCGTCATTCATGATTCAACCGACTCGATATTAGTATTTATTCAGATATTTTTTTACTTTTTATTGTTAAAATTCCAACCATTAAAAATACCCAATTCTTAAAAGATAATAATAAAGAAAAGAGTACAAGACCCACTGACGCTGTCCCCCTCTTTGGTCATCTGTTCCACTCACGGTATCTGATACCGAGAGGGGGAAGAGAGCATAAAGGCCCCAATTTTTTGTTTTCTGCATCTGCGAGTTCGTTTGTTTTGGTAGAGAGTGTTGATTCTCAGGTGGGTTTGTATTGTAGATTGTGGTGTCTGTTTGGAGCTCGAAATTTTGTTACGCTGACGGTCGAGTAGAATTGAAGAAGAATATGGAGCCCCCGCGGGGGTTTTTGGCTTCATTGTGGAACTTCATCTGTTTCTTGCCTTACTTTATTGGCCTTCTCATTCTTGGTTTCATTAAAGGTCTGTGTTACTTCTTCTCTGTTCAGGTGCTTTTGTGTTTCTTTATAATGACTCTTTTGGACTTACCCCCCCCCCCCCCCCCCCCCCCCCCCCCCCGCCCTCCCCAGTGTTGTACTTGCTAATTCCTCAGTCTTCTTGCGAATTTGTCTTCCACTATTGGTTTCTGTTGTCCCTTTCCTTGATTTATACGATTGTGGATTTATTTTTCCACAAATATGGAAAAGAATGGGGTGACAGTATTGCATCCTACGACTCACTGGCCAAATTTAGATACCTGGTTTGAATTGTTCTACAACTATATAAAGACAGTTTTTCCCCCTTCCCTTCTCTATAATGATGTTAATGTGCAACTATATATATGTTCAGCAAGCGAAAGACTGAAGTTTATTGGCTTCTCGCTGTGGTTTCTTCCTGAAGGGTATTTATTGTTTAGTTTTTTCTATCATGTTGTGATAATTCCTCATTCAGCCCCCCCGAACAACAGGATTTTTAATAGTTCTCTGAAATTCTTACCTTGCAAAAATTTAACAAAAAAAAAAGAATAAAATGGTGAGCCAAAGACTGCAATAATTCATGTCTTTCCTCTTCAGATCCGGTCATGATTTGCACTTCAAGCTATTGCAGAGAGTCTTGAGGAATTTTTCTGTTTAAATTTGGATATTCCTTTTGATATCAGGCCTGTTTTCCCAGGTGTTATTTTGTGCCCTCTGATATGCCTCATTATATCAGTTGGAAACTCTGCAGTAATATTGGGCCTCTGGCCAGTGCACCTTTTCTATACGCTTTACTGCATACTGAGGTACATAAATTATTCTATTTAACTTCCTGATTTTCCAAATTCTTTTGTGTATCTGTTAGTTATATCCATCTAATTAATGTTATGGCAGTACCAAAAAACTAGGCCCAGTTCTGAAGCTTGTACTCTGCCTGCTTGTTGTTGCCCTCTTAATTGTCTGGCCGGCAATAGGGATTTTAAGTAGCATTTTGGGAGGGGCAGCATATGGATTTTTTGCACCAATGATGGCCACTTTTCAAGCCGTTGCTGAAGGGAAGACTAATAAATTCTATCACTGCATCTATGTATGGCTGAGTTATCTTAAACCCAAAAATTGTGTTATCTGGAAGTTTTGCTTCTTTAGTAATTGACATTCTTAATTTGCAGGATGGAACTTGGGATACTATCAAAGGAAGCTTTACTGTTGTTAGGGATCTTCTGGATGTATGTAATCACTCTTATTTTTCAATTATGGATGAGTTAAGACTTCAAGGCTCCCCTGGGGGAAACTACTATGAGATCAGGTTTGTGCTTATGGTGTTCTTTTGTCAAAGTTGTCTTGTTTATCCTTTGTCTCACTATATTTTCTAATGGAATAACTGATTCACTCAAATTCATGTGCTATGCTATATGCCTATATCTAAGAATTATATCATCTTAGCTTGATTTGTTAGTAATTACCATGCTATAACATCCCTCAAACCATATATCTGGTATCTGGTTATTCAGGTGAAAAGCTTATCAGCATTCTTCACCTACCATCTAAATCTCTTTCAGTTATCAAGTGAATTTTTTATTTTCAGTGTTGAAAATCTAGAACTCAAGTTCATAAACTTAGTTCGTTAACCAAATTGTTTAGGCTATTGTATTTTGTTTTTTATGTCTAGGGAGATTGTGTCATTAATGAAGGATCTAGGAAGAAAGGGGAGGGGGAAGACATCTTTAGACTTTACCATCTTTTGTGCACAAGGAATAGATATGGTGATTCAAACCTGCTATGCACTAGTTCATAGAATTTGTGCATATCAGAATTGTAAAAGAAGGTATTTCAGAACCTTTTGTGGTGGTTGCTGCCCCCATCCCCAAAGCAGATTTGATTTTGTGAAACCATAATGCAGATGAAGCAAAAAATGTTTCTTTTTCTTCAAAATTGATCTTCTGTTATGTTTAATATAAAATTTTAGTCTTGCCACTTTGTCCTTGGTTGGCAGGGTTCACTTTATCTCTAGTCCTTCTACCAACGTTTTTTTTTTTCCTATTGATATTGGGTGTCTGCTGTAGATTGCTTTACCTTCCTGGAGCTTGTGTTGCTGGAGTGCTGGGATTTTTGGTTGACATGACTGTTATCTCAGTTATTGCCATTTGTAAAAGCCCTTATATGCTATTTAAGGGGTGGCATCGTTTATTTCATGACTGTATTGGTCGGGAAGGCCCGTTCTTGGAGACAATATGTGTGCCAATTGCAGGTCTTGCAATCTTGCTATGGCCTTTGGCCGTTGTTGGTGCAGTGTTGGGCTCCATTGTATCAAGCATATTCCTGGGTTCTTATGCAGCAGTTGTTGCATATCAGGTTAATGTACTTCCTTCTTGATAGACAGGAAGAATACCAAAAGCACCCAAATTGCACTAAATGGAAAGACCATCAAGGGAAAAGAATAAAAAATTATATGTGTTGCTGGAAAAAGTAATAATTCGCCTCACTAAGAGGGTTCCTACTTTCCTAGTTGCATTCAATTGATTTTGTTATGTCTTTTATCAAATTAAGATTTAGCAATCTTTTATGTTAACTTTTACTGCAGGAGTCATCTTTCTGGCTTGGCCTTTGCTATATTGCTGCTTCTTTGTCCATTTATGATGAATATAGCAACGACATTCTGGACATGCCAGAAGGTTCCTGCTTTCCTAGGTGAGCTAGTGCTGGTGTTCATTCTTTTTTGTGTTCATGAATATGTAGACATGTGATATTAAAGTGTCTAGCTATGGCCTTTATCTTCTGAACTTGAACAGGCCTGAGTACAGAAAGAAAGCTGCATCTGTTACCAGTTCTCGATCACCCTCTTTCTCAAGGCCCCAGTCTTTTAAAAATCCAACTTTGCGCACTTCTTCGTTAAATGCCCCAATGGTTGAGTTGAAGTCCCTCGAGGTATATACTTGCTGCAATTGATAGAATTCGTGTTGAGGAACACCTCAACTTCGAGTATTATTTGTCTCCATTTGTTGTTTTTATACTGATCAATCTCTATAAATGACTATTGTAGTTGCTTGATGCCTTGTTCAAGGAGTGTCAGCGTTATGGGGAAAGTATGGTTTCTGAAGGTATAATAACATTGAAAGATATTGAAGATGCCAAGTCTGATAAAGACAGCGGCAAAGTAATAAGAATTGGTTTACCTGCTTATTGCATACTTCAAGGACTAATACGCTCTGCAAAAGCCAGTTCTACTGGGATCTTGCTAAGTGGGTGATGATGCTTTTCCTTCAATAATTTGGCTGCAATAGTTGAAGCTTGCAGAAAATAAATGATTTTTTTGATAAACTTTTCCCTCTATGCAGATGATAATGTGACTGAATTAACTAGTACGAATCGGCCAAAAGATATTGTCTTTGATTGGTTTTTCAATCCTTTGTTGATCATTAAAGAGCAGATCAAAGCAGAAAACCTGTCTGATGATGAAGAGCATTACCTTGGTAAGTTAGTCATGCGCAGTGGTGATCCTGAGAAGTTGAAAAGATCTGATCTTGGCTCACCACCAGAGTCTGAGCTAAGACGAGCTGAACTTGATGCTTTAGCTCGAAGGTGATGTTTGAAGAATATCAATCTGTATTGATCATATTTTTTCACTCTAAATTCTGATTTATTTATTTTTATTATTTTTTTCTGTCTTTTAACTTTGTCATGCAGACTTCAAGGGATCACTAGATCTATGTCAAGGTACCCCACATTTAGGCGTCGTTTTGATTGTAGCATGGAGAAAATCATAGATGTGCTTGCCAAAAGTAATGGTGAGAGTGGCATCAGTACCGGACCTGGAACAATTCCCAGATCAAGAAGCATGTTTGCCCGTATGTTTAGTTCAAAATCTTTTAAAACGAGGAACAGTAACCATGGATCTGACATAGAGGCTCAACCAGTTGTTGATAGGGATGTGGAGATTATAGAAGACACAACCACACCTAATTGACGCAAGTAATATTTTGCGGTTTAGATGCCGATTTTCGGCCCCTGACAATGAGTTTGATTTTTCTTCCTGGCTTTTGTGTGCCAGAATATTCGACGACTTTGTATGATATGGTGTTCTTGTAAATTTTGCGATTCAACACTAACAAACCACAGGCCAGATAGATTTTTTTATTTTTTTTGAATTTCATTGTACATTATTAGATGAAAAACATCCCAGTTAGAGTGAAACTTTTCAGACTTGTTTAATCAGCATAAGACATCTGTTTATTTATTTATTTGTTTTTTCTTTTACTTCCACAGTGGTTTTTGAGATGGCTGTTTCTTATTGTAATCAAATATGTCGATACTCTGAAGAAATACATCGAAGAAGAAGATGAACGGGAGGATTGAAGTAGCGACAAAATGGTTGTTTTAAGTTTCAACCAAACGATTTGGGGTCTCTCTGGGGGATTGGGGAAGGAAGAAACTTGCGCAATGCTTTTTAGTTTAACCATTACGTGACTCAAGCAAATGCTGAAATTTTTTGCCCAACGTGATACATCATTCGTCAAGTTTGTTGATCTTCCAAGGATAAAGCGACTCTTGCTCCAAAGCCTCCAATTATTGTATAACCTTTCTTTTTGTCAATTCTTTTAGTGATCCAGATTCATGCTTACCAATGTGAGAAACTCTCCTGTCATCCGGCGAATAAAGTTGTGCAAACCACTCAACATGTCACCGTCCCGATTAAGGTGAACGGTTTGGATTGCTATCTCATATTGCATCAATAATGAGTCTCCAGAATGAAATGTCAATCCATGCAGAGTTAGCATCTGGGTTCCCAGAGTAGTTTATTTCATTCATGAATCTTCTTTTTCGTTCGTTTAATATCAAAGGCAGGAGAGGAAAATTAATAGTCACAACATCTAAGAATTTTATAAAAGGCACAGAAGTAGCCGAAAGAACAGGCCACTTAGTTCTAAGCTTTTTGCGAGCTAAAAACCCACCAGGTAAATGGAGCACTCAAAACATGAGAAGTTTACAATGTAAACTTGATCTTAAACCGTAGCTACCAATCATAGGCCACATCTCTACACACGGAGCGAAAATCAACATTTATAAAATTCTATTCCTTCTTCTGGGAGTCTTTGAGTTGCCCTCTCTTCCGAATCCCAAGGCAGAACTGCAGACGCCAAGCATCAACAATCCACTCGGGCAACGAGTATGCCACGGCCCATAAAAGAGTATGTGGCCAATAAGGTGTGCAACGTGGTTCATAGCCAATCCAGCGCAGAGCAGCCCAAGCATAGCCATCTGTTGAAGGAACAAAGAAGGAGGACCTTCTGATGGATGCCATCTTAGTTGCCACATACAACGGTACCTGTATTTGGAGAAAGGATAAGAAAATGTATAATTATTTTAAATAAATAAATAAACCATCAGATGCTTAGACACTAAAGTGATTTTGAAGGCACATTTGCAATTTCTTCCAAATGTTATGAACTCCCTGATTGCTAGGCAAAGCCCACCAAATTTCATACTTGTCAACAAAAAGAAGAAGTAGAACAGGAAACTACGTCTAGAAAGTACATTTCACTTTATGTGAGCACCTTTTATTGAGCATAAACCACGAGATTCATGATTGGTTTTTATAGAACATGAAATTTTTGTATGCGGATGGTGTAACTTAGCAGATAAAGAAGTATGACTCAGAACACTAACAGCTTCAGTTTCTGCTTCCAGAAACCAGACAAAGTGCAAGAGGATAGTCCAACTTAACATTTTGTCATCATAAACACCAAAGGTATAAATCATGGGTCTCCTGCACTAATAGCAATTATTGATTACAGAGAATGGACTAAAAGATACAGAATACTGGATGTATATGGTCCTGCTAATAAAGATCTTGACCAACAAAGGACTATGATAAGAGAAAAGTTCTGCCGTACCAGCTAACTGAACATACAGAAGCCGTTATCTATATCAAGATTCCTACCATGATGAACATTAAAGAATCAAAAGCTACTGCAAAAATAAATTGAAAATTCTATTGGTGAATGAAAACTCAAACGCTATATCAGATGAGTGTAGGAACCATCAGAATTGTTTGTACTTCAGACTCAAATTTTTGTTTACCTTCTCTAAATCTGGGTTGATGCAGTAATAACAGTGTACTGACAGTGTCTAATTCCCAATTTAAAGACTAAAACGACATAAATTCATAATTCGTAAAAATGCCATCATGCCATAATACACACCTGACACTGCACATCAATCCCACTCTTCTTGTACTCCACGTAGAGGCATCTAGAGAGCTGATCGATATATCTGCAAGCAAACGTAACAATCCCAATCATTCACATAGAAAATGTCTGATAACAGGTCACATTCCACCAAAAAAAAAAAAAAAACCAATATGATGTTACATATATAGTAAGAAAGAATATCATGCATCAGCAACTAAAAGAAGGGGTCCTTATGATGCAATTCACGGCAGACAATTTGTCCATCAAGCTTTGCAGCATGCCACGGGATAATGTTGGCATTGACATTGCGAGAGATCGTAATCAAAATTCAAATAGCCATAACATATCTCATAAAATTTTCTTCAGAGATCGACGAGTTCACTTTTATAGTCTTAAATGGGGTATTAAGACTATAGTCAATATTGGTTCTGAACTTCAATTCTTAAACCTCTTAAACAGGACTAATTTCAGGGGCAGTAAATAAAAACAGAGCAAAGAGAAAAGTAGTAAAATGGATAGAAGGAAAAGAGTAACGCTTACGCTTTGGTGGCCGCATAAACTGCATAAAGAGGATCCGAAGGAATGACAATGGCAGCACCAGAACCAATATTGACTATAGCCCCCCTTTTCCTCTGAAGCATCCCAGGAAGGACAGCTTGAGTAACCCTAGTAGTCCCTTCCACATTAATCTTAATCAAATCAGCCAGCAATTTGTCATCCACCTCGTGCAAATACCTGGCGTACGGATAAGACACTCCAACGTTATTAATCAAAACACCGACGTCCAACCCTTGAATCGCCTCTTTAATCCTGAGAAGTCCTTCGTTCAAATCGCCGGAGAAGTCGACGACGACATTCTTAATCTGGGTGTGGCCGTACTTGGCCTTGATGGAGTCGGAGACGTCCTTAAGTTTATCCGGGTTCCGGCCAACGAGGACCAAATTGAGACCTTTACGAGCTAACTGGAACGCAAAGGCCTTGCCAATGCCATCAGTGGGTCCAGTGACGAGAGCCCAGGACCCGTATTTCTTGAGATTCTTGGCGGGTCTGAGGAAGTTAACGTAAGCCCAGTTGAGAATAGAGAAAAGGGAGTTGAGTAGTTTTAGAGAGCCTAGGGAGACGAGAAGAAGGAGCCATAGAGGTTGGGATTTCAATTGGTGGAACATACACTGCTCCATCTTTGGAAGGAATGGGCGGGTGGATCTGGAACTCTGTTTAGAATTGGATCCTGCTAGAACTGGAAGGAATACTTTGGTAGTATGCACACGTAAACATAAAATAGCAGAAAAGTAGTTCGACAAAAACAAGAAAGAAAGAGCGAGGAGGAGGGGTCTATATGATCCAAGGCCAGTTGGGAGAACAGAAATGATACTAATAATAGCAGAAGGATGGGAATCCGAGATGGGGAAAAAAAATGACGGGGTTGATGAAGGTGCAGTTGGGGTAAGTGAGCGATGTTAGGAAGACATCCAGCCGGGCTGACATTTATTTTGGAGAAATGACCTTGATACTGTTGAGCCCCTACTCCCTGCCATCGCCTAGTTGTTGGGGGTTGATGACCTGAAATTTGACGGACATGTGATGACAATGTTACGTTCGTACGTTTTGGCTTTGTCTGACATTAATGGTGAAAATTTCAACCTCCAAATTTGCTAGGGCCTTAAAAAGCCATGGACACTCAAAATTTTAACATGGTCAACCACATTTATTAGGCAGTCTACAACCTTAACAACCGCCCTTGCTCCTTAGGTAACATGGGTGTGGGCGGACCATCCTACTAACATCAGCAGGATTCAGGAAGCCCTACCCTACCCAACCAAGTGTAAGCTGAGTTGGGATATTTTGGAATTAAATCTTGATCAATGGAATTATTCATTTGTATAATTTTTTAAATTATTATATAGTATAATATATTTGATATATTGCTAAATATATAATTGGATTCTTTTTTTTAATTTGCAATTACAAGCCATGCGTAATCACTATTGATATAAATATTTTAAAATTTTAATTCAAACTAAGAGAGACATCTTTTAAAAAAATTAAAAAATCGTTTGTACCTCAGCCTCAATAATCTTCAATGTTATGTCTTTCCGTACACAAACCAGATGTAAATATTTTAAAATTTTAATTCAAACTAAGAGAAATATAATTAAAGAGACATTTTTTTAAAAAATAAAAAATCGTTTGTACCTGAGCCTCAATACTCTCCAATGTTATGCCTTTCCGTACACAAACCAAATACTTCTTTCGTCACATTTAAGGTTGATTTTTAAATAAAATTTTAAAAATATCTTCATTAATAATAATAGGTATGTCTGATAAAAATGAATAATATATTTATTTTTTCTCATGATTAATCGAGTTTACAATAAAACTAATACTCTTTTCATTCAAAAAAAAAATTACTTTAAAAACTTTTTTTTGTCTAAAAAAAAAATCACTTTTAAACCAAATTTTAAAATATTTTTACTAATAATAATTATGTATACTTAAAATTGAAAAAAAAATATAAAAATTATATATTTAATTATGCATTAAATGAGTTATATTTAATAACTAATAAAAAATTACATGTCAATCAAAGTGATATTTTTTTTTTAATGGAGTACTTATAATAGTGAAGTGCTACAATAAATAAATACTATGGTCCTGAAATATAAAGTAATGAGTTCAAGCGTCAACTACTAAGTAGACAGAGGTCGACGCCCAGCCCAATTCAATTCATAATATTAATATAATTGATAACCCACCATTTCATTAACACCACTTCATCAATAATATTCAGAAAACTGTATTTATCTTCTTTCAAATTTCAACGAATATTAAATTCGTTTTCAACTTTCTTTTCGACAATTCCAATAGTTAGGATTTCCAAATATGTACTAGGTATGATTTATTAAAATTTTTGTGTTATTACCTTTGTGCACATCTTAATGTAATAAATCAATCAACTTTACACCATCCGTCTGAGATTTAAAATAAAAACTGTAATTTTTTTCTATACATATAATTAATTAATTAATTAAAATGGTTTGCTTTTACAAAAATATTTTGGTTAGTTAATTTCATATGTACAACACATTTGATTAATCATTAAATATATAATTGTTTATCTTCATAAATAAATAATTGTTTATAAATAATATATTTTTTAAAAAATCAAAATTTACCTTTTTATGTCAAATGGGAAGTTACTACATACTCGTAATATGATTAATTGATCAACATTATTTTTTGCCATGTTATTGAAAATTTGAAACCAAACTGGATCAAACAGTTTGACTAGTTCCACAAGGAACTAACTATGAGGCCGATTTGGTTTTAACCTAAAGCCATATTAAAAATATGTGGTCAAAACTTGGTTAGCCAGAACAAAATTTTTATGAATCGGATCAGATCGGATCAAAAAATAAAAAAGGAAGGGAATCGGATTAGATCAATGTATTTTTGGATCAACGGATCGACCCGATTCGATTTGTTTTGAACCAAATTGAAATTTTTAAAAAAAAATTCTTTAAAAAATATTTAATTTTAGTTATAAAATATAAATTAGCATTCTTTGATATTTCAAATAATTTTTTAATTAAAATTTGTCAATTTGTGATAAAATAAATTAAAATATTTATATGAAAATATACAAATTAATTCACATGAAAAATACACAAATTAAAATATTTAGATGAAATTTATTTATTATTTTTTTAACATAAAACTATTAATTTCAAACCTAAATTAAAAAATGAAAACAATAGAAAAAAAAACAAAAAAGGGGGAAAAAAGCAATCAATTTATGTGTGTGTGTTTTTTTTTAGCTATTGCTTTCATTTTCATATATAATTTTAGAATCAAAACGGATTGGATCAGATTGGATCGATCTGTTAATCTGATCTGATTCAAAAAATACATTGATTCGATCCAATTCATTTTTTTTATCAAATTTGATATGCGGATCAAAATGAACAACCAAGAATCCGTACTTTAATCTGAATTTGATAATATAATAATTTTTTGAAAGCAGACAAATATTGGCACGTACAAGTAGGAACGTCAATACTTGCAACTTGTAAAGGATAGAACAAAAATCACATTGACCAAGTTTTGGCCTAGTTTTTCAAACTCCCTTTCCCCCAAAAGGCCAAAACCCAAACAAATTCGTAACTGCTACTGCCCACTCTCAGTCTCAGGTTCACTGCACGCACGTACATATAGTAATTCCTTGGCTTCTTTCCATGGCTGATGTCTCCCCGCCCCCTCCACGTTTCTTCGTCCACTACCCAACTCCATAACCGCTAATTTAATACTGGTATTTAAACTTAAACACTCTCCACTCAGCCATGCATGCACACAAACAAACTAACAAACACTTGATTTCTCTGCAATAAGAACTTTCTTCAGATATATTTATTCATCAATGGCTGCTTCCAATTCATCATCATCATCACTGCTTTCAATGTTCACCCATCGCACGGTGCTCTCCCTTGTCATTTTCTCATCTCTTCAACTTATACTCGTCTCTTCCTTTGAGTTTCAAGTGGGCGACAAAATTGGATGGGTGGTGCCCCCTTCAAATGACACCAAACTTTACAATGACTGGGCATCCGAGAAGAGGTTCAAAGTTGGCGACACCATTCGTAAGTATTAATTGCTTTACTAAATATATATTTCATGCATAAATCAATGCTTGCATGCATGCATACATCCATCGCATATCACGAATGCATGATGGTTGCAGGATTTAAGTACAGGAAGGATTCAGTGATGGAGGTGAGCGAGACAGAGTACAAGAAGTGCAATTCAACGCATCCCATATTCTTCTCCAACACCGGGAACACAATCTGCAGTCTTGACCGCTCGGGCTACTTTTATTTCATCAGCGGAGCATCGGGGCATTGTATTAAAGGGCAGCGTGTGATCGTGAAGGTTATGGGACACGATCAAGACTATCCAACTTCTTCTGCTGCTGCTTCTGGAAAATCAGTTGCTATTTTTAGCCGCGTAATGGTCCCCATTGCAACCATTCACTTCTCGTCTCTTTTAGTTAGGTTTTGTTTTCAGTGATGGCGTTGCTATCCAATGTCCATCTAGTAGTTCATTTGTTTGACACATTTGTTCTGGGTCCTAACATCCAGACGGTGCATGTTACTATTATTATCATTTAGAACTGTGTTGAGTTAGTTTGGTTTTATGCATTAATTGGTCCTCCATTTTTAGAGGCGTCATTCATACTGCGTCTCTTGGATTACGCATTTTGGTTGGATGTTATTTATCTGGCGCAGGCTATGAATATTTGGTCATTTAATTTGGGGGTTCTCACTATTACTAAAGGACTTCCATGATTGATGATTTGATCTTAATTTGGGTTTAGAAGCCTTGTAGGCTTTACGAATTCCTAATATGTCGCGCGAAAACCCGAGCAAAGTTCTCAATAAGTATCGTTCTCTTGCAATAATAGTATAACAAAGGAGTGCAAACAAACTTCCAAAAAAAAATAGAGGAGTTTCGCTTATAGAAAATATTTCATAGGCAGAAATAGTGTAATTTGATGATGAACGTTTTATGTTGTAAAACATTTTGAATGGACTCCACTTTTTTTTTTTTTTGAAACGATAGTATATTAAAAGACACAATGACAAATGTATAAGTTAAGAGGGCGTAGAGGTTTCGTAGTGTTGCTACTGAAGACAGCGCTATAACTTACGAAAATAAAAGTTACAAAGGGACAAAAACCTCGAAGGGCAATACGATGAGTAAAAAGAAAAAAAAAATAAATTTACATTAGATGGGAAGAGTTGATAATCTAAATAATCTAAATTCAACCGAATTTAAACTCGCGCGAGACGGGAATGGACTCCGACTTACCCAGAGGAAAAAAAGTAAAAGAAAGAGGACGATACGATATCACTGGGGTCCGCACCGTGACAGAAACCGGGGGATTTGATAGGGTAGGTGCTGGCGGCACTGCTCCACTGGCACAGCACAAAATTGCACCGTGGGTTATCGGTCATTTCAAAGGATTTTCTGAGGGTCGCGACTGAAATTTGCCTCCGCCTGTTGCGACTACTGTCACGTTCGTATGTGGATGAGAGCTCTTTTGTGTATTTACGGAGAGACCGTGGAGGAGTATGGGAACTTACGAGGACGCTGACGTTGCTACTTCGCATTTGAACCGCCTCCAGTCGGAGAAACCGGCCCTAGGGCTTTCGTCTTCCGGATTGCACTCTCCTTCCCAGGAAACCTTCATCGACAACTTCCGAGATGTGGGGCTTCATTCATACGGTGACATTGATAAGGGAGAGCATGGTGGTCCCGTCTGTACCACTGTTTTTCCGCTTCGACCCTACGCCGGAGACTGCCCTCATTACCTTAAAACCGGCATTTGCAAATTTGGACACACCTGCAAATTTAATCACCCTGTTAGGAGAACTGGCCAGGTAAGTTTGGATTTCGTTATGTTTTGTATGTTTTTGTTGGCTTTTGTTTCGTATGTTTTTGCATTTTCCATTTTATTTTTATTTTTGGATTCTGTATTCCAGGTTGTTAAAGAGAGGGACCAGGGCTCAGAGAAATCTGGGCATGTTGAGTGCAAGGTTGAAGTATTTCTTCAAATTTTTCTTTCTTTCTTTCTTTTTTTTTTTAAATTATTTTTTTCTATGCGGATTTTTTTTGTTCCTGACACTGATTCTTGCAAGAGAGTTATGGCCTTGTAAGTTGTTATAGAGCAAATTACTCCTCGGTGGGACGGGAACTTTCTATAATCATTAATTACTGCCAAAATGTTTTAGATTTATACTGCATTTCTACTGATAAAGAGAAGGTAGGATCTGATTTAGTGCCTTACTTGACGTGTTTTCTTGATATCGACATGTATTTAGGACTCTGTCCGTGAAGACATTAATGTATAGTGTTGAGATAACCTTCCTAAAGTCCAAATGCCTTTTTGGCTATCCGCTCATGTATTCGCATATTCATTGAAACATGGACCTTTTAGATTGGACCTTCTTCAATTTATCTGATGACTGTTGGCTGATTTCATCCCGTTTTGTTAAACTATCCGTTGTAATATCACATTCTGTCTTTTGTCATTGCTGTGCGAGTATGATTTACTTCTCAATCTGCAAAACCGAGCTTTTTTCGTCTCATTTTTGCAGTACTACTTGACAGCTGGAGGTTGCAAATTTGGCAAATTTTGTAGGTATAGTCACTCTAAAGATGATTCTGACAAGGCTGCCCCGGTGCTGAACTTTATTGGCCTTCCAATACGAGTGGTAATCATGCCTTTCTGAATCTTCACAAACTCTTTCGTATCTTTTCCTTTTTGTGTTTAATTGTTAGATTTCACTGTAGTTGCTAGATCATGCTAAATTTTCTTCTTCTTCATTCTTCATTGTCTCTTTCAGTGGATATAGATAATAATAATGAATGTGATGTAGTTGAATTCTAATTTTTTTTTAATCCAGAATTTGATTCACAATGTCCTTTGATTAGGGAGAGAAAGAGTGCCTCTACTACATGCGCAATGGCTCCTGTGGATACGGAGCTCAATGTGTGTTTCACCACCCTGAACCTTCGTCAATTGGAGAACGAGACTCTTACAAATTATCTCTGAATGATAAATCTTCAAGACAATCAGGTTACTCTTTGGGAAGCCTAGATTGTGAATCTGCTCTACTGCATTTGTCAGAAGTTTCCAAATCCCATGAAGCACCTTGGTCTTCACATCCCCTGTCTAACAGTACCTTTTCCTACCAAGATGACAATTCATATAATACCACTGCCAACCCAATTCCACAAGAGACACATCGGCGTTCTGAACTGAATCAGTGTCAGGTAATTATATTGGTTCCTTTCAAATTATTTTCTGCTATGTTTCTGGTTATTTTATTTTTTGTTTCTAATTTGGTTATCAGCATCTGATGCTTGTGCTTTATAAGTGTGCATGTGTCACATAATATTGTCAATCTTCTCATGATCAAGTAGAATTTTCTTTTCATTGGTTTAATGTCCTACAGTGTTGAAGGAAAAAATGAAGGCAAAAAATAAGAACCACACATTTGCTTGTCTTTGCAAGTCATGAATTACAGAAATTACGGAATCTGGATAACTTCAATTCAATGGTGAACAGACTACATGTTAATTCAGGCATAGCTACTTTGAGTGTGTGCAGCTTCGCTTATATTGCCCTTCTTTGTGCTATTTACTGCTACATACTTTATTTTGTTGTGACTATGTCTTCTATTGCCTCTTGTCACTATTTGCTTCGTGTTAAAATCATGTACTATGTTCTTATGATAGTGGTCCATCAATAACTTAGGCACCAGAATTTCCCCACCAAAGGAGTAGGCATGCTCATCTAACTCCTGGAACAAATAGGGCAGATATGCTGCAGCCAATTATTTCTATGAAAGTTGAAGAATTTCCTGCACGACCTGGTCAGCCTGAATGTGCTTACTTCGTGAAGACTGGATACTGTAAATTTAAGTCTTCCTGTCGTTTTCACCATCCAAAGGGTCAACTTACATGTCTTCTGAGTGAGAAAGGTCTACCTTTGAGACCTGTAAGTTCAAAGTTTTTTATTGCAATCTTTTGTACTTTGGTATGAGAATTAACAAATATTACTTTTGGAGTTCCTGTAATGATGGTCCATGGCATGCTAAGTCCTTAAGTCCTAAGTGATATGTGATTCTCAAAAATGCATGTCCCCATGCTGGAAGGTTTGAGGTATTTAATTGGAACTAATGACTCAGCATAGATCGCAACTTTAAAGGAGAGACATTAGGAAACTGATAGGATCAACTATTTGCTTGGTGCTTAATAAAAAAGTGGTATTTGCTTGCTGGAAGGACCATATAATTTCTGCTGAAATATTGTATTTGAACCTGACTGATCAATCGTTTACTACATTGGGGTTCTGCAATTTTTGCTCGTGATTTCTCACAACCTCGATAATCCTGTGCAGGCTAGAAGTATCTGCCGGCAATATGAACATTTTGGCACCTGCAAGTTTGGCCTTGCATGCCTGTTTGACCATCCAATTAATCATAACTTGTCAACAGTTCAAGATTGGTCCTCTTCAGAGCCTCCATCTGGTCACGATGCTGGATATTGGAGCGAGTGATTATGAGGTTTAGTTTGGTCCTAATTTATATAGGGTAAGGTGTTAAGTTGCTTAGAATGATTGCTTCTCCCATCATTTTGGATTTCCTGACAAAGTATAAATGAAGTTTTGCTAGGATAGACATTTGACGTTGTAGTTCTGATTACTCATACAGTCTCATGTTTGCGGTGAGAATAGCAGGAAGCTTTCGTGGATTATGTTTTGCTATGAAAGATACTGTTGTACATGGTAGTCTTTTAATTTGGCAATCATGAATTGAAGAAATATATAGATTGACGTAATTGCTTCTTTTCCTACCTTGTAGGATACTGCTGTAGTTAGTTTTGCTTTTACTCATTTTTTCAGAACATGGCAAAGATGCTGAACCATTATAATAGCATGTCTCAGCGAAAACCCAGTTTCTCACCATTCATTAAATGCTTTTGTTCTGCACAGCATATTGTAAACCGTGTACTGAAAATCTATAGTCTAATTCAGTCAATGGGATCCCTACTGTCACTACGGTTTAAGCCTCTAACAAGAAAGAAAAAAAATTAAAAAGGAAAAAAAAAAGTGGGAGGTGAGGGAATAAAAGTGATTCGGAAGCCACGATGGTTTGCATAAGCGAAGTGAGAAGAGTGTATCTAAAAATGTTTGTCAACTCTTCCCCAAGTACATGGATTGGATGCTGGGGGCACATGAAGGAACTGTATAAATGCTACATGATGCCCACCCAGTGGTAGAAAGGATATTGCAAAAGCCTCACATTCTTCCTCCCCTTGGAACTAAGGGGACTAATACTAATTAAGATGACATTAGAACACCACCGCCACGCGTTTGAACCTTTTTTGACATATTCTATGGCACCACGAGCCTTGAGATCAGGATCAGAGATCAGAAGCAACAAAACCATTTTTTCTGCAAAATCAGGAAAGGAAACCACACACCAAGATTTAACAACTCTTGCTGTATCTCTAATGCTTAGGATGGGTATGTGCAGGTCAGACATGGAAGAGTTTAAGGGGGAAAAGGGCACAATACCGGTGGGCTAGGGGGACGTTGCTCGCTTGTTGTTGTTTCACTTTGTGGGGATGATGCATCGTCCAAACATTTCTGTCCTGGGGCGCCACACGCTGCGGTTCCAGTGGCTTTCTTCTCGTCCCTAGCCTTAGCAAATATGACCGTAAATCCATCCGCCGATGCCGGATTGCTCACATCCCACTCTCCAAATTTTGGCAATGGTCGGCCCCTCTCTTGCTGTGGATAACAAATTCCGACACAGTTGAGTTTTGGCTAGCTGAGACCGAGGCATATTGACTTACAAACGCATTAATGGGACAGTTTGCTTCTATAACTACGTAAATTGATCATTAATCCAGCTCTCAGTCTACGTTTTCTGTTCGTGTATGTTATCACATGGCACCTAATTTCAGAAATAAGGTTTTGCATAAGGATAGCAAGTTCCATTGTGAAATTGTTGCAGAGAACCTAAATCTACAATTTGATAGCCTCCCTCACAATTCCAGCAAACATTAACAACACCAAATTCCTTCTACAGTTCAGCTTCTCCAAAATTATAGACAAGTTGCCGTGCAAATATCAATAATGCGATCATATTTTGCTTCCAAATACTAAAACATAGACATAAGCTTGAGACAATTCATGTGTCCCACCAAGAAAGTCACCCCATCATCGGGACTTTTGAAAAACATGGGGCCTGGTTATTCATGCAATAATTATCATTCATGATATTTTCTTTGTCATCAAACAACAATTAACATTCAAAAAAAAAAAAAAAAAAACCAGGATTGATATTAGATACGATGTGTATGTGTTCTTCAAACCTAACTAAACCTGCCTTTTGTTTTCCTAAATAATGGTTCATAATCAAATGCAGAATGATGAACAAACTTACCGACATCATCCAGGTCCGATCTTCTGGTGAAAAATGGGAGAAAGGATATATAGAGGCAGAGAAGGAAAAAACAAGAAAAAAAAAATCAAAAGAAAGGCGGAGATGAACACAAATTTGTGTTAGAGAAGAGGAAATGAGATTATACCACCATATAATGAAAGAGACACAATCCAGTCTAATGGATTGTTGCACCCAACTGATATTTGTCCATATCCATCCATCTTCTTTTTAAAAATATTTAATTGTTCATTTATTTCTTTTAATTATCCAGTCCCTTAATTTTCCTATTTTTTAATCGAATCATACTAATAAATTAAAACGTACAACAAACTCAATTATCTTTCTCTTTTTAATGCATAAAATATTTAGTATGGTTTCTTCGTGCGGGACATTGTCTTTTTTGTTTAGAAATGAAAGTCGCATCATTATTAATTAAAACAATATTTACGTTAATGTCTATTTTTTAGTTGTAAGTAAAATTAAGGGCTAACTAAATTATGAACCACCTCGTCAAGTTCATCAATGAATCACGAAATGTCATACTTCTTACATCGAATTTTTGAATTTATCCAGAATCCAGTACTCCACGAGCCGACCACGATACCAAGCTTCGTACTAACGGCCCAGAACCAGCCACATCACTCAGTCCAAGGTTTAACCACCGCGAACAAATTGACTTGTCCACGAAATCAAAGCCCAACCTCAAAAATAAAGATCTCCATTGCCAAATATACCCCTGACAGACAGAGCTGGGTTACATCTCCTCAGTCCATGGAGCCCAAAACAAATAAAAATTAAAATAACGCCTTTCCACTTCCGTTCTCCACCAGAGCCACCAATCCTTTATAGCACGCGCCGGCGCACGCGCTCACTTCCAACTTTTGTTTATCAAATATCCCCTTTTTGTGATTTAGTCATTCTTTATCCTTGTGCTGAGTTCCTTTTGCTGCTCAAATTTTCTCTCTCTCTGGATCCCCTACAATGGCCACTGGTTTGGTCCGACGTGCGTTATCTAGGGTTCAGTTGTCAGTTCCGGCGGCGAGGCTTGTAATTTCCCGCGCCCATGCATCGGAGGCTCAAGCTCAACAATCGGATTCCAAGCCCAAGGCTAGTGGCAACCTCAAGACGTTCCAAATCTACCGGTGGAACCCTAACAACCCTCAAAAGCCGGAGCTCAAAGACTACCAGATCGACCTCAAGGAGTGTGGGCCCATGGTATTGGACGCTCTAATCAAGATAAAAAACGAATTCGACTCTACCCTCACCTTCCGGAGGTCTTGCCGGGAAGGGATCTGCGGGTCCTGTGCTATGAATATCGACGGCTGTAACGGGTTAGCCTGCTTGACTAAGATTGAATCTGGGTCGACTCCCACTACTATCACGCCGCTGCCCCATATGTTTGTGATTAAGGATTTGGTGGTGGACATGACCAATTTCTATAACCAGTATAAGTCGATCGAGCCGTGGCTGAAGAGGAAGTCCCCGCCGCCGACTCCTGGGAAGGAGATCCCTCAGAGCAAGAGCGATAGGGCTAAGCTGGATGGGATGTATGAATGCATTCTTTGTGCATGCTGTAGCACTTCCTGCCCTAGTTACTGGTGGAACCCTGAGAGTTATCTCGGTCCTGCCGCTCTCCTTCATGCCAATAGGTAATTGTGGTTTCAAAGAATTGTTTTTCTTTTCCTTTAAGTAAGATTTGTTTTTAAATTTCTCGTTTTAAAACATTGCACTACAGGACAGTACTGTTATCAGACTCATTACCCTCCCTAGGGCTAGTCTCTCTGGGGCACCTGCGGAAGTATAATAGTTATTTACAATCCTTTTTCTGTCGTCTTGATTGTTGGGTGTTTCTGTTGGTCTCTCTGAAGTGTGGATAGTGAATTTCGTATTCTTGCCATTCTTTGCTGCAAGTGCTGCCTCTTTTAGCATACGTGCTAGATGCGAACCTGTGTGAACTTTGGACTTTCGCCCCCGTTCTGCATCTCATTTGGGATGATCATAATTTTTTTTTTCCCAAACATTTTTATCTGCAGTTTGGAGCTGCTTTATCTTGAGAACTTGTTTCTCTGTGCTGCATCCTTACTGCTCTCTTGGTCACATGCTTTGCACAAAGTCCAACTGCTTTCAGTTTCAATGTTTTTAGTGAGTTTGATCTAGGGAAGCAGAGTTTATCAAAATTTTGCCTTCTACTGTTGCAGTTTCTTCATGGACAACTCGGTTTTTGTCTTAATAATGACAAGTTACTTGCAGATATGCCGTTTGATCAAATCACTGTATAGGATTACTTAATGAACATAGTACTATTGGTCTATTGCATTGTATGAATTTGAATGATTACTTAATTTTAGAAAGGTTTTCTATGTGGTGCTCTCTTCTAAACAAAGAATGATATTATCCTTGATTAAAGCTTTCCATCTTGATTGCCTACACTGGATTTTTCAAGTTTCTCTTTGTATTGTGATGCAGATGGATAATGGACAGTCGCGACGAGTATACCAAAGAACGACTGGATGCAGTGAATGATGAGTTCAAGCTTTATCGATGCCATACAATTTTGAATTGTGCTAGGGCTTGCCCAAAGGGACTCAACCCAGGAAAGCAAATTCAGAATATCAAGAAACTTGAGCTTCTTGGTTCTTGAAATTTAGAGGGTGTACAGTATGTCTGTACTGATTTTTCCCGAGGCTATTTTAAGAACTCATTAGAAGTTTATTGATAAAATAATTAAGAGCGCTTATGGTATGCTCTCTGTTTTTCTACATTAAAATTAGGAACTTGAAACAAGTTGTGCATCCATTTTTCTTCTTTTTGACTTCATTTTTCTCTACCAATATACTTTTTGCTTCTCTGTAGATAGGTCTTTCTATGCAATGCACGCGGTAGTGCTATTAAAAGTATAATAAGTGGATTTTTATACACTTGAATCAGCTATTACTTGCGCCCTTGAAGCTTGAATGTGTTGCACTTGTGGGAAATTTAGGAAGGTACTGTTAACCTTCTGAATACTGTTTGCTGAATTCTTTTTAGATATGTATTTTGATCAATTAGGAGTTATTCCA
This sequence comes from Gynochthodes officinalis, assembly GCA_020080225.1. Lineage (NCBI taxonomy): Eukaryota > Viridiplantae > Streptophyta > Magnoliopsida > Gentianales > Rubiaceae > Gynochthodes > Gynochthodes officinalis. Next base: position 37,123,079 of record CM034621.1, read on the forward strand.
CTTCCAGGTTGTTGCCTGAGGTTGTTCGAATCAATCATCTCCCGTGTTGAAGAATCAATTTACTTTTTCTCTAAATACCAGGGAGAAAGGGGTGAAAGAAACATGCTACACATCCGTACATAAATTGTATTTGGCTTTTTATCCGCTGGTTTTGTAACATTAAACTGAATTTAGCTGAAGGATGCATCAAAGCTGTTGGCTTTCACTTCTTTCACGAAAAGGGCTAGATGTAATAATTTCAATTTTGATGAAAGGCATGCATGAAAGCTGTTGGCTACTTGGCATCACTTTTTTCCACTAGAAATGCTAATTAAATTCTTCTCACACGATCAATATGGTCCTTTTTCTACTACATCAGTGAAAGCATAAAATGATAACTAGTCCTTTTTATGCCTACATTCGTGTTGTGTGAACCCTAGATTAACAACGTAAGGATATTCTAAAGACAGACGGACATATAGTTTTTTGACTCACGTCAAATGCATTTAGTTTAGTTGAATTTCCGATAGCCTGGAACTCCATATAAGAGTATGCTTTCTTGTGACAATTCATATACCAACTAATCCATATTCAAAAGTGCGATGGCATTTGCTGCTAAAACAATGAAGAAGGCCACAAGTGCTATTCTGGGATTATTGGTCTTTACACAGGCACTTACTGATGCAGTACACACACGCAATTGGCGTCGGTTTCTCACAACTCCTCGAGCTCTAGAAGCATCTCCATATGTTACTTTGCAAGGTGATAAACAATCATCCTTACCTCTTTACTTCTTAGTCCAGCTTTCTTTTGCGCGAGTTGAAGCAAAAAGCCAGAAGATGAAAACACCATAATACATAAAGAATAAAAGAACCAACAAACTTTTCTGTGATTCTGTGCAATAGGTTGTAACAATAACTGCGATATCGCTTGTTGCTATTGTGATATCAGAAAACACCCACCACTATGCGTGCAATGCTGCAAAGAAAGGCCTTAATTTACAGGTATGGGAAACAAATTTAGAGACGGAGTTTGATGCAAATTTCATTTCCTAAGAGATGTGACAAAATCACGGTAATTACCATTATTTGTTCTCTTGAAAACATCAGCCTCATTGTAAGATCTATGCTGTACATACCCAGACCATGAGCATATTTAAGGAACATGTGAAGAAAAACCAAAACACTAAGTAAAAGCCAGGAAAAACCAATGAAGCAGAAGTAATAACATTCATAACTGATCCCCTGTTTCACCTACTCAGTCTTCAGCTCTTTGTCGATAATCATATGCAGAACTTAATTAATCTGAGAACATTTGCTTTACCACCCACCATCAAAATTGAACACAGTATCTTCTATCTTCAAAGATACCTTAGGATTAGAAAAAAATCATACTTTGGATGGAAAAAGGTACTGAGAATCACGTCCACATACCATGAGTATATTGCAGCATCTACCAGGACTATACACAGAAGAGACCAAACTAGAATGTAAAACCATGCTTGACGTGTTAGCCTTCTCATTTGTCAATATTGACCCTAATTGATGCACTGAGGAAAACGCTTTCAGGATACTGCACATTTCTTGAAGCATTATCATTAAGAATCAAAAGCTAAAGGGATGTCTTTATTGCATGAACAGTTCTCAATCAATCAAAATTACTTTATCTGCATGCTTATGGCAGGGTCATTTGCCAACCATCACCATTTCTCAAGCACACAGTAGCAATAGAGGAGCAAGATGTCGAAAATCTCACTTTCGGTGATGAACGGTAACCATAGTCCAGAGCGAGGAATTATACTACTTAAAGAAGCTAGTCTTAGGCAAGAATCAAAAAAGGTTGTACTATAAAAAATTGTAATAGAATGTTTCAATCAAGAAGGAAGAGTCCTATTCTAGTACCATCAGAGTTAATCACTAAACCACAGAATTTTTTCACATTCAGCAAGCAGGTTCCCAGTGTGTTCATGGCATCAATTCAGAAAAACATGAGATGTCATCATTCATACACAATCAGCAGCAACGAAACAAATATCCTTTGGTAGACCAAGTCATTGATGAACTTCTTTCAAGCCTGAATACATCCAAGCAATTAATTTCTGTTCCTTTACTCATATTATTAGACAAGATGCTAAAATTTCTGGAAAATATGTGGGCATTACATGTATAGGTATGATGATGAAACAACAACACAAAAGAAATAAATGAAAAAGCATCCTCTAACAATAAGTTAATGCATTCAAAAGTCAAATCCCCCTGCAAAGTCCAAGGAAAACAGCAGCAGATGAGACTTGAACTCTAAGATCTGCAATATCAACATCATGACCACCTTCAACCAAACCCCACTTATCTACCTGCAGGATTTCACGAGAGAACAACTTGAGAATGCAGAAATATGGCAAGAAGTAGAAGCTGATAAACTTAGGAAATTTCAAACCTGTAAATTTTCTTCTAGTCTGACAAGCTCAATGGCCTCCTCAATATTCAATCTACCACGGAAAATCCCAATCGCAACGACTAAGGAATGAGCAGCAGCGGCAATGGCATCAATTGCAGCCAATTCACAATCATTTGTCCGTTTAAGAAGACGTTCAATGGCAGTCACTAGACCTTCTTCCTGCTTACCACCAAAGAAGCTGGAGTATACTACAGGCTTATACCCAAACTCCGATTCCAACCATTTAAGCAAAGGATCGATCTTCTGAACTTGACGTTCTACAATTTGATTAAATAAATTAAAGTTAACAGCAATCCGAACCCATCCGGTGAATAGTAGAATGACAAATGATGACACATACCTAGGACAACTCTAGTGAGATCATCGTCTCCTGGAGCTCTACAGAACACTAAATCCTGATGAAATCTCTTCTTCAAATTTTCAATAATCTTTGGTCGGGTAAGTGGAACTCTTTCCAACGTAGTGCATGCAAGTTTCATCAGAGGCATTGTAAAGGGCCTAATTCCATCTGTTTGCTAAAATAAGAAAGAAGCTCATCACCTGATCCCAATCAACAACCCAAGGAAAACTATTGAATTGCGAAAATGCCAAATGACCCATCATCAGCACAACAGATTTTATACAACTGATCATTACAAAGTTCAAACTTCGGCGGAAAAAAAATGAAAAAAATGAATCAATTTGATATAGTAGAACTAAAAGTTGATGAAGAAAGTATTTCCACCTGGTAGTCCCATTCAGCTGCAATAGCCATAGCAAGAGTGCGGGTGGGGCACTTGAGGGGTCTTTTTGAAGGAGTTTTGAGGGTTCTATAATCAAGCATAACTGTCCAACCATTCCCATCATCAGCCATTCGGGTGGTTACCTTCTGGTAAAATCTCTTCCCCACAATTGATCCAGTCATGAATGACATGGGCATACTCACCGACTCCGATTGTAAAGAGGGCTTGCTCGTCTTAGGGCCTTTCACGTATATGGGATCCTCATTCGTGGTACTTGACTGCGAATCCTCGCCCGACGATGAGAATGTGAAGGTCGATGATGATGGGCCGCCATGTTCTTCAGGTTGAGGCTCACCGGCGGTGGCAACGCCGCTGAGCTGGCGGAGATTTGAAGTTATAGCCCTGAGGTTGGAGGAGAAGTTTAGGGCTTTATGGGTCTTTCTCAGCACCGCAGAAGAGGCCGCCATTTCTCTGTCTCTCCCCTCACTTCCCCCCCCCTGTCTCTCTCTTTCTTTCAGTGGAAATGTTATGGATATCTGCCCAATGGAAGATGCTGCAAAGTTCTTCGAGATCTTCGGCCCATTAATTATTTAGAATATTGGGCTTCATCAAGGTGAATGGTCGGTGAGACCATGTTATTGGGTGGTAACGTGACCCAGTTGGTCAGTTGGGTATGGACCTAGTTATCAGACTTTATAACTCTTGAACAGTGTTGTGTTGTTGGGCTTTGCCTACTAAGCAAATGTCAGTGTATTAAGAAAGAGGAAGGAGCAATGAATGACGATATCCAATTGAAGTTCATCAAGGCGTTTTCATGGTTGATTTTTTTTTTTTTATTAGTAATTGATATTCAAATATTTTTGATTTATTGATAGTCAAAGTTTGCAGGGTTGATTTTATTTTTTTTTATTTTTTTCCAATAAATCTATAGTCTGCTATTTTCTATTGGTTCATGTTAGATAAATGCAATTTGAGTGACTTATAATATGAAATTATATTTTAGTACACTAACACTCGAAAAATAACGTGGAACTTGTCCGTCTCCGAGCCACATCTGCAGAATATGGAGGTGATAATTGTCTTTTGCGAGTGAGGCTGAGAATGGATAGTTAAGAGCCGAAGGAATGGGCCATCGGATCACGAGACCCGAGGAGAAGCCCGCCCGCACTCGTGCTGTCTGTATGGAGACGGAAGTGAGGTCGCGTTCATTTCCAGAATTCAATTCACCAAAAATGCCCCTCGCATATATTACGATATATTTTCTCTTGGGACTCGTACCACTTTTAGTATAAGTCGTCCCATCTTATCTTTGGAGTTTCAACTTTCAACACGACTTTTGCTTTCCAAAATTAGTAACCCCGTAACGTTTTCAACTTATAACTCAGATTAGAGCCTTAAGTTGTCCCCTTGTCCACCTATAGTCATGCCCCAGAGTTGGTAGCCGAGTAGAAGACGAGGAGAAATCAGAAATGGGAGTGTCCTGGAATTCAACTCCACTGCAAGTGTTGTATAATGTATTGGGATGGATTGCTTTTTTCTCCTGGTCCATCAGTTTCTATCCTCAGGTCATCTTGAATTTCCAAAGAAAAAGGTTTCGATCCATGCACTTCGTGTAAAATCAATGTTTGTAATTTTGCTTTCCCAATTGAACGTTCGGGATATATTTTTATGCTAATTCCTTTTGCGGGCTGTGAATTGTCAGTGTTGTGGGCTTGAATTTCGATTTCGTGTGGTTGAATCTCACGAAGCACTCCTCGTATCTCATCTACAACGCATCCCTGTACTTCAGTTCTACTGTTCAGCGCCAGTACCGCCACAAGTACGGCCTTGATCAGGTCAACGTGTTTGAATTGGATTTGCCGTTTGCTGAAATTCAGAGTTGTTTTGAGCTCTTATCATGAACCCTTTTCGATTGGGATGATTAGTTACTTATACTTCCGTGTTGTTCTTTGCGTGTGTTGGAAAGTAGACTCATTACTTAAGCCTTCACTCATATTTCTTGTTTTTTCTCCTGCAGATGATCCCAGTAGCTGCTAATGATGTAGCTTTCTCAATCCATGCGGTTCTTCTAACCGCATTTACTTTGTTTCAGATTGGTATTTATGATGTAAGCGAATACTCCTTTCTTTAAGCAGCTGCTTCGATTGTTCCTGTAACCAATGACTTAGAAGTGATAAGTACTGCACACAATTGGTTCGGAACATGTTTTAGTTTCAAAAGTTTAATTCTTTCGATCAGGATTGATTAATTTAGATTACCATTTGATAAGTGGTGGCGTCCCTCTTGACAAATACTCATGTTACAGCGCGGACATCAAAAGGTTTCAAGATTATCCATCGCAATTGTCGTGCTTGCTTGGCTATCTGCAGCAATCTGTGTTTTCATAGCACTTCCTCACCACAAGTGGCTTTGGCTTGTGTCCTGCTTCAAGTAAGACGCCCTTCTTTTTCTCTTTATCTTGTCAAGTGAAATGGTATCACTATTGGAACTATCCAAATTATATGAAATGTTGAAGTTTAATATGAATATGAATCCAGCTTTGTGAATAGTGTTCCCATCCTTCTAAATATATGCTGTTAAATGCTATTTTAATTCTTTATATAGGTGATCAGAGCAAGAATAATTTTTAATCATGCCACCGTATTTATATCTGCAGCATTGTGCAAGTTGTTATGACAGTCATCAAGTACATTCCTCAGGTTGTATATCTGCTTCTGTTGTTGTTGTTGTTGTTGCTTTCTTGTTTATTTTTGGGTTGGGTTGCACTTGTCAGTTAACCTGCTGCAGCTTGAATATGTGTGTTCTTCTAAAACCCCAAGTTTAATCGGTGGTTTTGTCTGCTTAATGTTCACGAGGTCTGCAGCTTTTATGTTTCTAACTGACGGTAGCTTCAAATCCTGACTTAATTATGGAATTCAGGCTTTGATGAACTTCCAAAGAAAGAGTACTGTTGGATTTAGCATTGGCAACATTCTACTTGATTTTCTTGGAGGCATGACAAACTATGCACAAATGACTGTGCAATCCATAGACCAAAGTGAGTTCTTAGACTCTTTTTACGGTATTAAAAGTCCTCTGGTTTCGTGCTTAATGATGTTTCAACTTGTTCTCTAGAATCCTGGGTGAACTTTTATGGAAACATGGGCAAGACTCTGCTGTCCTTGGTATGAACTGTTCCTCTCTATTTTTAACTGTATTCTTTATGACATTCCACGGCGAAATTCTAAGTTGATTCTCATTATTCCCCTTATATGCAATTATTGTGCTGGCATAAATAGAGCCCCATGAACCGTTTTCCACTTTTCATGTCAAGTCCCATAATAGATGAAAACTTCTCTTTTCTATTAAGTCGTTTCATCAGCATTGGAGCAGGTAAAATTAAAAATATCATGCACAAGAGAGTAATATTAATTAGGAAATCTATCAAGTTAAACTTAACAAAAATCCCACAAAGAAGTATCAAATTCGAGACTTACACCTCCCCTAATACAGGACCTGAAGAAGAAGCCAGCATATGATTAGTATAACTTAATCAGCTTGAAATATTTCTGCTGAAACTGGATCCTTAAGCATGAAAGGAAATTACAAGGGTCTTGAGATTGGTAAGAGATTGTCTAGGTCTTGTAATCCTCGTCTCACATTGCTCTTTATAATAAATACCCTTTGATGCTTTATGGATGTGCCCCGTAGACTTGATGCTTATAAACTTTGGGGCCTCCAAAATGACGTGATATTTGCAGTGGATAATTGCTTTCTTCTTTTTGATATTTCTTTTCTGTTCTAGTGCTGATGTTTGTTTTCTTTATTGGGATAAAAAATATCACGCAGGTCTCAATTTTCTTTGACATCCTCTTCATATTGCAACACTATGTGTTATACCCTTCAAGGAAGAAGCCTGTTCCTTCTAATGCAAATGTGGTAAGCAAGGAGCCATTACTTTGAATCACATGAAAACTAACATTTGGACAATGTATGATGTACATATTCGTGTTCCTTTGCAACCCTTTTTTAGAATACACTAGTAAATTGACTTGACTAGGCGAAATTCGGCAACACCCAAAGAAAAGGTAGAGGAAAAACAATTGCTTTGCAGGATAACAGAAAAATCATTTCTCTGACCCCGCGAATTCATGTTACTCCATGACGAAGTGGATGAAAGAGGAAAGAAACCGCGACCATAGTGGCATAGATCCACAGATTTCGAGCTAATGGGCTAAAGAATTCAGGGATAAGAAACGAAGTGTCAGTGGCTTAATCAACTTCATGGTCTTATGGAGTGTAGGTTGCAGAGGAGCATACCAGGGATAATGAACAAAGCTGATGGAAATCATAAAACGCTCAGATCGAGGAAGAACCCTTTGACTAAAACTGGTATCATGGAATTCTCGACTACGTAGTACTGAAGGATAAGTTTGTTCACGATAAAGAAATTATAACTGGAATTCAGATAGAATTGTGCATGAATTGTCGTTTCATTTGTGGATTGATACGTCTATAAAATAAAATTGGCAGACTATCTAGAAGAAATGGCGGTGCAGGGAGGATTTATTCGGGTGCAGATGTACGAGGACGGTCCTAGGATTTGGATTAGGTATCACTTGAGTTCATTTTCAAGTGAGAAGCAGGTTCAAATTTTAACTGTCGCGTGAAATTTGGGATGATTTCACTCAATCTTAAAGATTACATTTAGGCTTGGTACAATGACATTTAGAACCTGACAGTTAATGGGACACGAGTGAAAAGAAAAAAAAAATGTACGAGGACGGAAAGAAAAAAAATAATGTACGAGGACGGAAAAACAAAACAGGTCAGGTGGGGTGGGGGTGGGTGAAGGGCAAAAGCCAAAAGGAGCTGCTATTGTCGGTGGACATAAATCTTGGCTTGCACGTATTGCCACAGCAAAGAGTTGACAAGTCTATGGCCTTGCTTCCCAAGTTTTCCAACCTGTCTTCCTCCCAAGCCAGCGCGAATTACTTTATTCCTTAAAAAATTTAACGAGGCAACTTGAACGCAAGAAACAGCCTCCAATAATCCAATAAAAAGGGTCACATTTCCTTGCCAATCTCATAGAAACTATTTTCGCATTCATTTATTCATTAAGCCCACAAGAACACCGGCGAAAATGAAGAGGGAGGGACGCCAACATGGCATGGTCCAGACATATCCCATCATTCAATCACCCTGGAATTCAAAGCGAATCATTAAGTTCGAATCCTCCGCCGGACCCTTTACCAGGGTCTCTCAAAAGCCCACCAACCATTCCAAGTTCACGGGAAAGTGCGCCCGCCCAAGATGTGCCTCCTGTCACATACAGCCAGCCGGCAAATCCAAGGACAAAACCAAGGGAACTCAAAAGCTTAAATCTTGTGATGTAAGTACCAATTATAAATTGCTCAGCTGGAGGGTCGTGGGTTCAAGGCGTGGTTTGAACTTTAAAGGGGGTTCTGCGACGGATATTTTGGACCATTTGGCTAATGATTATGTTGATGATGAAGATGAAGATGAAATTGATGATAGCTCCTATGATGATGCCTATGGGGTTTACCAGTACGGGGGGTCTGGGTCTTATTCTTATGGGTGTGGTTTGCCCCCTCACCATCATCGTGATTGGGAGGCTGACTCTGCAATTGCATCGACAACTGTTGCAATCCAGGAGCTGGATGAAGTGGATGATGATTATAAGAGGGCCGACGGTGATGGTGATGGTGATGGTGATGGCGACGGCAGCGGCGATGATGACGAAAGAATGAGCTTTTGTGACGTGGGATTTATCTGGGAACAGGTGGAGGCCCTGGAGGGAGATGTTGATGGTTGGTGTCTGGTGGAGGAGATTTGATGTTACGTACTGCGCAAGTGTTTATTTCATTAGTCGTCGTTCATGTCCCTGTACATTACTGTATCTGATTAGCAGTGCCGATTGAAATTGTATTACTCCCTTGCTACTGTAAAAATCCAGATCCTAACAAGTGTTTCAAAGAAATGGATATGGTTGAATAAATTAACTCTCAGAGAAGTTATATTAGCATTAACCTTTTGCCCTTGGAAGAACAAGGAAAACTGTAAAAATAATTTGTAGAAGGTCGCCCCTTACAATAATTATCAACATTTACCAGAAGAGAAGACTACGGGGAAAATTGTAAAGCAAATTCTTCACTAGTTGGAGATCACCTGACAGGAGAGATAAAGGGCATCTTATTAGGTATGGTTTTGGTTTGAAGTATAAGACCCATAGAATTTTCTATTTTGAATCTTAAGGTTCGGCCTACCTAAAACGTGACTCTTTTATCAAGGTTCTGTCCCTCGTCTCAAGTATCCAAATATTACATGACCTGTCAGCCAACTGGTTGCGTATTTGATTACCGCTGCTTGTTAAGATTGCCAATTTCTGGATGAACCACCATCCGTGCAACTCTTACTACTAAGTAGGACAGTATATTGTTTTTAATTGATACAGGAGGAACCCCTTTCCTTTTGTTCAGTTCACTTCCCATCACATCTGCCGGTATGTATGCACTAGACAAATAAAATAATATTATGTGTACATTAACATTCGTCTGTTTGGTGGGAAGGAATTGGAACCCTACATATGCTACTCTTGAAAACTACGTAGTTGAGGACGACTCTCAAGTAATAGCACTTGGTTTGTCCTGGTAGATTCACTCAGCAATAGCTTGAGACTTATGCGTCCCGTCTAGTAATCCTGCCCAAACTTGCTCCTGCCCAGAGTAATCCAACCTGTATGATTCGATCAATGTTGAGTATCTGGGGATAAATTTTCATGATTGATCATTTCTGGCAGTGATGAAGCGGGTAGACCATTCTTCTCAGAAACATGCTTGAAAATGCCATTCTTGTTCAGTGTATTCGATAATTGAAGTTTCTCTAATAAATGATCATGCAGAAAAGACAAGCTTCTTGATTTTCTTGGACTGTGCACAAATGATTGTACAATCTATAGATCAAAGTGAGTTCTTAGATTCCTTTTACGGGTATCAAAAGTCCTCTGGTTCGGTACTTAATGATGTTTCAACTTGTTCTCCAGAATACTGGGTGAACTTTTATGGAAACACAGGCAAGACACTGCCGTCCTTGGTATGAACTTTTCCTCTCTATTTTTCAACTGTATTCTTTATGACATTCCAATACGAAATTCTAATCTGAATCTCATTCTCTACTGTCATAAACAGAGCCTCATGAACCGTTTTCCTCTTTTCATGATATCCCCTTGATGTTTTATGCATGCACCTGCAGACTTCAGGCTTTAAAAACTTTGAGGGCCCTAAAATCAGTGATAGTTTGCGGTGGAAAATTGCTCTCTTCTTTTTTCCCCCTTTTGAAGTGCTGATGTTTGTTTTCTTTATCGGGTAAAAAATCCGCACAGGTGTCAATTTTCGTTGACGTCCTCTTCGTATTGCAACATTATGTGTTTTACCCCTCAAAGGCGGGTGTTCCTCCTAATGCAGATGTGGTAAGCAGGGAGCCATTACTTGCATCACAAAGAACTAACATTTGAACATGTATGATGCACAAATTCCAGTTCTTTTGCACCCCTTTTGCAGAACACATTTGTATTTGACTTGACTATGCGAAATTTGACAACATACAATGAAGAGGTAAGAGGAAAAACAATTATTTTGCTGGAGAACAAAAAAATCATTTCTCAGGCTCGTGAATTCATTTTAATGAGGAAAGAAACTCTAACCGTTTTGGCATAGATCCACAGATATCAAGTAATGAGCTAAAGAATTCAGGGGTAAAGAAACGGGTTGTTGCCAGTTGCCACTGCAAAGAGTTAACAAAGCAATCGCCTTCGTTCCCATGTTTTCCAACCTCTCGCAAGTCAATACAAAATTACTTATTCCTGGAAAAAAAACATGTAACAAAGCAACTTGAACGCATCTCCAATAGTCCAATGAAAAGGGTCACTGTTACCAATCTCATAAAAACTAATTTTCACATTCCTTTGTTCATTAACCCACAAGAACACTGGCGAAAATGGAGAGGGAGGGACGCCAACATGCCATGGACCACCTTACTAACTAGTACGGTATATTGTTCTTACTTCTTAGTTGATACAGGAGTCGTCCCCCCTTTTAGTTTACTTCCCAAGAGTGGAAAGAAAGCATCACATCTGCCAATACGATAATATTATGTGCACATTAATATTGGTCTCGATAGTATGAAGGAATTGGAGCTCTGAAAACTACATACATATGCTACTCTTGAAAACTACGAAGGAGAGGACGACTCTCAAGTATAATAGCATTCGGCTTGTCCTGGTAGATTCACTCAGCAATAGCCTGAGACCGATATGTCCCATCTAGTAATCCTGCCCCAGCTTGCTCCTGCCTAATCTGATCTATATGATTCGATCAATGTTGAATATTTGGGGATGCATTCTCATGATTGGTCATTTCTGGTAGCGATGAAGCGGGTAGACCATTCTTCTTAGAAACATGCTTGAAAATGCCATTCTTGTTCAGTGTCTTTGACGATTGTGCGACAGTGGCTTGCATTGTTCTAGAACTAAGCTTTCTTCCCAACTTAGGTGACTGAGGTTTAGTCACTGGATTCTGCTAGTGAAAAGGAAACCAAGTGCAAAGCATTTAGAGCTTTTCTAATAAATGATCGTGCAGAAAAGACAGGCACTTGAAGCAATTTAGGTAACGAAGCATCTCAATTCTCCATGGTTGGTTACTGAATCAGGAAATGTGGCTTAAAGATGATCAACACCCTAATCTGATTTGATTAGAAGGATAAGCACTAGAAAATAGAAAAGATGGAAGAACATGCCTTCTTCATTTGATCGTTTTGTGCTTCCCTCTCCTTATAGAAGTCTGGAAGAGGTCGAGCTTTGAAGCAAAAGCTTGGACGCAGTTTTCTCAGCTCCGATTCTGCTTTCTCCTGCAGAAACCAAAGGTAACTCGATGAATGTAAAGTTTGATCACAATTTGCATGCTCCAACGACTACAAAACACAATTTCAACAGGTGGAGTTTGACAAGAAGTAATTCCAGGTCGTCACCAATAGGACTTCATTTATAATATGTTGCAGAAAAGTAAGAGATATAACCTTCAATGAGGTTTGTGGCTGCACTTTCTCTATGTCTTTGGAATTGAATTTCTCTTCAAGCTTCTGAAAATGTTTGACAAAAGTTAGACTGCGGATCAGTAATGAATTTCGTAGTTCAGTGGAAGTTATAAATTCAGGGAAGTATTTTAGTGGAAGTGCCTGCCTGTTTTCTTCTTGCAGCTCTTTCTTCTGTCCTCAATATGAAAGGAGTGGATAGAGTAGGTGACTGTAATTTGTTGCGGCAAGCAGTCAAAGACTTGGAACAACTGCAGCCAAAGGTCGCGTGTAAGAGAATTATGATCTGAAAGAAATGATAGCTAATGAATGCAAATATTAGTCAACCAGTATCAGAATTTCAAAAACTTCCCATCACATGCATGGTCAGAACAATCTTACCATTTAATAAGTGGGCGATTGCTTATACTCTCCTATTTGTTGGTAACATAATTTAATACATTTGACTTTTTATTTTTTGTGTGTGGTTTCTTTGAGGGGAAAAAAATTCTCAATCGGAATCAACTTACACTGCAGATAACATATGCCATTTGGGGCCTGCAGTTTTGTTTCCATCAGCCGGGGTTTTAGTTCTGCGATTTGTAGAACAGCCACAGTCATCAATAGAGAACTATAGTAAATTTAGCTCAAAACCAGCTTAGTTCACTCTTAAACTTTGAGTTACAAAAAACTGGAGACCTTGTATTTGCTGAACAAGGGGTTGCTGCTGAAGCATCCTTTGACATCTTGGCTGAAGGTTCCTGCATGTGGAAAAGGACAAAAGTTTAATATCCAAATGTCCCGAAATGGCATGGGCATATTTTATAGACATAGTCAAACCAAATAATTAAAAATTAGAAATCACCATATTTCGGGTTCCCAGAGGAGTAGTGCAATTCTGAGACCTCTTAGAGGAATCGGGAACAATCCTGGAATTATCCATCTTCCTGGTAGTCCTGGGTCTGGAAGGAGTAAGAAGATTACTAAGTTGTTTAACAGGTGTTGAATTGACGAACGTGTTAACAGATTTTGGAATAGATCTCTTCTTTTCCGTGAAATCTAAGGCTTGCTTCTTCTTGGTGATGGGAGTGGTAGCATAATTGGCGCTGCTCTCTTTCTTGATACGAGGCGTAATGGGCTTGGCAGGGGAACATGGGACTTTTGATGTTTTACGATATACTGACGACTTTAATGAAGAAAATGCCGATTTTTTCTTGCTCTGTACTGAGGGAGCATCTTGATCAGAGCTCAAATTCTGCCCCTATATATTCCATAAATTCAGCAGATCAATATATTATAGTAGTACTAGCATTTAGATCACTGAAAAAGCAAATTAAAGAAGATATTGCCACCTGCTGCAATAGAGGCTTCTCTAATTGGGGCTCATCGGATCCAGAAACAGTCTCTTGATTCTTTAAAATTTCAGGAAATTTCAGACGAATCCCTAGTGGTGCCTTAGGCTCGACGATGTGTACATCGGTAGCAGCTGGTGAAAATATCTCTTCAGGATTTGGATTTTGCACATTATCACATTCAGCACCATCGGTAGCCATGAAATCCTTGTTTGAATCCTCACTCTGAACATGGGGCTGTTCCTCAGGTGGTGGTTGTTCATGAAAGGCCTGGGCTACATGGGAAGAATTAGAAGTCGGGGGCTGTGAATCAGAGATGGTATCATAATGAATCACATTTTCAGTTTGAGTTTCCGGTGGTTGAGTAGTGCTGGCAGCATGATTGGCTTGCTCAAGTAGAGCAGCGGCCTTTTTGGCAGCAATTCGCTTGTAATGAGCTTCAAAGAAAGCTTTCTTCTGGGCAACTGAGCCTGGCTGGGCATACCTCTCTGCTTCCTCCACGTAACGGTTGTGGGAGAAAGTGGACCATTTTTCCCAAGCTAAAGACTCCGACATGAACCGGCCCAATGAAACTGATTCACCGAGACCATGCATTGGGTTCCCCTGAAGAGTGAAAACGCAAAAATTAAAAAGGTTTTTTCATCTTTCAGACATTCGGATGCCTCGGTTGCATCGCATCTCCGAAGTTAAGTTGGCAAACACACAAAAAAAAAACAATTTTTGGTAACTTAAAAAGAGTGTAGATGGGTTTTTACCTCTTACGTCCAGGCTTAATAAGGAAAGAAAAGGAAGGTTTTTTTATTTTGGCAAATAAATGGCAGTGACTATTTGAGCAGTAGAATCAGACACTAAGGGCGAAACAAAGAGATAAAAGATGAAAGATGGATGAGGGAATAGGTTTGAACTATAAAATGTGTAGTATTGAGCGAGTGAGTGTGTGAGAATTACCTGTTTTGGTTCACTGGGGATGGCAGACGTATAAGAGAAAGCGTGCACGAGACAAGCTGAGTCTCCCATGGCGTGGGTTTGATGTTAGTTTGAGGCTTCCAGGACGGAGAAACCAGAACCACTTGTAGTAGTAAATAGTAATGGAACTGAAGAAGTAACGGAAGCCAAAACCCAAACCGAACAAATTCTGGAACCTCAAATGAAATTGGAAAATTGGAGATATTGGCCTTTTTTTTTTTTTTAATTTTTTTGGGTTGTGGTCAAAAAAATAACACGCACGCGGCAGTGGCACACACACAGGGAGATTATGGGGATACTTCAAATTTTGAAATTCAAATGAAAAGCAAGAAGGACACGTTGTGAAAAGTTAAAAGCCACGCACTCAGGCCTCGGCGCAGAGAGAGAGAGAGAGTGAGTCGACGACACTTGACGACTCAGGCAAAGGGGACAAACGTATTTTTATTATTCTGGACTCTGGAGGGGTTGTGTTGTATCATGTATGTACATCGAGCTAGGTGGGTATGTATGGTTGTGGCCTTTTTTACTCTCTTCCTTTCTGCTGCTGAAAAGTCCGAAACTGAAACAAACCAAATTGTTGGGATTTCTTTTTCTTTTTGAGTGTATATTCAACTTCTAAGGATGGCATCCTTTGTTTTTTTTTCCTTTTGATTTTTAATTTGAGGAAACACCCAAAATCGTCCTCCACATTTCACCAAATAATCTTTTTCATCCTTCACTTTTAAAACGGGAACAAATAGTCCTTCAAATTTTAAGAACTAAAATTTGAAGGAAAATTTCAAAACTAAATGTTCCCGTTTATAAAATTTGAAGGACTAAAAGTTCCCGTTTATTTCATAAATAGTATCAAAAGTTTCGATTCATGAAATTTGAAAGATTATTTATTTCCGTTTTAAAAGTAGATGATGAAAAAGATTATTTAGTGAAATGTGAAGGACAATTTTGGGTGTTTTCTCTGTTAACTTTTAAGAGACCTGGGAAGATCTGGAGTCATTTTCATTTCTGGCGTGGACCCCACCACTCAATCTGTTTGAATTTAATGAACTTCTCGGTTAACGTTCGATTTGAATTTTGTTTGAATTTAATGCACTAGTTGTCAACGGTTAACGTTGGATTTGAATTTTTCTTTGTGGGTTCTCGTTCTAAGGAGGACGAGTACTAGTAGTGCTGCTTATTACATACCCCTATATCCAGTGTCCAAAATTATTACAAATTATGCATCCACCTCCACTTTGAAAGAATATTAGGATTGGTTTTGATCATTAATGAAATGTTTTAAGAATGAATCAATGATTGATTCGTACGTTAAGTTGACAAATGCGTATTTCCGATTGCGAGCTCACTCCGTAATGAGTACGTACTTACCAGTAGCAGCAACAGCGAATGACCAACAACCTAGTAGTGTTTGGGATTTGGGAATTTGGCAACAGCTTCTCCAGTTGTTCGTTGTTGCGACTTGTGAGTTCCAAGATTACTCACAGCAACTTGGCTCACCCGCCAGTTGTTGTCGCATTACTTCACGGTGATGCCTCCCCTGCCCTTTTAATCCACATATTTAACGCCTTTTTCTTACTTACAACAAATAATCTGGACTGCCCAAATCCGGAACGAGGAAAACAGAGATGAATCTTAAATGGTCCTGCGTATGCAATACAGCTGAGGAGTTTACAAGACAGACGAATATTTCCAAATGCTCTGAATGATATTACAATAACAATTTCAAATAAATTTTATGCAACATTTATTCCTCTACTACCATCATACACTACCAATTTGTTTAAGGAACCTATGATCAGTTTGTTCAAGGAATATTACATTTGGAATTTGGAAGTGAATGGATCTAACACAGTGCTACTGCTACACCAAAACTCAGGACAAGTTGGGAAACGTCCAGCACACCTAGGCATGAGGTAGACATCATCTTCGAAAAGATTTTCAACTTCTAAGTGGGTTCTCTTTGATTCATCCAGTTAGGCACTTAACCTGAAATCAACATCCGATTACCCAAAACTACTCCTCCTCCTCCATCAGACAGCTGCATTCACTTGTCAACAAACTTCAAGAAAACGCACCGACTACGTGCGGCAAATCAATAGTCTCTGCAGGATTTTCAATTTATGAAATTTCAACAGTCCGAAGGTGCCTATCATGCCCATTAATATCCCAAAATCCTGAATATGAGGATCTCCTTTTCGCCTTGTATACCTTGCCTCTTTTTTTCTGCCCTTTACGCCCTGAAAGCATCACAGACATGATAATTACAAAACCCAAGATTGAGAATGCCCATAAAGCTATTATCCAAAGCCGCATGTTGCTGAAGGTTTGGCTTGTCCCGGCAGGCGGTGATAACTCCCGAGACTCATTCCTTGGTGTGGTGTCAAGTCTTGACTCATGGATCTCATGATTCTCAACAATCTTTCCAAATTTCCTCGAGATTGAAGTAGTACCAGTATCCTGTTTTGAAGTGATTAACGGATTGGGAACTCCACATCTGCTTCTTTCATGGTGCAGTCGTAGAGCTTCATTCAAGGTCCTAACACATTCTATACTAAGCAAGTCACGCTCTCGAGAATCGTTGTCAGATTGGTCAAGAATTGATGGATCAGGAGGATCTGGAAACTTAGCCCAACAGTTATTTACGACATCAGTATGAATCCAATTCGCTTTGTCAAAGCTCCAGTTGCCAACTCTAAATTCCAAGCCATAGTGGAATATCTTGTACTTAACACCAGGCACAGGAACATAACCTGGGTATATCAAGATCTCATTGTTTATGTTATGCCTCAGATTCAACTGCACAAGAAATAATAATATGTCAAATAACACGTACACTCTCAGATGCTCTTCTCATAGCATTGGACTATCTCGTATTAAAGTGTTTAATCACAAAAAATCATTAATGTCTTCAAATGCTCATCCCAAGATGCTGTTTTTTCTAGAGAATTAGAAGGGTAGCAACAAGCTCAATATCTAAAAGACAAATCTCATAATCTTTCCTATGCAAGAGCAAAAAATGCAAATCACAGACAAAAACCACAATTTCTGGAATAAGTCAACTTGGAAGTACCTCTGCTGCACCAAAAGAGTAACCATACATTTCACTAATCCATCCAGACTCATAAACATCCCCAGTTATGTTTCTAGACCAGTGAGATCTGTCTGCTCGAACCTCCTCAGTTTTATGGAGCCATAACAGAGCAAATTTTTGGAGATCATTTATATGCATAATGATCACGCCTCCAACCTTGTCACAAGCTTCAGGATGGCGGGTATGGAGCTTTGCAAGCTCGTTATCACATCCAATCAGGTAGCTGATACAGAAAATTTAACAGAAAACACTTCGCTGAAATTATGCATAACTATCCAACAGCAAATGCACAAACAATAGGAAAGTGAATGATGACGAACACCATTTATGGTTCTAGTAACTTACCCATAGGGTGTTGAAACTGGTCTGCCTTTTGCAGCTTTGAACTCCCATGGTGTAATTGGTCCTCTCATGATCATGTCAGCATCGAGAATTACTATGTACTCTGCATCAGTTTTTACATGATTAAGCCAATGAAGAACTGCTGCGGGTTTATTGATAGCAGGGTACCTGATGTCAGACAAACAAGTTCCTGGAGTTAGTTTTGCAGTCATACCTTCTAGTCCAACAACAAGGTGTTTCAATTGGCACATTTAAAGTTTTAAATGCCTCTTAAGGCCAGAGTGATTGGCATATATTTCACTTATCATTGCATTTACAATTTGTGAAATCAGAAGACTGTACCAATCTCCTGTTAACGGATGCCTACTCATGGATGGAACATAATGAGTTGGAGCCAAATGATGTCCTTTATAATTCTTCAAATCTTCATCTGTGCAGCTGAGCAGTCGTGTTATGTTTCCAGGCTGGCCACTCTGGTGGAAACTATGGATTAAACCCACTGTTTGCCAATCAAAGTAAGAAGAACATTCTGTGGAAAAGATGGTATGGATTTTTGGATGTGGCTTTTCGGGGTCATCAACAACTTGAACACGAGGCTCATCAACAACTTGAACATGGGGCTTGTCAACAACCTGAACTGGCTCATCACCCATCATCTGAAGAGTTTTGGGATTCAAAAGTTTTGGTCTAGTAAGTTCAGCAAATGCTTTGCTTCTTAAGAAGCTCAAATACTTTGACCACTTAGGTTTGGGGCAGCTATAGGCCGCATGCTGTGACAGAAGACCTTCATTGAGGGTATTGATACATTCTATATTCAGGAACAGTGCCCTCCTCTTTTCTGGAGCTGTTTCAATTTGATTTACCTGCATAGTATAAGAAAAGGAATAGTCAATAGAAATTTCTAAGAGTTACTCTCATTCGTCAAAAACAACCAAGTTGACTTTTTTAGGATATCATCTTTCTGCTTGAAAATTGCAGTTTCTATCTTTAGTTATGATTAGGGGTATTCACGGTTTGGTTAACCGGTTATTCGGTTTTTTCAAAAATAATTGATGTTATGTATTTCTATAAATCCTTTACAAGTATAGTTTATATTATTATTATTCATAAAATTAGACCCACATTTAAATATTCAAAATTCATATTCATAATTCACTTATATAGGTATATAATTATATTCACATACTAATTAAATTTAAAACAATAACTACTTCATTACTAATACGCATAAATTGTGGTAAGCAAACAAATAATGACTCTTGTAGGACACGTCTTTCACATTTCACATTTATAAGACTATAGTCTATATTAAGAGTTAAGAGTCTTGAAGACTATATTAAGAGTTAAAAGTCTTAAAAACTATTAGTATTAGACTATAGTCAATATTAGGGCCTATTTTTTTACTTTTCCAAGGTAAGAATTCAATGATTCCTTAATCCAACTCAAGGCACTATTCATACGTTGTTGAATAGAAATATGGAATGCCAATCATTGAAAATTTTGTTATCATCTAATTATTTTCAAATATATTAGATTTTAAATAATATTATAGTTTGTGTTATAAATTTTACTTTCTTAGTAATTTTTAGCATTGTTTATATCATATTAACATTATTGTATCCTATAAACTATTATTTATATCATATTAACATCATTATGTAAAATAGCATATTAGTTAATTAACCGGTTTAACCAGTTAATTAACTAATCGGTTTAATTGGTTAACCGGTTGATGAAAAGTACCGGTTGACAAAAACCGAAAACCGAACCCATAAACTGGTTTTTGACTAGGATGGGACCGAAAACCGGTTAAAGCAGTTTTTTGCACACCCTTAGTTATGATGAAATGCTGGAATATAGGGCCTCCAAAACTCCTATGGTTCTATCCCATAACAATGTGTCAGATAAATCTACAAATTCAGATCTAGGAGACTGTTTAAGTATTTGATAGATCACTTGCCTATATGCATCAACATATAAATTTTAGCTAACAAATCAAGTAGCTAATCCAGTCAACACAACATAACGGGAAAAAAATAAGGGACATATGAGCTTCACTGTTTGTTCAGTTTAGGTGATAAATGGAAACAATAGATCATGTGAGCTTAATTAAATCAATAAACAGTTTCTACCAATTGCTGTATTACCTCTCTTGGATATGGAGGTTCAGGAAACAGCCGTCCACAATCATACACAATGTTGTCCTCATGGTGCTCTAATTTACTAAATGACCAATTCCCAACTTTAAAAGGCAAGCCATAGTGCATAAGGATGGGCTCAATACCCTCCTGTGGAATATAGCCGGGATAGATCATCAAGTTATTGTTTATTTGGTGTCGAAGTCCAACCTGAGAATCCAACAAATCAAGGTTATCTATGGAAATGAATTATGCATTCAAGAAAGGGTGCAATGCACAGGCAAAAACATTAAAATTAATACCTCAGCAGCACCAAAGGAATATCCATACATTTCACTGATCCATCCTTGTCCGTATATATCTCCAGTATAATTGGTAGCCCAGTGAGCTCTATCTTCGCGAACTTCTTCAGTTTTTGACAGCCACATGGGTGCCAAAGCTCGAAGATCATCTATATGCATGACTAAAAGTCCACCAACCTTGTCACAAAGTTCGGGATGCTTTGTATGCAATTTAGCAAGAATATTGTCACAACCAACCAAATACCTAGTAAGGAAATGTGTATTTACGGATGAAAAAAATATAATGCAGTAAATCTAACAATGCAAAAAGTTCTATTACGATGCTGTTAAGAATGGCATATGTGTAAATTCTAAAGAAAGGAAAGGATGGCAGCATGTGCTTCAAATGAATAAGAATTGCAAAAGGATTCAGCTTGATGATCATTTATTGACCATATTAGGTTCCACGAAAAAAAAAAAAAAAAAACCGAACTTGTTAAGCTTCATTTGTTGGTCAGGACTATTTCTGTATTTTCACAACAAATTCCAAAATCAACAGTTCACAAGTCATCATTATTCAAAGTCGTATAAAAATTAAATCAGTCTAGGGTTGGTTTTGCAGTCAATTATCACGTCAGGCTTCCAGGTTATAAGCACTCAAGTTCAAAAAAAGGTAAGACATGCAGCTTGCACAGTCATGCGTAGGAGAGAATTCAAACCCCTGCTTTTAATTTGTTCCATGTGCATTTAGAATTAAAGTTAGCCAAACTGTAATGAAAATTGAGAGAAGAATTAGCCAAACTGAAATGAAATGGGAAGAATTCATTGTTTACTAGGACTCTTAGTGAACTTCCGGGTTGAAGCAAATACAAGGAAACATATGTGAATTGAATAACTAAGAGAACAAGATTGACTAGTTCTACCCGTAATATGCAGCTACTGGCCTTCCCTTCTCAGCACCAAGTTCCCAGGGTATAATTGGGCCTCGGATGATCATGTCTGCATCTAAAATCACAACCCAATCAACATTTTCTGCATCTTTACTGTGCTTAAGCCAGTGGACTATGCCAGCTGGTTTGTTTATTGCAGGATACCTGTGAGTTAAACGAAAATGGAAGTTATCTTCCGGAAAAATAAAACACTGTCTAGTTCACATGTTAAAAAAGAAGAAGAAGAAGAACATGAATGGAAGAATACTAAATCCCATTTGCGTTCCTTGTTTCACCATAATACTCTCGACAAAGAATGCGGAATAACAGAAGGAAAAAATTTCAGTATTACATAGCCACCAGCAAATTTGTTCCAAATCAAACTACAAGGAAAAGGGTAGTACCAATCACCAGTCTTGGGGTGCCTGCTCATGGAGGGGACCTCAAGGCTGGGAGCCAAGTCCATGCCTCTGTATGTCTTCTTCTCCTCGTCGGTGCAGCTAAGAAGCCTGGTAATTGGGCCGGGCTGGCGGGATTTCCTGAAGCTGTGCATAAGACCCACCGTTTGCCAATCGAAATAGTTCTGGCATTCGACGGAGAAGAGAGTGTGGATCCTCTGATCATGGGCTTTCATCTTCTGTCCCTGGCCACCGCTGATCAGCCCCAAAAACACCACCACCACCAGAACCAATATCACACTTGTCCGCCACATCAACACTCCTACTCTTAAATTGCAATCTTGGGCACTCCAATTATGGAGCTGCTCCAAAGATCTGAATCTCATCCTCGCGGATGGAAGGTCAATCAAATGGCCTAATTTTATCACTTATTATTTATATACAGTAGCGCATGTTGCTATCACATCTACAAATATTAATACAAAATTAGGCGCGGCCCTTAGACTTGCAGGATCGAGCTATGGTGAAGTTGAAAACAACCCCTCTTGACTTTTCCACTCGTCGCAGCGAGTAATACTAATTTAATTTGATAATGCTATGCGTATAAAGTAAGTCCTTCAATCATCCCTACACATACTCTAAAAATATCAGTGGCGCTCACCAGCTCGCTCACTGGCAATTGGAAATGGAGCTTTGGTCGGAGTTTCTCGGAGATCCTAATGATGCCCCTACTCAATCATGTTACAGAGGATGTGGGCGTGTGCGTGTGCGTGTCCCTTTCCTTTTTTTCTTTTTTATTTTTTGTGAGCGTTCGGACTGTAACGGGGCGTATTTTTTATTTCGATACGCATAATAAAAAGATAGGTCCAAAATAAAAGCACTCGTTATACTGCAACTCCATCAAATTTGTCCCCCCCGTGGCAACTTCTACTCTTTACCCATTTTATTTTACGGCTATCTTGAATCTAATTAATTAACTATAGATCAAGATCCAGATGAAGCTGACATTTTCAATGCAGCATTATTGTGCATTTAATATATGGGGCGGCGCACCATGTATATGCATTGACTTATTGTACAATGTGTGCCTACCCTGTCCACCTATCCGGGAAGTTAAAAACTGAAAAGTCGCCGCTGCTCGCCAGTATCTCTGTAATCACCGGAGCTCCTTCTGCGTTTGAGTAGGAACTTAGAACATGGATTTAAAGTACATTTATTCGCATCCCACTTGCCTACAACTTGGGGAAAAAGTAACGCACCATCCCACCGTAACGTGTTATTACTCGATGCTCCCAATTTGATACATTTGATTTTTTTTGTTTTTGAAAAAATATAACATTTGACTGTTGAACGGAACCCTATAAAAATTCTGAAATACATCCTATGATAAATAACTGCATATCATCATAGGCAAGCAAATAGAACAATAATAGTTCAGAAGTGTCATCAAGTTTTCGCATCCAAAAACTGAATGCACTTTCAGTTGCACCTCTTCCGACTTCAATTTACTCACATTATCATGGTACTCTTCTTTAATCTCTCTAGGTTGTTCTCACTCCCAATAACGTAGTAAAGAAAGCTAAAAGTAGTTTGAGTCGGTCAACATTCAGCAATTAAAAAGGGTTGGCACCTGGTCACTTTCTGTCTCTCGTCATCTTAGCGAGAGTTGTTGGCACCAGCCCTAATTTTTATTCCTGTCACGGCTGGCAGCTCGCTGGCCATTGACATTTACCGGTAGAAATTCCTCATAAGAAAGTAATCAGTTGAAGGCCTTTGTAGAAAGAGAAATCCATCCATCCCAGTTCCTATCATGTTGTTTGAAACAGGAAATATGTGATTGTTGCCATTGCAGCATCAAATCCCACCAAGCTAATGTACCCCAAAAGAAAACATGAAGATTTGGGAAGAGCATATGCTATCCACTGGACTTGCACATTACACGGAATAGTAATCCACTAAAACTGGTGTTTCAGCCTACCTATTTTACTCTCTTCTTCTCCAGCCGCTCCATGGAGACATTTTGCAGTGTATAAGGAAATTTCTGACCCAGCATGTTTCTTCACCTAACACATTGCACTTCAGACTTCACCATCATTCTTAGTATTTTCAAGAATTAACTGCTCAAGAGCCTTAGACTTGGAAAAATTATATACAGTGTGACTAGAAAACAAGGTAGACAGTGGGAGTACATGATAAACATGTTATATTAAGGCATGTTCAGTGGCGGCGAGATGAAGTTAGATCAATTAAAGCCTGCATACCCAAGTCTGAAATTGCTCCATGCCAGACACACAACTTTACTCGATGGTAAACCTATGGAAAATATTGCTATGACTTTAATCTTTGTGGATCTCTGCTCAGTCCATGCTTATGCAGAGTTTTGATGTAGTTTCTCATCATGGTGAACTTGTTGCTCCCAAGGTGATATAAGTAATCCCATGTAAATATCCCAGTCTTGTGCAGATCATCAAAGAGTAATCTGAATGATCCACCCAGAAGTATTAACCCAAAAAAAAAAAAATTCTCAGAAACTTGCAACAATGGATAAACTAATTGATCTACCCAAAAGTATAAGAGGAAAGCACAGTAAGAAACTTCCAACAAAGAAAAGTTATCTGTATTATTCTGACACTCCAATACCTTATACCATAATTCCCCACAGGTTCTGCTGACATGATTCCCACATGGCGCCGTCCATATATTACCTGGATCAGAACCAAAAATAAATAAATAAATCCCTTTAATGCTTTAATAAAATTGGAGCTTGAATAACTGCCATTTCAATGAATATTATCTCTGATCAATTAACATTGATCCCGTGTCTCAAGTCCCACACATTGAAGACTATTCAGATGTTCAATACTTTCAAAGACACTAGCTGGCGTCTGCCTTCTCACTTCCAAAACATCAAACTCGGGGAGAAAAAAGAAAAGACTAAGGTAAGGCAAGGCAAGGCAATGCAAGGCAAGGCAAGGGCAAAGGCAAAAGAAGACCTACAATCATATTGCTCGGAGAAGACAAATTTCCCACTCATTACCTTTTCACCTCCAACTGATCTGATCTTACTGTCAGCAGCTGGGCTGTAAATCCTCAAATATTCTGCTGGCAATGTGAAAACGCGTCCATTCTCAAATTCAACCTCTACCTAATATTATAAGATTTTACCGTTTATAGATTACGAACATATCGTTTGTGTCATACTTTAGAATAATTTAAAATAAAAAAAAAATAGGACAAACATATAAACAAAATCCACTCAAAACACAAACACAAAGCATTCAGAATCAGTATAACCAATACCCTATTAAAAAATCTAGAAATTGATTATCTCTCTGTAATCAACCACCAAAGGAATGCGCGAATAATTAGTTTGAAAAGTATACTACTACAACAACAACTAAGCCACCAAGTAAAGTCAGCTATATCGATCATATCTCAGCATATGTTATGTTGAAGATTTCCAAAATTTAGAAAATGGAAATCATAAAGTTGAAAAAGTGCAACTCTTCATTTCTAAGAATAATGGAAATTGTAAAATTGAAAAGGTGCAGCTTTTCATTTCTAAGAGTCATAACTCGAAGAGTCACAACTCAAGAGTTAGAACTCTTCATTTTCAAGAGTTACAACTCTCCATTTCTTTGAGTGGCAACCTTTCAAGTTCAACATTCAACCACTATAAGAGGTCTAGTTGGGATCTTATTTGCTGCAAAAAATAAACCTTCAATCTTTATTCCCAGCGGGCTGAAATACTAAGTGCATAGTATATTCAACCAAACTTCATTTTATCCGAAAGAAAATTTGTTCTTGATTGTTTGCACATTATAGCAGACAAATTTAACCTAAAGGAAAATGAATCTAATTCACGATTTGAAGCCTATATTTCAAAGTTCCATATCCTTTTCTTTACCATATATACACCAACATGTTCTATTGAAACATTTGTTCGAGAAGTATACATTCAAAATTATTCAGTCATTTAGAAGCTGCAAGTCGCACATGGGGAGCAGCGAAAGCACAAACATATACTCAACTGGGATATTTAGACTTGAAATAAAATCCTATCAAATCCAGATTTCCTCCATTTGGCAGGGAAAAATAATGACAAAAAGAACACAAACATTTGCCACCTCTAAATGCGTATAATTTGCTGGATTAAATTTTGAATAAGCACTTCATGTATGTTACTCATATGATACGTATCTTAAGGGCGAGTTTGTATTTGCAAATATGAAAATTCTTAAATAAAAACAAATTATCGAACACATTTTTATTTCAAAATTTAAAATTCAAATTTTCTCACTCAATTTCCCCTCACATAATTTTAAAAACAAATTCTCTTATTTTTTCCCCCAAAATATTAATATTTTTTCTATGAAAAAATATCTACCAAAATTTTCAACATTCCAATCCAACTTTCCTCGAATAAGAACAATCCAAACAAAGCCTTAGCAACTGCAGAGTAATAATTACTTGAAAATTCATGAGATTGTTTGTTGGAGTCCGTGTGTTCGGCAAATTAAGCATAATATGACGGAGATAATCCAGGACTCGGTCACAAATATCCGAAGTTTTCAGGCAAAACTGTAAGAAGGGTAATTATTATTATTTTTTTTAAAAAAAGCCTATGTGGATGAGAAAATGCTTACGCTCTTAGGAGGGTTGAGACAGAATTTGGTGAGACGAGGACAATCGGCCGCCGTTAGGATGCTTCGAATGGTTCTGTGCACCGCTGACATGCTGCTTCTTTCTCTTCCCACCTCTCTCCACTCTAGTCTAGTGTCTCCTCTCCTGGAGTCGGTGAGACCATCGATGGCCTGTTTTATGGGCCTTGAAGAGTTGGGCCATAGGTAATAGAGCGAGTAAGATAGCGCATCAAAATAGTTCTAGTCCTGGGTCCCGGTCTGTTCTCCGTAATCCCGTGGCCCCTATGATACGGGAGAAAAAGGTCGAAATTGGCGGCCTAAAGTATTATCGCAAATTGGGGCAAGTCCAGAGAAGCAAAGGAGATTGCGATGGTTGATTTTTTATCGTGGCATTAGTCTATTTTTGTAGGCGGCGATGGTCCAAGTCCAACTCGATGTGACTGGGAGAAAGAGGAAGAAGATGAGCCTTCCGTTGCGTGCGAGCTACGTCACCCCTAATGGACGGACCTGGATCAGTTACTATTCTATTTCACATTATCCGATTTTTTTTATTCTTTTGCCGCTGCCCTCTCAAGACTCAAGAATCAACACTGAACTTGATCGAATCCCTGGTTTATATGTTGATTGGTTCTTTGCTGGATGTTCCTCGTGTTTTATCTTCAAATAGTAGTCCAAAAAATACCATCTCTATCCAAAAAAATTATATATATGTATTAATTATAATACTATAATAATATCTCTGTCAAAAAAATCCTATTTTCATCACAAAAAAATAATAATAATAATAATAATTTTGATATAGAATCGGTAGTGCTATTAAATCCTAACTTGTTAGTATATCCAGTTAGTAAGACAATGTAGACTAATTTTGTAAAACCTTTCTCATTATCATAGTTGATTTTTTCAAAAAGAAATTTTTTTTTTGTAAGGAATAAGTATATATTTCGAATTTCTTGTCCTAAAACTTTGGTTTTTTTTTTCCTCTCCAAAACGATGGTAATTATATTAACTTTCACATAAAAATAAACATGGTCTAGAAATTGTTCATTGACGAGAAACTCTCCTTAACACTTTCTGTCGGTTAAAGCAAGCATAGGATCAAAAGCTAGCTTAAACTAAAACCAAATAAAAACAGCAAAGAAAGAAACAAAAACTTTGCTAGTAGACCTCCCTCTAAACACCTTGAAAGAGCAAATTGCCCACAAAAGTCATGGAACGCATAGCGTACACCATTGCTCTAGGCTAAGTCTTTCGTGATGTTGCCCAATTCATTCTTCCCAGCTAGAGACATCAACCTCTTAGTGGGAGACCCAAAACTCTAAAACTTAGGAATACGGACAAATCCCTAAGAAATAAAGACATAAAAAAAAAAATTTAAAAAAATCGCACGGTAATTGCACTTTTTTCGCCCTTAGCTTTAGTGCTTTTTTTCCTCAAAATTAGCCTTCCGCCCTTTTGAAATATTTTTTCGTGCTAAAACTTTGGTTAAGAAACACAAAAATATCTTTTTTGCAAGTTACAAAATATAAAATATTTAACGTGTTATTAAATATATTTTTTAATTTTTAATTTTTACTTTTTAATTAGAGCATATATTATTATTACTAGTAAAATTAATACAATTTTAAACAAAAAATTTTTTACTTTTTTTTATGGAAAAAAAATTTAAAATTGAAAAATTAAGGAGTATACTTCGTGAGAAATTAACAAAAAATTTGGGTTGGTTTTTACAATAAATGACATGATTTTAGATCTATTGTCTCCTCCATAGTCTGCCAAGTTTTTGGGCGCAAGGACTAGTGGGGGAGAGGAGAGGAGGAGCTGTTAACAGTGGCAACTATAGTGGTAGCCGTCTCTTTCTGAATTCTCTAGCTCCCTCCATGGGTCTCTCGGCGCTCTCCCTCGCTCGCATATCTTATCTTAACATAAAAAAGATATTACCACTGGTATAATGCAACAAACCGTCTCCCTCAAATCTCTTTCTGTAATCACTGCTAGT
This sequence comes from Gynochthodes officinalis, assembly GCA_020080225.1. NCBI lineage: Eukaryota > Viridiplantae > Streptophyta > Magnoliopsida > Gentianales > Rubiaceae > Gynochthodes > Gynochthodes officinalis. The sequence continues at coordinate 37,151,439 of CM034621.1, forward strand.
ATTGACCACTCTCTAATCTCTATCTCTTTTTCCTTTTTGAAATACATATAAATACAATTTAATAGTCGCGTCATCAAAGTCAATCTCAATTGGAATTTGGAATTGGTTTCTTCTCTCTTTCTGTACAGCTTTCGAGTGCACAATTGAATTTCTACTGAGTTAGTGGAGTGGATTGTTCTTATTAAAACTGATACCAGTTGCTAACCAAACAAATTATGGTCAGCGTGCCCAATGAATTCCCACTTACAGCTTTCTATGGTACTTATATTCCACCGCAGCCAGCAGCTTTAACTCCCACAGGGGATGAAGTAATCTCTGCTGCTTCGGTTGCTCCTCTCCTGGTTGCGTGACTGTATAACAGCTTTTTCTTTTTGTGTTGGGGACCATCCATGGCTTGGGGGCCGCTGGTGGGGCTTCGCCGCTTCAACCCCATGAAACATCACCGCAAGAGGCCTCGTCTTTTGCTGCTATGGATCTTCCTGCTTCTCTTCCTCTCTGTCTTCACTTTCTTCCGCTTTTTCTCGTTCAAAGGTACGTAATAGTTTTATTTCGCTGTTTTGCGCTCTCCTTTATCTCCCCTAATTTCAATATTATAGTTTTTTTTTTCAAAAAAAAAAAAAAACACTAAGAAGTTTGAGTTGTTTTCGTAATTATTACGATGCGTTGAAATTACCAGAAGGGTTGCATCCAAAACTGGTAATATCCTCTTTGGCTACATCCCAGATGGAAGCTATTTCCGGCGAGTTATCGCCGCCCACTTCTTTGGTTGTTTCCGTTGAAGAAACCGTTATTTTTCCGGACCAAGTGCTGCTGTTCCTCAAGTACCCACCTTCGACTCCTTTATTTACCCCAGATACTATCAGCTGCATATATTCTTCTTCCCCTAATTCGTCCCATGTGGATGGTCATGATGATCATCATCTGCTCCAGCTGCCGCCGGAGTCTGTCGACGATGACTACTTCGGTCGCCAGATCGTACGGTGTCCTCTTAGTCCAGGTGGCTTCCTCGTTTCCCTTTCCTTCTGGTCCAACGGTAACCTCCCTACCGGCCCCACTTACCGGTGGGACTCCTTGGCCTACGAAGCCATTATCGACCGCGACAACACCACGATCGTCTTCGTCAAAGGGTTCAATCTACGGGCAGGGCGACGCTCTGACCCTACCAAGTTCAAGTGCGTCTACGGCTGGGACATGGAGGGGCCCGCCAAGTTTATACTGCAATCCAACGTCGTATCTATCGCTCAGGAAATCGTACGCTGTCGGACCCCTCGGAGCGTATTATCGATGATGCTGATGGCGGAAGGTTCTCGGAGGCCTGAGAGTGGGAACCGGATTTGGAATAAGTCGGTTAAGGCTTCAGTTAGAAAGGTTGGTACGAGGGAGCCACTGAACTCCATTGCTAGGCTCGAACGCCGATTGGAGCCAGGCCCAGCTACCAGTAAAGAGCACGAAATGTGCATTTGCACCATGTTGAGGAATCAAGCCCGTTTCTTGCGGGAATGGGTGATTTACCACGCTCGAATTGGGGTGGGGCGATGGTTCATCTATGACAATAACAGCGGGGATGATATCGAAGACGTGATTCAATCCTTAGCGGACGGAAATCACAACATCACGCGACATGTGTGGCCTTGGATCAAGACCCAAGAGGCTGGATTTGCTCATTGCGCCTTGCGGGCAAGGATCAGTTGTGAATGGGTTGGATTCATTGACGTGGACGAGTTTTTTCACTCACCCTCCGGCCTGTCACTGCAGGACATCCTCCGAAATTATGAGTCATCAGAGGGGATTGCGGAGCTACGAGCCTCGTGTCACAACTTCGGGCCGTCGGGGCTGAGGCAAATTCCGGCGCAAGGGGTAACCGTCGGGTACACTTGTAGGATGCGGATGCCGGAGAGACACAAGAGCATAGTGAGACCCGAAGCCCTGAACGAGACGCTGATCAATAGCGTGCACCATTTTCATCTCAAGAATGAGTATAAGCATGCTAATCTGGCGAGGCATGTGCTAGTGATAAACCATTACAAGTACCAAGTGTGGGAGGTGTTCAAGGAGAAATTCTACATGAGGGTGGCTACTTATGTCTCGGATTGGCAACGGCAAAAAAACGTGGGTTCTAAAGATAGAACGCCTGGTCTGGGGACCAGGGCTGTTGAACCTCCAGATTGGAGCACTAGGTTCTGTGAGATGAACGACACCGGTTTACGCGATCGTGTACTTGAGACATTTGCTGATCGGAGGACCGGCGAGTTGCCTTGGCAAGCTGCATGAGTTGCAGATGGAATTTCGAAGAAGCAAAGCCAATATATATATATATGTACAAAGCATCCACATAATATTCCACAGCACAAAGCCCGCACTTGCAAAAGTGCTTTTGGTGAATCCCAATCCCCTGCCCATTTTTTTCGTCTAATCTCTGTCTCTCTAAACCATGAACATACCATGAGAGAGTGAAATAGGGGTAGGTAATCACTTAATTTCCATATATACTTTATCTGTCTAAAAAAAAAGTTTATTTTTTATTAAGTATAATTTTTTATTTATTATTTATAGTACAATTAATACATTATTAAATTATAATCCTCCATAGAAAGGAAATTTTTTATGGTGAAAATTATGATGACAAATAACATATTTAAAAAGTTAAATTAATTGTTTATTATTTTATATTTTTTTAAAAAGCATAATAAATAACTTTATATTTTCTAATATGTCACGTATCTTATCATTAGTTTTATAAAAAATTTATTAAAAAATGAATATTTAAAGAAAAAAAAAAGTGAAGCAAGAGAGTATATATATATTTTTTTGAGTAATGATATTTATTGTGAATTTTCATAGCTACGGTAAGTATAAAAGATAAAATTATTTTTTATTATTTATTATTTTTTTAAAGAAAATGATGAGTAAATTTTATTTTTTAACATTTATCACATTATACACTATAATTAGTCATTATAAAAAGTTAAAGTTACTATGATTACTATCGTTACTTATATATATTTTTTAGGCCAAAAATAAAAGTGTGAGGGAGTGCCTTGTCGTACAAATGCTCCTTTTTAAATGGAGGGGGAAAGAACAGAAATAAGATAACACACCAAGTATCAAAATAATAGACCAAACGTTTCACCAGAGCCACAGGTAACTCCTAACTACTACAATGACAATGAGTACACTGAAAAACAGAATTTGAAAATACGACCGTTAGTAGGAAACCCTCACAATCTCTGGGATATCCACAACGCAAAAAGTTCTCTCTTTCTGAAAGCACCCCCCAGATGGTGAATGAAGAAGAAGATCTCATCAAAAGTCCCCAAAACTTAAAGAACCCACCTCAGAAATCACGACAACTTGTCCAAAATGACGCTCACGGCGAAAGGAAGGACGCTTTGTTTAGCCCCAGGTTCAGATCCGTGGCGGCAATGGCTGGCTGGGACGAGGAGGCTCTTATGATCGCCACTCTCATCGTCGAAGACACCCCTGATAGACATTTCAAGCAGAAGAAACGTCCTGACAATTTGCATAATTTCAAGACTCCTCCGACCAATTCAAGAAGGCAATTCTCACTACAAAATTAGTGTATAACTCTTAATAAAACGACATTATGGACAAATTTGGATATCCCTAATCGAAATTTGCGGCCTTGCAGAAAGCGCAGGGCCCAGAGAAGGAGTCCTACTTCCATGCCAGTGGCCGTTCTCGATCTTGAGGATTCTCATGTTGAGCCTCCAAAACAATCAGGTACTTAAGTTTTTCCTCTTTTTTTTTTTAATATTGGATAGTAGGATTTTAATTGTACGGTGTTCCGACTATGGAATTGGTTTGTTTGTTTAATGGGGAACAGAGACGAAGAAAGACATCACAGAATCGAAGGTTACTGAAAATGAAGAGAAGAAATCAAGTGAAAACCAATCTGATGCGCAGGCATCCAACGTTTGTACCTCTACTTCAAATATTCCGTGTATGGATCGACTTCGAGAGGAGCTTTCTTGCGCAGTAAGAGTTGCACAACAATTCCTGATTCACCTCCATCAAGCCATAAAATCCACCACAGGAGCCCTTTATTTAATTTCATGCGTTGTTTTTTATAAGAGTATATACTCCGTTGCCCGTTGTGTGAGGGTTTAATTAATCTGATTTGGCAGATTTGCTTGGAGATCTGTTTTGAACCCAGTACCACTCCTTGTGGTCATAGGTATGAATTGATACGACTATCAAAGTAATACGTATAGAACAGAAGCAATCATTTTTACTTAACTGGTTGATAATTTGAGTTCAAGTTTTATTTTTTCTTTGTAGTTTTTGCAAAAAATGTTTGAGATCTGCTGCTGATAAATGTGGAAAGAAATGCCCGAAGTGCAGGCAACTCATAAGGTACCAACTACTATCTTGATTCGTGAGTAGCAACTTTTTTAACTGAAGGGGCCTGTGAAGTTAATTTCTCTCTTTGCTACTGTGTTGCGTTTCAAATTATTGCAGCAATGGAAGATCCTGCACGGTGAATACAGTTCTTTGGAACACGATTCAGATGCTCTTTCCTCAAGAAGTCGAAGCAAGAAAGGTAGCTAGTGCTTTAAATAGTCGACAAGTTCAGCAACAAAGCCCTGTGAGATTGAGATTGAACCACAGTAATGTGAGGAATAGAAATGCTCAAGAGTCAAGTAGATCCGAGACTGGAAATGACAGCCCCAGCAGGAGAAGCCATCATCGTACCAGAAGACAGAGTATTAGGCCTTCTAGGATGCTGAGGAGGAGAAATGAGTTGCCGAGCCAAGATGAAGATGCAGCATTGGCTTTGAGGTTGCAGAGGGAAGAGTTCATGGGGGCTTATAGGGGATCATCTGACCAGGAATACACGAATTCTCTTGCATTGGCAACGGCAAGGGCAAATTTGAGGGCTATGGCATCAAGGGCTATTAGGGGGCTTTAATTAACCCAACTTCTTGTTTGTACTTTGGTGCTTAATGTCAAGAATAAATGTTTTACTGTTATTCTGACAATTTTTATAACATCTTGGCATTTTGTGGTGCATTATTGCGTTTTAAGGTTAATAGCATGAGCTAAAACCTAACCCAGATGATATTTTGAATCGCTGATCCGGCTTCAGCTGGTTCTTGATCTAACTGGCCAGAATTGTCCTAAATCCTAAACATCCAACGTGAATGCAAGACACTGACTATGATAATTAATAGCCAAAATTTTCTTGTGATATCATACACTATCCAGGGAAGTTCATACTTGATGCTACCGAGCTGGACAAAAACAATATGGGATGGCTCAAGCACTCTCAGCATGATTGGCACAAGTAGCCAGCTGGTGCAAAGCATGCATGATGCATGCTTGGTAAAGTGTGCGTTGTCACTAGGAAGACGGAAAATTGTGGGCAGGTAACATCGAAGCTCGTTAATCATGTTTCACATATGCTTTACCCAAGCTACAACCTTGACACTACTATACTATAAAAAGTGTTCAATCCGTTGGTTATTCCCGAGCTATTCTCTTGCGTTGGAAATGGCAAATAGAAGACTAGCCACCCCATTTTGTTCCATTTGCTTTGTGGTAATATTGATGCTGTTGGTGGGCATCTCAGAAGCAGCAATGGCTTCACCTGTTCATGCTCCAGCGTCATCTCCTCATCCTAAAACCCCAGAAGCAGCAATGGCTTCTTCACCTGTTCATGCTCCAGCATCATCTGCCCACGGAGGCACCACTCATTCTCCTTCAACCGCACCATCTCCACATCCCAGCGATGCCACGCGCTTCTGCCTGTGTGACATAACATCTATGGTCGTCGCTTGCTTACTGCCATCATTGCTCTCATTCTTGTTCTAGGCGCCTTTTCTTGTTTTCTGATTATTCAGTATGCTTCCCCGGATTGGGTAAAGTTTATACTTTTGTCATTTGGTATGGTTTTCTTATGTGTCTTTTCTTGTGTTTTGATTATTCGGTATGCATCCCTGGACCAGTCAGAGTTTGTATCATTTGCTATTTTTGATGGTTAATATTTCAACTTCTTGTTTGGAGTAAGTGAATTTGACTCATTTTTCCTCATTCATTTCGCTCTTCTTTTTTCCTTTTTTGGACTTAAAAAACTCAAAATTTCGAGTTGAAACACTCGGATATTGCTGGTTCACCAAAAGTAACCAACATAACATGAAACAAAAGCAGAATATTTCTTCACTAAATTTTGAAATTGCAAATGTCTAGACGCTGAACATTACAGTCTAAAAATTCTGAACGCCAAAATTGCTGCGGCAACAAAGCCAAATACATGATACAACTCAACATGTTTAACAAAATCTTCATAAGCAACTCCAATTCTTAACAAACATGGAAGAAAGTAGTAGCAGTAATTTAGTGCCTATGAGAATGTCTTCGCCCTCTATCATATGATTCCCCTTTCTCCCTACTTCTCCTCTGGATGATCCTGAAGGCAAAGGACATAACCCCAATAGCAGCCATGGGATAAAATACTTTATAAGGAGCCAAAGCCAAGCCAGCAAAATAAGAAACATAACCAGCGACTAGATAGGCAAAGCTTAGTCTGATTTCCCAACCCTGGATGCCAGGAAAGGGAAAGAAGAAATTGAACTCAGGCTTGGAGTCAGAAATGCCATGCAACACAATACCAATGCACAGAGCAGAGTCCAAAAACCAAGGGAAATTCTGACCGCTACCAATTCTCTGAAAGCATGACAATCAACTCGTTAAGTTAAATGGAAAAAGTTTATTTTATACACACACACAGATTTTTTCCCAGGCCAATATTATAAGACTCAAAAAAGGACATCGCACAACTGCACCAAATAAATTTGAGGAAAATGTGGGAATACTAAAATCCTGCCTAGGTTTGACAAACAGGTTAGTAAAGGTAGTCAGAGGTCTATATCTAGCGTACAACCTTGTATAATTGGTGATGCTGAAATCTTGTGGGGTTAATCATTCTCATAGGGAATAAGGCCTCTGTTAGATGAATGTGCCATGCTTACCTGAACCCATGCTATCATTGAGGGAGCAAACATTATTGTGGCAAGAAGATGTAAGATAAGCAATCCATGCTGATGGTGGAAGATCTCTAATTGAGTCTCACCAAAGCTTCTTGCAGAATCTGGGCTACAGCAATTATTTTCATCTTGAGGCAATAGCTTGGTTTCACCACCATCCTTTGGCATAGCCTGCACGGAAGCTCTAATGTTCTCTGTTCTAGATTCTATTGACTGCTTACTTCCAGAATGGCTGAGAAATGAAGCCATAAAAAAACTGTTTACAAGGAGAAGAACTCTCAGATGATGTTTCCTGAAACATGTATAAGCTATGATAAACTATCCATGCAGCATTCTGATGATGATGAAGAATATGGCTTTTAAATACACACACACACACACACGGGGGAGGAGGGGAATGCATCATGGAGTGCAGCTAGTTTCAACAAACCATAGGTGTACTGAGTTAAAACAAGTCACAAAAATGGGTATACAAATTGCTCCCTATAGGAAGCCAAGGTTTATACCAAAGTAAACTCACATAAAACTTGCCTGAACACTGAGTCAGTCATTTGCTTACAAGCATCTTGTACTCAAATATGCAATTTCCACCATCAGCATGGAGGGTGCAAATTCAGAATCCATATATAGCTTATCATAATCTCTTTGTGATTCATTTAATTGCTAATGCAGATCATGAAATCTCATTCACAAATAAAATCAAAACAAGTAATATATAGCTCTGAATCATATTTAACCATGAGAGTGACCATTTCAAAAATCATGAAATTCTAGAATCATATTTATAATATGGAAGGCGAAAAAGAGTTACTGAAGTTGAAGTGGAACCTGCAAAGTGCATTGTAACAGCAGAGAGCATGTGAGAAGAGTAATATAAAAAGGCCCAGGGCTGGATGAATGAAGCACACCAGTGCACAGGAAACAAGTGCTGAAATAGCCAAAGGGTTCAGCCTTATAATCCTCACAACCTGCATCACAAAAAATTTGACCTACATGATCTTTAAAGTAAATAATTAAACTAATATATGTATAACGAACATGGTGATACCTTGAATGACAAAAAGCTAGTAGAGAGCTTAAGGAACCAATGCAGAAAGAAAAAGGAGAAAAATCCCTCACATGCCTGCCACCTGCAAATTCTCATCCCTCCAGTTGTTAGTGGAAAGATGAGCAAATTCTCAAACCAGATTGCTAGAATTCTTTTATAATAAAAAGAATTACCCAAAGTGCAAATATGGAAGGGAAAAATTAAAAATCTAATGGTGGTCAACCAAAAATTTCACTCATGTGGAATATCCCTTCCATGGAACTTGTAAGGTGAAGCATGACAACAAAAGACAATTAGCACTCATTCTGGAATCCCATTTCACCACTGCCAAAAGATACAACCACCTTAGCCATTATTTACTTGGATTTTCACCAGAAAAAAAAAATAGTTAATCCTATTGGCTAAAAAGATCATGCTCCTCCTTTGAAACTGAGGGTCATAACTAGACAAGAACCCACAGAAGGGATCACAGAGGAAGTTTAATTAAATGAAGGAATGTGCTCCTGTAAGGAAAAAAATTATCAAGAAAAAGCAGAAGACATCAAGAGATTTGGTATAAGTTACCATCTGTTCCTAATTTAATCATCAAAGCACAGAAATTTGTCAGATAAAATATTTCACAAGAAGTTACAGGCATTAACGTCTAATTTCCCCTTTCCTAAATGTGACTTGGGACTATAGCTGTTCGATATCCTTGGCAATACCTCCCATATTTACAGTTCTATACCAATATATGGAAATCAAAAAAATTTCTATGGCTTAAACGGGGTCTATAATTTGTTGATAAAAAGCAACATGTAAACTTTCCAATCACCAGCTCACAAGTTCTCTATTCATTCAACTTGGCATCACAATTTTCTTTAGACTACTTAATATAAGAAGGGTATAGACCTATTTGTTCTATGAATGGTCTATCTACTTAAGTAGGGATATGTGTGGGCAAATGCCACAGAAAATATCAAGGCAAGGGTGAAAGGGAATTGAATCAGTATAAGAATTCAGTATTTCAGGATCTTTCCTTTAGATCTCTTTCTGTCTAAGACTTCAAAGATAGACCCCAGCCCCAGGATAAGACACTCACTCATGCTTCCCAAATCGACGAATTAAAAGTCTAGTGATCACTTATCAGAGAGAAACCTCAGTCCATTTACCTATTCTCCTCTATCTGTTAATCAAAGTTTAGATACTAAGCTCACTGCTCCGGACAAACAAAAGCACACATATAAGGACAAAGGATAAAGAAGAGAGACTGCACTAACCTTTTCTTGATGAAAAAGTTTACTGTGGCAGCTGCATAAAAGCCCAATTGGGAGATCAATACCAGTAAAATTATGGCCCCATTTGCGAAGAGATAACAGATAATTGAGACGACAGTGAAACTCAAGAATGGAGGAATGGACGAAGAACGTAGACAAGAAAAGAAAAAGGCAAAGAGAATAGGCAATATGGCGAGGGGGAAAAATGGCAACAGAATTCTCAGATTTGACTCCACTGCTGAAAGCATAGAGGGTATGGGCATATCAAGTTCCCATGCATATGCTTGCCGCATCATAGCGAAAAAGGCAACAGCAGCAGCAAGTCCAATAAGCTGCATCATATCAGTCCACAAAGAGCTAATGCTTGTAAGCAGAAAGTTGATTGATACAAATTCAGAACATAGAGAAATTAAAGTAAGATATAATCAAACAAATACAATTAACAGACAACTGGATATAAAGCAGCTACAGACCAAAGTTTATTTGGTGCCAAAACTGCACACTAAATTTTTTTTTTTTTATTTTTCCACATCACAAGACAAAAGATCATATCAGACATGCAATACAGGACTGCTTACTCAAGGGAAGGGATATTTCTAACAATTCAACCTAAAGGCTTTATTAATTTTTTGTCTCATTTTCCAGTAAAATTACTTTGTAACAAATTTATTTACCCCATGTAGAGACACGGTGCTTTAGCTAGTTTGTATCTTCTTCTTTTTTCCTTTGCTCCTTCTGACCAGTAGCCCAACTTAAAATTGTAGGCTGTTAGTCTTCATTCTAAAATATCCCAATTACTAATTCTAACAACATGGTAGTAAAAGCTATGTATTAAATGCATGTAAGAAGTAGCTTACCAATACATTTTTACAGGCAAAACCATAAATTGTGAAAATATGTGAACATAAGCATATTTTTCTCCTAAGTGACAGTTTGGATCTCAGTAATACATCACTCATTATGTCAAGAGCTCATAGGAAATTTTAAAAAAAAAAAATGAATATCTATTCTCAGGGAAGACTGGAAGCAGGAAAAAAGAATGTTAGTAAATAGCACAAATGATCTTGTAACAGCTCAGGAAGCAATGGACTTCAATAAAGAATATATCAAATGAGAAATTGTGCCTTAACCTTTGAAAAATATAAGAGTAAAAATCTACCAGCAGCAGCACCAGCAGAGACATTCATGCTAGTTCTATATGAGCAATGAGGATCTACCTGCACATAAGGAAATTTAAATGCATTTAGAATAAAAGTGACCAGAGTGGATAAATTGACAAGTGCTACCAAGGGAGCTGAAAGCAAATATTACCAGTAACAGCACAAATGTCTTCTCAGACCATTGAGTAGATGTCCAAAGTGACGGAGAAGAGTCCACCACAAGTGTTTCAGAATAAAGATTAGGAAATACATGAAGACCAGATGTACTGTCCCAAGCAAGTGCTACTGGGGGAAAGCACCTCAGCTTACATAGTCCTGCATATCAAAAGTGTATGAGAGGAGAAAAATAGCAAAAATACACAAAATCTGGAGGTCAAATACAATTATCAAATAGTTCCTGAAGGATTTCGTGATGCCTTCCACACATTAAAACATGTAAAATGTATTACCCAATAACATTCTCCACATTATTGGAAATACTTAAGGATCAGTATCTCTAGAACCAAGTCACAAGGATAACAAGTTCTCACAAAAGCTTCAAGTCTATAAGGTTGAGCCTGGGAAGAACTCCATCCTCCAAAAGCATGTATGGATATTTAACAAGAGTTAGATTTCTGGATGCAGCTTTTTATTCATGGCTTATAGGAAGAGAGGGAGAGAGTGAATGTGATTGACTTGGACAATGAGTTTTCTAATGAATTTACTTCTCAACAACATCAACATCACCTTTATTCCAAACTAGTTGGGGTCGGCGTCGATGAACCCAAAATAAATAAATAAATAAATAAAGATATAACAAAAATAAAGGGAAAAGGGCTAGGACTAAAAAGGGCAGTCGGGAAGAAAGGAATTCTGCTCTTCCACCACGCTAATAGCTTTCCTCCACTCTGTCCTACGACAAACCTTACGCCAATCTATTTCCCACTCCCCTAATGAATTTACTTCTAAAATATGAAATTTATTCTTCTGATTAAGATTCCTTAGGAATTACTATATACTTCAGCATATATTTAAATGTCAGTTAGCAGTACTTAGAATGGCATCATCACCTTTCCATCAAAAGGATCAGTTTTCTAGTCAATAGTTCAGGTCAGGCAAACAATGTTCAAGGAAGACACCAAAAAATTTGTAGTACTGTAATTTCACTTAGAAGGACAAGGAAAAAGCCACCTTTATACATGTCCAGATAGATAAATAAATACATCTGTATACCTTAATACACATATCTCTACAAGGGTGAGAGAGGAGGAGGAGGAGAGGGAGAAAATAATTCTTACTGCTTGTATCAATGTCTCCAGGATCTTCAAGAGGAAACTCTGATTTTTTTATTCCACAGCCGGTAGTTTTAATGGATAACTTCACAGGCAAAATACCTAAGCTTACGGAAAATGATAAATTGATCGCAAGAGGATGATCCTCCTTCAATATGAAGTCCTGTATCAATTGTGTCATGAAGAAACTAAACCCTCATTCAACTATAGTAGACTTTGAAGTGCTTATGTTTGAAGTTTACATTGAGGAATGAAGACGCATCATACAAATAATTACCTTTTCAGAGAACATCGAATGAAGCAACATCCAAGGGGAGACAATTCTCTCACCTTCCTTTGTACTGAAGAAATGCCCAACTCCCATGGAAGTGGCTGGTGGAGGTCTTCCTGAAAGAGTCTGAGCACTGGAAAGTCACTGTATGCATATTGCTCCAATTAAATATTTCAACCAAAGGAAAAAAAAAATCTGACGCTTAGCATTCTGAACCAAAAATGACATCAGCATGAGTAAAATGGATCTGAAATAATTACATGAATTCCAGTGGAAGTACTTCTATAAGTAAACCACATAAGTCAATTGAACACTCAAGCGTGCTAAGCTATGAAGATGACTGAATCAATAAATACACCAACAATGAACCCACAACAGAAAAGACAAACCAACAGCCCTCTAGAAGTAAATGCAAATGACATAAAAAAGCTATCCCAGGAAAGAAATTGAGAATCAAACATAGAACCACCTCTTTGTCCTACATGTATCCTGACATGAACTTTTATCCTTTTCACTTTTGTGTGAAAATCTAGTGTATCCAGTGACCACAAGAGAGGCATATAAGAAACTCATCCAAAGGTCATCAACAAGTCTTAAAGCATGTCATTCTGTATGCATGCTGAAACAAGTTATAGAGAGACAAAATGCATAACCAAATAGAACTTGAGAATATATAAGACCAGATAAATTTCCGATAAAAAAGAGTAAAGTGCCAACCAAAATGAATTGACAGAATACTGGTGTTTTTTAAGCAGCCTAGAAGGCTTCCAAAAAGGAACAAAGACAACAGGGAAAAATTGTGTGAGTAAAACATAATGCATCAGAACATAAGATCTCCAAAAAATATCAGTTGTAAAAATTTTAAGGACGAATTATTACTGGTAACATCAGAGAGCAAATACCTGGCGAGGTGCCACAGAAAGTGTTAGAAATCTAAAGCCACGCATATCATCTGGATCCAACCAAAATACAGAAGAAGGAGGTGCTTGTTCAGTTTGACTCCCTGGCTCAATCTTCAAAACAATTGTACAGAGAAATATAAAATTAGTACAGCATAAAACCAGAAGATACTTGGCCTTCTGCAAGGTCATATATATCATGTACTACCTGCCTTGGAGCCGGTCCTGATGGAATGCGCACCATTTTTGATGTAACCTCCACAACCCGTTCATGGAGAGAAATATCTAAACTTGGTGCTTCTTTTTCAGGCCAAAGGTGAATTCGTACTCCAGAGCACGGAGCCAGATTGGTGACAAAAACAAAATGATTTTTCCCATTTGACCCCTGATAACCCAAGCAAAAAAGCTGTTAATTTTGTGCAAATGTACAAATCGTTCTAAAATGGAAACTACTAAATAACAAGTTTGCCTAACTGCCAGACTCAATAAAACTCAACTAAAGCAGCTCCAGAATAACAAAATTAAATCTAGAACAAGAAACATGTATAAGCAAGCTGAGAAGGTTTTTGGTCAAAACAAAGGGATTGCATGAACGAAGGGCATGAATAGTTAGCGTCTAAAGTAAAGGATGGCAAGATATGATCCACATAGCTGACCCACATAATGGGATAAAAGCTTAGTTGTTTTGTTGTTTGTAAAGGAAGTCACAAATCCCCAACTGTCAATGAACTTACAAGTTTCTGAATGTCCAACCAACGCCTCCTTCCATCCATAGCCAAAACAGTCATGCTAGTTGTAAGAATATACAGGTCTTTTTCAAGCCCATCATCATTCCAGCGAACATGACTGGGGCAAGATAACCTCCGGGGCATTTGAAATCCTACATTACCAAAGAGAGTATAAAAAGCAAAATAATTATTGACCACCAATATTCTATCTAGTTCCATTCTAATGTACAATGAGCATTAATTACATTTTTGTAAGGGCTAAACCTAAAGAAGGAAAGTTCAAAGTGTGCCCGGATTTTATGTGGATTAAGTATTAGTGATGTCTTTGGAGAAAAGAAAACATCATTTGAATTCTACTCCAGGCATAATTTTAGTAATTTAAACATATGAAAATTAATTCCACTAACAAATACATAGAAACATGAATGAGAGGAATGAGAAGAGGCACAGAAGGAAAATACCAGAATCAACTTTTCCTTCAGGAAAAGGAACTGGGATCGACTGCCTGGGCAAGAGTGACTGCCCCAACCAATTCGAATGTTGTGATATTCCACTATTAAGCATCTTAATGAATATTGCCAGTCTTTTATGCACATCAAGAAAAGGTTGACCTGTCTCAGAATCTATTAAACTAAGAAGAGTATGCGATACCTGAACAGGATACACAGAGGGATTAAAAATATGTCAAGACTTTCACAGTAGAATTTCAAGGACCATAAGAGAAGGTAACTCACTTGCACAACTAATTGATTGCACCACAGGATAACCTGGTGCTCCATTGATAACCACACATTTTTCATGCCTGTGGTGCTAATCATAAAACTATGAGTGTGAGGCACAATGCCATCAAGGGATTCTAACTTTGATCGAACCTGAAAATGGAATGAAGGAATAAAATATCTTCTAGCATCCAACAAGAGGAAAAAAGTATGAAGACATAAAGAACTTTTGAGTACAGCCAAATTATAAATGATGCATCACGTCCTCAAAACTGACGAAACTCAACTTCCAAAAAACAAAGAGATGGCAACAAAATAATGAAGCACAACTAGTTCATCAAAGTAAATTCTTGAAGGCAAAACAAGGTAGCCAGCTGATTTTGGTTTGAAAAAAGATGTTCAAGCAATAACACCAAACACAAACATCCACACAAAATCTATGAATGGATAGATGATAAATTGCGCAAAAAAAAAAAAAAACTACCTGATAATCATTGTAACCACCAGAAATTGAAACGACAACCACACGAGAGAGTAAAGCTTCAGACAGATAATGTCCTGATTGAGAGGTTTGAGCCATGTACCCTTTCCTCCATTGATTATTCACACTTGCATAATAACTTCCAAGGGATGGCTGTAATGGCAAAGGTGGTGACCTGGACACAGAACAGAAATGAAGACAATTATTTACTAAAGCATCAGATGCAATAACTAACAGACAAGTCAAAATGGAATTCAATATACTGGTGTGGAGTTGAAAGTGTCAGAACAGTCTCAACAGCTGACTTCCTCAAATCAGGGTGGACGATTGCAGCTCTAGCAACGAATCCACCCATGGAGTGACCAACCAATACAACACTTTTTGGCTGACTTGATGAAAAAGCTGCACCTTCTTTTATTCGGGCATTATGAGACTCTTTATATTGATCCAAAATCTGCTAGGATGACATAACAAAAGCACAGAACAACTTAAATGCAGAGAGAAACTTCTCACAGAGAGGAGAAAAAAAAAATTGCCTTAAAAGTTGAATGGCAAAAAAAGAACACGTTATACCACTGAAACAAAACTGGGAGCTAATTGTTTACAAGTATACTACAAGAAATTTAAAGACAAAGCGACTAAATTGAGCCATGGAAAACCATCAACCGCAAATTATATGCAAGATGCATGATTTCCCCTCAAGTACATGATTGGAAATGTCAGATTAAAATGCAAAATGGAAGCTGGCAGTCTCTGATATGCTGCGTTAGAAACACTACATGCCATGCAAGTGAACTTCAAATTCCAGGATTTTTAACAATGAGAAAAAGTAATACCCTGTGAATTGCATATACTACATAATTGGTGTGTTCTTCAAGTATTCGACCATCCATTGCAGAATGTTCACCTTCAAGATCCACAGCAAACCAGTCAAGCATGCGTATGTACTGGCTAGGTGAGGGAACATCAAAACCTGGCCCTCCTTCCTTGCCAAGATTGTGGGTTGCTTCTCGGTAAAAAGTAGGCTCAAGGGGACCTCCTTGATAAGCCCTATCAGATTCTGCAGCCAGGGATCTAACCTAAAAGGACGATAAAACGAATAATAAATTAGAGAGATTTGGGTTTAAATTACAAGACTTGCATATGAACATTACGATACAGTTGCTCCATAAACCACTTAATTTGATTCTAGGGTTTCAGGAACGTGGCAATTCTTGAAATAAAATGGAGCTCGAAGTTAATATTATACTAGGGTATCAAAGATCCATCTTAATTCTCGCATCAAGTTGTTTTACCTAATTCTTGCATCAAGCTTTTTTTCTTTTTCTTTCAGAAGGTAGAAAATCTTAAAGAATGAATCTGCGTTGGTTAGGCGCCAATTTGGAAACTGAGCCAAGCCAATAAAGAAAGAAAGAAAGAAAGAAGAAGACTTGCCTGCTTGTAGCTTCCGCCATTGCCAGGAATAAAAAGAACGGGAACACCATTAAGGTTCTTAAGATGATCATTAAAATCGATCCTCTTCCAGCCTTCGTGGTACAAGTACAAGCCATACTTGGAGGATGACACATTATTAGGAGCAGAGATGGGGATGTAAGTGGGATACATGTAGGTCATAACACATCCATTTGAAATGGGTTTCAACAAGTGATACATGCCTGCAAGACCTATCCATAGCCCTATTACAACAGCACCCGCCAACTTCAACGTAGCTGTCAGCCCACTAACACCTCTCATTGTCCCCTGAAGTTTGGAGTCTGGATACCCCCACACAGTTATACATGCATCTGTGTTCTTTTTCTTCCAATGGTTTCCAATAACAGAGCGTGTGAGTGAAGGTAGCAAGAGATCTAGCCCTGTAATGTAAAGGGTTTGCCAGTATAGTAGTATAATCTGGGAAACCCGTTATCACAAATATTGAGCAGCAAGAAACAATGAAGAATTATTAATACTAACAAGTAACCAGTAGTGGTATAATTCTACATACTGGGACAAGTACAATGATCAAGTGACTAATAATGGTAATTGAGAGTTAGATTAAAAGATCTGAAAGATTGGATTTTTTAACTCTATTTATAGAAGGCAGCAGGCCGTCACTCCGTCTTCTTCACTCCCCCGATGGCCTAAAGTTACCGTTCGTTTTGTAATTATTTATGGATCAAAGTATAGAACAGAGAAGAGAAGAGAGCCGGGAGAGATTGGGGGAATGAGTTTGTTAGATATTACGACCGTGGTCACGGGTCAAATAAAGGCGTGGCACGTCCTCCCTCGCTTTTGGATAGAAATTATTCACAGCGGAAAAGGAAACCATTAAAAAGGAATCGGGGATGGTACTGCTACTACTACTACTGGATGGTCTTGACGAAGCAGATGATACTTTCCTTAATACTCGTATGAGTTTTTGTATTTTTACAATATCAAGATAAAAATTATGTCGGAATGTGAAAATATAAAATAGAATTGCAGTCCAAGTTGAATCATGGCAAATTGGAAATTGTACTGGAGCGGTTCGTCTTATATTTGTACATTCCGAAAATGAATTGTAAGATAAAATGCAATCGTGGCATTGGATATAAATGAGAGTTGTTTTAACTTTTTTCGTACAAGGGTTTTTGTTTGAATCATACGATCTTTGGAATTACTATTACTTCTTGGCCGGTAAATGTCTTTTAAGCTGCCAACAAAAGCAGATGAACAAAAGTTGGAAATTAACATCCACCAGAATCGAAACAGACTTTTAAGAAACATTTGTTTTAAATAGATATTATATACATTCGTTATATTTTTATTAACCACACCCATGTTTATTTTTCAATTCTTTACATGCAGATAGGACTTCTACGTTTTTTACCCTAAACCTGAACAAAAAACCTACAAAGTACAAACATAATCATGCAAGCGGACGCAGATGCGGCCTAGACCCACACCCTCTTCGCCTGGATGAGCCAGACATTGCCAAGGCCCAAAACTCACAACAATGTCATTTTGGGCTTCCCCTTGTTGTATGGTCAATGTTGTGGTGAACTATTTGATTTTTACATAAAAAGAATGAAATTAAATTTTTTTACCTTATAAATTAATTTTTGTGATAAATTTTTATAAAAATCATGACAAGTAGTATCAAAACTAAACCACTACCCTCCGTTCTATGGGAAAAATATGGAACTTTCATATGAGACATTAAATTCTTCCATCTCACAAGTTAATTTTTAAATTTCCCCAAAGAACCATGACATCTTTCAAGGTTATGTAATAGAGCTGTTAAAATTTTACTTCCACAGTGACTATTAACAAACCAAACACTAAGCCAGCAGGCCCAGCACCACCGAGAGGTCCAAAACCACACCCCAACATGACCAACCCAAAAAAAAAAAAGTACAGCCCATAAAGAACGATACACAATATTTGAAGGGTGAAAAAAAAAAACAAAAACAAAAAAGAAGCAGAAAAATGATGAATTCTATTTATCACGATACACTGATACCGCTAATACGTGGAAAATTCTGACTAAGCCGTCTCTGCGGCATGCTTTGACACAACATCTCGCGGCACCGAAACACTCTCACATTTGAATCCTAAGCTCAGGCAATATTCTATCTTACAAAAAGAACCAAAGAACGCCGGCAACAACAATATAATCTGCTGCCATTATGTAGATGTTTCAAGAGCCAGATATAAAGCTCGATGTTATAAACTCTGTTCAAAAGCTCTGTAAACGCAGCCCTAGACTATCAAGTGATGTAATATAACAGCTATTGTACAGGATGATGCATCAAACTTAGTAAGAAAACTCATGACCTCGGAGTGATATATACTTCTTCACCCAGATGGCAATGTCTTCAGCACATGCTTGGGCCTGAGGGCTACCAAGAAGGATACCTAGGGTTGCAAATTCATGAACTGCGTCCTTGTACTCATAAACAGGGGCATCAACATTTACCTTGCGGATCTCTTGTGAATATGCGATTGCCCGATCTCTCATCCAGTCGTGTTCTGCTACAATTGTCAAAGTCGGGGGCATCTGCTTTAGAGGTGGTCCACGCCCGGGTATAAGTGGGTTTGCTGCAGGGTGATCCAGGTTGAAATCTTCCTCAGGTAGAAATAGTTTCCACGCAAGTAGACACATGGATTTGTCAAAGAAATAGGAATTTGCTAGTCTTATTTCAGAAGCCGTGGGAACACTTCCAATGAAAAAAGGATACATCAAAACCTGTGCCACCACCTTGACTGGGTCTAAAAGCTTGCCTGCTTCTACAGCTTTCCTCGTGACATAATCAGCAATATTTCCCCCACAACTAACACCAAGAATAACGCACCTGCGTCAATGATAGCATCTAGTTAATCAACATATTTGTGGTATGACCCCTAATCCATATTCTGAACAGAAAGGGGGGCTCTGGTGAGAGCAACTAAATACAAAATATAACAAGTGCACATTTAGGTTGTTAATTGCCACCCCTAAAAATACATGTGCCGACATGAATGCAGTTGAGGATTTCCTCAAGTATATTGAGTCACTACCTTAAAAAGCACTGATAGATAGATGTACTCACTACACATCTCAAATCCAGGGAAAGTAGCATTCCAGTAAGATAAACAATCTAACCATTTTGTTTAGAAGGATAACACCAAAGAAAACCTTTGCATCCACTTGCAGCATATTTCTAAACACCATAACAAGAACTAAGACCTTTTTCTCCTCAAATTATCTGCAAAGTGGAATATAAAAACTTTCAAGAGTTGAACTCATGATTCATTTAAGGTAGTCATCATGCTAATGAATCAAAAGTTACAAGGATAGAACCATTCTCATATGTGATTTTTAACTTTTAATGCCAGAACAGTTGGATAAAGGTTGTAACTGTGTCCTACATCACAAGATTAACCTATCTGAACTTCTGTAAATCAGCCAAACTTAAATTCCTCAAACAAAAATTAAACTTAGAACTAACACAAGATACCAAATGACAGAAACTGACTACTAATGACAGATCACACCTTCAACTGGCTGATAGATATGATGCAAGATCAAATCAATGAAAAATACGTCTAAAAGCCAAGTAGATACCCAAGTCTATAGATTCCACTAGTCCAGAAAAAGATAAAGACAATGCTAGCGTAATTGATATAGCGGAACCACCATAAGCTTACCTTGATGGATCTCCATGAGCTGCCAACCAGGGCTCCACCATGGATGCCCCAAATGCATCGGCAATGTGCCTATGCAAATCAGACTTCCTCAAATCCGGCCCCCCGCTCCGCGTGCTCCCCAATGACTTACTGCATTCCGCCAAGTTGGCCTGCTTGGCCAGCCAATGCAGCACCTTCAACCCATCTTCAAATGCAGCCGGATAACGATTCTCAGGGGCTAGCCTATACCCAACCGCCAACACAATCACGTCACATACCTTCGCAATTCTCCTACAAAACAAATCATTCGCCACTGAATCATTGCTCCCACTCACAAAACCTCCACCATGAAACTGCAACATTACCGGCAATCTCCGGCAATTACTGCCAGCCGGATTGTATCCTCCATAAACCCCATTGTCTGATTTCAAATTCACATCGTCAGTGCTACACCCGTAGCTGTTTCTCCGATGATTTTGGCTCCGGATACTGTCGACCCGCGTTGTAACGATTCCATTGGCCGAGCCGTAGCTGTTCCGGCGTAGGAGAACTTGGTTCGGATCCGATCCGATATCAAAATCCGATCTTTTGGCAGTAGCCTTATCCTTAACCCTAGATTTGATGGATTGCGACTTAAAACCGGAGTCCAGACAGGAATCAGGGAGGAAAATCCGAATAGAGAGAGAGGTTAAGGGGTCGATGTGGATATCCTTAGTAGCAACGCCGTCGGCGAAAGAAGGCTTGGCGGCAGCGATAGACTCCTCGCGGGGACGTGACGTGACACCAAAGGAGGAGGAGGAGGAGCTGCCATCGTCGGCTTGAGGGTTTTGCATTCGGTTCTGCAACCGTTTATTCAACATGAATTTAAAGTACAAACTGTACAATTTTACACCGACGCTTGGCATTTCCCCTATCTCTATAACTGTCTTTCTCTGTCTATCTGAATCGGAATAATAATAAGAGCATATCGGCGGCCACAAACATATATACACAACACAACCTAAAACAGCTCTCTACCCCAACTTAATTTTTTTTGATGATAAAGATCCAATCTTGCAAGGAAATTAAATTGATTTAATGTGAGATTTTGAGATTAACGGACCCTAAGGAGGGAAAGTCTTGTTTTTCTGTCGGCTTCAGTATAATGGTTTCTTCGTTGCGATTGCGATGATTCAATGGCAGAGCCACACACAGAGAGGGGGAGAGAGTGGGGTGGGTTGGCGAAGAGGGATTGGAATAATTGAGAAATTCGCAAGACGACGACGACGACGACGACGACGATCGGATGGATTTATTATGCTTTGTCTGTATTTTTTCTTTTTATATATTTCTGGCTTGATGAGCTAGCGTATCAGTAAAAGCCATCAGCAAGTATTATAATCCTAGTAGAAAAGCAAATCGTGTTTACTTTTGGCAAATCCTAGTGTTATTCTGTTTTCTCGCGAACCGTGTCGCTGTATTGGCAAATTTTGATGTCTGCTTTGTTTTGTTTTACCAAGGACTCCGTGAGTGAGTGTAACCTACATGCGCGCTGGTGACGGCCGTCGTTCTCTGCATCCATATGTTCTTTTTTTTGTTGGTCACAGGCAACAAGATTCGCTCCAGTAATTACATACTTCTGCTTCATGGATTTCCAGATTCTCTTGTGCAAATATACAACGGAAAAGTAACAAATTGCAAGTTCCTCGCGTTGCTAGGAGGCTCTGGTGTCGCACTCACTCTCAGACACCAAAACGTACAATCGTGAAGTAGCAATAAGGCAGATATTTATAGGGAAGGCAGAAGTCACGCAGTCGAGATGTTGTCATTGCATAAGGACTCGTTGCTAAATTAGTGTATAAGTTGTCCACTGCGATTGCCAGTACCGTTCCCGGATGCACGGTCACCCTCAAATGGCTTTTCACAGGTAAAGCACTTGCGTGGCGGTGACAAAGAGTGCAACTTTACCAGGTGCTCTTTCCGTGATTCACTAATGTTTTCTTATTGTTCACTTAATGAGTGGAGGGTGTCCAAATGATGACTTTCTGCCCATCTTGTTTTACATAGAATTTGAGTAATAAAACAGGAATGTATTTTTCTGTCACCCAAGGTAATTAGAGCAAGCACAAACTAAAATGAAAATTGCTCATGGACGGTTCCTCACAGCAAAGACATAAGCCCGTTGATCTATTCACACCCATGAACTAAAACTCCCATCATTTTGCAATTCTAAGCTAGTAAAGATGAAATACATGAATCGTGAAATTGTCAATGATAGCTTTAGAAATTGCAGATTTTTGTAGAACAGAAAATGCAGAATAATGCAATAGCATCACAAGCTCCAGTTGTAGAAGAAAATATAGCTGTACTTCACCTACTTAACATTCAAATAACAAAGGGTTCACACTGGGGAAGTACAAACAGTGAAAAATGCATCAAAAAGACCAAAACCATCCATTTAAAGCCAAATTATAAACCCGAGAGACACCACAACAATATTCCCACGACAATATTAATTTTCTTTGAGCCAAAAACCAAACCACATATATATATCAATAT